>OW052229.1:26945012-28195012 GCA_932527175.1 Operophtera brumata | reverse complement strand
ATTATCCAAACTCAATTTTTTTTATTTTTTATTTCAGGCTTATTGAGAAATGCACTAAACTTTAACAATAAGCCCTTATCAACATACATACCTTAGAAACTAACATACATATAAAAACACTTTATTTATAACCACGTGTGATCGCCGACATGTCGCGGCCCGGGGGATCAAGTGACAGGCGGCTCTTGAACCGCGCCCCATATTATGGTGACAACGAGCTGATCTGATGATGGAGACGGAAGGTGGACATTGGAACTCCTCGATGAATAATAGTAGAATGGTCGTGTTTAGGCTCATTTAGATCAGTGCACGGTTCCGTTCACAAATGTTATGTAAGCTTGCATTGAAAAAATACTGTCAATCGTTTCGAAAACACAGAGCATTTATGTTTTTCATGTAATGTTAATAATAATAATAATGGTGAATGGACTGATAGCGAAGAGTCTCGACCAATACCTTACCTCTTAAGGTAAAGGTTACTCGCTAAAGGGTTGGGTCAAAGGTCAGATTTAGAAGGCGGTACTCCTGGACTCGGCATGCATAGTCAGGAGGATCCACTCTCTGCAGCCCTAGCCTCCGACCGTTTGGGCCTTGCTCCGCGTCGGTGGTTTTCCGTTTAGGTATATTTTTGACTATACTATATGTAGATAGAATTATTTTATTAAATTAAATTATTATAAAATGAATTTTTAACGAGATTTTAAATAAATTTGTATAATGTTTATGTTGTAGGGCGAATATCCAAATTTCCAATCACCTAACCTTATATGATGCGTTGGCGATTCCTCCAAATATAAAATCTCGGCAGCTTCGTAGATATGCGTTGTCTGTTAGTCATTCAGTCAGGAATATGCCACAAAAATAGGTATGTCTTTGTTACCGTACCCCAGCTAGGTAAAACATGGGTAAAGTCGATTAAACTTTTTGTTTCATCTGTAAAAAACAGCAGTGCCGAAAATAAAACATCATTGGGATTAAAAAAGTTTTGAATATCAAACCAATGTCATTTGCTAGTAGATACCTAATGTTGTAGGTCACGTTGAGTTATATTATGTTACTCACATACCTACATACAGTGTTACTAGGAAAATAATGTGCCTCGGCAATCGTCGTCCGTGTCTATCTGCCGCTTTTTCAATCATTTGTAATCATATTTCTGTTTCGAAAAGCCGATGATTGTCGAGGTCTATTAGTTTCGTGGTAGCCTAACTCAAAAACCGAGGAACTATCATCTACATTTACATAGAAAATACATCATGAACCAACAAAAGGGACGCTTCCGTCTGTTAGTAATTTGGATCAGTTGAGCTATCTTTAGATCATTTGCAAAGGTCTTTAAAAAGCTAAACTATTAAATTTGTATTTTTAAAATTGGTGTATGCAAGTAAACAGTTATAAGTAAAAAATTATAAAAACTATACCTAGCCCGATTATAGTGAACATTAGGTACCACTCAGGTACTAAGTGAAAGAAAAAAAGTACAAAAGCTTTTTTGCTTAAAATAAGTACATAAATAGTATAAGAATAATGGTGCACCCCACTGTGGAAAGAGGCCCATTGAGGCTCTGCCTACCTCTTCGTGGAAAGGGGCGTGTGCTTATTTATGTATGTATGTTTAATATTTTTATAAAGTATATCTTATGCAAAATGTAAATAAAAAACTCCATACTTATTTGAAATTGCAATAATATAATTTCATAGACCCCCCCCCCCCCCTTTTTTTTGATATTACATCCGTTATATCGTATTTTTTCAAATCAAATATGGCATATGTTATCCGAACCTTAATAACGTATCGATTGACACTGCATCCATCAAAATCGGATGAGTAGTTTAGGCGCTACGGTGGAACATACGTCAATACAAACATACATAGACTGCTAAAAACATAACCCTTCCTTTGGCGTAGTTGGATAAAAATTAAATTGAATTGTATATCCGGGCATGTTTTGGCAACTCGTGGTAGGATGGCTACGGCGTAGCAGGTTGGCGCGGAGGAGTAGCACGGTGCGGGCGCGAGGCGCGGGGCGCGGGGTCCGCACTATCGGTCGCCATCGGTATCTAGCCTTATCTCGCGGGCACCTCGGACGGTGGAGGTCACGCGCTTACGTCACGCTGATAACGATTTGCGCGGTGACCTTGTCGCGCGCCGAATCTCAAGGTTGCCGCTATTTGTACAGTCAGATAATAGACGATCGCCCGCGCCCGCGCCCGCGCCTCCCGCCCGGACAATCTGCGTCACCCGGACTCGCCACTTTATTAATTATTATTTGCGGATCGCGGAGGCCACCGTTGACTTCTCACATTTAACTACATCTGACATTCTGACCAATTATTTTGGACAATACTACTTATAGGTATTCGTATTTAAAAAAACAGCAATACGAGTAAGTACAAAAAATAATCTGAAGGAACTGATTATTTGACTTCAGCGCATTCCAGCTTTCTTTACAGTAATGAAAATGTATATGTACTGACTTTGAGTACCTAATTTTTGCGTATTTTCCAGAAACCTTTCACAAGCCACAATAACTGACGATATAGTTGAGAACAGGAAGGTTGTTTTACAAGGGGATAATGATTAGCATGAATCGCGGAAACTAGCAAGATGAGGCCACGCGGTCGTCGCCGCTTGCCGCTCGACGCCAGTACATATCGCAGTTACAAGATGAGGCCACGCGGTCGTCGCCGCTTGCCGCTCGACGCCAGTACATATCGCAGTTACAATAAACCAGGAAGGCTGACCTCGCGACTCTCGCGGAAGCGACAAGCGCAAATTAGTATAATATATTCAAGGACGAAATGGACAAACGTCCAATTTATTATAGTCATAAACCCGCACATAACAAGGCACAGTTTCGCACATATTGCATTTAAATGTGTTTATGAATAAGCATTAATTTAACTACGCCACAATTACAAGGCATATGCATGAGATCTTTTACATTCAAGAACGTTGAATGCATTTTTTTGCATCTACAGCATAAAATAGCACGTTTATCGAAACTGTAGTTATGTAACTTTATTATCATACTCGAATTAAAATATTTCTTCAATACTACAATTTGCAGGTGTTAATAAACACTTTTTTTGAATACATGGTACCTACAAGATGGTAGGTAGTTATAGAATTCATCTAGCATGTAGCTGCGAGGATGTTCTATGACGCAAATGTCTATTTTAAGACAGTTTCGTCAAAATGCTATTCAATTTCGTTATTCGTTCTTGCACGCTACTTACAAGTTTTACTCCATGGATATTAAAGTCGTGAGCCTATGTCTGTAAGTATGTATTTAATTGCAAAACGTCTTAATCACATACAAACAGATTTAATAATTCGTCTTGTTGTCGGTCGCGGCGCCGAAGTGTCGCCAAGCGCTGCGAATCATCTGAGCCCTGGCTGCGGCCAATGTCAATGTCAGTGCCTGCGGCGTAAGTCAATGTCATTGCCCAAATTATTATTCCTCGAGACATTTTACTTTACAGTGTACAATTCACGTTCTATTATCATGGCCAATAAGCACGTGTAAACGACGATTAAAAGTTATCTGCAAAAAACCTCTCGGCCTTGGCCATTTGCCTTTATTTTGATCGTTGATATGAAAACATCTTTTAATGATTTTTCATCATCTTATGAGGCAATATTGTACTAAAGACTTTATGCGTTGCCTAAATGGCAACGTTTTTATTGGAATTTCTATAAAATTAGAACATGTTTTCTACTAACTACCTTTCACCACCAGAGCAACCACGCTTGACCACGCTCGACAGTCGTGAGACGGAAACAATCAGTTCCTGTCTCACGGAGTTATTCCAGTCTATCCACGACGGTCGAGCTCATATGTAAATAAATACAATACCGTACGTCGTTACCTATATATTTCTAAAATGATACCAAATACCAATAATTTAAGTTATGCGTTTTTAGGGAAGTCCGACAAGGGACTCTTATCCACTAGCCGGCATGTCAACCGCACCGGCGGTAACACATTTTTACATTCTAGACTGCTTTTAAAAATAAACAAGTAATTAATTTTGTAAAAATTACAAAAAAAAACCCAACGCTGAACGGCTGAACCGATTTTGATCAAACAAAGCTAAGAACACTGCCGACAAACACACCTATCAAACAAAAAAAAAACGAAATTGGTTCAGCCGTTCGGGAGCTACGTTGGGACAGACAGACACACACACACACACGCAGACACGTAAAACTTATAACACCCCTTCGTTTATCGTCGGATTTTCCTTAAACCGAAGTCTCTAACTGCCAGCTAGTCGGACAAGAACCGTAGGTAAGTACGTAGCAATTTTTTGCTAACATGAAATAAATCAAGACTGACAGCCGACTGAAGAATTTGTTTTCCTACGACCTCGGGCCCGCACATGTTTATTATATAAAGTAATTTTATCTAGTTGAGACGATTTAATGTGAATTGTTTGATTGTAGCAGAGCCCGGCAACGATCGCGGCGGAGTCAAAGTGTGGCATGGGTTACGCAACTCGTGCGCCGCCGCGTGAAGTTCAATGTCACACACACTCACACACGCGCGTGTGCCTACACGACCCGACTAGGTATCAACACAAGCGGACGATCTATAATGTCAGAATCAACCCGTTATTCGCCTCTGTCCGCACTTCCCGGAATAATTCGCGAAAATACGATTTTTCTTGCACTGAGCAACATTTATATTTTGTGTAAGGTCAGTTTAAAGTCAAATCACTATTTTCAGTGCAAATAATTTATTGGTTCTGGTTTCATTCTGTGACAATTTGCGCTCATACCAACGTTATTGGGATACTGAAATAAATAAATTTAGGATTGTCACGGCGCGTCGCCTAGCATGTTGCAGTTCCTCTACTAATTTTCAGTGTTTTCGGTTTGTTTTTCTAACAACAGGCCTCATATCAGGCATTATATCTTTTCTTACTACTGATAGCATTTATTATTTATCACTTATTTATTATTAACCTATCATTTCATGTAACACTGAGAAATCGTCTAGGACTTGGTGCCCACTTATTATATTTATGTTTTTTTGTTTTTTTTATACTTGGTACTTGGAATAACGGGTCAAGCAGATGGCCCACCTGATGTTAAGTGGTACCTACCCTCTACCTATGAACAGTGCGTTACCTCACAGGTCACGCCCACCTAGGACGCACACTATGTGGCATTGCACTGCGCCCGCCACCCTGAGAGAAAAAGATGAAAAGTCTCATATATAAATAAATAAATAATGCTGGACAGTTCACACAACGATATCTAGCCCCAAGCTAAGCCGAGCTTGTGTTATGGGTACTAGGTAACTGATATACTTAATACAATATATTACATAGATAGATATTTTGTATATTTGTTCAGGGTGTTCTGGGTATTTTTCTGCCAACAAATATCTGCGATCGCACAAATATTTGTTCCGAGGCGGGAATCGAACCCGCAACCTCCTGCGTCGCAGGCCAACCTTCGCCCGCCACATCACAGAGGTCGTCATGTGCTTGTAATTTCACCGGCACCCTTACCCTTCAAACCGGAACACAGCAATGCGAGCACTAATGCTTTGTGGCAGAAATAGGTATGGTGGTGTTACTTCCCCGGACGAACTCTTTCACAAAGAAGCTCTACTTCTACTAATTAAAATAATACAACGAATACAGAGTTGTGGTGCGTCCGGCCAAAGAATAAACCCCTCCGTCTCCTCCCGTGGATGTGGTAAAAGCCGACTAAGGTATTACCCGGACTTGTTGATAAAATTCGTTGGTATAAGATTTATCCTGGCTGCTAGCTTATTATGGAATGTATCTATTACAAGAAGAAAGCATTAGTTAATTCAGTAGTGGGAATCAATGGCAGCGATGAGCTCACCACTTGTCACGTCTATATTCCACGATGGTGCAACAACCCTTGGTGAAAAGAAGCCTTTTGTGGCTCTGCCTCTTTCGGCATTTTTTTATTCCACTGAACATATTGAGTACTGATGAGATTTTCCATTCGCTGTGAATAGAGGCCCATTGAGGCTCTGCCTACCCTTTCGGGGAAAAAGGCGTGTGTTTATGTATGTATGTATATTTTGATTCGAGATTTTCGATTCGTTCTGATGTCCGCATATAGTAAAATCCTGTATAAAAGCAGGCGATGTCGAATTAACTATCATATTCATGGTGATTAGGTAAGTACCTAATTACTTAAAATTATAATTTACCCAAAGAGTATCCTATATAGCTTTATTAAATACCTACGCAATTATCAAGCGAAAACTTTCCCTCACATCAAATAATTTTTATTGGCAACAAAAAGTCTAAATTGAAAGGTCCGCCCTTGTCTATCGTTATTCGTAGACGGCTGAAGGGCACGTCGCCCTAGGTCAAGGGCACGTCTCGCTGACCTACATCCTCGCTAATGTGCCCTTACAAGGTCGCCGCGTCCGATAGTTCTACATGCCTACTCAACCGTTAATTAAACGCTCTTTTGATCTAGCTCTAACCGACAGACTAGGTAGTTTCTATCCGATTTGTGCTATATTTATTTTAGCGGAATTTTATTTATAGGGAAAGTTTACGATAAATAAAACGCAACGAAATACGCTTCATACTTTAACAGCGGCAATGAACAACGAGATTAGCGTAATTGTTTGCTTAAAAAGGTTAAGCAAAGTAAATTTTGTATTTAAAAACCAAATAAAACATTTTGGTTCCACTTGCTATTTTACTTACACCCTGTTCTTCTGTCGATTAGCAAAATCTGTCCAATCCAGAATCTGTCCTACACCGATTACCTAGTACACATAAAACAGGACTACTACTGGTCGTATTACCCATAGGCATAGAATAAATAATAGTAGCTACATGCATGCAGTCGTACTAATTTCTATTGTAACTGAATTTGACTGCCTAATCTATCATATGGGTCGCGTAAGTAGTTTTTATACCAAAATAATATTTGCAGACGATACCGGGCGACCTTGCGGTGACCTTGTTGCGACCTTACGCCTGCCCCGTAACCCTCAGCAGCCCTTAACCCTCCCAGGACATCGTGTCACACAACCTTGGAACCATTAGGGAAGAACCCATTTCAATGTACCTCTTGAACTTTCAAGGTGCCAATGTCATGGTTACAGGATTAGGGTCACAATTTTATTGTAACTTGTGTTTGACTTAAAAAATCTCATTTAAGGACTTTCATATATAAAAACAAAAATCTGTGTTTAGATAAGTTACTTTTGCTCTATACCTGCCAGGAAGCCATCGGCATAGAGTGTAGGAGCCATTAGGAAGCCCTGGACTGATACCATATTGATACGCTACTCTTCAGTCACTAAATGACAGTAGGGAGTGTCGAAACGGAGCATGTTTTCGTCGTAGATTAGAGAAACTTACACCAAAGGGTGCTAAATGTACAGAGATGATAAATTTTCATGTTTTCACATTTTGCAATGTTTACAATGTTTTAGGAGATCCAAGCTGCCTGCAAAATGCTGAGGGGCTAGTCTGCAAACGTAACAAGCAACTTACACTTGACTTGCTTGGATTTTGTACGGAATTTGAGGTTCTCATGGTGCCCGCTAGGGGCGCTCTCCGGTTTATCCATACTAAAATCCGTGTAGTGTACACCACACGCCAAGACATAGATTGTTACAAACGTTTGAACGTGATGTTTTGGTTTAGATATGCTTTAGCTGATGTAAGATATGATATCGCTTTTAGGGTTCTGTAAAAATTACGGAACCCTTATGGATTCGTCATGTCTGTCTGTCTGTCTATCTGTCCGTGTATGTCACAGCCACTTTTTTCCGAAACTATAGGAGCTATGCTGTTGAAACTTGGTAAGTAGATGTATTCTGTGAACCGCGTTAAGATTTTCAAACAAAAATAGAATAAAAAACAATTTTGGGATTGCATTTGTGCATCTATGGTTAGGTCTTCAAAAATGATATTGAGGTTTCTAATGTCATTTTTTTTCTAGTTTGCGCGAGAAACACTTCCAAAGTGGTAAAATTTGTGTCGTCGTAGAGAATGATAAAACTTAAAAATATATATGATGTACATTACCATGTAAACTTCCAAAGAAAATTGGTTTGAACCAGATCAAAGAGTACCAAGTAAGTAGTTTTTTTTAATACGTTACAAATCTTAAACCATCCAAGAACTTTTATATTATGTTACTTGCTGCTACGGAACCCTTCATGGGCAAGTCCGACTCGCACTTGGTCGCTTTTTTATTTCTATATAGTGATAAGTTCGGTCGATCGTTTCACCTACGTATCTTACAAAACGAAGCTACAACGTTTACGTTCAAATCATTAGTGCGATACAAAATATGCGTAATGGTTTAGGTTGTGGTTTTGTTTTGGTAAATTAGCGCGATTGGGCCCCAGATATCGGCAACCACCGGCGCCCCTGGACCACCCATTGCCACACCATCGATCTGGAGATATGGGCCACGGGAATAGAAGATAAAACTGTCCTCACTACAAATAGTAGTTTACTTCCAAACAATTTTCCAGTAGAACACGGCTGTTGCGTTAGAGTCAACAAGTAAAAAGTTATAAAAACGAAATATGGTGAACCACAACTTTATGTACTTATATGTAAGTTCAATATTTTTATAAAGTATGTCGTAATGCAAATGTAAATATAAATTTAAATAAACTAAGAATTTTCTCCTCTTTTATTTGAAACGAAACGATACGATGGCAAACATAAAAGACACCCCCTTTTTTTGATGTACTATTTTACCTGGACCATTGCGCTACGGTGAAACATACGTCAGTACAAACATACATATACAGACTGCTAAAAACATGACCCTCCCGGCTTTGCCTACTCGGGTGAAATGTCAGGGAAACAAAATAAAAAGGTTTTTACGCGATGACCCGTGCTTACAAAATCAATATACGATGACAAGTTTATCATATACGACCTCTGTGGCGCGGCGGGCGAAGCTTGGCCGGCGACGCAGGAGGTTGCGGGTTCGATTCCCGCCTCGGAACAAATATTTGTGCGATCGCAGATATTTGTTCAGGGTGTTCTGGGTATTTTCTATGCATAATAAAAATATCTATCTATGTAATATGTTGTATTAAGTATATCAGTTATCTAGTACCCATAACACAAGCTCTGCTTAGCTTGGGGCTAGATAATGTTGTGTGAATTGTCCAGTATTATTTATTATTTATTATTATTATTATTATATATTTTTCAGAATACGAAATTACCAGATGACGAAAAACCCAATATACTCAAATAACGAAAGCTTAAGAAATACGAATTTGTGTTTCTATCTAAGAAAAATATATGAAAAGCTCTCGACAGACCTCGGAGACCTCATTTCGTAACTCATGTATGTATAAATAAGTCATACTATATGTTGAGTTGGAAACGTAAACTGATCTTGCTAACGCCTTCGTATTTAGGCCGAAATACACAAGTACAGACTTTCTAACCTTGCCTTGCTTACTTGTCTTAGAGTAATAAATATCTGAGATCTGGGTCACTCCATTCTACTTGCTGCTGCCTTCCCTTCGCCTCCGCGCGGCCTAGATTCCTGTCCGAAATGCCTAGTACCAAGGACAGCTAGGGACATAAATAACAGCTGGTCTCGTTCAACATTAATTGGAGCTCTTATTTGCAGGTCAACATTGTTTTTGTATTTTCCGAATAGGAGAGGAAATATGTCAAACTAGGACACAGTTACAGTTTTAGTAGAAGTAGAGCTTTTTTTGTGAAAATGTTCGTCCGGGGAACTACTATCACCATACCTATTTCTGCCGCAAAGCAGTAGTGATCGCATTGCTGTGTTCCGGTTTGAAGGGTATGGGTGCCGGTGAAATTACAGACACATGAGACGTTTCATCTTGCTGTCTCAGGGTGGCGGGCGCAGTGCAATGCCACATAGGATGCGTTCTAAGTGGACATGACCTATGTGGTAATGCACTGTTCATAGGCAGAGGGTACCGCTTAAACTCAGGTGGGCCATCTACTTGATCCGCCATACCAAGTTGAATAAAAAAAAACACTTCTCTCTCATTAAACCGAGTTGAAAAGTAGCCTGTCGCAATCCACGTCATATTCTGTATACCAAATCGAAATTGGTTCATTCATTATGGCGTGATTGAGTAATAAATAATACACCCAATTACATACATTTGCTCCTACACTAGCATCCCCTGTGTCGTATCAGGAACTACGAGTACCATGTTACCCACAATACACAGACCCGGAACAAATATATGCAGATCATGCAATTATTTGTCCCGTAGCGGGGATCAAACCCGTAAGCTCTCGCATCTACAGGCTACTCAGCCGCTACACCACAGAAGTCATCAAATATAAATAAACAATGAATGATAAAAAAACATCAAAATTACTCATTCTTAGATTTTTATGATTGGAATGTTTTTTTTGTAGAACTTGTTGATTGTTAACTTTAGCTTCAAAATTACTAACCGTGCTCCTAGTAATCGCGTAACATCCTTAGAATAGTTACACCGTGTCTCATTCGATCGAATTTGAAACTACTTGTCAAAAGACAAAACACTGTGTACTACTCCAAGCATCGACGTAAATAAATTTGGTCGAAGACTCCAAGCTCCAAGCTCCAAGGTACTAGTTTAGTATTATTTTATCTGTGTCCAAGGATATTTCGCGTTTTATGTAGCACGATAACTCATCATAACCCAAATGATAAATGACAAGTTTACCATCTAACGAAGGCTAGCAAAATCAATATTGAGGCCATGATAGCGTATGATATTGGCTAAGACAAGGTTACCATGCCCGACGAACATAAAAACGGATCATTTTACTGTTATTACCCATATAGGACCTATTTTGTAAGGTTTCCAGATTATGCGGAGAATAATATCCGGCTTTTTTGACGATGCGTACCTTACGTACTTACCTTTTGTTATGTTGCTGGGTTATACTTTATTGTTTGAATCATAATTTCAGCGCCGAATAAACTACCGTTTATTTACTTATTTAACTTTTATGATGCCATCCATATCCATTGATTATTACAAAAATCCCTGGCAGTGTATGTGGATTATTTTATCTTGAAAGAACATGGGCATTCAAAAAATGCAAGGGCATCAATACTATCGCTAACAGTAAGTGGCAGGCAGCCTTTAAATGGGCTGGAACAAATAGAAAAAGATAGACCTGGCCTTTCTCCAAAACATCTCCGATCTGGTCTGAATAAGTTCTCCGAGGTCTCCCCGTTCAAACTTCCATTTGAAGGTATATGAGAAAAAAAAGAACTATACTAATGCCCATACTATCGATTTGACTCAAACAAATTTGAAATTACCTATCGGTCTCTTGAAACAGCATTTTATTCGAGTTTCCGGCTTTCTGAGACCTAATTTATTTGGCAGCCCTATGGATTTTGTTCGTTAGATATTTAGATATGTATGCAGTGACGCCCCATAAACTCAGCCTGGCAGACATGTGTGTGTGACACGTTTGTGAAAATGATTATGATGGGTCTACACCTCTGAGAGATTGCTACGAGCGCAGACCATTCATTTCTACGAACCTTTTTGTTATGAATTTTAAAACAGTTCATGAATATTGTAAATAAATATCCAAAGTCACGTAAAGCGTGTAATTAATAAAAAAAGTCTACCAAGAAGGTGCATGCTATAATAACTCACTCACGGTTTTGATGTAGCTAAGGAGAATGGTAGAAAAAAAACTGCCTGATTTGGTTGCTCTAATTTGAATTACTCAAAATCAGTTTAAGCCCAGTATTTTAAAATGTGATTGTAACGAAACCCTCAAAACTTACTATACTGGCATCATGGTATATATATAGTAGTATAGTAGTAGTATCTCTAGTGTGGTACTAGTAGTGGTAGTATCTCTATAGTATGTATAGCATTTGATAAAGAAAAACCAGCCAAGTGCGTGTTGAATCACATACCTACTGTAAGGGTTTAGAAGTTAAGTCACAGTTTTCCCTCCATAACTCGTAAGTTAATCATCAAACGGTATTCAAGATAATATCCAATTAAACTTACTATGACCCCCTTACATAAGAAAAACAAGTTTCTGAAATTATAATTATTAAAAATTACAATTATTAACAATAAAATTAAAATGATACACGACTGTACCAATGACAATATTAAAGACCAAACGTACAAATAAAATAACACAATATTTATTCACTTTTCTTGTATTGATTACAACTAGTGGAACGTCCGCGACTTCGTCTGCATGAAGGTTTATTCCATACAAACCCCAAAACTCCACAGCACGCCTTTAGAAGGTGAAATTCGGAAAAAAACTTAGTGCACCCCTAGACCACAAAAGTAATGTACTCTCCAAATTTTAGGTATCTAAGACTTACGGTTTAGGTGTTCGTTGACTGAGTCAGTCAGTCAGTCACGTAACGATTTTATGTATATTGATGATAAAATAATTGTTTAGTTACATTGACAGAGAACCTTGAGGATACTTCAACAAATTCATTGCCTCATGTAACACAAGAAGGTGTTGGAGGTCGAGGCCTGAAACAGCATTATCTCTGTCTCGGGTTACGCAACCTCCAATATAGTTTACGCACAAAAAGTTACATAAACTGAAATTGATCATAATCATCATCAGCCTACAGAAGTCCACTGCTGGACATAAATTACTATGTTAGTACAATATTTTTAAGTATATCTTCATGCAACATGAAAATAAATCTTTTTCTTTATTCTTACAATAGATTCGTGGCCTCTGACCAGAGACCAATGAGTTATTTTCGCTGCAGGATCCTGACACCTTATTTGACAAAAACGCTTCAGTGTAACTGTGCATTTTGGTTATAACGTGTTGTGACAAATTGTGTGTAGTACCCAGAACACAAATTTGTTTTTTTACTTTATTACTCCACTGAAAGCTAGGTAGCTTGTTTGTTCCTGGAAGATGGAGCCACATGGCGTAGGTAGACTGATTGGAGAGTCGAGCGCGATATGCCAAAGGTCGAGGGGGTCCCAGCCTCATTCAGGATACTTCCTCTTACTTCTCGATACATACAAGTCGCGGAACGAGTTATGAGCGCTCGGCGAAAGAGATGGGGTTGATTGCGCATGTGTACATTCGCGCATTCGCTATACAGACCCAAAACATTACTACTGCGCATTGAAGGTCAGCGCACATAACTGGTTGCGCGATACTATGAGTTCAACATCACACATTGTTGGGTAGCATAGAATGATAAACTATTAGTAGTATGGTCCACCGCGCGTATGTTTCGAGTGGTTCTGCGGTCAGTTCCATTACCCATACGCGGTAATTCTCACGTTTTTGACTCTTGATATACAGTTACGAGATTAGGTACTTTCTACAGTAAAATTCTATAAAATTCATGCCAGTGATGATCATAACTAGTGGGTATGATATGAGTCAAAATAATTATCGATTAATCGAAATTACCTTCTATCATAGTTATACGAAGCTCGTCCGAAGAGTAAGTAAAAACAACTCGCATTGACAATTACCTTCTATCATAGTTATACGAAGCTCGTCCGAAGAGTAAGTAAAAACAACTCGCATTGACAATTCCATTTCAATTGCTTATACAAACAGGATGACTGGTTTAAAATATACCTATGTTACCCAAATAGCAAGAGTTTGGAACTGGTGCGAGAGTAGGATGGCTTTAGAAGTAACTACCTGTCATGCCCAGTTAAAATCAGTAAGGGTTTACAATTTTAACAAACACATTTTTTTATATCAACTATTTTTCATATGACGATTGTAGCTCGGGTAAGGTATGGCCGAGAAAAAAACATTATTAATACAATTATTTGTACGGAGTTTGGATAAAGGTCACGTCCCACGCAAATCTAGGGGGTTATCGGGAGAGCGGGGTGAGGAGGATCGGGCACGCGCGGGCACCGCGACCTTGCCCGGCTGTGACTCTGCGACCTTGGAGCCGGCTCGCCCCCCCCCCCCCCCCCCCTGGTGCCACCCTCGCGCCCACGCGCACCCCTCTATCTCCCGCCGCGTCGCTCCACCCAAACCTACGCCTCTTGCAAAATTTAATATCTACCTAACGAGTGCGGAATTGACCGAGCTTTGATGAGTTTAACTGAAATCTTTTATAAAAGATCTGAAAGGAGACGGGTGAAACTGGCCCATATCTGTTCTTAAGATTTAATTGAGATATCATAAAAAAATATGTGTTTTTAAAGTTCTTTATTATGAGGTATGCCAATGGTTACATCGCGCTATGGGCTAGTGTTACTTGCGCTTTACTAATGCTTCGCCAAAAATTGTTTCATTAGTTATCACTTCGCACACAACGTCTCCCTAATTTGAGTTTCACAAACTATTTACTTCATAAAAGTATTACAAATGTTGATTTCTATGGCGTACGTAGGTGTAAAATAATCAATTCACAAATAATTCAGAACAGAATTTTTTGAAAATTACATTTCCTGTAAATTTATTTCACCAAAAAAATAAAACTCTAATAATTTATTTCATTTGGCAAAATCTTGGTTCATATTTTTTCATAATATCTATTTTCTTACATATTTAGTTTCGTTCCTAAATTATTATTTCAAAAATTAGAATCATAATTGCTGAAATTGTAAGAAACAAACAAGCAAGCAAACAACCAAGCAAGCAAGCAGGCATTTCTTCGTTTTTCATTTCTTTAATGTTTACTTCGTAAATTGTTTGTACTTCACCTATTTTTTTTCCATTGTTTATTAATAATAATCAATTTATAGAAAATAAATCCTAAGTTCAATCATCGTTATTAAAAATAAAACACAATATAAAGGTAACCTAACCAACTGATTTCGACTTAAGCTGAAAAGTAAGTATAGGTATATCAAAGGGTGTGCACGGAACAGTAACTTCTGACACGCTGGCCACTACCGCGGCCACACTGCGCTCGGCTAGTGCGTAACCTAACCAACTGATTTCGATCTCAGCAGAAAAGTTAGTATAGCAAAGGGTGTGCACCTAATTGGGACTTCCAATCCCTTGGTGATGGCTGCCGCGGCACGCTTCGCTCGGCTCGTGCGTGATGATCACACCTAACCTAGTAATTGATTTCGACCTGAGCAGAAAATACACACTAAGATTACATTAAAGACATTTATATTTTTAACATTTAAGAGAAATACTTTTAAGACAAAAAAACTAACAAATGAATGCGAGAAAAGTTGTAAAGACCTAATCATTTTTAAATCGTTTGTGAAATGAATTTTTGTGAAACAAATTATGGTAAATGACAGGTCGTTTTACAAACTTTACTTCACCCGCTGTAAAAGCTTTCTATTTACGTTATTTTCTGTGAGTAATGATACCTAATGATACCTAATGGTTAGTGATGTTATTGATTAGTTATGAGTAAGTAGTTAGGCTACACGAGGTGTCCTGTTCCGCGTGGCCTCGCGGCGCAAGGTCGCGGGTAGATTCGGGGTTTTCCGTATGCCGCCTGAAGGTCTGTGACATTGAGCGACTGCTGAACAAACTTACTGTTTATATAATAAACAATGCGAATTAGTATTATAATAATAAAGGATATGGCAATGAAAAACTCATTACTTGAAGTAGATGCCATAAATAATATTTATTGATCATTAAAATGTTGGAAAACATTTGTCCATTGTCATTTGTTTATGATGTTCGTGATTAAGTAATTCACTATTCAAGTGTTAGTTTCTTAAGAACTTTTTCTTGTAGTATTTTTCTATGGTTCTCGTACCTTGCGTACCCCATGTCGAATTGTGAAACATGTTGAAACATATTTTTCCGTTGTGTGTGTTATTTTGACCTCCTTTCTAGCCAAATTTCATGATTCTAGGTCAATGGGAAGTAGGTTCCCTATAGGTTTTTTGTGTCGGTTAGTCTAGTCCAGTAACTTTGTCGTCTGAAAGTATGTGGTAGTTTGCGTCAAATCCGGTAGTTCTGATTTTTTGAAGACTTGTTTATGATGTTGGCCTAATGATTAATCCAAGTTTTTTTTCTCGAGCGCCGAACGCAACCTTGCCTAAAATCGAAAAAATCTTTTCTTTTTTTTCAAGTTTTGGCGATTATTACCCTAAAGGACTAGTTTTTGAGAAAACTTTCTTTGGACGTTTTTAAAGTAGACTAAATTTGCTACAATATGATACTAGAATTGTATCTGTAGACCCAATAGTTTCTGAGATTAAGCCTTTAAAATTTTATATTATTTTTCGAACTTCACAATTTTTTGCAATATTTTATACGTTACTCGAATAACTCTAATAACTCTGTCTAGGGATGAAGTGGGCTCCAAACTTGGACTCCGACTCCTGGATTTGACGCATACTGGTGATGTATAAAGTTTCTGGACTAGTCGGGGAGTTCACAATATAGTCTATTTACTACTTCGATTATTCTTGATCGAAGATTTACTAGGATATTTACTACGAGGTGACTTTAGTATTCGTTTTGACTTAATACCTGGAAAAACGTACCTTGACAGACAGACGTACAATAAACTTATCCTTTAATGGTTCCGTAGATACCTTTTGAGGTACATAATACTAATAATGCCGTTTGGCATGAAGTCTAGAGTCTAGACTAAACAAATACTAATGAGATCACAGCCCACAGGCGGTTATACCGTTTCTCAGAACACCCCGTAATCAGAAGCAGGACGTAGAACTCCCATCATTGTTGAGTTACTTACAATGTATGTAATATGAATATATGACGGATAATCTTATTTATGCGTTATTTTACTCGTAAGTATTTGACATATTGTTTATTAATGTTTTATACTTATTATATTGTTGTTATAATGTAATTGTCTTATAGATTTTAGTAAATAATAAGTAAAATACTACTTTTTAAGTACTTTTATTTACAGAAAGAATAATACAAGGTATGTACAAAATACATATGAAACAGTTGTGCTACCTGAAGACCGCTACAAGCGATCTAAAGGTAGCTCAACTGATCCAAATCACTACCATAACTTCTTTTTTAATAATAATCGCAAATCCTTGTAACCCTATTTTTGGTAAATAAACAATTTTATTATTGATTGATTGAAATATTTTGTTCTAACTGACATCATATTGGCCTGAATTTTCAGAATGGGTTTAATGAATGGTTTACACATTGATTCTACGTTTCTCTCATCTATTGATTGAGGTATAAATAACCTATCTACCTACGATTTGTATTCTCTTGGAAGATATCATCAAATCTCTTGCTAATCAAGGTCCTTTCATGTTAGTGTAGTGGAGTTTTTTGTAAAAGATTGCGGTCCGGGGAAGTACCACCATACTTTTTCTGCCGCAAAGCAGTAGCGCTCGCATAGCTGTGTTCCGGTTTGAAGGTATGGGTGCTGGTGAAATTACAGTCACATGAGATTTTTCATGTTGATGTCTCAGGGTGGCGCAGTGCAATATAGTACGGTCCCCAATAGACATAAAATTAATTTCCGTGGGACTCAGCTCCGCCATACAGACTACTGGTATGTACTTGTTTGATATGTTATCCTGAACACAAAAAGTGTGGTAGTCACTTCCTAGGGGTGTGGGGAGGGGAGCTGTGACGTAGCAAAGATGGCGGGCCGGCCCATTCTATTAAGCGGTATTTCTAGATAACTACTGAACCGATTTACTTAAATAAGGTGTCGAATGAAACACCATGAAATGCACATTATTTGATTTCATACATGCGTTCATGTACAGCTAATATCAAATAAAATAATTAAAATAAAAAACATTTTGAAAAAAAAGTTTTTTTTATTTTGTAAATAGCTCGGTAACCATAATCCTATATGGAAATTTAGCGTATTATAAAATGCATTGCTACTGTTATCAGCTTTTAAATAAACCTTATATTGTTACAATCGAGTCATAAACAATGAAGTTACAATTGTTTTTGTGAGTGGAGTCCTGGTACGAAGAATCCCAAATTGATGTAACTGGACTGGTTTTCTACTAAATTACTAGTAAAAAGTATGATAATTATACGGATATGAAATTGTAATAATTAAGAATTTTGGTAAGTACCTACCTAGTACATAATATGAGTATAGTTTTTTTTTTACTATGATAGATCTTTGTTTGTCCATCATCTCACCTGTTGGTAAGTGACGATATTTTTTTTTATCAACAGGACCGCAAGCTACAATAACAGGTAGGTAAATAAAAACAGGTAACTGCAAAACAAATATAACTAAAAATATTTTATTTTTTAATCAGCGTCTTCATTCTGATCAGTATCGTCTCCTTAATTAAACTGGTTATAGTCCATCCAACGAAGACCAAAAAAGTCCCGATAGAGGAAATAATCCGTGTAAAATGAAATTTTGCCATAGCTGTTGGGAATGATAATGTTGTGTGAACTGTCCAGCATTATTTATTTATTTATTTATTTATATCACGCAATTATTTATAATTATTTTCTAAACAAGCTAACCCCGAATAGCAGTCACTGAATGGAGGCCGAGTGATATGCGGCGGCCTCGAGGCAGACCACCTGCCCGATGGTTAGACTATATTATGCAGGCAGTAGGAGAGCAGTAGATCCGGCTGGCACAAGATCGCCAGGAGTCAGCCAGGATCAGCTAAACCTGACCTGATCCAAAAAATTACAGACATTTTCAGTGAGCCCTCACACCTGAGAGTATTGAACAGGCCGGCGAGAAGCTGTTTCTGGCGATTTACCAAGCGCCTGCCCAGGAACCAAACCTCAATAAATACCGCTATTTAGCTTATTTGAGAGCATCGATGAAGCCGAAATCAGATCTGGCCACTCTTCCTCCTACCAGAGGAGCTCCGAAGCAGCACTCGTTAAGAGTATATTTACAGGTGTGTCACACAAGTTTTCGAATACTGTCTTGTTATAAATACAAATATCTATTTGCGCTAAATATACTTACGTTGCTTTTATTACTTTTTTACAAATACAACAATGGCTAAGCAACCCCCTACCACGAACCCAATGGGGATGGGCCAGAGGAGACGATGGCATCCTAAAGCCGGACAACCAACGACCCAGTGGCATCTGACTCCATTCTCAACACCATATTTTGCCGATGCACGACTGGGTGTGGAGCGCGATGTGGCTGCCGGAAAGCAGGAATTTCCTGCTCTAGTGTCTGTGGTGTATGCTCCGGCTCATGCCTTAACGGAGCCCCCATCGAAAACACCGTCGACGATGATGATCGTGATGATGATATTTTAGATTTAGAAGATAATTATGAATAGCGTGTTATACTAAACAAAAGTATTTTTTTTTATCTTCCCTCCATTTCTCATTAAATATTGATCCTAGCGAAAATACGTATAAATCTCTATTATAGAAAATGTTATGTTAATTACTAAAGTAGGAGATTTTTTTTGCTATGGTCCACTGTTTCCTAGATATTTGTGAAAAACTAAAAAGTGACCTTTACAAGATAGCTCCACCCGAAAGCTCACCCCCCCCCCCCCCATCAGTACTTCAGTCAGAAGAGTTTTATTCAAAATATTATTTTCATACACGCGTCCAATAGGCACGCGGCTTCACACGCGTGATGTAGGGGTAAAAAGTAATTCCCCTCCCCCTCCTGCCTCTCCAAGTAACAATTAATTTGTATGTGATGTTATTTATGTACGTAACGGTAAAGTAACCTATCTTTAAAGCCAATATGATATCAAACAAACCGTGCTTCTAATAAACGCGAAATATCCTTTGAATGGCTACACCGTGTTTTGTCTCTTTCGATCAATTTTGAAAGTGCTTGTCAATACAAAAGACAAAACACTGTAAAAATAAAATAAAATTCCAAATGCAGGCATAATTCCAAGGATAATTCGCAATTTATAGTAACGCAGTAAAGGTATTGGAACTTACCACAGAAATCTGACGTAACGAGAGCTGTTACCTGGGCTGTTTTATTTTAAAATCGATGTCGTCGTTTTTTGCTTTTCTTGAATTATTTTACTTATCTTTTGCCTTCGATTTTTGCGAGGTACGACGGCCCATGACGGCCGCTAAGAAAGCCCTGAGAAATCGCGGTGCCAAACTGTTTTTTCTCGTTCCATAAAGGAAGTGAAAACAGTTAAAGACTCACCACGTATCTTTGACATTTTATAATCAAATTCTATGTGGATTTAATGATTTATCGTAGTGAATACTTGATAATAAACCCACGACTACGAGCAAAAGAGTGTGTATATTGTACAATTTGCTCAAACACTGGCGACAAGTACCGCGCCTCCTTCCCTCCTCCTTAATTCAGATTTCTATGGTCAGGATCGTGGAAATTGAAAACCCGTGGTCTTTGCCTATTCCTCTGGGAAACAGGCGTGAGGTTGTGTACCTATGTAAATACGAGTATGTAACCGTAAACCTATTTTAAAGCCAATATGATTCCAAAAGAGCCAGCCTAAAGGTATCGGGTCTTACTTATTCGGAGTCGGTACATTTGTAAAATGTTTTTATGAAACTTAGTAGAGTATATTGTTTTCTCTAAAGTTCCGAGACAGAATTGCAGGAGCTTCCTGAAAGTTGACGAAGTATTTTGCAACTTACTGGTAGAAACTTAAGTTTGTCTCGTTTTGATGGCTTCAGTTACAGAAGTTCTTTGTGTAGTTCACCAGCGTTTGAATATTTCAACCAACATTTCGTTCACTTTTTTCTTGATTTCACAGAGTGGGCCAAGTTTGTTTCCTCAGGTTCGGTAGCGTGCGTTTGCTTGCTGGGACAACAGAAAATGCGTGGTGAAAACTGGGGAACAAATAGGTTTTGAAAATGAAAACCAGAGCCAGCCGTATAGATTATATAGAAGCATTATTTAATGAGGTTTCAAGTCTGCATCTTAGACAAATTCAAATATGTTTTTGTATCGTACTTTACAGTGTATGTAATAAAAAAGAATTAAAAAAAAAACACTGCTGCAGGCCTACCCCTACATTGCCGAAATCACCACGCCTGGCAGGTGGATTGGTGATTGCAATATTGCTGTTGAGTACTCAGTTGGATGCTGTTGCCCATCCCCTGGTGTAATCCCTTAGCCCTTAGTCGGCTTTTACGTCTTCCACAGGAAGAGACGGAGCGTCTATTTTAGGCCGGTCATACCGGGTGAGAGAAACTGACCAGTGTTATCAGTACTATCGCCGTCATTATGTTGTTTTATCCTTTCCATCCAAAGGTTGTCTGAAAGAGATCGCTTTTAGCGATAAGACCGCCCATTATACGTTGTTAATAAGTTTGTTGTTTGTCACTTTGTTTTGTTTTACTTTGCTAGAGGAGTTTATCTATATATCTATCATCTTGTTGAGATGGGTAAGTACTAACTGTCTAATGATATATTATATGTTTCGGTCAATGGGATTAATTTAGGATTATTGATAATTATCGGTTATTATTAATAACAACCAACGTCCACGGTAAAAGCAATAAATTTATCACTTAACCCGATTATTATTAATAATTCCCGTTTGCCCGCGGTAAATGTGATAAGACAGCCTATACCTAATATTCCTACAAGAGATTAGTGTTAAGATGTGCAATAAATAAGCATCCATCTATTCGTCTATACATTGATACTCATATTGACGACCTGTGTGGCGCGACGGGCGAAGGTTCGCCTGCGACCCAAGAGGTTGCGTGTTCGATTCCCGCCTCGGAACAAATATTTGTACGATCTGCAGATATTTGTTCAGGGTGTTCTGGGTATTTTCTATGTATAATAAAAAATATCTATCTATGTATTGTAATGTATTAAGTATATCAGTTATCTAGTACCCATAACACAAGCTCTGCTTAGCTTGGGGCTAGATAATGTTGTGTGAACTGTCCAGCATTATTTATTAATTTATATTATCCTTTAACTTAAATAAACCATCAAAACTGCCTATGCAATTGCGTTCCTATCTAGATTGGCACGTGCCACACAGGTAGCTTCAAAGGACGGCACAGTGATACTCGTATAGCTACAGGCTACAGGTAGGTGCTTCGATATATGTAAATGTGGCCGGCTCTTCCTGGTGTCCTCGTGGAGTGGGATGGGGTAAGTAGATACTATAATCTACTATCTATATAATATTACTATAGGTATATTTGTGTTACAGTGCAAGTGTTTCAGTAAAAAATGTTATCAAAACATGTTAAACGAATATTCCCTAAATAAATACAATTAGGTAGTTAATGATGAATATTTTTTATGGAAAATTATACACATTATCATCATCAGCCTACAGAAGTCCACTGCTGGACACAGGCCTCACTCGTAGAATACCATGAATTTTCTGCATGTATACCATATTCAGGGGGAGAGAGGGGTTTGCTATAATCACCACGCTTGGCAGGAGGATTGGTGATCGCAGTATTGTATTGGTGTTTGCTACTCAGGGAGATAGGGAGATACTACTGCCCACTTCCCTTAGTTGGCTTTTAAAACATCCACGGAAGGAGAGGGAGGGGTCTATTCTACAGGACACATACTACAAGAAAAACAATACAATGCTACCACAGTTGATTTGTCAAACATCCACTTTAGTTAGGTACTACTAGCATTTTGCCCGTAGCCTAGCACGCCTGGTATCGGGATAAAAACAGTTCCCCTCCCTTTTGTTCCCCGCCCCCATTTTCCACTGCCATCAAAATCTACTAAACCGTTACAGAGTTGAGTGAAACTACACATAACGCGACCTTAGCCGCAGGCGGAAGGTAGTATAACATAACTTATTATTATTTATTATAATGAAGCTGAACGGAGCTAGTGAAATATTTTTTGGGATCGGATCAGTTGTTCCGGAGATTTCCTAGTGAATTACGCCAGGGGATGGGCAGCAGCATCCACCTGAATAAGGAACACCGATACAGCGATCACGCGTGTTGATAACGTGCTGATGAAGATACCTCGATCTGGTCTTTGACCTAACGCAGGGTGACCAGGAAAGAACCAGTGACATGAACTTGTAGTTTTATATAAGTAATTAAGTTAGGCCAGTATGTACCATATACATAACATATATAACATAACATACATAATGTAACGTACATAGTCCTGATCCCACACTAGGATTCCCAGTGTCATGGGTATCAGAAACTACGAGTACCATGGTACCATAACACCCAGACCCAGAACAAATATTTGCAGATCATAGAAACATTTGTCCCGCAATGGAAATCGAATCCGAAAGCTCTCTCGTCTCAGCCGGCTACACGCCCGTCGCGCTATCCATATAAACTAAAAGCTCTCTCGTCTCAGCCGGCTACACGCCCGTCGCGCTATCCATATAAACTAAAAGCTCTCTCGTCTCAGCCGGCTACACGCCCGTCGCGCTATCCATATAAACTAAAAGCTCTCTCGTCTCAGCCGGCTACACGCCCGTCGCGCTATCCATATAAACTAAAAGCTCTCTCGTCTCAGCCGGCTACACGCCCGTCGCGCTATCCATATAAACTAAAAGCTCTCTCGTCTCAGCCGGCTACACGCCCGTCGCGCTATCCATATAAACTAAAAGCTCTCTCGTCTCAGCCGGCTACACGCCCGTCGCGCTATCCATATAAACTAAAAGCTCTCTCGTCTCAGCCGGCTACACGCCCGTCGCGCTATCCATATAAACTAAAAGCTCTCTCGTCTCAGCCGGCTACACGCCCGTCGCGCTATCCATATAAACTAAAAGCTCTCTCGTCTCAGCCGGCTACACGCCCGTCGCGCTATCCATATAAACTAAAAGCTCTCTCGTCTCAGCCGGCTACACGCCCGTCGCGCTATCCATATAAACTAAAAGCTCTCTCGTCTCAGCCGGCTACACGCCCGTCGCGCTATCCATATAAACTAAAAGCTCTCTCGTCTCAGCCGGCTACACGCCCGTCGCGCTATCCATATAAACTAAAAGCTCTCTCGTCTCAGCCGGCTACACGCCCGTCGCGCTATCCATATAAACTAAAAGCCAGTTTTTATTTTATACTACTTGGTATGACGGGTCAAGATGATGGCCCACCTGATGTTAAGCGGTACCCACTGCCTATGAACAGTGCATTACCTCAAAGTCAAAGTCAAAGTCAAAAGTATTTTATTCATTGAAATCACAAGGATCATTTTGAATCGTCTTAAAAAATAAATTTACAGTTACTCCTGTTCCAACGCAACCAGACCTAGAAGAATCAGGCAACAAACACGGTCTGTTTTTCTTTTGATGATCCTTCTTACTACTAGGTGGAGAGCGCCTGTGTGGTGCCTCGAGAACAAGTTGAAGCTGATTCAAGGAAAAAAGGAAAACCAAATTAAAAGCCTTACTTAGGTAGGCAGTCAAAAGTAAGATGATAGAGAGAATCAGCAAAAGTTCATAAGGCAGCACACACTACGCTTGATATACACATAAATAACACATCAGTAATAAATTATATGCAGGTACAGACATTGCAAATTGACAAATTAGGTGTCGAGGGGCAGAGCGACATCAGGCCACGCGGCTTTATCATTAACATAGTCATGTAGTGTGTAATACGCTTTCTTAATTAAATTATTCTTTATGTAAGATTTAAATCTTCGAATCGAAAGTTTAGAAGCACTTTCTGGAAGTTTATTATAGAACCGAACAGAATTCCCCATAAAAGACCCACTTACTTTTTTAATCTAAATTTGGGAATACTCAGTTTATTTTTATTTCTCGTGTTAAAACAATGCACGTCACTTTTTTTCATAAATCTATCTAAGTGTTTATGTGTATATAATAAGGTTTCGTAGATGTATTGCGATATTACGGTGAGAATGTTAATTTCCTTAAAACGCTCCCTCAAGGAGTCACGTGGCTTCATTTTATAAATGGCACGTATTGCCCGTTTTTGTAAAACAAATATTGCTTGGATGTCTGCTGCTTTCCCCCACAGAATGATGCCATATGACATAACACTATGGAAGTAGCCAAAATAAACTAGCCTAGCTGTAGCTTCATCAGTAAGCTGCCTTATCGTACGAACTGCATATGCAGCGGAACTAAGTCTACCCGCAAGTGCCTCAATTTGTGGTCCCCACTGCAAACTTGCATCAATATTAAGTCCTAAGAAAACAGTAGAGTTTACAAGATTGAGTGTCTCGCCATTTACTTTAATATTAGTTGGGTAATGTTTTACATTTGGCAAAGTGAATTTAATGCATTTCGTTTTTTTAGCATTAAGCAACAGATTATTTACTGTGAACCAATCAAGAACTCGCGATAGTGATTTATTTAGATCATCGTAATTAGCTTTTGACCTATCAACTTTGAAAATTAAAGACGTATCGTCAGCAAATAAAACTATATCACATATGTCTTTTACATAAAAAGGGAGATCGTTAATGTATACTAAAAATAGAAATGGGCCTAGTATTGAACCCTGGGGCACTCCCATAACAATAGACGATCCTGAAGACCTTTCACCACCAACGTCAACTTTTTGTACTCTATTGGATAAGTAAGAATTTACAAGGTTAATTGCCTGATTTTGGATGCCATAATGTTTTAACTTCAAAATTAGAGTAGCATGACTCACGCAGTCGAATGCTTTGGATAGGTCGCAGAATACTCCGATCGCGTCTTGCGAGTTTTCCCATGCTTGAAATATGTGTTCCAAAAGCAAGGTACCAGTATCAGCTGTTGATCGACCCTTGGTAAATCCAAATTGATGACTATGAAGTAGTCTGTGGAAGTTAAAGTGTGACAATAATTGAGTAAGAATAAGTTTTTCAAAGATTTTACTTAACGCGGGCAATATAGAAATCGGCCTATAATTAGCTGGATCTTTTGCATTTCCAGACTTGACACAAAGGAATTAATTTACTATGTTTCATAAGATCTGGAAAGATTCCGTCGTCAACACATCTATTAAAAATGTAGGCTAAGCATGGAGCAATATCAATAATTATAATACCTAACACCTTTGTGGATATTCCCCAAAGATCTTCAGTATTTTTTATATTAAGTGACTTAAATGTCTTAACAATACTATCGGCATTTACGTATCTAAAGCTAAACGCGATCTCACATTTAGCAACACTTAGTTCCAATAAAGTAGATGCTCCAGAGGCAGATGATTGTAATGACTGGGTTACAATAACTGGTATATTAGAGAAAAAATTGTCAAAGGCATTCGCGACATCAATCTTTTTTGTCAATATTGTATTGTTTATGTTTAATTTGATCTGCTTATTGCGTGGCTTAGATTTACCTGTTTCATTATTAATTAATTTCCAAGTTGCCTTAATTTTATTCGATGATTTTTCTATTTTTTTTCTCAAATGTAATGATTTAGCTGCACGACAAACTTTTTTAAAAGTATATGAATAGTTCTTTATATACAAAATAAACTTTGGGTCATGCAACATTGATTCCCTAGCCGCATAGAGATCATATAATTTATTCCTACTTCTATAGATACCGGGTGTCGCCCAATCAGCTAACCCGACATTAGATTTAGCTATACATGTTTTTAACTGAAATATCTCAGTATGTTGCTCATTTATCAAATTAGACAAGGAGGTAAAAAGGTCATTTGGATCATCTACGCATGGTAAAAGGGGTATTTTAAGTTCAATACTGCTCTGAAACTTCATAATTCGACTTCCTGTGATAGGCCGATAAGTGAATTCCTTAGGTTCATCTACCAAATTACAAGTAAATATAGCACTGTGACCGTAATGATCCGAGGTGAAATGTTTAATTACTGCTTTATCAATTGGAACACTACTGCAATATATATTATCCAAACAGGTGGCTGATGTAAGTGTCACCCTTGTAGGTTCTTCGAAAAGGTGACGTAAATTGAAACATTTAAATAAGTTAAGAATTCTCTCAGATAGAGGATTCACAGGAATATCTATATTGAAATCTCCGCAGACTATTAACATTTTACTACGTCCAAAAGTTTTAAGCAGTACTTCTTCCATAGTGGATTCAAATAACGCGAAGTCCGCGTCAGGGGGACGGTAAACACTCACAATGATATGCCGCTCAAGCTCAACACACGACAGCTCAATAGTCCTCTCAATAGTGAGATTTGCAACATCTTTACGTTCTTTGCATTTTAAATTATTTCGAGCAACAATTAAGGAACCGCCACGTATGGCGTTCTTGCGTTTGAATGAACTTACAATATTATAATTCTCATAATAAGGGAGTAAATCAAATTGTAATAACCAGTGTTCAGTAACACACATGATATCTATATTAAACATGTTTAAAAATAATTCTAATTCTAATATTTTGCTGGGAAGGCCTTGCACATTTTGATGTACTACATGTAATGTGCCAGGCTTTCTCATTGTCGGACTCGTCAGTTTAAACAAATATTGTCAGCTGACCCTCCTGCTTGTGTGCCCCCATTACCATTAGTAATACTACTAACTACAGGCACGTCGATTAACTGCGTTATAGTACTTATAACGGGATCAAAAATATTAAATGCTAACAATTTAGCAATTATCAGTTTACTATGTCTACTAAGAAGCACAGTATCTCTGGTCAAAATAAAATTACTAATAAAATTATTAGTATCAAAAAACAAAACGTCTCTATGACGACAAGTCAAATTATAAAATATTAAATTAAGATTCCAAATTGCTTGATTGTCTTTGGAACTCAAAGATTTTGAGTACGGGAATGCACATAAAATTAATTTTCCCAAACCTGAATCTAGCTTATGTAGCAAAGTCTCAACTAGCTTAATTATATCTAGTCGCATGACACCACTACTCTCACCTAATTGAACTATCAGAGTGGTGTCATTGTCAAAGCGATCTTCGCTCTTTATACAATCTATAAACTTATGAATGGGGGCATTTTCAAAGCAATTATTAGTGACAACTTGCCCTAACTGATCACTTAGTAGCAAACCCATGCCAACGCCTATCTTATCAGAATACACCACAGTCTTCCGGGTCTGCCGACAGGATTTTCCCTGTCTAACCGGAGACTGTGCACCAGGTGTATGAATTACTTCAGCCTGTAAAGTAGATGTAGCTTGACTCTGTGATGTAAGTGGTGCCATCTGTATCAAAGAATCCAAAGATGATATGGAAACCAACTGGTCTGACACGGGATGGTCAGTCTGTGAGCTACTATTACATACTTGTACATATATGCTATCATTATTCACTATCTCTACAATATTGTTCATTTTCTGAACATTGTCAGCTGCAAATTGTTCAGCTTTTTTATATTTATGTGTTACATCAAGAAGTGATGTTTCTAAACACTTAATTTCTTGTGACATATCATCTAATTCCTTTGAATTACGTCCAATTAAATTATAGCAGGAATTAAGTTCCTCATTTAAATTACATTTCTGCTTAATATGCTTTGCATAATTAAATACATTTTTATGCTTCTTTAGCTTTTTCTCCGACTTTTTTATGAAATTACTAAGTTTCACATATTTTTTTATTCTGTTACTCCCTTTCATTTGTTGAGATTTACTTTTACAACTTGGTGTACTAAGATCTATCAGTGAAAAGTTAGACCCACTGTTCATGAGTTCCGTCTGTAGATCTAAACTCCTATAATTATTCACTGAGGGCACATGTATTGATTCTGATAGTTCAAATTGTTCAAGTTTATATCTACACTCAGATAGCTCCTGTTGCAAGTCCTTATTATGCTGAAGCATCTCCTCATAGGTCACACCCACCTAGGACGTGCCCTATGTGGCATTGCACTGCGCCCGCCACCCTGAGACATAGAGATGAAAAATCTCATGTGCCTGTAATTTCACAGGCAACCATTCCCTTCAAACCGGAACACAGCAATGCGAGCACTACTGCTTTGCGGCAGAAATAGGTATGGTGGTAGAACATCCCCGGACGAACTCTCACACAAAAAATCTGTACTACTACTACTAAAGTATTATTATTGGGTATTTTGCTTTCCTTACTGACATTAAACAGACGGGGTGAAATGAAGCTGCGTTGGAGAATGGGAGTCGAGGACGGGTGGTGCAGGCAGTGGGGGAGGTTACCCGAGCACACGGGGCGCAGGGCGATGCACCGAGCGAGGAGCGAGTCAAGTGCACGGCCGGCCTCGCACGCGCATGCGCGATCACCCGGTCAATAACATCCTGATGCATCTTTAAAAGGACTTGGTGCTTTAATACCGCGATTGAAAATTGATTAAAATTTAAATGTCATAGGTTATTGTAGGTTTTGTTGTGGGATATTTAACTTCTTTTTTTTTATACTTCTTCGAATGACTGAACAAGCAGATAGCCCACCTGATGATAAGTGGTACCCTCTGCCTATGAACAGCGCATTATCACATAGGTCACGTCCACCTAGGACGCGCTCTATGTGGCATTATTGCACTGCGCCCGCCACCCTGAGACATAAAGATGAAAAGTCTCATGTGGCTGTAATTTCACCGGCAACCATACCCTTCTAACCGGAACACAGCAATGCGAGCACTACTGCTTTGCGGCAGAAATAGGAATGGTGGTAGTACTTCCCCAGACGAACTCTTTCACAAAAAAGCTCTACTACTACTAAAACCTGTTTTTGCCCGACAAAGAAAAAAGGAGGGTTATATTTGAAGCTGTAGCTGTGGTGTGTCCGGCCTAAGAATAGACCCCTCCATTTCCTCCCGTGGATGTTGTAAAAGCCGACTAAGGGATAACCCGGACTTGTTGATAAGATTCGTTGGTAAAAGATTTATCCTTGCTGCTAGCTTATTAACGCTAGAAGAAAGCGTTAGCCGAGTCAGTCGTGGGAAGCAATGGCGGCGATGAGCTCAACACTTGTCACGTATATATTCCACGATTGTGAAATGCCCAGAAATGTGCAGCCCATTGTGAAAAGAGGCCCATTGAGGCTCTGCCTGCCCCCCTTCGGGGAAAAAGGAGTGTGTCTATGTAATGTATATTTTGAAGCATATATGCTAAAACATAATATTGCATAAAACTATAGTTTTATACAAGTTAATCTTTATTTTTGAGTGTATATTTGTGTGTGTGTGTGTGTGTGTGTGGTGTGTTGTTTTACATCTGTACCTATTGCATTTGTTGCCACAAGTAAATATTTATCTATTTCCTTCGTCTTTACTTTCTTTCTAAGACCATAGTAATCATGTGATAATTCTAAGACGTAGGTATTTCCTTACTATGTAAGTCATGACGCAAACATACTCATATCAGTATTTCAACAGAGATCATCGTTATTACCATCCGTGGTTTATTTACTTCCTAATGGAACATTTTATCCTACGTCATCAAATAGTAAATAACATCTAAATTAAGATTTTGTTTGTATATTTTTACTTCCGGAGCAAAGGCTTCCTTACATATTTTTATAATCAAGCTCTGATATTTCGCAGAACTTTTGTTGAAATCTAAACAATACTTCGGACATTGTCTGTAGGGGTAGGCATAGACAGATAGGTAGGATAGACCTAAATAAGTATATTATTATTACGTATAATAATGTATTTAGTTATTTGGAATTACTTCGGTATACTTAGTTACAATATTACGTCGCTGTTGTAATTTCATTTAACTTTGTACCTACTATATCCTATCTATAGTAATAAACAAGCAATATTTGTAGTCTAGTCAAAATATGTTGAAAAGCGCGTGTAGCTGGGACAGTTTTCATTTCTTCCGTTACAATATACATATATACTATTAATATATTAAATTACTAGTAATATATTAAATTTTCTTTTGAATTTTAAATTGTTAACTAAACTAATCTCTAACCTATTCTACTTTACACCTATAACTTGTTTGGAACTTTTAACTTGCAACGGGAGACCGAGGACGTTGTGGTCTGCGACACAGTTTTTATAACTACTGCAGTTTATCATCGTTTTCTATTGTATTTTTTAAGCCTCTGTTTGTTGATCCTCAATAAATAAAATATATAAATATAATGTATGTTTTTTGGGTGCTGAATCCGAATCCAAGATTTGCTAACATTTCCAGAAGGAAAATTAAAATAAAAAAAAAGTATCTTGGATTTTTTCATATAACTTGGAACCTATTAACTTTTCATAAATAACTTTCATATATAAGATGAAAGTTCATAAGACCAACAAACTACAGTGCGCAGGTTTTTTCTCAACGAACCCTTCGGCCTCAAGCGATTACAAATTGGCTATTTTCAGCTGTCTCTGTGAATCTGGTGACCCGCTTGCTCATTAGAAATGAACCGTTGGTTTATGAACTTTCATTTTGTAGACGAAGGTTGTCGCCAAAAAGTAAATAGTTTCCGAGTTATAAGTAAAACTGCACAAGAAAAGGAAGTTTATTAATTTTTTCAAAAAAAATATGTTCCTTCTCCAAATTGTGTTAGCAACCGTCAAATTTGGATTTAGCATCCCAAAAACATGGAGAATGGAAGAAATTAAAACAACTTTCCAGCCAAAAACACAATTTGACTGGACTAGTATATAAAAATATACATTTTGTGATCTCGGAAACGGCTCTAACGATTTCTATAAAATTTACTATATGGGAGTTTTTGAGGGCGAAAAATCGATCATGCTTGGTCTCTTATCACAAAATATATATATCTTATCTTATCTCAAAACACACTTAGTAAACGCGATTTTGCAATAACAAAAACCGAGCTAAGCTCGGTCACACGAGATATTTAAATGTTATCGGAGAAGCTGACTTATTTACTTAAATCATAGTAGTAGTGGAGCTTTTTTGTGAAAGAGTTCGTCCGGGGAAGTACTACCACCATACCTATTTCTGCCGCAAAGCAGTAGTGCTCGCATTGCTGTGTTCCGGTTTGAAGGGTAAGGGTGCCGGTGAAATTACAGGCACATGAGACTTTTCATCTTTATGTCTCAGGGTAACGGGCGCAGTGCAATGCCACATAGGGTGCGTCCTAGGTGGACGTGACCTATAAGGTAATGGACTGTTCATAGGCAGAGGTTACCGCTTAACATCAGGTGGGCTATCTGCTTGTTCCGTCATTCAGTAGAATAAAAAAAAAAAAAAAACATCATCTTCATCCACCGTTAGAAGTCCACAGCTGGACGATATGTACTTCTACGACATGACTAACTTACTTACCAACGACTAAAGCGGAGGTAGCACCCTGCGACAGATGTCATAGCTGCCAAAGTGCTCGTTTACTTCACTGCTTCCACCTCAGAACAATAACTAAAGCTATCCACGCCATCCCGCGCCGCGCTGCATATCTCGTCTTCTGCTTGATGCTTAGAGCAATGCGGCCTCCGTACCGGCAGTACCGGCCTTGATGTTATTAGAGCAACACCATGCCCATTTTACTCCATGGGCTATATTTTTGACGTGAATTCGATGAACGTCTTCCTCATGATCCCAGGCATTCCAGAAAAACGCGTTACCAAAAACGTGTAGATTTGAGAGCTTTGATCTCCTGAAGTTTAAAAGTTACAAAAGCGATTGTCATATCGTTGTGAAGATATCTATCTGGCGACAACAGAAATAAATGGTTTTTACAAAAATTTTACATTCTGCATTCTGGCATGCTTTTAGCACTTGTGCAATCTCAGCACCAATGTAGGGCGGAATCGTTAAAATGGCATGATTCTGGTGCTACGAGCCACCAAGAAGTCAAACAAAATCACCGGTGAGTGAGCCTGCCGCGAATATTTTGTAGTTTAGAGCTGAAATCTTGCCAAAACTGCTGCTCTACGAGGACAGGTTGGCCCCTGGTATATTGCTACGCCACTGGTCGCATGGTCATCCAAACACTCGACAGTTCTTCTGTGACAATAACAATATGGAATCCTACCACACGTCACCTACTCGGCCTTGCATTCAGATAAATGATGTAGATGATTCGTGAGTAGGCGGCGCGGCTCGTAGCGTGCTGCGAACGCGGAAAGGCACCGTAGGGTCGCCCGGTGGAAGCGGCAGAGCGCCGGAAGTGACGCGCTACGCCGCAGGTGGCGCTAGCCCGGGTCGACGACCTCACGCCCTTCTAGTTTTTTTACCTCCGTGTTTTATTTAACCTCCATTTTAACATGACAAAGCCGCATCTATTACTGTGCTACCTGAATGAATTATCGGTATCATTGCTCACAATACATTATGCCATCTTTGTCTAATAATACTTAGGTACTTACTTCAAGGAATTTGTTACGTAGTATAAAAATTCTATGACTTACCTAGATTGTACCCCATAGTTGCTATTGTTGAGATATTTTAAAATCGCTCTGTCTTCCTTGTTGTGGCTTATTCTTTCATTTATAATTAGTTAGCTACATTTTGGTGTAATTTTCACAATGGTAAGTACGTATGTACATTTTGTTAGAAACTATCTACGTGCTCATTTACGTCCCAAGCACAGCCGGCGATAGGATTGTTTCCTCAAGGAACTTTTGTGAAATGTTATAGTGCTGTGTAACGTAAGTTTACAAAAATATTATATTATCCTGGATATTTATGAAATGAAGTTTTGTGAAATAGACGTTGAAGGAACGAGTTTCTAAGATTCTCTTATATACGACACAAGTATAAGTGGTATGTATGATATGTGAGCGTAATATGGTATAGTAGGTAGGTAGAACTTTATTTCTTTAAGTATTGAGTCAAATTATAATAATAATTAAATCCTGAAATGTTAGCAAGTTATGTTAATTTACTCACACATTTATACATGTGTGTGTGTAAGCTTTGATCAAGAATAGATCGAAGTTTGTAAGCAAAATAAATGAATGCGCATGAAAGGCGCCTGCGCGAGGCGTACTGGATCCTCTCACCACACTGGTTCTTTCAACAGCAGTCACTAGGTCTATACCACTAGCTGGTCGCAGACCCAACGCAGGGTGACCAAAGGAGTTTTGTTTTAATATTGTTATTTGCCTATTTACTTGAAATACGTTCACTTTTCAGATAGATACTTTTCCAGTTTAAAGGTTTAATTCTAGTCTGAGTGGTCTAATTAACCTTTCTACTAATAAACGCAAAATATCTTTTGTACAGTTATACCGTGTTTTGCCTCATTCGATCGAAGTTATAACTGCTTGCAAAAGACAACATACTGTGTAACTAATCCAAGGATATTTTTACGTTTTATAGTAGCAGGGTACGTTTTACTTTAAAATGTGATGAGTAAAGAAAAAATAGATTTTAGTTTACTTATCACATTTATTTTTAACTTTCCTACGACTAACTTTTTTATGAGTAGGTGCCTGCCTGCCTTAAATTATCTGGGGCTTAGGGGTAATAAAGAATTAAATCCAAAATAATTTTTACAATTTTGTTTTATTTTAATTCGACAACCTGTCATTATATTAACAAACAAATGACTGAGCACGCTCACATACGCACATACAATACACACACAAACACACCGCGACCGGCGCTGCATTGCATTATAAATTACACTTATATAGTTTCTTAAATTAATTGATTCAGTCTATTGCGCTCTCCTCGTCCCGCGCCGGCCGCGCTTGCACGCGTCCTAAACGAATTATCACATATAATATATTAAAACGATCTGCGAACAATTACTATTCCTAAGTTTTAATTTAAAGTAGGTCGGGGTGGGGGGTGGCGGAGACGAGCGGCTCCGCTGGCCGGCCTCACGCCTCCAGCATCTGTGGCATGTAGGCGCGCGGCGGCGAGGGCGACTTCTTGGACAGGTTCAGGGGCTCCGGCGTCACGTCCACCTGCAGCGCCAGCACCGCCGGCGGCGCCGCCAGCGCGCTCGCGGGGGACGCGGCCGCGCCGCGGTAGCACGCCAGCAGCGCGCCCGAGCGCAGCGGGCACTCCGTGGCACCACCCTCGCTGCGCCGCATGTACTGCTGGATGATGTCGGTGCGCTTCAGCTGCTCGGGGGTCATGCGCGGCCCCTCCATCAGGCTCTTGGCGAGCACGGAGTGCGTCGAGGAGAGCGAGGCACGCATCGGGCGCGGCGAGAGCGCAGGATGTGCGGGGTGCGCGGGGTGCGCGGGGCTCGCCGGGTGCGGGTGATGCATCGGCTGCGGGGACGGCGTCGGCCGCACGGGCCGCGCCTCCGCCTCGCCAGTGTCGCGCCGCATCGCGCGGAACTTCTTGTGTGGCTTGTAGGCCTCGTCCATGAGCGAGGAGGCGTCGTACAGCGGCGGCGCCTCCAGCACACGCTTCAGCACGGGCATGTCGTCGGAGGGCGCCGAGTGGTGCCGCCGCTCGTCCAGGTGCTCCTCGAGCGACGAGCGTGGGCTGGAGCAGCTGGAGCCAGGGCCTACTATCCGCTCGTGCTTCTCGTTGCCGGACTCGATCCCTGAGTCAGTTGGAGAGTCGAGCTTGCGGTAGCGCGGCGGCGGCCGCACTGGCGTCACCGTGAGTCCACCGTGTGCGAGATGCGCCACGCCGAGCGCTTCCTCGTCCACGGAGCCGCGGGAGTCCAGGCGGCGGCGGCAGCCGGCCAGCGTGGCGGCCAGAAGCGGCGTGCCGCAGTCGCTGGCGGCCTCGCCGGACTCACTGCTCGATACAGAGCCGATGGGGCTGCGCGCGGAGTCATCGGCGCCGGAGTCCATCCAGTGGGGGCCGTCGTCGTCACCCCACATCTGCTGCCTCAGGTATTCTTTGTGTTCCGTCCGGAAAACTACGAGTTTTTCCGTGTGAAGCGTACTGAGCGTACGGAGATCGGGAAGGGTATCCATCAGCTCCCGTAAGAAGCCGGGCCGGTCTGGTCTGTTTTGCGCGATGACTGTCTGCAGGCAAGCCTTGAGGCGCGCGTGCATTCGTTCTACCAGCTCGATATTGCGCAGGCCGGGCCTGTCCGGGGTGATGAGGACTATGGCGCAGAAGAGACCGATTTCGGCATCGGTGAGCTCCATCGAGTTCATACGCTCGGCGAATTTAAAGGTGGAATCGACGAGGAATCGCGCATTTGCTCCGTTTTGAATAAAATCTCTCCTCATGAGTTGTCCGTTTAGGCAGATGATACTGTTGAGCGGCGCATCAAACATGCAAATTAGCCGTACAAATAGGGCATCGAAGAGTCCGCTTTTGAGCAGGGTGAATTTGTCATCCTGGGTCAGGAGTTGGAAGCCGGGAATCAATCCGGCGAAGTCGATCACACCACGGATCACGTGGGCAAAACGTTGGGAGAATTCCTTCTCCGATTGCAGCTCTGGTGCCGGGTTGAGCGGGCATGCCTACGACAAAACAAAATTTATATTAGTTAATTGGGCCAAAATCAGTTACAAAGTATTTAATCTTCTATGAAATGGAAATAAAATATTGATGCGTGATTGATATGAGATACTCACCAAAGTAGGTTGCGAGTAGGTAGGACAGTCGCGGGCGCGGCTGCGCATAGCGGCGACATGTTCACGTGTGAACTCGCAGGTCTCGAGATGAGCGCGCATCACGCGCGCCATCAGCCGCGGCGCGTCATCCAGCTCGGCGGCGGCGGCCTGCTCGTGCGCGCGCGACGACGACGACTGTTGCATCGCTGCGAGGATGCGAGCTTTCTCGCGCTTTGGTACGCGCCCGAATCGCACGGCTGCAACAATACAGATACCAGTTTAATAAAATGCATCAAGGGACAAAGTTCTAAAATTAAATCGATACACAAAGCGGTCACAACTAACGACGAGAATGTTGTGCAAGGTCGTGGCTAAACATACGTCGTCGGGTTGCAGCTGTCGTTAAGTACCTACGCATGCATGCGGGCGCGCGGCGAGCCATGTGCACGCGCAGCTGACGGCGAGAGGGTAGAGTTCATCGCCCGTCGCACCGGTCACGACCCACCCCTGTCTGGAGAGCCTTTAGAAAATCCGTCGGTCCACGATCCCATCCGCGTCGCTTTCGACTGAACTAGTTTGAATGACGATTGACAAAGCGCGAACCGCGAGGTCACGCTAAAAAGTGTTACGACTTTCTCGCACTAGGCAGGCCGCGGGCCACGGAGCGAAATGTATTATGCGCCGGGGGCTCGCGCGTCGCTTGCGGCGTTCATGCTCGCGCGCCGGTGAAAGTGTTTGCGCGCACAGCTCACGGTTGAAAACGAAAGCAGAGAGCGCCCTCTCGCCATTTCTCCCGACTTTCGCTGCACAATGTGGGCCGCGCGCGCCAGATGCGCGATCCCATTGTTCGCGATCGATGAATAATCTCTCTTTTATGCTTTCATGTGCTTTTGTTTACATCCGTACAGTTCACGTTAATCAAATAATTTATTTATTTTATTTTGCAATTACTATAGACTTTTCCCCTTTTTATATACCTAGTGATTTTTGGTTTTGTAATTTTCTTATTTTAAGTTCATCTTGCTGCAAAATATTGCTTGTAATAAACGCTCACCATTTTATAATGGAGCTCGTTGATATCTTTTACGAAGTAAAAGATGATTTTTATTTAAAATCTCAAAATAATTTATATCACAGTAATGTCATGTAGGTAGTTATTGTAGCGGTTATGGTCTCGGAATACACAATTTTGTTTTAATTAAATGTGTTATGTATTATTTATAGATAATCAATTGATTTTTAAATACTCGTGCTTTAAAAACATGGAAGTTCCCGAACGTAATTATTTAAAGGACGTAGGTAGATACAATTTTTTTTATTGTTTGTAATCTATGGTATTTCAAATTCCGAAGACATGACGCTTTAATAATTTTATAAGTAAATTATTTAAGCTATGTCGATCTTCTTTTGGTATATTATTTATGTGAAGCTGAGTTAAGTTACTTATTTTAAAAAAATAAAGTAAAAAAAAGTTTTAAATAAGTTATTCCTTCCTATATAATACATTAAATAAGTAAAATTATCATTAAACAAACGTAGCAGGCTGAAGAAGAAGTGTCTAAGTACTTAATATAGTGATGACGAAAAATTTATAACAGAAAACTTAAATTAAATGTTGAAAAAATCATAAAATATCAACAAAAATACATACGTGCATTGTGATATTTCACAACCCCATTCAGGATCCCCTTGAGAATCGGCAAATCTTCACCCATGTTTGATAATAACAAAGTTTTTCACTAACAACTAGTTCACAGCCTATGGCTACAGATAACTATAAGTTGGTAACTTTATGTTTAGTTTCTGACTAATAATTAAAAAGTATTCACTAAGTGTCACATATCACTCGTAGAACTATTTGCACAAGCACTGTAATCCGAATCGGTTGCAATCCAATGTGAGTGTTCAGCGCCGAAGAGCAGAGCGGTTGCCGTGAGAGAGGCTCGCGTGTTGTGTGCGAACTGGTGAGCTTGTCATAGCGCTCGCGATAGCGATGTTATGAGGGCTGACGACCGGTGCGCGGGCCGGACTCCCTCGCACTGCGCCGTCGCGGCGCGCACCGAGCTAACCTTGAACTTGAAGTGCGGCGCGCGCGGGGAGGGGTGCCGTCAATAAACTCCGCGCAGGCCCCTGCCCCGCTGCTGCCCCCCCGCCCCCCACTACCCAATAACAATATTTTCGCTACATCACAATATTACCGATTTGACATATCAATGTTCAAGCTGCTTCCTACTCATCGTACCTTGTGCCTGCCTAGTTCAGTTTTATAGCCCATTTACGTACCTAGTTTTTCACATAATATGCACAATTTGCAATTTCAATAAATTAATACCATTTGGAGCATTTTGTTGATCCGATTGCGCAGATCAGTAACGGATTGGATGCTACGAGACACATGTTACGTACGTAGCACATCAAGAAGCGGAAACCTTCACAAGCTTAAACGAATATTTTTAGTAACTTTTTATGGATGACTTCTGTATAGATTTTTGTCATAATAACGAATAGTTGCAAATAATGTGAAATTTAATACAAAGGCAAAGGCTAATAAAGGTTTAAAAGTTCAATACAGAAACAATAAACATACAACCAAAAAACATAATTTCAACTACAAGAAGTATATTAAGTAGTTTGAAATTACTTATACCTAGGTACTATAATAATGTTATTTTATAGGAATCTTTATGAAATTGATTTTGCAGGAAATACATAAACTCATTTATTTTTTAAATATAGTTGACCGAAAATAACTTCATAGTTTATATTAATCGACATCCTAATCTGAAGTTCAACCATCGTTCACATCGGGCGCTTGGCGCTACAGTAGCAGTGTCTCCAGTCAGCGCCATCTGTCGGCGAGTAGCAGAATTATGTGAATGCTAACGCTACGATGGTTCTACGTAGGTGCTACGATACGGCTACGTACGACTGGACTGCTACGCACTACGGGTTCATATCTTGTATGATAAATATTGTTTGTATGATCCAGTTAAAATTAAAATTTGCTTTCCCATTGAATTAAAAACAACAATGTTATACAGTTTTATGGACTATTCATTTATTATTTCTTTAAATTACACACAATTGAAATATGTTTGTTTATTTTGACCTAAATTTTATTTAGATTACTTTAAAGTTTGTTTCGTAAGGCATGTTTAAAATTGTTGCTCTGAATAAGATATATTATTGTGTTAAGTAATAGGATTTTAAGTTTTATCAGGCTCCAGACCCCATCATACAATGGTTTCATAAAAGATCAAGTGACGGATCTAAATTATGAAACTATCAATATTGTCATGCATGATTATTTAAATAAGTATTTTTTTATGATATCTCATGGCGAAGGGTCATTAAACTGCGTTACGAAAGTGAAAATACAAATTTCACTCTCGCGCTTACGAAATGCCTTTCTCTGCTTTCACCGAGTGCGCTTGACGCGCCGACGGGCCCCGCGCGGTCCCGCGGCGAGGCGAGTGTCGCAACCGCGGCGCAGCGGGGCTACGGCCGTCGACCCGCTTAGGGAGCGCTCACCCGCGCTTGCATAACCGACCCTCCCACACTGCGGCCAGTGCGGCCCCCTCCATCGACTCCCCCCACTGCGCTGCGCTGCTGCGAAATAGGATCTGCGAGCGCAGCGCAGCGCAGGAGCGTCCCACTTGGCGAGCTGCGACTGGCAAGTCTCGTCGACTTGGCGTTGCCGCGAGATGCGCGACCTTCCCGAGCTAATTGCGTATGCACACTGCAACCCGCCGTGCGTACATTGATATGTAACGCAGTCAGTTAGCGCCACATTGATGTCCCATTGCGTCATTTTATTGACACACCATTCAAGCTCTAATTTACAGTTACCGTACTTTTTATACATTAATTCTGATGATACTTTATTTACTAAAGATTGAACTTTCACAAGAAAAAGAGAAAAATATTTTTAAAAATGAATATTTTCCTTTGAGAAAATAAGACAGACATCAATTATTCGCCACATTATCATTATTATCAATTATTTATTTTAATTCTTAATACGTTTTTCAAATGGACATTGAAAATATGTGTAAATAATTATATTTGTCTCATTTACTCCAAGTTTTATTAAAGAAATGGTAAATTTAACTCACCGTCTCTGCTCATGCCGACGGCGATGCATTTTTTCAATCTGCAGTACTGGCATCTGTTTCTGTTAATCCTAAGGATGGAGCACTGCTGGTTCTTGGTGCAGGGTCTGTACTGGATCTTCTGTTGTATGGAGCGTCGGAAGAAGCCCTGAGGATCACAGCGGCATTTAGATTCTCGCTCGTTGTCGGAGCTGTCGTCACTGGAGCAGCCCGAGTCGCTGGACTCGGTCCGTCCCTCCAGCATGCTCACCAGCACCGAGTGCCGGTCGCGCAGCTCGGCGCCGCACGACATTGCACGCACAGTTCACTAGCGATCACTCGCCCAGCACTACCACTCTCCTCGTCACGAATCTCGCACTACTGAGAAGAGGCTTTCGCGCGCTACACCGACACGGATGGCGGCCGACGGCGAACTGTGCGGGCGCCGCTTCGCGCGGCGCACAGTTACCCGCGTGACCTACTTGCCGGCCGCCGACCCAACCGAGAAAGTGAGAGTGCCCCCGGCCCCCGCGCGGCGCTCGCTCGCTCCTAACGGTCCACGCCGCTCTAGAATGCGCCGCTGGCGCTGCACCGGTGCGCCGGATATAGGCCGGGCGCATCCCGGCGGGCGTCGCGGCGCGCGGCCGTTCACCCCGGGTCGGCGACCGTTCGATTGCACAACCGCACCTACTCTCCGCGACCCTCCCGCTCGCCCTCCGGCTCCCGGGAGCTAGGGCACAGCCCGATCGGGTCGCCGACCGACTCTACGCCTGCCCGATGACGTCATCCATGCGTCACGGCCTACCTCAATGCGCGCGCGCTCCTCTAAGGGATGCAGTGATCCTATTTTATTATCCTCTGAGTCGCATCATATCCTGTCTAACCGTACAATTTCAACCCTACGAGTGTAAATGTAGGATGATTAAGATATCAGTTAATAACAGTTAATGCTCATATCTTACCCGTTCAGTAATCAAAACTCTAATACTGAATTATTTGCATCAAATACATATTAAAACATTTGGTAAACAACTGCCACACCCAATTCCTTTTTATTAGGTATTGTATTACCTAACATAACCTAGGCTTTTATTGATATCTTGTTATTACCTAATCGGAGTGTGATAATACTATGTGTAGGTATGTCGAGTTGTGGGGATGTAAAAGGTTTTAGAGTATGAGCTCATTACGTTAGATCGGAGCGAGGAGGCTGCGCGGGGCGGGTCGGGTCGGTGGCCCAATTTCGCGCTGCCATCGATCCATTGTGCGCTGTGCGAGTGGCCCATAATTGGTCGCAGCGGGCACTGACCGACCGTGCGGTCGTTGACCTGGTGCCGCAAAAACAAAACCTTTACTGCCTTGGCTCGTTACACCTCCTATCGTGCCTTCATTTCGTAGATACGCTACGAAAACGTATTTGAATGTCGTGACCCAAAATAGAAGTAACTTTTAACTTACAGAGGGTAACCTACTCCACCTAATCAGAGACCTAATAACTAACCTGCCTACTTCGACAGTGTACAAGAACCTAGTTAATATTATCCTTATAAATTATATTAATAACACGGGTCAGTGACCGCTAACTAATTAACCCGGTGACTTCCTTTAGAGTTGAAAAAAATAGAATTACATATTATTCTGTTTATATTGGACACATATAATTCCCACTTAGCCGTTATGTAGTTCAGTTGAAATTAGGTCATTTGTTAATTCTATGTGTATTTATTTATGTGCGCAACAGCGCATTACCTACCTATCTCTTTGTAACAAAGGGATAGGTATTATATTATGCATAAGGTGTGAATGGGATTTACAGTTTAATATTTAACTCTATAGTGTAGCTATAAGGGGATACACTTAGGTAATCAAAGTCATGAAACTAGATGAGTGTAACTTCCTCTGATGCAGTTATAAAATGACGAATTTGGTCCTATTGGAACATTTACATGTATAGACAGACAGGTCGCGCGACGCATTTTGCTAAGCCGCGTGAGTCACAGAACAGGTATATAAATAAACTGGCACATAAATATACACACAGCGAGGATTTCGTCAGTGCTATGTGGGTCGCACCCGCCATCTAGACTTTTCGACATAGCGTTGCCGAAGCTCGCGATAAGCGATCGCCAACACTTTTTGTCGTTAACGTTACATTGACACACTTCTCGGGTCTTATTGTGGCTTATTCTCATTTAGGTCGTTAAACTCAACATTTACAACATTCTTTTGATTATGCTTGTTGATTTTACTAGTGATTGTTTCAACAATTAGGCGCACGTAGAATTTTACGAGCGTTGTGGTTGCTGAATACTCTGAATAACTCATTTACAACCAATAGCAAATCCTTTTGAAATGAATGTTATGATAGTAATCTAGTAAGAAGCATTTTACACAGAATAATTTATGAACATTTAAAAAGAAAAAATGCTATTCACATTGAGACACATTTTTCAATTGAATAGTTTGGTAATAGTGTATTTGTTAATTGTGATTCGAGAGCTAGAATGAATTTTTCACACGCGAGGTTTCTTAATGACAAGTTAGTTCGACCGAGAGGCGTCAACGCGATTAACGGTACCGCGGCCAATGACTCTGCCTGAAAGCTGACGCACAGTTCTGAGGAAGCGACCTCAGCAGACCACTACTCCACGGTATAAGCAACAGTTACTAAGACACACGCTACAGCATATGCTACGTGCCTGCCCTACACAGATGTTTGCGATAACACAAAGCAGCTGACTCACGCTTGATTCATATATCCCGTCACGTTTTGCTATTTTATTTTATTACTAGGTATACCAGCAATATACCTACCTACATCGCGTTCAGAGGTAAAAACATTGAAGGATTAAGCTTAAATACCTATAGAAAAGAATATAATAGAATATTTATTTATTAAGACAACAAGAGTCCAACTTATTAGTAACACGACTTAAAACTAGGTTAGTACTTAAAAAAACTTACGTAATTAAACTTTTTTCCTATGTAAATGACTGAAAGGTTTGCTCAACATTTACCATTAACATGCTTAATTAAATTTGGTATATAAGTACATAGGAGCTAGTAGTCAATATAATTTGAAATTGATAAAACTACCTTAATCTAATCTAACGAGGTCGCGAGTGGTGCTTATGATGAAGAGGTTTCTGAACTCGGACTCGAAACGTCAGCAAAAAGACGAAAAACAGTGGTAGTGGTATTTAAAATGACTATGCGGCTAAACGTATAGTCATTTTAAATGATTTCACAACCACGATAGATTCAATTCTACCCTAATCTAGTTAACTCAACTCAGAGGTTCAGCAGCTAATGCCCCGGGAGGCGCAAAGGCCCGGGACAATGATCTACCTAAACTAATATATTTAAATTTAATTTGTGAAATTTATCTTTGAATATGTCAAGTTGTAGGTTAAGATGTTTATCTATAAGTTAATTGTAAGAATTGATATCTCTTTAAAACTACGCAACGCCAATGCGAGCAAACGCCGTTACAATATTCATAGTTTGGCTAACCTGACAAGTTAATTCTGTACGATCTAAAATTTAATTAATGTTTCCATCTATGTACTTAAAGAGACCGTAAAAGCCTTCCTACACAAGAACATGTAGAGCGTTCAAAAATACTGTAAGTGTTGCTATTAGCTTAACCATAAACCGAATTCAATAAATCATTTAGACTTTAGTGAGCCCGAGTCAAGTTTGTCAAACACATAAGCATTCTGTCGAACAGGAAATCGTATCTGCAACAGTCGTCTCACGATGTTCTCAATAAATATGACCGGCGAGGGATCAACGAACCTCAGCGCTGACAGTTCAAAAAATATGTGGGTTACGTTCACGTTGCGCGTACATTCTATGCCCGTAAAAGTTGTTTACGGCAAGAGAAGGCGGGCGCGTGGCGCTAGCGAGCGAGTTCAACGCCCGCGCCCTGCCACAGATTGGTGCCGAAAAATTGAGCGACCTACAATACGCGGAAATTATGTCGGCCGCGGAACAAAGAGCCCCAAGCGCGTTGTCGTGGCAACTGGATGCTCTACATCGCAAGGCGTTCTAATTATCGTTCTAAATCCCGATACAACTACCAACGTACAATAAAAAAAGTTGTTGAATTGAACTCAGCAAATCCAGAAATTCTTAACCTCGTTTGCATTTGATGTGATGGCACGAAACTTGTTTACCTTGTTCGTGTAACATAAACAACTGAATGCTAAAAACAGCATTTTAGTTCTACATAATGTCTATTTAATTAAAAGGGTTCTTTATGCCGAGTTCGTTGACATCGATGCGTGCGCTAGAATACACAGCTAATATCGAGCTATTAAATTACACGCTCCGCCGTCATTCATGGAAAGTAGCTTCCGTTCGTAGCCATATCGCGTAGTGGCAGCACTGTAGCGATAACTTGTCACAGCGCCACCTAGCGCCGAGTGGCTGAACTTGTGTGACATGTTTCTTTATACTGTCGCTAGGTGGCGCTTGTTGTCGCGATTACGTAAATATATCTTTATTCGTATTTTAGAAAATAAAACTATTGAGAGTTTATTTAGTACAAGCGGCAGCTCGCGACTTCGTCCACGTAAATTGAAGGTGTCCGAATAATTCATGGCAAAATTTTATACTTTTGCAAAATATTAGGCTAGTGAAGCTACTGAAGCACAATGTGACAAAAATGGTTACAAATAGAACAAAAAGAAGCCACAACTGTCCGGTCACGGGTTCAGGTAGGGTTATAAGATAGGGTCTAAATTCCAGAGTTATTATCGTCTGCAAGTTGTCTCAGTCTGGTGCACCATGCACCAGACAAAAGCGCCTGAAGGACACGCTTCGTCCCCCAGAGTCCCGCCTTTCTCCCGCCGAACTTGAAGTTCGACAAACCAGTTTACAGTATACTTTGCACTTCCAGACATCCTTACTATTCATGAGCTTTTATTTTACGTTCATAAATACGTTCTTTGTGTTTGATGACAACATCGAATAAAAATTTATAAATCTTCGATATAATTAAAAATAAAACATAATAAGTGGAATTTAAAAGGGAAAGTCTAGTAAATGCTTTAGAATAATACGTGAAAAGTGTCAGTATTATTAATTATGAGGAAGTAACGAGGTTGCTCTCGAATATTTGCAGACTAATGTAACTTTGCTAGGCAGTGTTTGCAGACGTTTTTATGGACTAAGTAAGTAATCAAAATATTGCACATTCATTCATCCGATGAATGAAGCTTCAGATTACTTGTGGCCCCATGTGGTATAATTGATCTGTTTATATCGACGAGCAAATAAACGACACGAGCTGCATAAGAAATAGAGCATTTAACAAGAATATAAAAGACTGCGAAGGGGACGGAACGGTATACCGTTTAACCCTAACGCATTCAAATTGACCCCGACCCCTGCACGTACTCGTAACTACATACAATGCAAGTCTTTTTCTACTCGCACTTTGAAATGACACGGCCGCGTTCCCGTGTGATTGTTCCGGGACAGGTATCAAAAAAATAAAAAATATAGGGCAGGGGCGCAAGGGTCTGACTCTGACCGGCCGGTGGCCGGTCGAGGCCAGCAGGTATCCGACGACCCAAAAACCGCTTTCGACGCAACAAGTTCACACGATATTTTTTCAACTATTTTATTGTATTATCAGAGAGACGGTGATGCAGAGATCAGTTTTACATTTAGTAAATAAGGTCATCTGGTCTGAATGCACAGAGATTGTCTTCCGTATGTTTCGACCTTGTCAGAGGAACCACGCGGCACCTCAGAGGAGCTCGACAGAGGGCGCTGGGAACCATGTCACCCGCAGATATGCTGCCTACTTCAGCTCTGAGACTACCCGCATACGTGACTCAATTAGGCATCTATTTAATAACAAAAGTGTTCAAGTTCAAACGTCTCCTATTTATAAATCGTACGAAGAAGAGTGGCAGTGGTCCGGTGGTATTTATTTTACGGTAGGTGCTGGTGAACACGTAAATATTACAGCTCATAAAGCATTGTATGACACGAAAACATAAGTAAGCATATTTACCTTGCAGCCCTCACAGGAATGCACTCCGTAGTGGAAGCCACTAGCTTTGTCACCGCATACGCGGCACAGCACTGTGGTGCCGTCAAACTCTGCAACAAAAGAAATGCACTATAAGTTTAGGTAACAGAAACGTGCATGCCATGCACCATATTCGTAAACAAGTCAACCTATTTTATGGTGGTTGTAAAGATTACGGTGTTAACGCGTGCCAAACATCCTGGTTTGTGGTTGTGAAACGAGCGTGTATAACAAACAATCTCGTTCATACAAGTGATTTCAGCGATATCGTAACCTTGCCAACACCTTGTGAACATATAGGCTGCTAATAATGGATATAATGAGGTGTGCCCAGAACGTTGTCGTACTAAATATTAAATATCTTTACGTTTTCATAACTAGAACTTTTCACCAGTGATCTCTGTCGGGATGTCATTGGCCGTACGAGATATGCAATTATTTCAGAGAAAGAGCTTCGTTACCTCAAAAATGTTACGCTTATAACAAAACAATCTCACTAATGAAATCAGTGACGCATTACGTCACGTGTTGCGTGCGTCAAGGTGACACTGAATAGTTATTTTAGAAAGTGCCGAGTCTCTCTACTCTGCATTGGTAGAGTCAACGACCCCTAGTTATCGACGAAAACGCAGTAGAAAAAGTGATTTCGTTAAATCTGTTATCAGCCACTAAATTGTGGCCATACCAAGAAGCGATACAAAGGTTAAGCGTTGTTTGTTTTGTTGATTATCATCAAACATGGTCTAATACCTAATGAGCTAAACAATTTAGTTAGTAGGTCAGTGATATGTAGAGTCCTCTCGGTAACAATACATTAGAGGCACTACTGGTGGCGCAGGACCAGCCGTCTCGTCCCGAAAGCCTGGCTCGTGCGCCCCGACTGCTCTCACTTTCCTGATCCATTTGTTTATTTGTTAAGGGAGCAGGATGGGCTTTTGGAAGGAACTTTCTATTTCTGGCGTGCTCTCGAGCCGGGTCGATGCACGGACCTGTTCTGACGCTTTCTATACTTACTTTCTTTTCTCTAAAGGCATATGCTGTATGGCCCAAGACATGATTTCGGCTCATCTCTAATAACGTGGGTGCGTCGGCGTCAAACAGTGGGGATTACAATGGATCAGGGAAAGTTCGAGACGTAACTGGTGCAGTTGCAACAGAGTTGGTAGCGTGCAGCCATTTCTCCGTGTGATGCAACACGCGCGTTTTTTAACCGGCGCGTGTGAGAGTCGCTAGTTCGTTACGTCAATTAAGTGGCGAGGAAAGTGTGCGAGAAAGTCTCGCCCACGTAACGCGAAGGTGGCGCGGTGGGTATCAGCAACCGTGCAGAACCTGACGCGGCCATTCCTGCCGCAGATCTGTGTCACGGCGATGTTTGTTTGTAAATAACTCTCTTATATCACGTTTCATTATCTTTACCTTGATGACGAACACGTCTTTTGTTACTTCCTTGTTCATTATCTTGAAATCAGCGATACAATATGATTTTCCTATCAATTAATTGCCCATTGAGGCTTTTCTATTTATGGGTTTATTAAAAGCTGATGTAACGTAATGTTTTCTTTCTTACTTTGCTGAGTTGTGGTAGTGTTCAGTTCTAAATATTTCCATTTACAAGGTCTGTGGTTTAGTTGTTATAAGATAACAGCTAGACCACAATGTAAACAAGACTGTAAACTATCGACTTTTCAAATTGCATTCTAAGCAGTTCATTCAACTGGTGGGCTCGAGCGTCGCGCTTCGAGAGAAAAGTAAAAGTAGTGTGGTAACCTGGTGGGAGACGCACCAGCTGACGCCACGTGGAACCAGCTCGTCGAGCTGTTACTGATATTATTGCATTACTTACATCATTTCTCAAACAACTGTCAACAATTATTAATTTTTACTTCAGAAAGGGGGCCAACGGTAACTCTTTTGTTAATTCGGCTTCAAAATTCACGGGAGAAAGCGATAACATCATTAGGAATCGAACGCAAATCAATAAGGGATCCCTGCAGTCAGGCTCCATTGAGCCCCATCGATTTGCACTGGGGATTTTATCGATTTAGCCATGGAGTGTTCATATTTTGCACAATGCCATTTTAATTGTTTTTTAGCAAGCCCTTCCGAGCGGAAATGTTCAACAGTCCATCGATCAAATATTCGTTCTGCGAACGGGTAGGTAATCGTTGACGTTTAATCGAAACTACATTTGTTAGCATTGTACCCTTTACCGTTGCAGTAACAATCAAATGGTTTTCTCATTAATCAAGATAAGTTATGGCTGACAAATCAAGCGTAGAAATATTTTTTTGTATGAATAGCGTTTTCTGTAACGATATAAGTACCTATTTTCTTAATACTTTTTAACTGCACCGGAATGTGATATTTCTGGTACAGTAGCTAGGACAAAATTTGGACTAATCAGTAATGACCAGAGGTTACCGCTTAACATCAGGCAGGCTATCTGCTCGTTCCCAATCGAAACAAATAGAAGATTTTTCCACAATTGCTCTTCTAGCAGCTTCAACTTATACGGCGTTTGGTAATGGTTTATTGAAAATTCTTGTTTTATTTTATTTTTTGAAGCTTTATGAAGGCTGCGGCTATATCTGGCTGCAGGTAGCTGGAACTTCTAGAAGGACTGTAGAGATAAGAATAATACAAAATAAGTAATAGGGTCAGCAAAAAAAAATGTTTGAGAGCAGAATAAAACGCGATGGCCCGGTATTGTGGGAAATGTTCATAACTTTCCTGATCGTCGCTGAAAGAAGGATAAGAAAAATGTACCCTATGACCTTGAAGGTACCTGTATTATTATAATGTGCTATATTTATGTTTTTTTAAATACTGGGAAATTTATTGCATAATATTTATATTTTCGCTCACAACCAATATAATTATTAAAAATTGCTTGTAGCAATAAAACCATCTATATATAGGGCTAAATAAAAACGAAATAGCTGAGAAAGAGAAGAACACATTAGAGACGAGGACTACCTATATGCAGCTCCGGTTCTCGCTCCTTGTGCGCCGGACTCATGAGGCTGTGGTCCACCGGCGTAGGCGCATCATAGCGCCCGTAGCTGCTATCAGGAGACATCACTGAAGTCATTTGGATATCCTTAAAACTATTTAATTGTTTATTTCTGTCACTGCACAACACGGTAAGCACATCGGATCTCAAACATAAATCGTCCCGCGCACTCTATCACTGAATAAATAGGACAGAAATGCATGGGCCACAGCGGCCGGCACGTCAGTCGCGAGGGATGAAGGTTGCGCGATCGCACACTGTCGCTGCACGCGCCGCGTGCTACTCGCTCGAGCTCGATCGACGAACTGAGCGAGCGCTGCGCCGCGCGCGCTCCTGTTCCGAGCCGCACGGGATTCATAAGAGTGAAAGTCTGCAAAAAGATCAGCGCGCCGTACGATACAATCGGTTCGGCAGCAGAGCTGGCCTCCTCGAGCGAATATCGCCTCTATCGGCCGGCAAAGCCTGACGGTCTGCGCTTGGAAGCGAGGATCGGCGCGTTTCGAACTCCGGTCTCCGAGGTCATTGCCGCGCTGACTAAGGACCAATCGCGAGCACGCTCAGGCCTGGGCGGCAAGTGATTGGAGGAATAGCCGCCCCGCGCCCCGCGATCCCCGTGGCTCGCTCGCGATCTGGAGTTCGAAGACCCGAACCTTGCGGCTCACGGCGGCCAAGGTCGCGCGCGAGAGCGGCACCGATGGAGAGCCGCCCAAGCGTTCGAGTGGGACGGTTTCAGTTGCGTCACACTACCAAAATATTTTTGGTGATGGAACGCGGGTGAACTTGAACACGAAATCGAGCTAATGGATGGCTAGCTGCTGGTGAGTAGGTCGTTGCGTGTCGTAGTGACCCGCTGTCGCCGCGCCGGCCTGGTACCTTCCTAGCGAACACTTCCGGTATTGGCATGTTACATAGGGACAGCCATGAATAGCTAGCCAGCCTGTAGCTATATTTACTGGCCTATAACGATAGGTCTCTACTTTTTATGTTATAATTCTTTCTTATTGATATTACGACAGAAGCGAATGATTAATAAATAACAGCTAGGTTTACTAAGATTTTACACTGCTGTGGGTTTTTTCAAAGCTGACCTATCTACCAAGACCGTTTTCTACTCCCTAAAACCTTCGTAAAAATCGTTAGTAATTTTCGAGCAGTTCTTTAAAAGCCAACCAAACAAACAAACGTTGCTCGTTTATAGGATAGCGGTATTATGTTATAGTATACACATTATTCTTTGCTAATTCTAAAAGATCATACATAGTACATAGTATAAGTACGTATTTGTAATATTATTTGTTATAAGTTATTACACCCACAACCACATATCCCGTGACAAATACTTTTAGTATAGAGTTCTTTAAAAGTTATTTCAAATGCTTCAGTGTTATTAAGACAATTGAATAAATAGAGCACACGTAATCATTTGATAAAGTAGTGCACTAACTCTACATAATTGCTCTACGTAGAACGTAGGTATCAACTTGTTATTGATAAACAAGTTTCTTTTAACAATAGGTAGGTACATAAACATGGCTTTATATAACATCATCGGTTCGCGTTCGAGTCGAGGTATAGTGAGCCGTATGAATATACAAATGGAGTGTAGAGTCGTTTGATGTTACAGCTATTAATGTGAGATAAAACCAGCGGCGGTGGGCGTCGCGGCGGGTGAATGACCTGGAAATTTTGGCGCAGGCTGGTCAAGGCCGCTGGCGCGCAGGCGCTTCGCAACCATACAGAACTCACTTCTGTGTCAACAACTACTCCCGATCTATTAGTTGTTTAAAACTAGTTCAATCAAACTAAAATGTAAGTGTTCTAACCAAATCAATAATACGTAGCCTCGTTTGAAACGTAGGCTTCACTGCTGGTGTTATACGATAACTTCATTTCTATTCTAATGGCGTCGAATTCCAAATCATGATAAACAACAAATCGTACTTATTATATCAAAATGGAGCAGAAGTTTCAAAACTAAAAGAAAATCATACACTTTTAAAGGGTTTATTTCACTCACTGATGGTTATACGGGTATCAACGGACAGATGCACTTACTTCATATTGCAATTCTGCCAAAAAACTAAATATAAAGCAAAGGGTTGCACAACCATCTGACAAAGGTGTTCGTTCTTTGCTTGTATTAACACTTTTTGTCATAATTATTTTGCTTCAATACTTTCCCTTTTGCACAAAAGGAAGCTTTTTAAAAAGGCTTCGCAAATATCCTCCTACACGTGCACGTGCACATTGCACATGTTTTTTTAAACCATTGTAGGGACTCTTCCTTGCGATTCTACCCCTTTAATATAGGCTAGTTTTTGTAGGCAATTTTTTTAAAGTACTTATCATCTTTTCATTGTATATAGCTGACTAGTGTCTGCCTGCGGCTTCGCTTGCGTGAACCCGGGATTTTTTTTTTTTTTTTTTTTTTTTTTTTAACTTAGATAGACCTTTGTTTGACCACGATCTCACCTGTTGGAAAGTGACGATGTGGCCGAAGATGGAGCACAAAGGTCTAGAAGGCACCTATTCACTCTAGCCTTGAAGAGACCCAGATTATAGTTTTCAGGAAAGACAGACGACGGTAGTGTATTCCACTCCTTAGCAGTTCGCATTATAAAGGTGGAACTGAAACGTTTAGTACGAAAAGCGGGTATACTAATCAGGTAAGGGTGGTACCGAGCCGTGCCATGATGAAAAGGAGATGGTGGGATCAGATCATGAAGTTCCTGGGAGCATTCCCCGAAATGTAACCTATAGAAGATCGAAAGGCATGCGACCTTACGGCGGTGCTCGAGACTCTGGACCTTAGTCTCCGCCATATGTTGCTCACCTATTAGCCTAAAAGCTCTGCGTTCAATCGAGTCCAAGGCAGCAAGCTGGTGTTTGGCCGAGCCATCCCAAACGTGGCAGCAATACTCCATACCAGCCCGGACTTGTGCTTTGTACAGACTTAGAAGCTGTCCTGGTGTGAAGTAACGCTTTACCTTATTCAGGATACCCAGCTTCATGGAAGCAGTTTTTGCCTTAGACTCGATGTAGGAGCCAAAGTTGAGAGTAGGCGTGAGTGAAACGCCTAAGAGCTCGAGGTGATCACCTATAGCTACAGGTACATCTCGGAAGACAGGAACTTGGAGAAACGGACTTTTTTTCGCCGAGAAGAGACAAGCCTGCGTTTTAGAGGCGTTGAACTTGACTAGATTGGCATCGCCCCAATCGGATACAGCCTTGAGAGTCAAATTTAGACGCTGCAGCATCTCATCTCTTAACTCCAGAATTTCATTCTGCCTAGCACGCGCAGTGGAAACGTATCTCTCCACAACTGTGCTGTCGTCTGCATACCCAATGATACTGGGCATTAGCAGATCATTAATATGCAGCAGAAACAGTGTGGCAGATAGCACTGACCCCTGAGGTACCCCGGCATTTATAGCCATTTGATCCGACGAGCAGCCGTCAACAACTACTCGAATGGATCTTTCCCTCAGAAAGTCTGCGAGCCAGGAGCAGAATTGAACTGGCAGTCCGTAAGCAGGAAGCTTGCCAATAAGGCTAGCATGCCAAACCCTGTCAAAGGCCTTCGAGACGTCAAGTGAAACAGCCAGTGCTTCACCATGCTTCTCGATGGCCTCACTCCAAATGTGCGTGGCATACACAAGAAGGTCCCCAGTAGACCGATTTCGGCGAAATCCGTATTGGCGATCACTGAGGAGGTCGTTACCTTCGAGGTATGCAAGGAGTTTCCTATTCAGCACACGCTCCATACATTTACATAGCAGGGAGGTGACCGAGATAGGGCGGTAGTTCGAAGGGTCAGCACGACTGCCTTTCTTGGGCACTGGCTGCACGTTAATAAAAAATAGTAAAAAATAAAATAAAAAATAAATAATAGATAAAAATGGATAATAAATAATGGATAATGGATAAAAAATAGTATGTCTCAAGCCAGGTCATTATAATCTATCTGTGTTCCAAATCGGTTTGTTCTTACCTACAACGTGTTTGAGTAACAAAAAAAAACCTTTGTACCTTTGTTTTTATAATATTAGTAGGATATCTTAGAACAGGTTCTAGGATAGCGATCCCAGGGGCTATGAAGCGAGTGAGCTCAACTAATCCAAATCACGACCAGATGGAAGCGTCCCTATGGTGCTGACTGCATTTCCACGCTGAATGGTAATAATAATGCGTTGAGCCAGATAGACAACTCTCCCTGAGAAAGACCCTGCTACCCCTGACCCAAAATCTCGACCCCCAAAAGGCTCAAAAGTATAAGCTCTGTCGAGACTTGCATATTTTACCTTTTGACATGTTTTTACTCGACAAACCGCGACTTGGACTAACTGCATGTAGGACGAACGGCTAACAAATCTTTTAGCCGAATCGGCCGCTGCACCGTCCCTAACGTGCCCTTCCTCATCTCGGAATGAGATGAGATAGCGCTAGGGAATCAACGCATGTAGCGTCCTATACCAAAGGCCTACACTTCTCCCACGGAACAAGAGTATTCAATTAGAATAATCTAAGGGTAGTCCATCACCAGCAGTGGATGGAGTCGGGTTGCGTATCTAAAATCTAGCATTCTACTTTCTAGCTATACAGTTTAGCTCTGGGAGGCTGTGACATATAGACATCAGAGTGACACCACAAATAACTAAAGATTTAACGTGCTAGGTACTAATAAAAGCTCACTTGTTTTTGTTTTGTCTCTTTTGATTGAATTTGAAATTGCTTGTCAATGCAAAAGGCTAATGCACCGTCTAACTATTATTAAAGTTTTATAGTAAACGGGATTGAATTTGAAGTGTTCAGTTTTTCCAAAGGTACGGAACTATTTGATATGGTTTTACTGTACGGAACACTAATGATCAAAATTGTTACATTAAAAACAAGGTAGGTATATGACATGTGTGCACTTAGATTAAAACATGAAAGTGAATAGGAACCCATTTTTTATTTCCTTCCGCTGCCCTCACTTTTAATGTCGGGGTGCGAATATCAAATTACAAACCCAGTTTAAACATTAGCTTTTGCAATGTGATATTCTACTTTAAGCTTTCTAGATAAAGTAGATAATCGTTTGAATAGGTATTAATATAAAAAACGCAATCGGTAGCCACATGTATAGCACATTGTTCATTGTGACCACAGCGCAGCCGATGAGATCAACTACGGATGGTCTGTCTCGATTGATAGACCGCATTTATTTTCTAATAAAAAGTAGACTGTTGTCGGTGAAGCATATTGTTTGCAATTTATGGTTTCCATTTTTTGTGCTTCCGGGCTATTGTTTTATCCCGAACCTAAAAGGTTCGTACTTACCTACGTTTTTACCGAAGCTCACATTAAGTTTCTTGGGAAGAGGCATTATGGTATACGGCAAGAACTATTCACGTCACTATGACTCAAACGCACAGCACTATACAGAACTTCTTCGAAAACCACACAAATATTAAAATATGCTAAACAAATAGAATAGAAGTAATGGAGTGGTCGACCTTCTCACGTCAGCCGAAGGACACAGGACAATAGGACGGGCGTGCGGCCAGGGTCGCCGGGCCAAACAGGACTTAGCACATTATTAACTTCGGTTCGAATCCCTTGTGCCGCTAAAAAAACGTTTACAAGTTTACAACTTTCTTTTCAGAGAATATGGTCAAGGATTAACTATTGTTGACCGCAAGCTACATTGTTGAAAAATGAGCAAATTATGCTTTTATTAATTAACTATTGTTGACCGCAAGCTACATTGTTGAAAAATGAGCAAATTATGCTTTTATTAATTAACTATTGTTGACCGCAAGCTACATTGTTGAAAAATGAGCAAATTATGCTTTTATTAATTAACTATTGTTGACCGCAAGCTACATTGTTGAAAAATGAGCAAATTATGCTTTTATTAATTAACTATTGTTGACCGCAAGCTACTTTGTTGAAAAATGAGCAAATTATGCTTTTATTAATTAACTATTGTTGACCGCAAGCTACATTGTTGAAAAATGAGCAAATTATGCTTTTATTAATTAACTATTGTTGACCGCAAGCTACATTGTTGAAAAATGAGCAAATTATGCTTTTATTAATTAACTATTGTTGACCGCAAGCTACATTGTTGAAAAATGAGCAAATTATGCTTTTATTAATTAACTATTGTTGACCGCAAGCTACATTGTTGAAAAATGAGCAAATTATGCTTTTATTAATTAACTATTGTTGACCGCAAGCTACATTGTTGAAAAATGAGCAAATTATGCTTTTATTTATCTACTTAAGTAAACATGAATACATTTGAATTAATTTAAAGGGGAAGCGAGATTTATTCGATTCTAATCGTTTTTTTTTGGACGTTGTTCGATTTTTCTTACAGCCGTTTATGATAGTATAATATAGGAATTACATTACAATATTTTAATTTGTAGGTAGAAGTAATATTTATATGTTCATATTAATTCATACGTAAAAGTAGTAACTTCTATAAAATTATTATCTTTACGTGTGAAGACTCTATACCTATTTATGAAGGTCTTAGAGGTATTATAGTAACAACTAATGACACTGTTTACTCATCAAAATAGTGTTGACACCCCACTATACACGGACCTAAAGTAAGTCAAGGTTACAGAAGTTTTTGTAGGAATTGTAGTTACTTTAATAATAGACTAATAATACTATAAAAAATATTTTTGGTTGGAATTATTTTTTTCTTCAAAACAAGATTTTATGGTAACCTCCGTCTAAAAGATGAAACGATAAATATGCTCCCGAATAAGGCCCTTTCACTAGTTCCGTCGTCCACCTCCCAAATACATCATCGAATGAATTTGCTGACACCATTGAGTACAATATGGACATCAATGGCTGTCACCATAAAATAATATTTTGATCTGAGCTTGACAGGTAAGCAAGATAACGGGACTATGTCAAAATATGCAATATTTTAGCCACAAAGCAGACACACAAGGCAAGTAAAGCATTAGAGTCTGCGTGTTTAATTCCCATCGCAAATCAACGGCGCATAACACGTAACATAATCGGGGCGATTCGGTAGAAACTTCTCAGAAGTGAAGTCACGATGAGCGAAGTTGGCAAATTGGCGAAGTTACTATTAGAGCAGCTGTGGTCATGTGCCCGAAATCTGAACGCAGGCAGCGGTCAAGGCTAAGCAAGCGGAGTCGTCGCGCATCGGAAATTCGACCTGATGGATTGTTATTGTTAGCCATATTCGACCACATTGCTCGCAGTAACCTACCATTAATTGTTTCATACGTTTGGTTTTGGCATCGTTCTTGGAATACTTGTAATACGACACTGATATTTTGTGTAGTGACCTCAAACAACATTATGGTTGATGCAGCAAATAGTGCACTGGAAAAATAGTGCTGTTTTTCATTCATTCATAAAAAATGGGACAAATAAACAATGTTATTTGATACAACTGCGATTGATTGACATTCTACACGAGCAACCAATAAATAGTTCAACTATAGATGTTTCACTTACCCTACTCTCGACTTCGGCTCCTACATCGACTCTAAGGCGAAAACAGCTGCCATGAAGTTAGGCATCCTGAATAAGGCAAAGCGTTACTTCAATCAGTACAGCTTGTCAGTCTATATAAAGAACAAGTCCGGGCTGGTATGGAGTAGGTACTGCTACCACGTTTGGGATGGCTCGGCGAAACACCAGTTGTTTTCAGGCTTAAAGGAGAGCAACATATGACGGAGACTAAGATCCAGAGTCTCGCGCACCGCCGTACAGTTGCATGCCTTTCGATCTTCTATAGATTACATTTCGGGGAACTCTCCCAGGAACTTCACGCACGATATGATCCCACCCTGCCACCCATCTGCTTTTCACTGTAGGATGAGCAGACGCACGGCTCAGTACCATCCTTACCTCATTAGTATACCCTCCTCAGCCTCAGATGTTCGTTCAGGCCAGGAAGAATAGCTTTCATGCCATTATCCGTAAAAAGACCATAATATCTATGATGATCTGAGTCCGGGGCTATTACAACATTATCCTAAAACCTCTGACATAGCGACCTTTTACTATCACAAATTGTCCAAAAAATATATATTTAATGTTCTATATACTAACAACTACTTCGGACAACAATGATAGTTGGGGTAAGTGCAGCATGATTAGGTTATGTGGGGTAGGTGCAGCATACGATTTTCAAAACTGAAAAGAGGCTGGTGCTGCACTTTCCTCATTGCTGATCTTCTCTACCTGTCTGTACGTTTTGTTATACTTAAGACTAACTTAATAAATAACAAAACTGATCTCATTGTTGTCCGAAATGAGACTATTTGTGTAGATATATCGTTGAGCTACTACAAAATTTCCTACATTCAACGCAATGAGGTTTCTTGTAACAATTGTGCGTGTGTTTCAGGTAAGGAACTAAAAATTCTAATTTCAAATATGCGCAGGCGCCGAGGAGTGGATTCAGAGCGACGTGGAGTGCCGAGACTGGGCGAGTTTTTCCGAAGCAGTGCGAGGTCAGCCCGAGTCAATTACCCCGTTTGCTGCGGAGTCGTCGTTGAAGACATTGGGATGGTTAGCGTGATGTTTTTCATACTCAAATGTTATTTTATCTAACATGACGACCATTGTGGCACAGCGAGCGAGTAGCCGGCTGACATAAGGAAGGTTGCTGGTTCAAATCCCGCTGCGGTGCAAATGTTTGTATGACCTGCAAATATTTGTCCCGAATCTGAGTGTTATAGTACCACGGTACAGGTAGTTCCTGAAACCCACGACACAGGGAATCCTGTGGGATCCCGACTATGTAGGTGACAGTTATATGTTATTTTATGACATGTATTTTGTGACTTTTAATTGCAAAATAAAATAGCTGAAGAAAAATGCGCTAAAACTTATTAGAGCCTATACACCTACCTATAAAACCTACTACAATAAAAATCCTTTAACTTAGATGAAACTTGGAGATTTTTGTACATTTACTCAAATTACATTTTCTTTAGTACTCATAAAAAAGTTATCAACAACAGCCATTTTGTTCCTTTGACCGATGGAGGGTTAATTTCATTTTACTAAGAACATGAATATCCGTACATTTCCCAGAAGCCCATTGAAAACCTTCTTGGAAATAAATATTCGAGTTGTTGGTATGAATAATATCTTACTAATAGACGTTTGTAATGTTAGAAGTATAAGGTCAGATGTATTGAATCCTATATTAATCTATATATTTAAAGCGAAATCAAAAAAAGGTGACTCAACCATAGATCTCCAAGTCTATAAAGCCCATAGATTTAAGTAGTAATATATCTAGTATATATGTCTATGATAAAGCCTAAAAGCTCGAGGTATGAACGTTCCTTTTAGTTTCTAAGTGCTCATTAACAAAGTATTTTACGATAAAAGGGCCACGGGCGCGAAATCTAAGTAATAAATACTGTGAAAATCTGTCTGTTGGTTGATATTGGTTGTTTGAATTACACCGGATTCGCTCTCGCTTTGCCAAAAATCAAAACATAAGGAGAGTTGCAACCAACCACGGCAAAACATAATAAGTATCCTAAGATTTGTATAATTGTTTTCTAATAGAATATTGAATCAATCTCGTGAATAAGTGAGCTATGATATGCGGTCCGTGTGATCCGGACGCTCTCAATCGCGGTCGACCTCGGTTGATTCGGCAACCCGTGCCAAGGCCAAGGTCGACGGCGGGTGAGTCCAATTAATGGCTCTATGGCTGCTGATGCCTGCTGCTGGGCCCCATTTCATGTAATCAGTGACATTGGCAAGAAGTAGTAGTAGTAGAGCTTTTTTGTGAAAAAGTTCGTCCGGGGAAGTACTACCACCATACCTATTTCTGCCGCAAAGCAGTAGTGCTCGCATTGCTGTATTCCGGTTTGAAGGGTAAGGGTGCCGGTGAAATTACAGGCACATGAGACTTTACATCTTTATGTCTCAGGGTGGCGGGCGCAGTGCAATGCCACGTAGAGCGCGTCTTAGGTGGACGTGACCTATGAGGTAATGCACTGTTCATAGGCAGAGGTTACCGCTTAACATCAGGTGGGCCATCAGCTTGTTCCATCATTCAAGTAGTATAAAAAAAAAAAAAAGTTGGAGGAAATGATTGAATGCCCGTCACCAATGACCAATGAACAATGATGATCGCAATAAGAGAGGTTTTAGATGTAGGTATGGTTTATTGGATCTTCAGTAACTTAGACTAAGTTATATCATAGCTCACTTATTCACGAGATTGATTCAATATAAGAAAACAGCCATCATGTTTTTATGTGAAAATATGAAGGAAGGTTTTCAGTTTGTTCCTGAAAACGTATGATGATTCTTGGTTCGAAACACTCAGTAAATAACATAAAAGCAAATATGTTTCATCATAAATACTCCCAGTTTAAGTTTAATGCTTCCCTAATTTAATACAATGTTGTTTACCCTCGATAATACCTGAATCTTTTATGCTTAAGATATTTTATTATTTTCCGGTAATAATTGCACGTATACTCGTCAGTAAACGGAATTGTAACGTCCATCATTTTAAAACCGTCCAAACAGCATGACGTAATTTGACCTTGGAGTCCCGGCAAAAATAATATTATCCACAGAAAACCAGAAGTTACAATGACCCCGAGCGCCGTGATTCAATACTTAGAACTCTACAAAATATTCCAACTCTACCTATTCAAAGTATCTTGATAAACGACATATTTCATAATGAATTACATGAAATAAACTGATGTTATGTGAGGTATACAAAATGTCTGATATAATTGGTTAGCAGGGTCTAGTCACATATCCAAATATGCATTTAGGAAATAAAATAATTTGTAACTCGCATGTGGCCCCGCTGAATAAACTACCAAGTAGAACTTCCTCGTTCAAATATCGGAACATGTCAATGTCGAAGTGCCGAATTAGCCACAATGTCAGCCTGAAGGTGAAGCCACTAGGAAACCAAATTGCTAACCGCCAACACTAGACCTCGCGAAAAAGAGCCAACTGTTTTAATATAGACACGTATTGACTTAGGTAATCACCAACGGCCTTGAAAGCTTTGAATTGGAGGCTATCGCATCTTTAGAGACATAAATAGATTAGACACACATTTAAAAAAGTATATATGTTATTTATAATGTTTCATCAAAAAATTTACTAAAATGTTGGAGAAGGTAACAAATTGTAAATATAATTGTTTAAAATAATTAGAAATCTAATAAAAAATATTAGGTATCGCGTTTTTCTCACTTCGCGTTCGAGAGAATTCAAATTAAGTTCAAGTTTTTTTTTAAAACACGCATCTAGGTAGTAATCTTTGTGGTAGAACCACCTTATCTAAATCTTTTGCACAAGGCGTTTTTAACACATTGCTATATTTGAAGGACTGAGGAAGATGAAAAATCACAATTACATTTTGAAATATCATGTTATAGGTACTGTTTTTTTGTATATGGGTAAATGTTTTTATAATAAAAAAAAACAATTGAACTGCTATTTATTCTGTCGCTCATATATGTAGATATTTATTATTACAATAAAATAATTAATGCAGCTATGTATTTTATAATTTTATTCGTCCTTCGTCTATTTGTGGTGTCAAGTACCAATGCCAGTGTTAAACATTTTATTACAATTATATTAACAAAACGAAGTATTATATATTATATTTATCCTTTTAGTTTTAATATTTACAGATTATTTTATTGTTATTTATTTTTAAGTGTCGTTTAACTACTTTGTTTGTAAGGCGCGCCTCGCCATCTTTTTGCACGCCCAGGATGACTGGTAGATAATACTATTAGCATTAAGTCCTCCTAGCACTATTGTTTTGTGTGAAAGTTTTGAATAAATAAACGATGAGCACCTCTAGCGTACACTTTCCGAACCTCAATTTCCATATAAATGCCTCTGAGGTGTTCACTCCACAAATTCCCCTGGTTACGGCACGTTCGCTGTAGGAAAACACACACATATGTGTTTTAAATTATACGTTTTGTATTGAAAATTAAATCCGCAGCGAACGTGTCTCCCGTTAAAACGGGAGGATCCTCGGGTTCGGCCCTTGAACCTTATGTGGTCTTCGTTCGGTGACACCTAATCCATGACCGGCTCAGGCGCCGGGGTTTGTTTCGTGGAGCGCTCTGTGCTGCGTACGCTCAGGTGAGCTAAACTCTCTAGACGAAGCACAGGGTAGAGACCCAGCAGCGCGATAGCTATGCTCTGTTGGGTCCTCTGGTTGGTTGGACCACTCGAGGGCCAAAGGGTCAAATGATCTGGAACGGTCAAATACCTTGGAATCGACATAGACCGGGAACGGAAGAACCATAAAAAAATAACCGCGTATTATCCGTCACCTAGTCACTTTTATGAACAAAGTATGCCGACCACCGAAAGTTCGGTAAGTTCTGACCATTCTGTAAGTTTCGCTTATTCTTCTTCTTCTCTTCTTTTAATGGCTTCTAAGAAATACTCCGAACATGGAGCTCCGATACAAGAAAAACATACTAAAGTTATACTAAAAACAAAAACAATTTTAAAAAACTTAGTTGATATCATGTGAGCTATGTATTAAAAGTATGCAGATGCCTTTCTCCTTTGGTTAATTTTACCTTGATATTTACATCGAAGCCAGACTTCCTGCACCTGATAGAGGACAACTACTGCAACCTGACAATATGTCAGATAATTGTTTACCATCGCCTCCGACAAGCAAGTTGATGTTCCGCGCGTCATGAAAGAAACAAGACCGTGCCAAGTAGCGCATTCAAGTATTTATATTGGTCGAAGCTTCAGTTTAATTATATCTACGGTATAATAGCAAGTTATGTAGTATATAGCACACGTAAAGTGGATATATTGCATAGTGGGTCTGTTAATCAGAGCATCGCACGCGTTGTCGCCCTCACGCCGATGATGCACCGGTTGTATAATCTCCGCGAGTGTTTTGCGCGCGCGCAACTTCAGCATAACGTTGCACTACTCCACTCACCTACACAGCGCGCGCAAGAATGAGGAAGCATGCGAACATTTCCTTGTTACATTTTAATCGTCCTCGTAGTAGATAGGTTAAACGACGCCGTCAGTATGATATGTCGTTATGCCTACTTGCAATATCACAAGAGCGCCATAATATAGTTTTACGAACCACAGATTGATAGCTCTCAAAAAACTTTCGACGCAATAGAAAATGTATATTCCACGAGGAAAACAACACGTTGGCCCCATTTTTAAAATCATAAAATTATTCTATGTTGTTCTGTTTTTGGGTAAATCCATCCATATTCGATTAACTAGCGTATTTGAACTCGAACCAAATACATTTAAATATAAATTATTATGAACACCCAAAAAATGTACCTATATTTATTTAGAAATGTAATAAAAATAAAACTATTTCATCCTCACATGTACTAAATCGAAAAAGAAAAACGTATAACCTAAAAATACGCAGACTATACAATTTGCCACGAACCTCCAAAAAAAACATCAGTTTTATTTTCGTGCTATCTCTCGAATATAATATGATTTGTCACAGTCACGAATGCTTGATTAGAAAAGCGTTTGGAGGCCAGAGAGTGGCGGAGATGAGGGGGAATGGGGCCCCAACGCGGAATATTGCGCAGCATTTGCTCCTGAAAACGTGTCCGAAGAAAGTTCACGGCCGCGCATTGACGCTACCACCTGCCGTCCCGCGCCTCACTCCGAACACGGACTGTGTACCGATTTAAGCAGATATACAACTCACCTCATGTTATAATAAGCCGAACTTGTTTTCTGGGAGATTTTTTATAAGAGATGATCAAAGTACATACAATTTCAGAAGCCAGAAAGGTTTTTCCAATATCCATAACCTGACATAATATCTGTTACGTGTATTAAGAACACAGATTTAACTATCAAGATGCGGTTGATCTATAATATTTGCATTTTGTCTTAGCACCAACCACGGCTGATCGAAGTATTAACTGATTGTTGTTGGTGCCTACCACCCGATTTGATTACCGAAAAATTGGTCATTTTATCACGTCTTCCACCCTGTCCTTTCGTTACTAATGTATATGTCTATGATTAAGAATAACAACATGAAAACAAGTAGGTACTTATATTTCAAAAATACTCGTATAATACTTGGTTAACGAACATTTAAAAAAAATGCTATTATTGCTTGTTGCTTCCATCGAAGTTATTTCCTTCGAAATATATCTGTGAAGCTACTTTCATATAAATATCACAAATGATTTGTACAAATATATGATCGAAAGAAAATAAGAAAGATCTATTTTCTTTCAATGGAAATTGAGTTTCTTAACAATTAATCAAAACTAAATTAAAATTACCACATTAATGGGTGAGGTATCACAGAATAAGAATGAGTTCTTATCTAATTTGCAGCATAGCTGTCATTGAGGCAAGTAAGGCTGATTTTGATTGTTGACTTACACGTTCTACCGCGGAATGAATGTTACGAGTATGATCACTAACGTAATGTATGATGGATGACGCAACAACCCAGGCAATTACTTCAAGGACAGGGCAGTATTGCAGTACTGATACAATATTGTATTATGGTGTTCGCGTAAGGTTTGCGCAGAGGTACACGCTTCCGCTCTGTCTTCTCTCCGCTGGCAACGCCCACGCGTCATCGCAACATCCAAACGCTTATTATTGAACTCCAATTACGAGCATTATGTTTTCCTTACGAAATTGCTAAGAGGAACGAGGGCATGTGATTCATTATTTGTTGATAGTCGCGCGCATTGCCTTCAAAAATGAGTTAGTTACTGATTTTATCCTGAAACTATTACAATCCTGAATATACATTTAATTTAATGAAAAATTTAATTTAATCTATTCTCAAAATTGCTTGCATAGACCAGCTAGCTACGTCGTAGCAGCGTAGCAACCCAACGGTCAGTCGACCTATACAAAAGTCTCTTGAGACTTTTAGGGTTCCCATATAAAATACAAGGTTAATAATACAAAAGGGTGGTAATCGATTTGGTGGCAAGGCTTCAGGCGGATTGAGGCGCGGGGATTTGGCCTTGGCTCGTTCGTTGGCCGCACCGACTCGTGTACGCCGCGCGATAATTTCGGCAGTGCCCGAGTCTACTGACCCCGTCGTTGCTCGCAACTCGACAGTCGACTGATCCCCTTGACTTTATTTAAATCACCCACCACTCCATCAACGGTCTGTCGCTCCAACGGTTAGGTAGAAACCATGTTTTTGCAGCAATACATTTTTGTCATAGTCAACCCATAATCGACCGTTAAATTTAGAGGTAAGCTTTGTAAAAAATATGTATTTTAAATGTCGTTTTATGTTTATCTGTATTATAATTATTATTTCAAATAGCAATCTAAGAATGAACCCGTAACCATTATGTACACAATCTGTACTCTAAGAGTAGCTACATACATACGTAATAATCACACGTAATCTATGTTTTTTATACATAAAATAGACTAGTGGAATGCTCGCGACTTTGTCTGCGTGGAGTTTTTTTTCATACAAGCTTCAACGCCCCGCTGCCCCCCATTAGGGGTTGAATTTCGGGCATTCCTTTCGTAATGCACCCCTAGACCACAAAAGGAATCTACCCTTAAAATTACAGATCTCTCGGACTTACAATGTAAGGCTGTGCGTTGATGGTTCAGCGAGTGAGTGAGTGAGTCAGTCAAGCAACGATTTTATATATATTGATCGATTAAGAAAGACCTCATTTTCAGTGACGTATTTTAAATTGAACAGCTTAAATGCCATTTACTGGCCATTTTAGTCATTATTTTTTAAATACTGATTATCATCTAGCAAGGAGGCCTGCAATGCTCTAAGCTTATTATTGACTTATCCATACTTTACGTATGGATAAGTTATACATATTTTAAGTAATCCTTACCCACTTGATTATATATTTATCTGAGTGAAAAAAAAAAAAAAAAAAAACACTCTTTGAAAAGAGCCATCACGTAAGTTCATCAAACTTATTTATCATCAATGTAAAATTTTTGCGTAGGAAGCTTTCCGGCCATATTCGGAATTGATGTAATTATATTATAGGCAGAGAATAATACGATGTCTATATACCTGTACATAATACCTTCTAATTTGGACTTTGATAGCGGGATCTGATGGATTATCACGCACACTGACCTGTTTGCTGATAAAAAATAACAATAAAGCAGTCATTCAACTTGAAAAACGTATTATTAAGTATTGGTAATAAACGTATGGTATTGGGAATCAATATTTTAAAAGTATACACCGCGTTGGTGCACTGCAAAAATGTATTTATTCTTTAAAAATGTAACCGCAGTATTGGAACGCTGGCTGTTGATTTTTTGGCAATACGCAATTTACGTCTCGGCTATTGTGCCGCACACTTCCTGATCATCCAGCTGCCAGAGAAACGCGTCCCCAGAATGCACCTTGATAATAAAAAGTGAATTAGTGGAGAAATCGACATTTACATAGTTTCGAGGCTTTGTGGTGAGTTTTTTAAGTGAAATGGGAGGGTGCACGCATGCCATACACGCGCTGTGCAGAAAAAATCTAAAAGATATTTGGAAATGGACTAAGAAATTTTAAATACCCAGAAAGAATTTAAAGAAAATAGCAATATGTTAGGCATAGTCTGGAAATCATATGTCCATATGCTTTTACGTTTTTTTTATGAATGTTAGATATTATTGTTGGGAGGTTAAAGTTTAGATCAATATATACTTTAATTTTGATTATCTGAAGCCCAATTATCTTATTTATATTGAAGGCACACTGCTAGTTGACCGAATCGAGACTATATTGTGAATTGTCTGAAAAATTATCCCTCATAACAACAATAATAATCTACTTTCGATTCTTGCGACCATATATTAGGGTAGAATAGTGCTTTAGAATAATTGCAAAGAGTAAAAGAGAGCATTCTTAGAACATTTAAACATTCAAGTTACAGTCACGTTTCCATATAATCACATTCCGCGTTGTATTGTTATCTTCATACCTGGAAAACCGGGAAATGAAAGTAGATATCAACGGAGTTAAATCAAATGGGTCTATAATAAAGTCTGGAGTACCCCAAGGATCCATATTAGGTCCATTTTTGTTCTTAGTTTTTTTGTTTTTTAGTACTATAAAAAAAAAAAAAAAAAAAAATATGTTAATGATTTACCTGTTATGATCAAAAAACAGACAGGAACAGAAATAGTCATATTTGCAGACGATACCTCGGTATTATTCAAAGTACCTCGAAAAGAGACAGACTTTAGTAATATCAATAGTACCTTAGACATGCTAAACAATTGGTTTGCAAGCTATAACCTAGTGCTCAATCCATCGAAGACTAAATATTTAATGTTCTCACCACCGAATGTCATCAATTCATACCCTAATGTTAAAATCAATAGCAAGGAGATTGAATCCATCCAGTCTACTATCTTTCTTGGTATAACGGTTGACACAAAGCTGCAATGGGATCCTCAAATAGGCTCCCTGAGTGATAAACTTAGTTCCGCAGTTCACGCGGTCCGACAAATTCGAAAAATGACAAATGTGGCCAATGCAAGACTCGTGTACTACGGATACTTCCACAGCTTAATGTCTTATGGTATACTACTGTGGGGTACCGCAGCTACAAGGAAAAGTATCTTTATCTTACAGAAAAAGGCAGTCCGTGCAATATACAATTTAAGTTCGAGGACATCACTTAGAAGATCATCGTATTTGGGGAAGTTAAAATAATAACAATGCCCTCTCTCTATATTTACGAGTGTATCATGTTTACGCGGAAAAATATTAAAAGTTTCGAAAAGAAATGCGACGTTCACAAATTCAACACTATAAATAAAGATCAATTAGTTATTCCCAAATTCAGACTACAAAAATGTAATAAATGTTTTCTTAGAAATAGTATCCGCTTTTACAATAAAATTCCAAAATTATTATTATCACTTAGCGATAGAAAGTTTAAGAATTGTATTAAGACAGGTTTGACTAAAGGTGCTTATTACACATATGATGACTACTTGAATGATCGAGATGCTTGGTCAATGTCGGTCTCTGAACTTGAGAAACACAATCCTGCATAAATTTATGGTTGAAAATAGTTCAGTTGATTATCTATTTTTATATAAAGGCCCTTTTCAGCCGCAAAATAAAACTGAATTATCGGTAGAAATTATATTTATGACACGGCATCCCTAAAGATAGCCTCAAATTGTTTATTCAAGTTTTTTATTTTTCTTTGTTATTGTTTTGGTTTGTATTGTAGGAAATTTTATTGTTTTTTGTGTATCGTTGCTTGTGTTTTGTGGTGTAAATCGTATTATTATTTACAATCATTTCTTTGACAAGGCCCATGTACAGCCGCTACTCAACAATTTATGTACCTATTGACTAATCCAAGTGTACCGAATGTGTCCCAAAGGAAATAAATGAATTGAATTGAATTGAATTGAATATTGTCAAGTGAGCAGAATACCATTTTTGACGTTTGTGACATCGACACTAGATCGTAACATGATCCGAAACAAGTTTTAATTACTAGAATTGGGCTTCTGGTCTCGCGCCAACATGTTGCTCGTTTCATACAAGGATGAAAAAGACATCGATCGCAACTGGTTTCAAACTTGGACGAAAAAGTCGTCGATGCCACTGGTTATGAAGTTCCGGTTTCGTACAAGGCCGAAGCGGAGCCATCCATATTTCAGGAAGTTGGTTTGCAAATACCGAAGGTGATCGCAAGTATATATTTTTTTGCCTTCATATTTTATGTGCTTAGTGGTTACTGGAGCAGGGGACGTGGGTCAGAACTGGTGGTGTCGGCGACCGATCGCGCGTGCACTCAACTCCGCGAGTGCGTGTAACGGTGCATCGGGCTCCACCACTACTATCACACTGGTTAATGAAAAATTAGACGACCAAGTGCCTAATCTACACAATCCTCTCGAGAAATCTTTTAAACGATTCTTTAAAAAGTTTTCCAAACAATACAACAATTACAACAGCAATTCGGAAAAAAATTTGTAAAGTCGTAGCTGTTCATTCTAAAAGATTTATTAGAGAGATTATTACTATAACGATTTCCAAGGAAAGGACATTTGGCAGTCCTTTGTTTCATTACTTACACCTATAACAATTGTTTTTCAAGGTAATAAATGTGGAACAATAGATACGTTAAATAAAGAGGACATTATGTCCTTGTCTGAATATCTGATGTGGGTTAAGGGATATTGTTATGCCAGACTGGTTGGGAGTCATGACCCGCATTGTCATGAGATCAGGGAGCAGCCAGCGACTTTAATTCCCTTGCTACTGCTGAGTGACAATGGACCAAGAAATACGCTAACCCTTAAGCTGACGACTTCCTTTTGAGAAAAGATTTACTTGTAGGAGTTAAAATTTTATATTTTTTTGTAAGAATGCAGGTAAAACCCAAGCTCCACCATTGTTAAAAAAGTATGCGATTCGACCTATCCTTTCTTTTCATCTCAGATTTCACGAACAGGTAATGTTCAACTTTTTGCTGAATGTGAATCTTTGCGCAACATCCATCGCGATATCGAACTTTTCTGTGAACTTGTGAAAAAGTGCAGAATTATTGTTTAATCGAACCTTTTCGATGACAAAAAATGAATGGGTTTCAGTTTTTATGGATTTGTTTTTTAACATCCTTTTGTCAGTCGAATTCGTAACCGACATTCCCAGATATGCGATGTATTGTGCTTCGCTAAATGATAACAAGAAGGGATGCCTTTTCAAATCTTCGTCTTAATGATAAAATATCAGCGGGATGCCGCGCAATATTTTCACAATATTGTATTATCAGGTATATTCAGAACTGATCCTAAAGTAATAAAGCTCCAACTATGATAAAACTATCCAATAAATCAACTGAATTGTTTTTAAATAACTGATTTTTCATGCACTTGTTATGCTGATTTTATAGTAACAAAAAATATTAATATAAAGACCTAAGTACATATTCATATTTTTGTAATAATTGTAAGGGCACTGTGGTGAAGTCAAGCAAAAAACCCTCATTACAAGGAATGAATGCGTCCTATGTCCAAGTATTTAGTCGTTGCGCCGATTTAAAGCGGTCATGTTTATTGTTGCAACAATCAAACTGACCATAGCATTTTTCTGCGGCGTGGCCGGCCCAGCGGGGTGCTTGGACATTATTAGTTATTAGTTGTGTTTAACAAATTCATTTTACTTGATAAAAGTTTCTCTATTTCTATTCTTAAAACTTGGAGCCTGCTGTGTTCTTTATAACAATACAACTGTTTGTTAGTTATTTGCAGTTGCATCGGCGAATGCAACTCGGTGAGTGTCGTGGCAGTGCGGTGCGCTGGCGCGGCCGATGACGGCAGCACGCAAGCGGGCATAGGGCGAGCCCCGTTAGGACGGGGTGACTGACTCCATCATTGCAACCTGGTGCATTGTGCTCTATCGAGAACACAGCATTATATACGTGCAATCATAACAAGCGAGCCAACAAATATTACCAAAGCTTCGCCCTCGACGCACGACGACATCTGTTGACGTTACTAGTGACACTTACCTGTAACAAGAAATAATGCAACATTAGAATTTAACTTTTAAACCACATTAAATTAAAGAGAAAGGCTACATTTTGGTAGCTTAAATTCATTGTCTTAGTAAGCACCGGTAGCGCCTCACATATCACTCTATATGCTAATACTGGTATTGTTTCTAAGTCAAAGTCGATTGGTGGGCATAATTAACCATTTAAAATAGGAATTACAACCAATCCGCTGGGTGTTACTTCAGTTGGCACAGGAAATGGGTGGGATCAACACCCGAATGGTGTCATTCACTGTCGAAGACGACTACTGAATCTGAGCTGGTTGTCCTTGAAACCGCCACTAAAATTGCCAATCACCAACACAGATGTGTTACTCAGTGTCTTACGAGGTGTAATAAGCACACACACAAACCTATATAGCTCATGAAAGCTAACTCACACTAACCCCACTAACCCCATGTTGGCTGTGACGCAGAATTTGGTTACCAACACACGCAAGTCGAAGTCAACGGACCACGATGTGAAAATTGAATAAACGACAGACAGATAACAAAGTGATCCTATAGTGGTTCTGTTGGTAACTTCTGAGAATACCGAACCCTAAAAATGACAAACAAATGAGTGTTGGACGTTGGTTGGATGACTAATTTCCGGATGAAATTCGGTGATTCGTAATGTCGAATGGTGGCCATGACCATGTCACAGATTTATATAATAGTACCATAAGAGCTACACCAATAGGTTTATCTAAAAAATTACTTACGGCTTTAAGTCCAAACATTGAGTTTTAACTTCATCTGCTAGTATGTGGTTTACATTTTAGTACGTGGTTGACATGTTAGACGTGGTTCACATGCAGCATTTGGTTCACCTGTTAGAATGTGGTTCACATGTTAGTAAGTGGTTTGCCTGTTAGAATGTGGTTCACATGTTAATATTTGGTACATCTTTTAGTATGTAGTTCACCTGTTAGTATTAGGTTCCCACTGTTAGTATGTATTTCCCCTATAAGTATGTGATTCCCCTGTTAGTATGTGGTTCGCCTGTTAGCATGTGGTTCATCTGTTAGTATGGGGTAAAATCTTGTAACTGAATTTTAAACTAGTTCCACCTGATCGATTGAGCAGAAATTTTCAAGTTCTGATGACAAATACAATACCATGGTGACAGCAAGCTGATGTGATGATGGAGACAGAAGATGAACAACGGAACTCCTACATCATTAACAGAAGGTTTTCTGGAATAAATTGTTTTATCGATAAGCCCGCTTTTTGTTACGTAATGTATTTTCATTGTTTTTACATTGTGCTGCAATAAAGAACTTTGTGAAGCTTGGCAGTGATTTGGCTCATTTTGATCAGTTCACGGTTCTGATCACTAAGTTTATAAAAGCTTGTATTAAAAATAATGTTTTTTTGGTGCCATCTTTTACTATAAGGAAGTTACTGTAATGTATGTGATGTTACAAAACATGGTGTATGTAATAGCACTAGTTAGGTGTGGTGCCACGTTAATAATGAGATTTATGTTGTGTGCGCGAGGCCTCTCGCTGCCAGGCCAGTGACCGCGGCTGCCAAATCTCAAGGTCTGCACTCGCAGTAAACAAGTGTCCACGTCGACGCAGATAGCTCAACTCACATCTATATTTGAACGTACTCTATTGTTACAGAATAAAATATCAATTTTCCTTTACTGCTACACAACTTTTCAGGGGTTTTTTAAATTCACATGGCTTGTTTAAATTACTCTGAGGTCAGAGTACTTTTTGAAGATTTATTTTATAGCGTTTTACGGGTTAGAAAGCAGGAGCCGTAAACATAAATCCTAACAAACTAGTGGGTAAACTTTATTAACTTATGTAACGACATTTGCCTCACCAGTAAATAATTGTTGCCGTTTGTTTGTGGTCATTAATCATTTGATTTGCAACAGTTGTGTTTATGCAAGGGGTGTTTGTATGAACATAATAAGTCACACATCTAGTAATACGGACTACAAGCGTCATAATACATTTTTATTTGATAATGATGGTATTGAAACTAATTTTCAAACATTTGTACGTTTTAATGGATTTTATAAAGTTCTCACAAATGTAAGTATCAAGGCATTTTGTTAGTTTATAGAGCATATCAATATTTATGTAAGTAAGAAAAATAGATAACGCAAAGACGCAAAAAATGTTGATCGTATAATATCCTTGAATTTAAAATGAGGCATGCTTCGCTAAAGGTTCGGTACCACATGTAAATCCTCAACCTTCATGGTCATGGTGGGGTCATCCAGCAAAAAAACTTACACAGGCTAAAAAAAACAATGACTAACAATTTTCCATCACACGATGGTATCAATCTACGAATCATACTTATGATACATATACGAGTACATATGCTACGAATTCAAATACTCATTATGAATTGCAAACGTTTGCTAGAGTAAAAGTATTTAAACAGAACAAACTGAAGCTACTTCAAAAATAACAAAGTGCTTAGAAGTTCTGTTGCAGGCAGAATTGCTACGCGAAGCTACGAGAATGCTACGCCGCTACAGTATTGAGGGCGAGTGCACAGATTCAACAGCAGTCAGCTCTAGAGTTACACGAGCGGTCAGTGAGCCAGTGTAGCAGTAAAGTAGTAGACTAGTGGAGTCAAGTCGAGGTCTGTGGGAAAGGAGAACGCGTGATTTGGGGAAATGGTCCAGCGGTTATGAGGCCGCACGATACGCCGTGCAACGTCTTATCCGAACACAACTAGATTTTACAAATACATTGATTTATTTAATTACACTTCTTTAGTACTACGGATGTAATGTGGATCTTTCTTGGTTATGTGGTGGGTGCGTGAAGTAATTGATCTTCATGATTTGTGGTACACTTATGGTACAACTTAAACTGAGCCCACATGTTGCACAAGAATAAAGATAGACCTGAATTTTATACTATAAATAAGCATCTATTAAATCGTCTTCAAGAGAAGAAACGTAGCAATAGAGTTTTGAAGAGGAAACTGCTGTACACAACATAACATAACACCAAACAATTACATACACAGTCCTGATCCCACACTAGGATTCCCTGTGTCATGGGTATCAGAAACTACGAGTACCATTGTACCATAACACCCAGACCCGGAACAAATATTTGCAGATCATACAAACATTTGCCCCGCAGCGGGAATCGAACCCGCAACCTTTCGCATCTTAGCCGGCTACTCGCCCGACGCGCGACTTATAAATACACATATTTGATACATTCGATTCCCCTTTTGAATCTCCTTTCTTTTGATTTTTATGAACCTCAACATATCCCGAACAATTTATAAACTATCCGCCTACCAAAGATCAGATCAATAGTTCTAAAGTTATTGTCAGACAAACGTACATAAATACAAACGAGGATTCCTCCAAGATGATTTGGAGAACTCGCTCGGTCAATTACTAACAAAACCACTGGAAATTTACACAAAACATATGGAATTTAATTTCGTAATTTTTATCAAGTTCAACGACTCCTTATCGCTCTCCTTGAATTTATCGCTCTTGTCTGCCAAATAATTGAAGTGATTGAAAGAGTAATTGTGATAAACACAATCAAGCTCACGTTTTTACCGAGAAAGTTATAGGATTAGGCAAATTGTGAAAGTAACGCATAATTCTAACAAATTATGCAACAAAATAAAATATTATAAAACAATAAGAAAAGAAAGAAAGAGAGAGAAAGAAAAACTGTTTATTTGTGACAACAAACGCAGATAAGTATAGATATAACACGACAAACATACACACACACACACACAGAAACAAAGATTAACAAAGATTGATAAAACTACTTAGCAACTAGAATTAAATAATAAACATAAATAATTGTTTGCCTCTCAATACCAGCCACGCATTCCATCACTGACTCAAATTAGCATCCAGCTAACTTTTCAGTTTGATTTGTATTTAATTTAGATGATCGTTACCTCCTATGTTAGAAGTGGCATTAACCAAGTACCTAGGATACTTTAAAATACAATCTTTAATACAACAGGGCCCATACAAACCCGGTTTTAAATTGAACATCCTTTTACTGAAGTGATTTAGTTTTAACCTGAGGCCTTTGCAGAGGTAGCAGCTACCCCTGCAGCCTTCGACGAAAGTAACCTGCAGCTATACCTTTTCTGGAATTATCTTTATGTACCATAAAAACATTTACATATATATAAATTAACACCATTTTATAAACCGTAAATAAGTTTTACTTAAACTTCATGTTTACCACGAAAAAAACAAAAACTGGTTTAGGTATGACTCGAGTTGGCGATAGTTATTAAGCTATCGTAATTGCGTATATAAGTTCAAATAGTTATCCGATGCTCTTCTCATTTTCATATCAACATGATTATTTATTATTATTTTAAATTCTATAAAAACTTAGATAAAGGCGGCGGCACATATGGCGAGTAGGATACTTTCCTGGTTCTAAAATATCATGTATGCATGTCAAGACGTGATCATGCGTTTTTCCAGTGACTGCGCGACAAAGGGCCGACGACGCTTTGCCCAGCAGATATGAAAGTCCCGGCCCGGCAATGCCATATGGTGGATACTCTGACTAGGAAGAAAAGGGGCAAGTCAATTTGAGCTCAGGTTTCATAGATATAATCTAGTGCTCTTCCTGGTTGAACAACCCATCGCCTGAGACGAGCGACAAGACGCGATCAGGTAACGCGATTTTCCACCGAGTGAGCAACAAAGTGCCGGCAACGTGGCGTTTGATGCCGATGCCCTCCGTGAACTTTCCACTCGTTAAACTTGATCATGGGCTGTGTTGAACACGATTTACGCGATTATGTAACAGGTGGATCAGCTCAAGCTATCTATTGAAGTCCCCAACGTTTTCCAAAAACTCTATTTTCGTCAAATATATTTTAACTATAATATGAATATCCTTTTTTATACGATTAAAAATATCAAAACGCTTTTTCCAGTGCAGAGGAAGGGCGAGCCATGTTATGGTAGTATATCGAATGCACTTTTGTATGCCTAGGTTTTCCTACTCATTATAATGCCGCTTAGGTCTATGCAAGTCACTTTATACCGGTTTATGTTCCATAGTTAGCTAGTCGTAGATACTGTCATACGCATGCGTAGCGCGTAATCAGACAGGCAGGATTCGCACGGTGAAGAGTGCAGTAAATGCTTAACAGAGTGCAGCGAGCGAGCGGGACGGAGTGAGTTCACTGGTATTTGATATAGTGCACTAGAGTTCTTTAACCCCTTAGCCTACCTGCGATTCTTGCGAATGAGGCAGCCCGGCCGTTGTCCCTGACAGCATGCACCACTATCAAGCACGTATCTTTATAGGTCGCTGCTAGGCGATGTACCGACAGCAACGACAGCATTATCATTTAGCTTTTTTACGAGATTTTTTACCTTATGAGGAAATCGTTTTAAAAACTCTTTCCTCCTAATTGTTTGCGTTAATATTAAGTAGAATGTATCAAAGTGCGATGAACTTTTAATTACGAAAAAAAAGTAAATTAAAGCTCATTTACTTAAAAAGCTACATATAAAATAGGTATTACAATTAGGTTATGTAGGTACACTATGGACCCCTATGGAAGCAGGTACCCTATGGAAGAGCCCAAATGGAGAAAAAGAGGGAGACCACTGGAAAGATGGCAGGACGAGATCGCCAAAGTAGCAGGAAAGACGTGGATGAAGAAAGCGAAGGAAAGAAAGGATTGGCAACTTTTGGAGGAGTCCTATACCCGCAAAGGGGTCCTTAACTAAGTTTTAGGTTACACATACCATGGTTATTTTATTAAGATATATTTTAGTTAGGGAATAATAAAGGCTTTATTATTTTTATTTATTTTATTGATTTAGGTACCACTGATAAAATAATAGGTACCAACCCACTACTACGATAATTTTATAATGGTTAGATTCAAGATGTTTATGTTCATATGGCCGTCCAGGTATTACAAAGACTGATGTCACGCGGGTTTCGCACTCAAGAGTGCAATACTTAGGAGGTTCATAGATAAATGCATACCGCTATACATTTTTACATTGCAAATTCCCATTCCAGCTTCAAATTCCGTGATTCAACATCACATGCAGTATTGACTAAAAATTTAGCAGAAGGAAAAAAATTAATTTAAAATGCAGCTTGAACAAAATACAGATATAAATAAAAATCTATATAAATAAATATAAATATAAATTTATATAAACATAATATAAATCTAGCTTTATACTTTGAAAGAGACAGCATGTTGACATAAATAAATTTTGTAGTACTAAGTCCAGAAATATTTCTATATAGCTTTTTGATCAAGCGTATGGACAGCATGGCGGTAACTTCTGCCTATAAAAATTAAGTAGGTACCTCAAAGGTCAAGAACGCCCAAATAAAAATAAACCTAGGTAACTTTGTGTTATTGAAAATCTGAATCTCCTGCAGCTGCTCTTTTTTTTTGCTACGATTGCAAATTAAACCTTCTCTAAAAATCGATTAAAAAATGCAATATAATATAATAATCATTGTTGCAAACTGCATCAAATAGTGATGTAACCACTAGTCACATGCTGATCACGTTTTGCAGGAGTTGGCCGCATGTCAACTATAATCTAGGATTTTAAGAATTCGCGGCAGGTGGGGGCCTCGTTGGTTTCCGTTGTTTCGCAATAGCCTGGGTTCAATGACGCCTCCACTCCACGCTTATAATCGGCGACGTGTCATGAGCGTCCACACACCCCTTCAGTGCAACGATTACCTACGTAATATGTAATATGTTACGCTTGTAATTACACGCAAAAACAGGAAGCGGTTTATACTGCCTTTTATTACAGTGTAGGTATATCGGTCGCTGTCAGACTTTTAAATTCGGCCAAAGTCAGTCATGTTTTATGCATGAATGAATACTCTAAATTGGCCGTCGATATTAAATGTGTATCTAGTCCATTAATCTAAAAGTAATATTGTTTTCGTTTTCCGAATGACTTCCATTATTTTCTGTGTGATGTTCTAGTTTTTATCCCATAAATCCACAAAATCGGTCATTTGCCGTTAGCAAACATACCAAACTAACTTAACCCTTAGCAAACATACATTTGCCGTTAGCAAACATACCAAACTAACTTAACCCTTAGCAAAAATACATTTGCCGTTAGCAAACATACCAAACTAACTTAACCCTTAGCAAAAATACATTTGCCGTTAGCAAACATACCAAACTAACTTAACCCTTAGCAAACATACATAGAAAAACTCCTTTTTCCCCGAAAGTGTGTGGTTGAAACTGTGGGTTGCAGCAAATTATGTAGTATTCAATTATATAGAGAGGAATTGATTTGAAATATATGTACCTAACCTTGTTTTATTAATTACCCAACTTGAGTGTCTCTATTTCTAAACAATAGGAGATAATACGGTGATAGTAACGAAGGGCAAACAGTCGAATATTTACGGTCAACTGACCCACAAAACAGATAACGAAGAAAGTAAACAGATAGAGACAATTAATAATTCATGAACAAAATAAATAATAATATTATTTTGATATTGACCCATTTAGGATAAGAACTTTACATATTCGATAGCATCTTTCTAGACTCACATTTAAATTCAGGAAACTGTATAAACGTGGTCGAAAATTTTGCATTTAGGTTTTATACCCACTTTGTAATTTCCACTATTCTAGTTCAGATTATTTTACAATGACCAGGAAAAAGTGCCTGTAGGAAAAGTGTAAAGTTCTGTTTGGCCTTTTTATGTATATTTAACATTTTCAGTATGTGGCATCGTGTGCTAAGTGTAAATCGTGAAAGCAGACGGGCGGCGGCGGCGGCGGGCGAGGCGGCGCGCGGCGATGACCTCGGACTAGCGAGCGTCGACCCACCACTCCGTTGCCAACAGCTCAGCGCACAGCTAATACCCACGATACGTCTAATAGACGTGTCAAATATCGCCAGCTATGCTACACTAAACCTGTTGCGGAGCAGCCAATTTGAATGTCATCTCCAACCAACACTATTCAAATTTGTATGGAATCGTAACGACGATTATTTATGATAATAAACTCAATTTGGAGCCATCGTATGTGTTTAACCTATTATATTACCCGGACTTGATAAGAATCGTTGGTATAAGATATGTCCTGGCTAGCTTATTATAGAATGTGTTATTACTGGAAGAAAGCGTTAGCCGAGTCAGTCGTGGGAATAATGGCGGCGATGTGCTCACCACTTGTCACGTCTATTTCCCACAATGGTGTAACCCACTGCGAAAAGAGGCTATTGAGGCTCTGCTTACCCCCCTTCGGGGAAAAAGGCGTGTGTCTATGTATGTATGTATGTATGTAGGTGCCATCCGTCATACCCAAACCGACACAGACGTATTCGTGGACAATGTTGCCAAGTTTTATGACACGATATACTTAGTTATAAATAAATACATAATAATATACTAAACTGGATTATTTTCCTGACGCGGACACACTGTATTACTTTAATTTTTTTGATAATGTGAAGCGATGACTTTACTTGCCGTATACATTGAAATACCACCATTTTTATACAAATATTTTTATTCAGGTCATATTCAGATAGACATAATAACTCACTAAAAACACGAACACACACACACACACAGCCTAAAAAGAAAGATGATGCGTCATTCTTTTTTTATTAATTTATTTTGATTAAAATATCATTTATTGATTTTATTTAGTTACTTGATTTTATTGTGAGAACCTATTTTATTGTGTACCTACCTATTGTGAGAGTTTTATTAATCCATTGCTCATTGCCGTGGTGTGTCCAGCTCAAGAATAGAACCCTCCATGTCCTCGCGTGGATGTTGTAAAAGCCGACTAAGGGATTACACGGACTTGTTTGTAGGATTCGTTGTTATAAGATTTGTCCTAGCTGCTAGATTATGTTATTACTGGAAGAAAGTGTTAGCAGAGTCAGTCTTGGGAAGCAATGGCGGCGATGAGCTCACCACTTGTGACGTCAATTTTCCACATCACATAGTGCAACCCACGGTGAAAAGAGGCCCATATGAGGCTCTGCCTACCATTTCGTGGAAAAAGGAGTGTGTTTATGTATGTATGTATAGTTATTTTTGTTTATTGCCTCGTATTATTTGATGCCTTGGTGTATCCGGCCTAGAATAAACGGAGGAGAGGGACTCCTCCCGTGGATGTCGTAAAACTCCAGTAAGGTACTACGCCAGCAGCGTCTACCTGAGCACTTAACACCAATTATTACTGCGATCACCAATCCACCAGCCAAGCGTGGTGATTAATAAAAGGCTACGGCAACACTTTTCCGGCATATGCTGCTATGCTGGACAGTAGTATGCGCATGAATGCAGTTCTCATTACAAATGTAAATCGTAATAATATCTCATGCTGAACGTCCGGGTTAACAGCCAAAGAGTGTGGTTTCGTAAGCGGCCTGGTCGATGACTCCGAGCGCGAACGTTCTAGTAGGTACTCACATCAGAATTCTCTCGTTACGTAACCGCGAGAAAGTTGACATCCGGCCGACCGATCCGGCAGCTTCGGATGAAGAGTCAATGGACTTCAATGCAACCCAATTAGCCCTTGGAAGTGCCTCGCGTAACTTACTGCACCAAAGAAAACCGTTTTAGCGCGTTCGCTGCCGTCGATCCAGCCTTTTATAGCGTTCAAGACGTAAACTTGAACCTAAGATATGGACAATCTCCTCCACAAACAGGCGTCAAGTCTATTCATGTTTCATAAAGTATGTAAGACAAGGAGAGCATGACACATGTACACGGCATGTGTCATGTTTCCTGATCAAAGTACCCAAAATGTTTGGGTATTTAACGTGTTATCTTGTTTTTACTATCAAACGAACACAACAACTCAACTTCTACTGTAGGTTACCATTATTTGACCCAATGCCTGTATGTGGAGACCCGGTCATGAAAAAGGACATATACTCAACTTATCGTTTTCCTGGAATAAAAATAATAAATTATCCAGCAATAACATCACGAGGCCGCTATGAAATGTCATTGTCACAACGTTATCAAAATCGAGGACATTTTTATATAATTTTGGGTCAATGTACCGAAGCGATGTTTTGTTCGGGCTTATCTCCGTACTACTATCGAGTGGGCTATGTGTGTCACTGATAGTAACACTGTAGATTATTTCTTTGTTTGCTCGAATAAAACCACGTAACATCCTTACAAAGTTCTATGAACATAATCCATGATTACCGAATAGTTGGGATTATCTGTGTGGTTATTAACCCTTACTTTATTTTGAAAAGTCTATAATGGCCATCCTTACGTAAGTCATTATAAAATTGGTAGGTACATAGTAAAAACTTGTTATAAAATTTTATGGAAATTCCATTTACATAAGATAAGCAATTGTTAAATTGAAATTTCAAGTTTCAATCTGAATTCCGTTTGCAACACGATGTATAAAACTTTTGAAATCTTTAATCTTTTTTCAACTATACAGGTGCTATAGCTACTTTTAAATTTATTCTAAAAACGTTTATCGCACGTAGAACTAGCGTCTATACTAAGCCGGGTGTCAATGCACTTCTCCAGTGAACTGACATGACTCAGTGGTTGACGCGCGATGGCCGCATAGCGGAACCTCTGTCACAGTCGGACACAGTATAGTCGGCAACTCATGTCAAAATAATTTATTATGGTAATTATGTATATTGTAGAGTATGCCTAGAGGCGTAGTAAGGATATGATATGAAACATTTCTACCTCTATGTATAGGTACTAATCAAATATCTAAGATGTGTTGTCAAGGTTTTATATGAAACTTTATGAAACTTTGCTAAATTATGATTTAACGTAGATAAATAAATAAATAAATAATGCTGGACAATTCACACAACATTATCTAGCCCCAAGCTAAGCAGAGCCTGTGTTATGGGTACTAGATAACTGATATACTTAATACTATATATTACATAGATAGATATTTTTTATTAAACATAGAAAATACCCAGAACACCCTGAACAAATAAATATCTGCGATCGCACAAATATTTGTTCCAAGGCGGGATTAAAACCCGCAACTTCCTGCGTCGCAGGCCAAGCTTCGCCCGCCGCGCCACAGAGGTCGTCAAATATAATAACAAAATCTAGAGTAAAATATATGACAGCTTTTTCAGGTATTCTCCTGTAGCTACTTAATCTGAAAATTTAAAAATGTTCCCTTAAAGGTCTGATTTAAAGTTTAAGGTAACAAAAGTATTGAATGAGTTCTTTTCGTAAATGCATACTGGACTTTATGTAAAAAATGCAAAACAAATGTTTGGTTAATTTAGCCCTTATCACATTTATATAAGGCTTACAAGACTATTACGTGTTTGAACATAAACAACTAATTATAAAGTCATTGTCATCATGTTTATTAGGGTACCGTACCCCAAAAGGTACCAACGGAACCATTATACAATCACTCCCATGTATGTCTGCCTCTCATAGCCTATTTCCTCCGAATCTACTGGGCAAAAAAGGTTAAATTTGTTAAATGCACAGAGCTAGGTTACCAAAGCAAGGACGCATAGCGTAAATTAACAAATTAAGATTTAGGGGGCAATGTAGAAATTTTAAAATACTTTTTATAATTGCATCATGTGACATATCGAATGAATGAGAAATGTTATGAAAAATACAAATATTTTTTGTATAATTTTAAAATAGCTAATGTTAAAAGATATTAAAGAAAAGATACGAAAATCGAGCATGCATGAGCATTCTGCTAAACTACAGCGGCAATTTTTATTTTATTTTAGAATAACGGGCCTGATTTAAATTTCAGAGGAAAACCTAAACGAAAATCTTACGTCTTTAAGTTCCCACGGGAAGTGGAAAACATACTACTTAATTTCAACGAGGTAATAAGTTAATTTGGTACCAAGCTTTTCCCGAGCAACAACGCCCTCTCCACGCCAGTCAAACTCGCAAGGACCAGTTTTTTTATCTACTTGGTCCCAAAGTATAGAAAAATCGTTTTGACTGTGTCATTAGGAGAATTTAAAGATATAGGTAGGATTTAGATTGATTATACCTAATACCAGGATTTAGTCACGTGTCGAAACATTAGGTTCATAAGAAATCGGTATCTTATCTAGAAAGGTGAATGCCTCGCGCGATTTCGGCCTTGAATTTAAATATAATTTGCTTCAAACCAGTTTGAGAAATTGCGCATATCTGCCAATAAATAACCTAAAATGTTTCTATAGGTAATGTATTGTAGTAATAATAAGTACGTATGTAATTTTAATTACTCGTAATCTAAGGCACTGTAAGCTACAGATTTCTATGATCCCAAAACAACATGTTAAATATTAATCATCAAATCGGTTACGTAGAACAAATTTATTTGACAGTTGAGGTGTAACGTGGTTTTTACGGGTTATTAGAATTATTAATTTTATTGTCACCTACGCGTGCCCGGTCTACCGCAAGCGTGGCTCGTGGCTTCACAGAGTCAATGTAACCTAACAATGTACGGTATTATTATTTGATTAAACCTACGTGGAGTTCGAATAAGGTTGCTGCGTACAACAAGCGAGAAACAATCATTTAAAAAATCGTTAAGTTTTTATTATGTTTGTTAGTATACATACACATAATGAAATGAAATGATGAAATAAATATTAATAATTCCTTCTTTTTTTTTTTACTGTTTGAATGACGGAACTGGCCCACCAGATGTTAAGCGGTAACCTCATAGGTCACGTTCACCTAGGACGCACCCTATGTGGCATTGCACTGCGCGCACCACCACGGTGGTCTCAGGAGACACAAAGATGAAAAGTCTCATGTGCCTGTAATCTCACCGGCACCCATACCCTTCAAACACAGCAATGCGAGAACTACTGCTTTGCGGCAGAAATAGGTATGGTGGTAGTACTTCCCCGGACGAACTCTTTCACAAAAAGGCTACTACTTACAAAAACTTGACACAATTTTTGAACCTAGTAGCATGCCGTTCAAATAAAATAAATAGCTAGCCTTGTAAGTCTTGTGTGGTTGGCAGCCCTGCGCTGAAGCGCCGAATTGAAGCTCGCATGTCGAGGGTGACTGACCCACTCGCAGCAGATATTTGTACAATTGTGTTTGTGGATTCTCTTCAAGGACGCGGCTTACGTCACTCCCCAGTATAAACTACCAATGTATGATTGAACGATTATTACCTCTATTTTAATGCACATAGAGTCGCTGTAACTAACCATCTTTCGCTGGAATTCAAAGCACTAGACTGCGATGTGGTTTGGTTAATTTAGTTTACACCGAGGCTAGGAATTAAAGGTCAATAGTACCGGATGTTTTTTATTGTCTACTAAAATTACATTGTTGGAATAATATACCTGTTCAGAATAAGCCTGTGTAGCGTTTCGGAGAAAGACACTACAGAAATATTAAAGCTAGGTACTTTATATTTTCAAACCTTACTGATCTTATGTACACGTAAAGACTGCTATACTCAAGAAATAATTATTAATATTGAATTGATTGAGGCCATAACCCTATACTAACATAACCGATGCGACAATTTTAATGTTTAGGTTTTTGTTTGTCACTCCATCAAGGCGTAACGACTAAACTGATTTCGATGAAACTTGATACAGTATTGAGTTATATGCTACTTTTTACCCTAGTATGACGTGAGCGAAGCTATGGACTGGTACTAGTTGTATCAAGTTGTAATAGTAATCGCGTGCAATGAGCACGTACACATGCGAAGTAAATTCTGGGCGTCATCACCCGACTAAACTCGCACGAGATCGCGACGGCTTGCGGTCGTTCACCTCACTCCACCCTCATTTACCCCTACACACCCCTCAGCATTTATGGCATTTTCACAACACAAACTGTCATACAATTTGATGAGAGGGAAGATGACATGCCTTAATTTTGGATGAATCAAATCCTACAAGAACATAAAGACAAATTATTTGAACAACAAAATATATTCTAGGAATAATTAACATTCAAATTAGAAAATACTAAGACTTTTAAAAAGAGTCATTTACTATTGACATATTACGTTGTGGTTGAACACACAGCCAACAAATAGAAATGAGGGCGAACCTACAATAACACAGGTGTAGGTTGCCAAGCATATTTGTTGGGCAACGTCAGGAACCGCTCCTTTCACCACAATTTATCACGTCGATAAAGCATGAGGGCAGTTCATCAGAAACAACGAACGAGGAAAATCTAATATTCAGTAATATATTCTCAGAAACCTAAGTTATTGAGATAGACTTATCATTTTATATCTGAAATGATGTAAGAAAAACTGATCAGTGATTAGTAGTACATAACTCATGATAGTGCTTTTTGATTCAGAGCACGAACGCACATTTTATTTCAACACGATCATGATACTTCTGGAAAATTTGATCACTGAGGTGTAATTTTTATTTAATTAAAATTAGATAGAATAGAATAGAAAATACTTATTGTACAAAAAAGTTAACAAAAATAATTAAACAAAATTTAACATAATAATAAAAACCACAAGGGACGGTATTATCACTTAAAAGCTTTCTATTCCAGATAATCTTACATAGGTAAGTATACCATACTAGTGGAACGCCTGCGACTTCGTCCGCGTAGTTTTTTCCATACAAACTTCAAGACCCCGCTGCAGCCCCTTCAATAATCACATTCTTAGTGCACCCACTAAGAAAGAAAAGAAAAGAAAATAAATAAATGTTTATTACAGCATTAAGAAATGCGCCCTCTGTAGTCAGTCAGTCAGTCACGCAACTATTTTATATATATTGATGGTTGATAAAGCTGAGGTATGTCTGGCCTGAGAATAGACCCCTCCAGCTCCTCCCTTGGATATCGTAAAAGCCGACTAAGGGATAACATCAGGGGATGGGCAGCAGCATCCAGCTGCCAAATGTGGTGATTATAGCAGATGCCCTCGTTGCATTCTCCGTGGAGGTGAACGTCTAAAGGTTCCTAATGATGATAGCAGGAAGCCCATGATCATCAATTCAGGACGTGTCGCCCGAACTATCGGCCATGTACCCTGCACAGGACTATTCTAGACTAGACTAGACTAGCACAGTTATTACCTAACGGCAAACGCCCGTTTCCGCGTTCACGCATTTATATATCTCCCTTATATATTATCAATATTCCAAGGTACTTAAAAATAATAAGCAGCCGCAAATATATTACTGGCCTTGTCACACAGAACAATAGGAGATCATTGACTTCGAGCTTCAGCTAGTCAACTGTGACGCACTGAGCGATCGGAAGCTTTTATCAAAGTTGTATTACCTCAAAAATAAAGTACCTTAGTTGTCATGGTAATTGGATCACCAAAATTAGAAGGCAGCATATGTCAACGTTTACAGGGAGTAAGGCTTTCGCGCCGCAGTTAACCGATAATGTAGGGGAGTCGCGCACGTCGCCGTCGGGCGGGCAACGACCGCAGGAACTTGTAACTACATCCGCGAGCTTACAGGCAAAACGACGTAACCGAGCCCATAGATGTTGGAGTTACGCCGTTTTGCCGCCACACATCCTATTACCGAGCGCTTTGAACCCGCAGTCGACGGGGCATATGCGTTCTTCGCAATACTGATAGGCTTCCGTGTTATAGGACATCATACGAATTGGTTCACTTATCTGATGGAACTAGTTCTAAATTATCAAGTGGTAGGTTGAAATAGAATATTAATCTGGTACCATTTTCTATTTAGATAGATGTTTAGGTAAAGGTGCACGTTTTCATTAATAGATACGAAATGAGTGCGGAAGTCGATAGAGACCGCACGTTTGGTTTGGAACTCTTGAGGTACTATGAGTGGTCGACAGCGGCTGAAGTCAATAGAGACCGCACGTTTGGTTTGGAACTCTTGAGGTACTATGAGTGGTCGACAGCGGCTGAAGTCGATAGAGACCGCACGTTTGGTTTGGAACTCTTGAGGTACTATGAGTGGTCGACAGCGGCTGAAGTCGATAGAGACCGCACGTTTGGTTTGGAACTCTTGAGGTACTATGAGTGGTCGACAGCGGCTGAAGTCGATAGAGACCGCACGTTTGGTTTGGAACTCTTGAGGTACTATGAGTGGTCGACAGCGGCTGAAACTCGAAAAGGGTGAAACTAATATTAGATTAAGTAGATTGTAGATGTAAGTATTATCTACCTGCCTTGTACATTAAGTAGATTGTAGATGTAAGTATTATCTACCTGCCTTGTAGATTAAGTAGATTGTAGATGTAAGTATTATCTACCTGCCTTGTAGATTAAGTAGATTGTAGATGTAAGTATTATCTACCTGCCTTGTAGATTAAGTAGATTGTAGATGTAAGTATTATCTACCTGCCTTGTAGATTAAGTAGATTGTAGATGTAAGTATTATCTACCTGCCTTGTAGATTAAGTAGATTGTAGATGTAAGTATTATCTACCTGCCTTGTAGATTAAGTAGATTGTAGATGTAAGTATTATCTACCTGCCTTGTAGATTTTTAGCTCCAAAAACCCGAACATTACATTTAACTTACTCGTATCAACCTTCAGCTAAGTGCTGTTTGACCACCGATTTCAAAAGTGGCTTTCCAGTATTCGCTTTTATAGCACGGAACCCTCACGAACACGAGTCTCACTTGCACTGGGGCGTTTTTTCATAATCATTTATATTTTTATTTGGAACAAATTACAATGGCTACATAATTGGGTAATGTAATAATTATACCCGCCCATTTCTATTTCTCACAGTATCATTGAGTTGCAGACTAAGAATGTTGGAATTCATTTAGCTATGCAAACTATGAAAAACGATTTTGCTCACTCGCCAGGCTCACCTGTCCATTTGAACTTTACTATTTGATTATTCCATAGAACCGATTTTTTTTAGTCGTAACATAATCTCCGTTAAAATACCAGCGCAGCATCAAGCTGCAAGATATCATGACGTAGATACGAGATTATTAATGTTTAATCTCAATGCCCTTTTCCGGAAGACGTCATCGCGGAGAAAGGCATGAGAAATTTCCCGCGTTACGACACCGAGCTGAGTCGAGCCAACAGCCCACCGCTGGAATTAGCGAGCGGCCACAATGGAAATGGAAAATCGCGAAGTGCATAGGGGAGAGGAAGGGCTAGCGGGGGAGGGCTCCGGGCATTCGCGTGCACTGGCCTATATGCGGTGCGACGACACCGACGGCGCCCGGGAGCGATGCACTCCAAGTCATGCCGCGTACTCCACGCACACTGAGGCACACACCTATTTTTTCCTACGTGCTTGTATAGGGTTTTACAAATAAGTTTCCTTGAAAATAATACTTTCAGGCTGAAGATTGGAACGCGCTATGAATTCCTGCGACGCTCCAAACCGTCCTGCTTTGGTTAACCTCATCTATGATTTGTTCCTGTTGTTACATTGTGGCCTACTTCATATTTGTTGCATAAGCTGTAATTAGTCTTATAACTGATGACTTCAGAAATAAACCGAGCCAAGTGGGATGTAAACAAAGGTTAAAAGTGAATTTTGTTAGGGAAATTACGATATGCATCTGAGGTTTCTTACGCTTCCAGATAACGCAATAGACGGTTGCAAAATTAAGAACTCTCATCGTCTCAGCTGGAATTTTATTATAAAAGCGTATAATCATGCACACATTAGGCCGTCTGCTACGTCATATTTTGTAGATAGAAATAACTTTGCTATTTTGGGGTAACAAATTCAAATGGAGTCATTCGAACGGAAGGTTCAGAAAAAAGTTTCAGCCCTATATATAGAGTAGATCACATTCAAAACGGTAATTGAAAATGCAAAGCTCAGTAATAAGATTACTGGTCGTAAAAGTGGAACTGCTATTGGTTTTATAGGATATGCGCGGGCGCATTGGAGCGTAGTGACCGTGCAGGGTGCAGGCGCGGTGCCGGTCTGAATAAGCCCGAGTCACGGCCGACCCAGAACGAGTTCACTTTACATTTTAATAAATTAATTTGACAAACGAATACATTAATCTGTTAGCTATTAACTGGTATTTGCAATACAATGTTGTTGTAAAGATTGGTAATTTTTGGGATATTATAAAATTATATTATAAAATTATTTATCCTAAGTGTGCCATAGCACAAAAAATCAATAACCAGGTATAAACTTACATGTAAATTACAGGCACATGAGACTTTTCACCTTTGTGTTTCAGGGTGTCGGGTGCAGTGCCGCCGCATAGGGCGCGTACTAGGAGTACGTTAAATTACAGGCATATGAGACTTTTCATCTTTATGTCTCAGGGTGGCGGGCGCAGTGCAATGCCACATAGGGTGCGTCCTAGGTGGACGTGACCTATAAGGTAATGCACTGTTCATAGGCAGAGGTTACCGCTTAACATCAGGTGGGCCATTTGCTTGTTCCGTCATCCTAGTAGTATAAAAAAAAAAAAACGCGACCTATTATGTAAGGCATTGTTATATGCAGAGATTACCCATCAGGGGGGAAATCTGCTTGTTCGCCATTAATAAATAAAATAAAAACTGATGAATTTTTAGTTGATTAGTTTAGCAGCTTGATCTGAAGTTTATTTGAATTAAGTTTTTTAGGCTGTTGTAATTCCCAAATAAATTCTAGTTAGTAACAGTGTTAGAACTTATACAAGTCCAAAAAATTCAACAATACTTTTATCAGTTATGTTTTCATGTAAAGTCGTAACCCAACTATGCATGAATGTACTATTTTTTTTACTTCGTGTTGCAATTAAGAACTTTGAGATTTTGAGTTTGTATCTAATTAAATATCATAAAAAATTGCATTTATACATTTGTATAGATGTGTAATAAGTTACTACGTCCATTGCATCTAATTGAATAGTAGGCATTCATTCTATTATGAAAACAATGAATGTTCATAACAAGTCATATACCTACCCGTATTAAAGTAGGTAATATTTGGCCTGATTTATTTATTACTGAAAACAAGACGGCGTAGTTCAATGACCGCTGAAGGCATTCAAGTTCGAAATATATAGAACTTTTCTATTGTTACGCAAGAAGAATGTTGTGGTGCTGCTCACCTGCTAGTTCGATTGGCGGGACCAGTTTGCTTCCTGGCTCCATCATTTTTTGAACTCACGCATAGAGATATTTATTACACAAGCCTCGTAAAGTGAGGTTATAACCGGCGCGCGACTCGGACGGCTTTGGCGCGAAACCGGTGGAGAGCGTGGAACGAGCGCGTGGGGCGGCGATAGCGCATGCGCCCTGTGACGTCAGTGGACTACCCCTACACCCACCAGCCACCACCCAAACACTTTAAAATAATTAGTGTTCTGTAAAATTCACCTCTGACTTTTCAGTCTTCTGCTATTTACTTTTCATTAAATAAATTGGATCTTGGTTTTCTTCGAGTTCCATATAAATTCAATAGTTTGTTGATTAATTCATCCAAGAGCCGCCGTGACTATGACCAAAGAGGATTTAATACTACATTGAGTAATGGCCAAAGGCTACCTATACATTGACAGCTAGATTTACAGTAAATATTATCTTTGATTAAAACTATGATATTAATTTTCTTTATAATTGTAATCGCACGGGTTTTGCATTTGCCATTTTTAAATGCTCAGAGCTAGGATACTTGAAGCGTAGTATCTCTTTTACGTTTGTGGATGTGGATACTTGACTTCATTGAGGAAAAAACACGTTACATGATAAGACAATAATAGGTACATCCAACCCGCAACACTCGGTGCTAAATAATAATTTACAATACATACAAATTTCTCCTTAATACCAACTAACCAAACAATCCACGTCATAAGATCTAAAATACTACAACGAAAATGTCACTCGGTTCACCAATTTGTTAGGAAAATGTTCGCTGTGTGTAGGCGGTGGGGTTAAGAGAGTTCACGGCCGAAGCAGCCCCCTACCACCCCAGCTGCCCACACCAAGCCTGCTTCTATTTTTAACCACCAGCTTTTCTAAGCAAGCTCCATCTAGGAATGCTGTTAGATAATGAATATACAAATGGTCTTGTTGAATGGTTGATTGTTTTTGCCATCAAGCGAAGAGAAATTACCTTTATTATTACAGGTAGGTATATATATGTATATGAAAAACAAAATAATTACCTAATTGATTTCTTAGTCGTACTTTAAATAAGCCCCTTGGCTGCTTTGCTTAAGAACTCAACTCGGTAACTACATGTTCAAACTACACCTACATGAAAATGAGAAGATTACAATATTTGTGTTAAACTCAGGTTTAAACCTATGTTTAAAAGATCAGTCTGTATTAAATTTTATATTTGAATTTTTGCTTTTAATTAGTCTCTGGTAGAGCAATTACAGAGCCATAGTGGTTTCAGGAAGCGCCTACGAGCGACATCTATCGGACTTTCTATGTATTAGCTAGCTACTCGACGCCAGATGGCGCTTACTCCGGTAGCATACTATTATTGTTTACTTATATTTCTAGAAGCTACGAACAATAAATATCATTTATCATTATCATTATCTTGTTTATTTTGATAATTGATGCATTTAAATAATGCAGTGAACGTTGTAGATAAGCTTTTTAATAGTAGGTACTTCTACTACTACTGCATGCCACCGGTTCTTTCTTGGTCACCCTGTATTATGTCAGAGACCAGCTTGAGGCCATATATGGCCAAGCTATGGAATTTAATTTAATTTATGTTTTTTCTAGTTTTAGCCAGCAGGTAGCCTACAAAAAGATAACCTCAAAAAAGTATTAATGACATCTCAAAAAAAATTGGGAAGTTTATACCTACTAACCTAGGAGTAAAATGGATTTTCCTTCTTATAGTACCTATATCTGTTTCCCAAAATATAATTACTTGTAATGTAATATGTCACCAGATTTACGAAAAGAAATGACTTAATCAAATATTTAAAATATCGACCGATGTCTACACGGGCGGGTCGGCAGCACAGGCGTCGGATGACCCGGAAAGTTCGGAAGGGTAGGTAGGCACAGCCTGCGGTCAAAGACCCCGCTCCCTAACCTACTCTGGGTATTTAGAGCAAGTACCGATACAGCCTACCACATCTGGGTCAACACTGACTCATGACATGACCCACTCTACGCTTAATCATCAACTTACGCTTAGTGAGCGATTACCAACACATATTTGAATGTCCATGTTGTAAAAATCTCGTCCTATTTTTGCGAGGTCGTGGTGATATAATAACATACTTTTAACTAACATTTTAAACATAACCTTCAAGTCAAGACTGAAGCGACATTTAAATGTATGACGTAATGAAATGTTAAACTAATATAATGTAGTGTCACATTGTTGATTATTGAGACAAATACTCTTGGTGTTTTTTTTTTATAAAACGTTTCCGCTGACTTTTATTTTTGCAGTGATTGTTTATTTTTCCTCCGCTGCGCATAGTTATTTTTTATTTTTAACCCCCAACGCAATAACGACGGAGTATTAAAAGTTTGACGTGTCTGAGTGTGTGTGTGTGTGTGTGTGTGTGTGTGTGTGTGTCTATCTGTCGCCTCATAGCTCCCGAACGGATGAACCGACCTCGATTTTTTTTTGTTTGAAAGGTGAATTTGTTGAAAGTGTTCTTAGCTTTGTTTGATCAAAATCGGTTCAGCCGTTTCATTGCGTTGAGGATTTTTTTAATTTTTACAAAATTAATTACTTGTTATCTTACAAATTTTTATTTAATGTGCATGTTGATAGTTTCTTAGACAGCCTCGGTGCGTGAGCCTGACTACCGCACTTGGCCGAATATAATCAGGGTCAACAATTGACGTATAGCACTTTGTGTTATATTTACTTATATATTAAGAAGATATTAAGTTGATGTGTGTTAAGATCTTCTGTATTGAAAGTATTACGAGTAGAAAAATTTATAGCAAAGCATTTTTCAACGATTGCCAAGACGCAACAGCATGGCTCTTTTAGAAATGTTTTTAGAGTCAGTCCTTTTGTTTACACTAAGTAATTTTAAAATACTATCGAAGAATAAGAGAACCTAATTATTCTTCGAAAGTAACTTGAAAGTGTGTAAGCTTGGTCATAAACGTTGCCAATGCCAATAAGTAAGTAGTTCAACAAACCAAGTCATGACCTGAAGTGTACAAAAAAACTGAGCAATCGAATTATGGACAATGTTTTTAAAGATTGCTTGTAAAAAATTGAGGTAACGAATACAATGGTCGTCGGCTATGAGTGTAGAACTTGTTAGGTTAACAGGTTATTGGAGAACACGCGAATTTGTGGAACATGATTGATTTGTTGATGACATGACATATCAACTATGGAAAAAAAAATGTTTGGGTATGTATATTTAACTTGTTTTATTTAAGACCAATTCAAACGTCACATTTTTTTGCATCAAATTATAAAACAACTTTATTACTTATGCAACGTGCAAATCTTTTACGAAATATAAATGTTAACGTCATAGGTACACAATGTCAATTATTTTTTTTCGTCACTTAACAGATATTATTTGGCTAGATTAAGTGAATCATCAAATTACTTTTAAAATATTCACCAAAACTCTGGTAATTGCATAAATATTTGGGTTTTAAAAACTAATATTGTTCTGATAATATGTGGCCGACTGTACGTATTCAGACTTTCATAAGTATAGTATTGTAGTGTTGAAACGACATGGGTATTTTCCGCTGAGTTGCCGGGACGAGAGTCCGTGGTATGACGCGAGCGCAGAGCGAATTGGGGTCAGGGCGGCGCGGGCGTCGACCCGCCAGCCTCTCGCAGTTGCCGTACCAGCCCCCCACCTCATGCCACCACTCACCCCACCTACCCTTATAAATAAATGCATACATTTTCCAAGGTATCGTTCACTGGCTGACTGTTTTATATGCAAATTTTATGGTATGGATGGAAAAAGATTTTTAGTATAGGTACGTAATTAGCAGTTTCTACAGAATTTTATACAAGTTCAAACGCATTACATATTACAATCAATAAAATAATAGGTACATTAACACTGAAAGTGGTTTCTAAAGATATACCTACGCTTGCTGATCGGTGACGTCGTCATCAATATTGATAGTCATTGAAGTGATGTAATATATTATTTTCTTAATTTAATTTATTGTAGGTATATTTTTATGGAATAAATGTAAATAATTATTTATTTCTGAGTAGTAAGCACTTCAAACTAGCTAGGTACTAGTAAATGGCGGTTCGTATTGAAGCTTTGCTATGTAACCGTGCTACTTATAAACGAGGAATATACATTAAATAGTTACACCATGTTTTGTCTCATTCGAATGAATCTGAAACTGCTTGTCAGTGCAAAAGACAAAACACTGTGTAACTAATCCAAGGATAATTAGCGTTTTAGACACTAATAATAATAATTATTTTTTAGAGTTTGTAATATTAGGAATATGATCCATGTATAATATTCTTTTGCCATTATTAATGTGAACCAGATCGTTTTAATTTAGAGATAAGCTTAAAAAGTACTATTTACCTGTTTAGTCAAAATGATATAATTTAAGGTAACCTACATATTAACTACCGTGACGTTACAGGCGCGGATTTAATGTGATACATACAGTTATTTGTGTGTGGGGTGTGCGGAGCGGGGCAACTGGCAGGCGTGACCCAATTGTCAGTGGGTGAACGAACTCGAGGCCTTGATCGCAATACCGCGCGCGCCCCGCTCGCCGCGGCCACCGCGCCGCGCGCGCCGTACGTCACCGCACTCACACAACTTACTAACATTTACTCTGTGCATCAACGCACAAAACGCAACACATAGTTAAAATATTTCTCAGATGAATTCACGCATCATAAAAATTTCATACTTAGTCGGACAAGTGTAGGTACGGCTAATAGGTATATTGATTTTCATATGAACGTTTGATTTACTGAGTAACTTGGTGCAATTGATCATTAAAAACGGATGACACCTTATTTCAAGATGTTGCACCTGTTTTTTTCGCTGTATTTGTAAGGTATCAGATAGTTTCAAGTCCATTTGCCAACAAATTACCTAAAGATATTTTTTTAGTTGTTAAAACACAATTAAGTCAGGTGTTATGTAAACTTTTAGGTACCTAATCACCTGACATGAATCGTTATTCTCAAAGATATATCTTACTTGCTTAGTCTGCCTAGATTTTCAGTATAGAGTAAAAGAGAAGACTATCTAAATCCAGTGAGCTGCTTCGCATACGAAATCAAATAGTGTTACGAAATAATCATTGGTTGCCGTTAGTGGGTGCAGAAATGTCGCGAGCTAGAGCGGGACAACAGTATACGCCAAGGCTTCGCGCGGATTATTATTAGAGTATCGGCGCTAGGTTATTCTGAGGCGACCTAGATAACGCGCGGGGCCGTTGACCGCGGGCCCTCCGACTGCGCGAACGGCCTCCAAAATAAAATGGCATTCAGCGATGGGCTCCACTTGCGAAACACGACTCGACCATGATGTCGAGCGCAGAGACTAACTCGCTCCTCCTCGCGACTGCAAATGCAATCACTATTGATTGAGTAATCATGTGTTGTACAAATACTACCTAGATTCTCATTTTCTAAGCCTACATTAAGTTACACCTAAAAAATCCAATGCCATTTTAAAATGTAATAAGTACGATAGTTTTGTGAGGAAAAAACAATTAATTCAGTTTTAGAAACTTTAGATTGCCAATAAGTTTTTTTTGCCATCCTGAATGACGGAACACGCAGATGGCCCTTCCTGATGCTAAGCGGTAACCTCTGCCTTTAACAATGCATTACCACATGAGTCACGTCCACCTAGGACTCACCTAGATTTTAGGATACTAGTGATTTTACAAAGTTATTGCAAATTAGTTATTGTATCATCAAGCAAGACTAAGCCCCTGAGTACAACTCTGTGTTGCAAGGCGAGCGCGGGGCGCGCGGCGCGGCGCGGTGATTAGCGACGTCGAATATAGCCGGGAAGGCCGAGGGCAACGAACTCCGCTTGACCTAGATCCGCCCGCGCTCCCCCGCCTCCCCCGCCTCCCCCCGCGCGCTGCGAGCAATGACTACTCGCAGGAAAGTGAAAAGGACATTCTTACAACCCTACATACACATAATATATGCACATCCACCCATACGACAAAAATATAATAACTGGACTGTCAAATAAACATAATTACATTATCAGTACAACACCACATTCAATAAATAAACACATATTTGAACTCCCTATCTTGCAATCTGCAGTGCAAGGATTAATTGCAGTACGTCAAAATTAGGAAGTTCAAATAAGGTCACTGAACTGTAATACAGTAAACAATAGGTTAGCTGTCAAAATCAGCTGATCGATCTCACCTGCCAGGACTCGGCCGAGGAGCACTTCGGCGTCGTCGGGGGTTGTTTCGGCAGCATCATTGGGGTCCAGGTAGTGGCACTCTGTCACAGTCATGTCGTTTGGGAGACGCATAAGAACCGCGCGAGAGAGCGCGTGAGGCCGGCGGCGGCGGCGGTGCGAATGGCGCGCGCCGCTACGCCGCCCGCTCGCGCGTAGCCCGAGGCTCTACGCGCCGCCCGCCCCTAGCACCACTACAACCCTTACAATACTATTAAAATTACAATAAATTACACAGCACATACCACGGTCTGTCCGGCTTAAGAAGAGACCCCACCATCTCTTCCCGTGGATTTAGTAAAAGCCTTCTAACACCAAACTTCGATCACCAATCTGCCTGCTAAGCGTGTTGATTATGGCAAATATCCCCGTTGCATTCAATGGGGGAACCTTGTCCAGCAGTGGACGCATCCAGGCTGGTGATGATAATAATGATGATGATGATAGTTTATATGATTGATTATCAGATACTTTAAATAGCACACAAGCTCTCCAACAGGCTGACAAAAGCTCAGCTATCATATACTTCCACTTTCCCGCCATCTTTTCATGCTACTGTTACAAAACTAACTCAGCCAAGCGCAAGTAAAGACTCGCAGCGAGGGTTTCGCTGTTGTACGAGATAATGCAAGTAAAAAAGCGGCCAAGTGCGAGTCGGACTCGCCCATGAAGGGTTCCGTAGCAGCAAGTAACATAATATAAAAGTTCTAATAGTTTGTTGTAACTTTGATCGATGTTTTAATAAGTGTATTTAAAAAAAACTACTAACTAGATCTCATTCAAACCAATTTTCAGTGGAAGTTTACATGGTAATGTACATCTTATATTTTTTTTTGTTTTATCATTCTTTTGTTTTAGAAGTTACGGGACATACTTTTTACCACTTTGGAAGTGTCTCTCGCGCAAACTTTTCAGTATAGAAACAAAATATATTAAAAACCTTAATATCATTTTTGAAGACCTATCCATAGATGTGTACACGTGTGGGTTTGATGAATTTTATTTTGTTGAGTTTCAGTTCTAAGTACGGGGAACCCCTAAAAATTACTGTTTTTTTCTATTTTTTTGTGAAATTCTTAATGCGGTTCACAGAATACATCTACTTACCAAGTTTCAACAGCCTAGCTCTTATGGTTTCGGATAAAAGTAGCTGTGACATACACGGACAGACAGACAGACATGACGAATCTATAAAGGTTCCGTAATTTTTGGTTACGGAACCCTAAAAAGCATGGATTATTTTTTCTCTCACACAGACAATATTAGGAACTATGTTTTATTTTACCATGAAAATAAACAAACCCCCTTAGGGTGGAGTAAGACAATACGATTTGGTAATCTTTGGAGTTAAGGGAGAGTATATTTATTCATAATGAGGAGTCTCGAGGAATCAAGTCATAGACTGAATGTCGTTGGTTTCTAAAATCTGATTTTGACTGACCGACATTTTAAACATCTGCCGCCCTGTCTTTACGCTAGTTCCACTGATATTATAAATGTCAAAGTTACGATGTTTGGATGTTTTGATCTTTGTTTGTTACTCAATGACGCCGAAACGGCTGAACGGATTTCGGTGAAATTCGGTATACACATAGATTATGACCTGTATTGAGCTATAGGCTATTTTTATCCCGTTAAAACGCGAGCGAAGCTGCGGGAGGACACTAGTATTATATATGTCTATGATTTCAAATCAAAAATATGTCTCCGCGGAAATTGAGCCCGCTTCGCTCTCATAACTCAAACTTCTCGCCCGCCTCGCCATGAAGGTTGCCTATAAGTTCTCATGTATAAGACACGTGTCAATTATACCACAGAATAAATAATAGGACAAAACTATACAGAGACATTCCAGTGAAGATACCTATTTTAGATCACGTATCACACTGTGGTACTCATTTACGTACGACCCCTGACATCTATAGCCACCCTCAATATCCCTGTTCTTTGGGTCAATGGGCATGGAGCACGTTACAATGTACTTTTAGGTCAATCGTCGTACCTGTATGAATTTGCTTCAACTAACCATGGCAATATTGGGCTTCACTGGTTCTACTCTACTCTATACAAATACTAGCGGTCCTACCCGCGACTTCGTGTTAGTACTTTTCGAAAGTCCCGAAAATAATCAATTTCTTTTTTCAATGTTTTTTTATCCGAACGAGTTGGTTTTGTTCCTAGTACGTACAAAAATAGTACTGGCCTGAAATAAAACAACTGACGGGCGAGTAATATTGGAAAGACGATGAAAATCCGAATCCTTACGAAGTAGTTTTAAATAAAGGAGGCCGTGTATAGTACTTTTCTCTAATTTGCGAGGAAACAATGAACAAATTAATTCAAGAAACAGAAGTTATATTGCTTGTTCTGCTAAGGCTGGTGGCGTTAAATCTAATTCACCTTCCAACGAACTAGTACTCATTGTTTATTAGACTACTTAAAATTGTAGTAACCTTATGAAAACATAACTTCCACAATACAGAGTACGCATCTGATTTTAATTTCCGCCAATTCGCCTTTGATCATTTTTAAACTTTTGAAAAGAAATGCACGTTCAGCCTACATAATCTATATATATAAAACAAAGTCGTGTTAGTTACACCACTTATAACTCAAGAACGGGTGAACCGATTTGGCTGAAAATTGGTGGGGAGGTAGCTTAGAACCAGGAGATTGACATAGGGGGAGGGGATGGGGGAGGGGGGGGTTTCACCGGGGGCTACCCGTGCGAAGCCGGGGCGAGTTGCTAGTAATAAATATAGTGTACATAAAAAAATCAAATCCTAAAACCTGTCCAGCAATCTCTATTATGGTCGTGTTGGAAATGGAAATTGTTATCGTGCGTACAGAAAAGAGCCGATGGACGTATTACTTTTTAAGGTTCCGAACCAAAAGGGTAAAACGGGATCCTATTACTAAGGCTCGACTGTCTGTCTGTTTGTCTGTCCGCCTATGACCAGGCTGTATCTCATGAACCGTGATAGTTACACAGTTGAAATTTTCACAGATGATTTTTTGCCGTTTTTATAGATAATGGTACGGAACCCTTCGTCCACGAGTCCGACTCGCACTTGGCTGTTTTTTTAAATAATGGAGCCCTTTCCGAGCTAGTATTACAAGAACTATTTTACGTTTGACAGACACCCGACTTTTAAAACTTGCATCGGCTTGCAAATCGTGTATAAATGGAAAATATGCTTTATCGCGTTCTAAGTTTCAATTTAACTCTATACAATTTTATATAAACTTTATACACTCTTTAGTCCCCTTACCATGCTACTAGTAAACGCAGAATATCCTTCGCGTAGTTACCTGTGCACCTATTCCAAAGATAATTCGAATTTTATAGTAACACTGTTAGGGGTTAAATTTCGGGAAATAATTTCTTAGCGAACACCTGTAAACATAATGGGAACTTTCATGCTAAATTTCAGGTTTGTAGCGTTAGGAATTTGATGAGTCACATTTTGATTTCGCTTATATTTAGATTTGTTCTAATATAAACAAATATCGCTGTAACAATAGGTTGGTTCTATTTTTATCGAGAAAATACCTATAAAAATGTGCTGACTTTGATTTGTATAAAGTAGGTGAGCAAAGACTTTTGATCAATTGACAATAACATAAGTTCTTTTGTATGTAAAAGTCAATCGAAACCAATTGTTCAAATATAGTTTGTATGCAAACACAACCGGTTACAATGTAAACAGCATCTGGATGTTCACGGCCTGTGACGTCATCTCATTGTACTGGGCATTTACACTTATTTAGTGTCGCTAGAGAGTGGAGTACATAAATAGAGGACAACTACATAAATACATCTACTTCCAGATTTTAGTATATAATAGTAGATTATGCACTATGGGAATAAAGCAGTGTCTTACGTCGCGGGCGGCATATTGAACCCTGAGCGTAACGAGGGACTCTGAGCTATATAGAGTCTTGAGTGAAGCGAGGGGATCAAGCTGCCCAAGACGAAGACAGGCTTTATTCCAGAGGAGCATACTCTACTTTTCACACCTTCTGCGAGACAATACAAATTCACTGAAAACCACAGCACCAAACACCGTATTTTGTTTCTCATTTTTTGTAAACTCACCTAGTTTTTGAGTTCTGCTTATGATTGCTAGTTCGTTTTTCGAACAAACCTCTTTACAATGCCATATGGGCATTTTTTTACTAAGTTTCCACGAGTTTCCACACGAATTTGACGTTCCAAACTCAAATCGCTTTATTCCCTAGGGAGTTTCATACAACTTTATATCCCTTAAGAGATAATGTTTTACTTTGCATGATATGTAATTGGACATTGTCGAGCAGGTGGTGTGAAAATATTTAAATAAGGGCCTTAGATTCCTTAGATTTGCCGATATGGAGCAAATCTAAGGAAATCTAATCCTACATACCATAGGTTCAGAGTTACATACCATAAGTTGTGGAAGACCGAGAAGGAATCAGTGACAAGAGAGCAGAAATTATCAGCAGAAAATTATTTATAATGTTCGTGTTACAGATCCAACAGCATCTGTCGTAAGAACATCAATACACCCACAGCACAGCACTGCCTACATTTTCGGGGAAAAAGGCCCGGAAAAAGAATAAAAAGTAGCAAATTTCATCGAAATTGGTTAAGTCGTTACGGTGTGCGTGAGTTACAAACAAACATTCAAGTATCCAAACATCTAAACATCCAAACGTCCAATACAACCAAGCCGTGGTATGTTCGACCTAAGAATATACTCCTACGGCTCATTCCATGGATTTTGTAAAAATCTACTAAGATGGCCAGTAACATCCACCTGAGTACTTGACAACACCAACACTGCGATCACCAATCCGCCTGCGTTGTGATTATGGCAAATCTCCCTATTGCATTCTATTATGGGAGGCCTCGTCCAGCAGTGGACGTCTAAGGGCTGCTAATTATGAGCAGGCAAGTAGCCGGCTGAGATGCGAGAGGTTGCAGGTTCGATTCTCGCTGCAGAACAAATTTTTGCATGACCTACAAATATTTGTTTCGAGTCTGGGTGTTACGGTACCGTGGTACTCGTAGTTCCTGATACCTGCGACACAGGTAATCCTAGTGTGGAGTCAGGACTATGTATGTGACTGTTGGGTGTGTTAAATTATTATATTAATAATGATGAAACATCCAAACTTTAACTTTTATGATATTAAGTAGGATGACAACTTAAAAAACTCAGCATCATTAAATACCTCAAAGGTCACATAACTTTTAACCACATCATTTGTCAAGACCGCAAGAAAACAGCAAAGCATTTAAAATGTTAGCCTAGGTTACCGTGACTGCCCACTTAAAACGTTTATTTGGTCTAAATCGGAAGCGTTCATCTCAACCCAGTGAACTGGAAACCTAAATCTAGAATTGGCGAATCGGGCGGCGAGCGGAGAAGCGTTTTATAGGCCAAGGCGACTAATTATACAGCTAGTCTGTTCCGAACATTATCGCCAAGTTGTAAATAATGCGTTTTTACAGCGCGTCACACATTATTTAATTATCACAACGTGAGGACGTGCGTTCGATGACCAGCTAAAACTATACTTGACGAAAATTGGTCACGGATAAATAACATTGAAAGCTATTTACAGCGAATTTTAACATCCTTGGATGTAGTTTGTGTATTATTGAATCAAATTTAACATGCCGAGACAAGGTTACAAAAATGTTGCTTTGAATTATATCACTTGAAGCAACACAAAAACATCTACCAGCAGAAAAACCGACAGAAACATTGACAACAGATGTTTTACGTTTAAAAAAACTGGCGTGAAAGTGAAGTGAAGCTAAAATTTAGTTTGGCTCCCAAGTTTTCACGTTTTTTATCTCGTAGGTAGCGTTCTTTAGAGATTTAAGTTGAACTATAACATAAACTACAAGAACCATTGCAAGCAACCGAATACCCATCTGCATTTCATATATACAACCGACTGAAGTACCTACAGTTGCTGAGGTCATAGTTCGGGTTAAGCTGCAGCCCGGCCAGCATCAGGTCGCGCTGACGTCAGCATCGGTCGGCCACCTCCCCACACCTTCGATCCACATCCGGACCTGCAATGGTTCTCAGGGACAAAAACGGACAAAAACGGATTTCAGAAACAGAAGTCTAAAAACATCATAGTCTAATGGAAACAATAATAAAAAAAAATAGCCCCCAGATTAATTGAAAGTAACATTTCCTAGTATCGGGCCTCTTGGTTCCAGAACCAATGTGTTCGGTGGTCCTACATGTTTTTGTTCTGAGATATTCAACTATATCATAGGATTTCTGTAAAATTTGTGCTCCATTTTTTAAATTAGATTTATATAAATAATGCGAAGTGGGTATTTCAGATTTGTAACTCTATCTCAAATTAGATATCTTTTGATGAATTAAAGTATGTATGTTTTCATAGTTATTCGAATTCATATTCGATTTATCTTAAAGTTGTGAAAAACATGCATATTTCAAAATTCTGAGAATATTTTTGGTCAATGTTACCAATCTGTCTAAAGTATGAAAGAGCTAGAACCAGATTCTTTCATTGAGGGCAGAGTCTAAATCCTACTTTCCATCTCAAAGCTCCTTCTTTAGCCTTATTTTTCATAAATATAGTTCTTAAACGCAATACAAATATGGTTATTCGTCAAGTCAATACCATAACAGACCATACGTTACAAGGCAAGGTAAATACATAAGTCCAATAGTCATCGAACAGGCTTAGAACTGGCTAGGTTCTTGACCCCATCGTGGAAAGTAGACCATAATGACACCACCACTTTCATTTTCGCACAACTCTCACTGTCTCGAGTTGAGATCGAAAGTGTACTACTTTTGTTGCTGCGTGCGCGCACTCCCCCCCTCTCGATTCAACTTTCCTATGTTGGACGCGCTTTCTTCTGAGCCGCAGTGCGAACAGCACTTTGTGCAATTCGCTTTCTAATTGCATTGTGATCGCAGTGTGACTGATGACTGGTAAACATCATCTCAATGCCCTACTTTCTTATGTAAAGATATCGCTCAAAAAGATTGATTGATGCATTCGGCATAGCTTTTCGGTTTTCTCTCCATGTATATGAAAGTGTTCTATTTTTGTGGCCTAGAATGGACTTGTCTTTGTCTACATCTCGTCTGATCTATTTAAAAGTTAGTTTTAGTTTAAATTATATTTTGCTACCAAAAAAGACAAAACGAAACTTTCTCAGTAAATTCTTAGTCGTCCGTCGAAATAAAATATACCACTACTCCCGGTACATCTTCTTCTTCTCTTATTTTAATAGCTTCTGAGGAATACTCCAACCAAATAATCTATCTGTGATATTGAAAACCAATTTTAGCCAATATATCATGATGACGTTTTTGGCATCTTGATACTTTACGTTAGAGAGGATACGATCATGTAACGTACACACAAATAAACATCCAGGGAGTGTAAAAAAAAATTTACTACGTAATTAGGTACACATTTAAAAATATATCCAAAACTGAAATTTAATCTCGGACTCCATTGGATAGTAATACCCTATGTAACAAAAAGTTGGGCATACTGTATTTGATAGGAAGTATAACAAAGTGCTACAAAAATACAAAAATTACGCGTTTCGATTTCGTCTTAAATCCATGCTAAACATTCAAATGAAATTCAGGATTCTATTTTTAAACCCAGTGAAACCAAATAAAAATGAAAGCCAGACGGTTAACCAATTCATCACAAAAGGGGGACATCTATATCAAGAAGTGTTACCCAAGATAGGCCTGCGCAGCGGCTGTTCGGCATTCAATGTAAATGATCTATTTTTTTCCTGTCATATTATGCTTGCATAATTTGCATTGTGTTCACGCGACACAGGAAATGAGTCGAACTGTGCTATATGTGCCTTTTGTCTGGTTTAACGGGACTTTCGTTGCAAACAGGGTCATAAAACACTTTCTGGAACATATCAGAATTATTTATTTTTTATGTTCGGCCAAAGACTTTGAGGACAATGTGTTTGGCTAATTTTATTTTCAACTCATAAAGGTTGTAAATACATATACGTTAAATACTTAAGTACTTACAACAATTTCTGACACGCAGCAATGTTTGCAATGTTGTTTTCATCAGATGGGCCAACCGCCAGTTTCTTTTTATTACTTTATTTACTTAATGCATCATCACTAACATATAGCAAGCACACGTATGCCCCTAGGCAATGGATTCGATCGCGGCAGATATTGTTAACCGTGTTGCGATGAGGATCTAGGTTTTGAGCACGTAACTTTGAATCTAATGTTGGCTGAAATGAACAACTATGTCAAAACGTAAAGAGGGCGTCAGCACAACCTACTCTTTGATTTATCAGGCTCGGCACAACGTGTGTGAAGTTACATATCGTAGTAAAACGCTGGCCGTACAACCTGTTCGGTAGTTTCATGGATATATCATAACGACGTATATTGACGAACGTTGTATAAACTATTTATAACGAGGCGATCGAGAAGGCCGCTATGCATGTACTGCTTGTAGGCATAGGCGAGTGCGATAAGATTTATAACAAACTGTAAACAATCATGGCCATGCCGTCCCATTGTACGTAACCTTGTGAAAAGGAACACAGAACAGCACAAAGATTAATAAACTTATTTGTCGAACTGAAAGTAGTGCCTGATGTATTGAACTGGTATCAGGGCAGTGGCTGGCCTCGGAACCAATACGATTGTGAATGTGTAAACAAGTTATTTATTTAATTTTACAGGAGTACTTAAGATTTCAGCACCTGCAACAGGTGTTTGTAGCCTTACCGTAAAGATATACTAGACTATGTGTATCTATTGTATGTTGACAATGAATAATTGAGATAACATGAACATAAACTCGTCACTACTGAAAGTGATTCATGAAAACAAAAAGCTTAGATGTACAAAACTTTTGCTGAGTGATTAAAATAATTTAATTTTACTAGAGTAATATATACAACGCCAGTCTTTTTCTCCAACAAGTTATTATCATTCTTGGTCAGGGAACAGTTAATTGGCCGTGAAAAAGGCTTCAAAATAGTGAAAGAACGAGTGTGGTTTCGCAAAAAGGCTTCCTATATTTATCAGTATCAATATATTTGTAATTGTTATGTGACTGACTTACTGGCTGACTATCAACGCATTGCCTAAACCTACCTTACCTAAATTCCTAGAAACCTGTGGAGGGTACATTCCTTTTAAGGTGTAGAGGAGCACAATTTTTGTTTACTGAAATTCGTCTCCATACATGTGGGGTAAGGGGGTGCAGCGAGGTGTTGAACTTTATATGGAAAAAACTCCACGCAGATGCAGTCGATGGCGTTCCGCTAGTTATTCATATAAATATATTATCAAAATAACGGAACGGCGGTATTTGTTTCTTTAAGACTGCGCCAACCCCGGGCAGAAATCTTCATACAAAAAAAATGCGTCATGCCGCTCGAAAAAGCCGTTTTTGTTGAATATCTCGTAACATGAAGACAATTTTACAAAACACCTACAGTAAACCCTCGGCTTTGTTGTCTTGAATTTAATTATCTAATTTTTTACCCAAATGCACCATTTTAATGAACAATCTAATCTAACCAAAAGTTAATTTGAATATTGTACTTGATTTAGTCAGTTAAAAATCTAATCTAATATTAGGAATTTGCAGCATACTCCTCCTTATGGTTGGAAATTAACGGATGCAAGGAAATTACGTATTTTAGGAAATTAAAATCGGCGGCTTGGACACACTGTACGTGTGATGTGATGTCAAAGTATACATATACATAACCCATATTATACGTAGAAACAAGCCTACTGTGTCAAAGCATGCAATGCAAAGCGTGGACGATTTTTCCTCGCAATGCAAGCCAAAAGTAAGAGGCTTCGTTGGCGCGCAGCCTTGATCGCACTGAATTGGCAATATCCTGGAGCTAGAGAAGCCCGATTGGCGAAACCTTGCGACCTGCAAAAGTCGGTCGATGAACTCAACAAGGCCGGCCCGCAACCGCTTTCTTTGTTCGCCTGTCGCAACTCTGGGTCCGCTTCAGCCTCGGATCATTTTATTAAGCCTTCACTCATCTGAATTACAATCGCTGTAGGTACGTAGTACAAACGTAATGTGACCGCATTTATTCATACATAACTAAGCAGTGTTTGTTGTTTGTATGAGTTTACATATTACACGCATTGTGCTCTTCAGAAATTTAAAAAATGATGAATTGAATTCATGGTCTACAATTAAATTCAATATTTTATAATTTTAATTTGTTCCAAAATACGTTAAAAAACCTTGTAGTTCTTAAAATCAAATAATTGTTTACATATTTCTAGGTAGAATAGTTTTCATAATGAGCCGCACAGTGGGTTCATCACCCTGTGAGGTAAGAGGGAAAGTCTATCTTACCGGTATCTCTAAGCATTATGCTTTTACGAATCATTATTTATTATATAATTTATAGAGATAGTAATGTAATTGTTAAATAATTGAACCTGCGTATTAACTTAATAAATAAATTATGTTGAATAACTAATTAGAGGTGCGTCCGACCTTAGAATATACCCTCTATCTCATCCCGTGGATGTCGTAAAAGCCGACTAAGGGATAACACCAGAAGATGTATTATTTGATAAATTTTAGGAAGCAGCATCCAACTGAGTACTCAAACCAATACGGCTATCACCAATCCGCCGCCAAGTGTGATTATGGCAAATACCCTCATTGTATTCTATGTGCGAGGCCTCGTCCAGCAGTAGGCGTCTTACAGCTGATGATGATTCTTACGAATGATATGCAAATAACTTTATCATCATCAGCTACAGCCTAACTTGATCCACTGCTTAGTACTGGAGGCCGTGTCTGTACCATTCCCGACAGCCCTGTGTCAGCCACATATAGGTTCAGCCCGCTATGCTCTTTTTACCAGATATATGTATTTAAATATTTTTAATGTTACAACTTGAACTTGTTACTTGGTCACAAAACTTCGAATAAAAACAATTTTTAGCTACTCTATAGGAAATATATTTTGATATACTAAAATATAAATGTATTACTAATTGTACTACGAGTTATTCGGTTGGAGTGCGTTGATTTTCTGAATAAAATGCAGCTTAAACAAAAAATGCACAACTATTTAAATATAGCTACTACAACAATTATTAAGTGTATTCAATAATCCAATTAAATGAAAATCTATTTGCACATGTTTTTGCAATACTCCGGATCCGAAAGTGAATTGATATTCCGATAGTATCAAAGGGGATTGAACTGAATATGTGTCAAGTGAAAATACTGAAACGTTACATAAAGCGCACTTAATATGTGCGCGGGTGTACGCTACATTTACGTAAGATGAGGCCTATTCAATCACTACCGTCTGCCGGTTACATAAAACGGTTCGAGTATATTCTTTACCAGCGATAAACGAGCCATTGTTTCTACTGAAGTACATTGTGCTGATGATGTAATTTCTACGTAAAACTGTATTTCTAACCTAATACTAAAATATGAATAAGCAAGCATGAGCAATATGGTAAGTAGCAACGATGGATTCTATGAATCATAAATTCGTGCCTCATATTAAGTTTTTTCTATAAATAAATAAGAAGTGATTCAAACCCAAAATGGTAATGTAATGTAATATTTCATTTTTGGGTTTTTCTAAATAATGTGGATTTATAAAATACTACAAAATTGTATCAATTAACCATGCGATTATGAACTGTTCGTAGCGCGTAGACGTGCTACGACGTAGGCTACTGGCAAGCTCTACAAAGCTCTACGATAGATTAAAATCGGACTATAAAACGATAAATTAATTGAACTATTAGAATAATAAAAAACCATTTTATTACGTATTTGGTATCATTATCATCATTGTAAAAACTTTCTTAATCCCACGTAATCTTTTAGGTAATTTTGTTCATACTCCGATAGACATTTGTATTTCCGTTGTTTATACGAGTATTCATATATATTGATTACTTCGTATATATATTACAGTGCTATGTAATTTTGTCTATGGTACTTATTATTTCATCTGTACACAGGCGACTCATCCTCAGGTCCCTGAAACTATAAAGCCTACTAAACGCGCTGGACATCTAGGCTCTCTAAGATAGGTTTTTTTTAGGATAGGACGACCTCTGCGGCGCGGCAGCGAAGCTTGGCCTGCGACGCAGGAGGTTGCGGGTTCGATTCCCGCCTCGGAACAATATTTGTGCGATCGCAGATATTTGTTCAGGGTGTTCTGGGTATTTTCTATGTATAATAAAAAATATCTATCTATGTAATATATTGTATTAAATATATCAGTTATCTAGTACCCATAACACAAGCTCTGCTTAGCTTGGGGCTAGATAATGTTATGTGAACTGTCCAGCATTATTATTTATTTATTTATTTTATAAAAATTCAACCCTTAGGTACAGCAGGTGTTTAGCTTAAATGAAAAGAGTTATCGAGCCAAATTGAATCTTATGAAGAGTTAAGCATAGCATATTTTACATTGGAATTCGATTAGGAATGCAATTTTGAAAAGCCCTGTTGAATATAAAGTAGTTTTATTTTGTACTGGGTACCACAAATAAGTTCATATATCAAAATAATTGGCAATCGAGACATTCGAAAAGTACATGCAGATGACGACAGCATCACGGGTGGGATAGCTAGTAGAAGATACATAGATCTATTCCGCAAGGGCCACTTGTTCAAGAACTGAACTGAACTGAACTGATACATAGATACAAAACGATGACGTTTTGTTCATAGTCTGTATTAGATTTGAAATATTATAACATTTTGCTTTTTAATAGGGAAATTACAAATATTTTCATTACGTAGGCTGTATAAACAATACTGGTGTAAAATGTTTCTGGAAAAATTGTTTAAATAAATGATCAAATATCTACAGATGAAGGTATGTAAGAGAATGTCCTGCACTCAGGCACGCCGTGTGATTGAGCACAAATAAAGGCCATACGCTTACATTTGCCGCTGGATCGTTGTTTCGCAGTTATCGTAATAGGTTCCATGGCCAAGTTGCAAAAAAGCAGGCGCGTGCGCAGGTAACACAACGTGCTTACCGCCATCGCTACGGGGAGGGACACTTTCACCCGTCGAGGCTGCGCGGGCGTCGACCCCCGGTGCCCTACTCCGTTGACCTACTAGGAACCGAAACACTTCACTTTCATTTCTGTAAGTACTATTAGGCCCGAGGATGCATCTTGCGTTGTCTCGTTACACCATTATTGCGAGAGTTGTGTTCTGAAGTTATGAAGCTTTCTTCGGCGCCCGGAGCGCGGCGGCGGACAGCTAGAGAGTTGTGACGACGGCAACGCTTGCGTAAGACTTGTTATTGGCGAGAGTGAAAGTGGTGAGCGCTGTCTCCATACTAATGGCCAAACGGGTGCGTTGGACTAGCCGGCTCAGGAGTAGCACTGGGTTAAAGTGTCACTACGCTTTCTTGATTACATAAGTAACTTTTGCTTTTTAATAGGGAAATTACAAACATTTTCATTACGTAGGCTGTATAAACAATACTGGTAATAAAACGGAAAGTGTAGAGGTAATGAGAAGAACTACAAATTACATATGGATATATGAGATTTATATATCGTATTCAGTCATAAATATTAATCAGACAAATTAGTTATATGTAGCATTCAAATATTAATAGGTACTTCACTTTGTTTCACTTCTACTCAAATATTTTAAAATCTCTTGCATGAAATCCCAGACAACTGGGCTGGCATTCCTCTGATTTAGGTCAAACCGTTGGTTCCTGCGGACCGCATCTCATTTTCATATCAAAATATCTACCTTATCAATAACATACATCAAAAAAACTGAAATGGGACGATTTAAAAAAAAATAGTTTCGAATTGCGCGCCAACTCTGTTCGTAAATTTCCGTGGGTGTTCGTGTTTGTTTCGCAGCGGAGTATCTCGGAGAGCTATGCGCTATGTGGCGCTGAGCGACCTCGCGCGGCGCGGGGCAACGAACGCTGACTAGGCCGAATGTATTACAAAGTCCGAGTCGGCCGCGGCCGCTCCCTGCCTCTCTGCCTGCCTTTGAGATTCAGCCTAGGCTCACCTCTTACTGCTCGCCAATGCCTACAGCCTATGTCTTACTCATTACGTCAAGGTAAAACCAACAGCCTCCGCCATTGCTGGCTTTCAAAGTTACAATTACAATCCATTATGAAGGATTTCGATTATGATACTGCACAAATCACAATTTAGTCAGAAAAAGACGTCACTTACTCGAAGTTAACAATAATAGTAATAGTATTGTTAGGAGCATTCCTTTGTTATAAAAGATGTGTTGTTATTTATTTTTAGAATAAAATGTCGTGACAAGTAGAATGCTTTTCTAGTGCTTCTACTTCCAGATCATGCAAGTAGGCCTACTTCAACGTGAATTTTCTAACAGGTTTCCGATGGACCGATTACATTTTAAATGTTGCAGGAAGTCGGTGGATGGAGGTGGCCCAAGACTGTTCGTCGTGGCATTCTATATATCTATATATATACAGCTGTGGATTTCTACAGGCTGATGATGATGACACATTTCATTCCTTGATCCGGATTTCTGGCGTTATTGTGTACCAACGCTACAGGAAAGCGGTGCCGAAATAAAATCCCTTAAATTCAAGCGATCATTTTATGTTTAAATGTAAGGTATATTTTTCTATTAGCTTATTGTTTAGGTATAATTTTCTTGTATTTGCATTTCTCCTGTATCCCGAAATAAAGTTATTTTATATTACGTCGGTGATTTATTTTAAAACTCGTTTCAAAAAATATTGTTTACTCTAAAGGACAAACAAATAGTATACACAGCATTTTAGTAAAAAAAGGTAATATATCCGGCCGCAGAGCAAGGCCCAAAAAGTCAGTAGGAGAAGGAGGTAGGGTAGAATATTACTATTATATTATTCACATATTTATTTTTAAAGTGATTTAGATTATAAAATGAATGCATTTACAAAGAACTTCCAGCTTCCATGGCTGCTAATAGATTTAGGCCGAGGCTACGTTAATCCGCGATACGCAAAGTGAGACAATGTGACCTAAATAATGACCTAATTGAATGTTATCTGTAGAATTCGGTAGGAACTCAAACTTTTATTGAATTTTCTTAATAAAATAAAACCGTTTATTTGAAAATATATTTCTTAGACGATTTTCTTTGTATAAGTGTCAATATATAGCTTTTATAATTCCATAAGTTTCTGTCTAAATGTGGCATTCGAATACAACGGCTTGGCGTCATAAGTTACAACACAATATAATTCGGGGCCGGAAAAAGCGGTTAAGTTAACCTTTTTTCAGTGTATAGAAAATAAGATTATTCGAAATATATATCGGCTCCGTTGATTCAAAATGCGTGATAACTTTTCGATTTTCCTTATAAAATGCACTGTTTATAAGGAAAATCGAAAAGAATATTGAGTCAACGCTCAACAATACGCATACCTGTAAGAAACTAAAGGACAATTTTACATTAATCCTGAAGATAACAATGTACCCCTGCTGTGTGGGTACGTAGCACTATCAACTAAAATCTATTAGCATTTTGATACGTTTTTTTTTTACTCTGTGAATGACAGAACTAGCAGGTGGACCACCTGATATTGAGCGGTAACCTCTGCCTTTAACAGTACGTCCACCTAGGACGCACCCTATGTGGCATTGCACTGCGCCCACACCCCTTATACATAAAGATGAAAATAAAATAAATTATAATACGGGTATATAATGTATATGCCGTGACTTTTTTTCTACTAGATCTATGGTCTGGCCTAAGAATAGACACCTGATAGTGGATGTCATAATAGCGAACTATGGGATTACACCAGTGGATTCCTTCTCATCAGAAGGATCATCAAATAAAGCCAAGCCGTGTTTATTGGCAGATTGTTCTAGGTTTGGTTGCGGTGGAACAGAAGTCAATTTATACGATGACTCAAAATTATATTTGAGATTTCAGTGAGTATAATACTTTGGACTTTGATGTTGACTTCGATGGATAGCAGCTACCACCTGATAGTACTCAATAACAAGGGATACCAATTTAAAGGAAAAATATGAAAAATACTGATTCGCCGAAATTTACCAGTGGAAAAATGTAAAAACTCAAAGTATTACAGTGTTTGAACTGTTTATGAAACTGTATCATAACAGGGGTAGGTAATTAAAAGGCGAGGTTTTTAATAGTTTCATACCAGTCAGTGTTTTAATACTGTTCATAGTCAGAGGGTACCGCTTAACATCACGTGGGTCATCTGCTTGTTCCGTCATCACAAGTTGTATCAAAAAAGCGGCCAAGTGCGAGTCGGACTCGCCCATGAAGGGTTCCGTAGCAGCAAGTAACATAATATTAAAGTTATTGGATGGATTACGATTTATGACGTATTAAAAAAAAACTACTTACTAGATCTCGTTCAAACCAATTTTCGTTGGAAGTTTACATGGTAAATAATTTTTACATTTTTGTATTTTTAATACATCATATTTTTTTTTTAGTTTTATCATTCTCTTATTTTAGAAGTTATGGGGGGGGGACACACTTTTTACCACTTTGGAAGTGTCTCTCGCGCAAACTATTCAGTTTATTAAAAAATGATATTAGAAACCTCAATATCATTTTTGAAGACCTAACCATAGATACCCCACGATTTTTTTTTTTGAGTTTCAGTTCTATGTATTGGGAACCCCAAAAATAAAAAAACTACTTACTAGATCTCGTTCAAACCAATTTTCAGTGGAAGTATACATGGTACATCATATATTTTTTTTTAGTTTTATCATTCTCTTATTTTAGAAGTTACGGGGGACACACACTTACTTTTTACCACTTTGGAAGTGTCCCTCCCGCAAACTATTCAGTTTAGAAAAAAATTATATTAAAAACCTCAACATCATTTTTGAAGACCTATCCATCCACCTACCTATCCACGTATGGGTATGATGAAAAAAGTTTTTTGAGTTTCAGTTCTAAGTATGGGGAATCCCAAAAAAATATTGTTTTTTTTATATTTTTGTTTGAAAATCTTATTGCGGTTCACAGAATACATCTACTTACCAAGTTTCAACAGCATAGCTCTTATAGTTTCGGAAAAAAGTGGCTGTGACATACACGGACAGACAGACAGACAGAAAGACATGACGAATCTATAAGGGTTCCGTAGTTTTTTTACGGAACCCTATAAACATAGTTATGTGCAGTTTCATACACTACTTTATCTAAGCTCATGCAATAAAACTATTATTTGAATAACAAAGCACATGAAAAATAAAAGCGTGGGTAAATGGCTTCAAATTAATAAGCGAAAAAAACAAACCCCATTTACTACGCATGCCATGCAGCGCGAATAGCCATAGACCATAGAATATGTAGTTCGGTTATGGGGTTCGGTAGACTCACAAAATGAGCAAAAAGTTAATAAAACCTCTTTAGTCTGGCCGTAGTGTATTTTAAAAGAATAGAAGTTATTTTAACTAACATTTAGGTATTTTTTTTAATAAAAACGTACATAGGTACGATATAATTTACTGAATCACAATACAACCACTAAACCGGTCGATTTCGATATAATAACAGAGACAGATTATGATTAGGATTAACCAATCGACTACATTTTATCCCGGGAAAGCTTGTACCGTGTTACTATAAAATTCGAATTAACTTTGGAACAGTTGAACAGTGTTTTGTCTTTTGCATTGACAAGCATTTACAAATTTGATCGAGAGAGACAAAACACGGTGTAACTACTCGATGGATATTCTGCGTTTATTACTAGCACGGTTAGGCTACAAGCTTGTTTCTATTTCCTCTCAACTAAACAAGTTATTCTGAAGAGCAAGAAACGTCTCAATGCAAGAAGCATGCATTCCCACAACGCCCCAACGCGTCTGCAATGCCAGTGGTAGTTACGATAAAACTGAGTACTATTATGATCAATGTTCTACAATAATCCATGGCTTGTTAAATTCGCCAGCATTAGTATTTGCGCGCGGCGCACGTTCGCAAGATAAGTCAGTCAGGGTCGCCGCGGTGCCGACGGCCGGCCATGCACCCGACACACAGAAAACCAGCACCGACCATAGCAGAGATACAACTGCATACTGCCCGCGAGACCTGTCGCAAACAAACGTTTGCTCGTAGCTCGCAATATAGAAACAGCTGCAAGGTAGCCTCGTACACTCTGTACATGCGTTTGCATGCACTGAGCTTGCGATAGGTCAGGCACAGTTCTGTTCAGTTTGAACACTGTTGCTCACACACTGTGCTCGCTCACGCCGCCCGCCCCGCACCCGCTCCAGCTGTGCTGGCCTGCCAGCCATGGGGAAAACAACACCCACGTTGCTGACGTGGCCTTACTCAATTTAATTCGAATGCAATAATGCATTGTGCTACTTCTAACTGTCGCAACTTTCAGGTCTACCAGCTTTCCCAACTTTCAGGTATGATTCATAATGATAAAATACCAATTTTTTTACAAGTTTTGATTTAACTTGCAATGGTTATATGTTTGCGTCAAATCTTGCTACTGAATTTTGAAGCAGTTATCCTCAACCGATTTTGATGAAATTTGGTATACCTGTCATGTTCCGATGACAATATTATGGTGACAGCGAGCTGATCTGATGATGGAGACGGAAGGTGAACAACGGAACTCCTCGATGGATGATAGTAGACAGACCGTGTTTAGGCTCATTTAGATGAGCACAAGGTTCCGATCACTAATTTTGTAAATGCTTTTATTGATAAATATATTTTTCACAAAAACTTATTAAATGTATAAAATAAAACTACAAAACCCTGAAAAAACTCAAAAGTGGTACTATTCAATAGATGAGTTTAACGGTTTACATAATAAAGCTATAAACGCTTGGCAATAGTTTTAATACAATTATTTTATAAAATTATAATATTTAAGTAAAATAAAATTAATAGATTTTCTATTATGGCCCATGGTTCGCAAATAGATAGGGAGTAACATCGTTAAATCGAGCGTTAGCAAAAAGTGAAGTCATTATGTTTTCCCTCTGTACAACATATTTGCGCATCTTATACTGAACTGCGCTGGACTAAACTCCAGTCGCGCGTCTGAGCTGACACACACTTTTTTTATTAGGGTTCCGTCAAAAAAATTACGGAACCCTTATGGATTCGTCATGTCTGTCTGTCTGTCTGTCTGTCCGAGTATGTCACAGCCACTTTTTTCCGAAACTATAAGAGCTATGCTGTTGAAACTTGGAAAGTAGATGTACTATGTAAACCGCAAAAAGATTTTCAAACAAAAATAGAAAAAAAACAATAAATTGTTGGGGTTCCCCATACTTAGAACTGAAACTCAAAAAACTTTTTTCCATCATACCCATACGTGTGGGGTATCTATGGATAGGTCTTCAAAAATGATATTGAGGTTTCTAATATCATTTTTTTCTAAACTGAATAGTTTGCGCGAGGGACACTTCCAAAGTGGTAAAAAGTGTGCCCCCCCCCCCCCCCGTAACTTCTAAAATAAGAGAATGATAAAACTACTTATAAAACACACTTTTTACCACTTCCAAAGTGGTAAAAAGTGTGTATACCATGTAAACTTTCACTCAAAATTAGTTTGAACGAGATCTAGTAAGTAGTTTTTTTTAATACGTCATAAATCGTAATCCATCCAAGAACTTTTATATTATGTTACTTGCTGATACGGAACCCTTCATGGGCGAGTCCTGCTCGCACTTGGCCGCTTTTTTTAACTGGTATAGAAAGAGACCTTTAGTTTCAGTTTTAATCATATAGTAAATAAATTCCAAATTAAAAAAATTGCTACTTTGGCGTAAGGAGGTACGTGTTATTTTTTATTTTGATTTCTGCTCTTAGTTAATTTCATGATGCAAATAAATATATATGAATATGAATATTCTATGATTATTCAGGGGGTCTCGGTGTGTTTTTATTCAGAACCAGTATGAACATGTACAATATGATTATTCTATGATTATTCAGGGGGTCTCGGTGTGTTTTTATTCAGAACCAGTATGAACATGTACAATATGATTATTCTATGATTATTCAGGGGGTCTCGGTGTGTTTTTATTCAGAACCAGTATGAACATGTACAATATGATTATTCTATGATTATTCAGGTGGTCTCGGTGTGTTTTTATTCAGAACCAGTATGAACATGTACAATATGAATATTCTATGATTATTCAGGGGGTCTCGGTGTGTTTTTATTCAGAACCAGTATGAACATGTACAATATGAACATTCTATGATTATTCAGGGGGTCTCGGTGTGTTTTTATTCAGAACCAGTATGAACATGTACAATATGAATATTCTATGATTATTCAGGGGGTCTCGGTGTGTTTTTATTCAGAACCAGTATGAACATGTACAATATGAACATTCTATGATTATTCAGGGGGTCTCGGTGTGTTTTTATTCAGAACCAGTATGAACATGTACAATCCTCAGCAGGAATCTCACTGTAACATAAATGTTAAAGTTTGGATATTTGTATGGCTGTAACTCAAAAACTACATAACGGCTAAACCGATTTCAGTAAAATTTGTTATACACATAGAATATGACCTGGATTGAGGTATAGGTTACTTTTTATCCCGGTAAAACGTGAGTGAATAACTCATATGCTCATGTGACGTGTACACTAGTATTACCTATATGAAAAACAAAGCCCTATCTTTTGTCTTGTTTAAAAATTCATAAAATATCGTAATAAGTAAGACAAATGAGACATACCTACTAATATTATTAACCGCCAGAAAATCCTCACAATTTATTGCAATGTAGTTGACGTTGAAAAAGAGCCATCATTGTAATATGAAATTAAATAACCAAGAAAGTCATAATAAAGCCAGAAGAAAGATTAATAGGTGGCGTTCATAGCTATTACTAGTGAGGGTGGTGTACCCGAGGGAGTGGCCTAGTTCCCGGTCGGTGACCGGACTGTATTGAGCCGCGCCGGGTGCATGCTGCATACCATTTACATTCGTTATATATCACTATCACGTACTCAGTTTTCAGAATAATCCCAGTTATCTTTATCTCTTGTTTATGTGCGTGTAATTTTTTACGTAAAACGTATGGTGTCGTGTTACATTGTTTGCATGAAGGCTGCCAATGCCATGAGATCAAACTGATTAGATCAACAGCCTGTGTTCTTAGAAACTAAAGAAATAGCTTTTATTATCACAGTACAATATTTTTCAGGCGATCGATTTAAATATATGTTTCACGAAATACTGAATATTAGGTATATAACTAAATCCTTTCTTTTGTGAACTTAATGATAATTTCTCGACTTGAGCGCTCATAACGTACTCGTGCAGAAAGTCTAGAAAATAGTAGATTTTCTGATGAGTTTCTGACCTGATTTTATTGATCTGGAAAACAGTTTTTCAGATACATTTGTTGGTACCTATGGGTTAATAACTATTACGTATCGATATTTGTTATAAAAGTGTTCAGAATTTGCAGGGTTCAGTGTGGTCTAACATTTAATGGTGGCACTTCACTTGGCGTATTTGCGTATATATTTTCGTTATTTTGCCAAGCCAAATAGCACCATATAATGTAGAACTCATGGTTGATGTTGCCTTGGAAATATAACTAAAACATTTGCGCAAATACGCCAAGTGAAGTGCCACCATAATATTCAAAGTAGCATTGTCTGAATTGTCAAGTAACTCACCTGTCTCCAATAAAAAATTAATTAATCGAAAGTTTGACTTACCTGAAATAAAACAAATGAGTTATCAATAACATATAAATAGTAGTAGTAGAGCTTTTTTGTGAAATAGTTCGTCCGGCCAAGTACTACTACCATACCTATTTCTGCCGCAAAGCAGTAGTGCTCACATTACTTTGGTCCGGTTTGAAGGGTATGAGGGTTGAGCTGTTGATGCTGGTGAAATTACAGGCACATAAGACTTTTCATCTTTATGTCTCAGGGTGGCGGGCGCAGTGCAATGCCACATAGGGCGCGTCCTAGGTGGACGTGATAATGCATTGTTACCCAGAGGTACCCAGAGGCAGAGGTTACCGCTTAACAGCAGGTAGCTTGTTCAGTAAAACATGCAGTTAAAAAAAATGTTCTGTGATATAAGTAATATTCAGTTCACGAGTTAATTATATAAAATTTAAAAAACCCCGACAATTTTCAGTGTTCCAACACCAGAAGCCCAATTCTCGTGATAAAAAATAGTCAAATTAAAGTTAAGATCATGTTACGATCTAGTGTTGATGTCACAAACGTCAAAAATCGTATTCTGCTCACCTGACAATACAAAGCGGAATGTGATTATAACGAAATGTTCTGAGAATTCTCTCCTTAACTCTTTACAATTATTATGTAGAACTATCCTTCTCTAATATATGGTCACAAGAATCAAAAATAGATTATAATTGTTGTTAGGAGGGAGCAGAATATCAATTTTTAGTCAATTCACAACACAGTCTCGATTCGGTCAACTGTCAGTGTGGTTATGAAATAAAGAAGAGAATTGGGCTTCAGTTTTCATACAAATAAAACCGCATTAAAATCGGAGCAGTCGTTGCACTATAGATCCAATTCATCGTGTGTCAGCCATCATCAGACCCAGGAGTCTGTGGGAGGAAGATCTATCATGTCATCATAATTCGAAGTTTGAGCTCAAGCTTGAAGATTCTGATGCAGTACCCTAGATCCGTTTACCCTATGCTGGTCATCATAAACCTTGGATGGAGCCTGATGTCATTGAAAATTATAATTTTGAGCCCAAACTGAAGCCTGCAAAAATGCATCAGTTCCCTTCTACGAGTAACAAATTGTTGCGAGCTATTGATCCTGGTAACAGCTGCACCAATGTTCACTAAACATAGCTAAGAACCATCTCGAAAACATCACCTTTCATTAATAAAACACATTTGAATTAGAGCAGCCTTTCTGGAGCTATGAGGTCTCAAACTTATAACACACCTCTTTCTAGTCGAGAGTTAAAAATACACCGTTTTATACTGGTACAAATGAAGGAAAATTTAATGTTTTGATAATCCACTTTATTTATTTATTTTATTTATTTCATTATCTTAGAAAAACTAACTGCTAGATTCATAAAAAAACACCAGTTATCGAAGGCCAATTAAAAGTTTTCACAAATATAAAAATTAAAATCGAAATTATGGAGTAATTGTTATTACTTAAAAAGTAAATGTATAATAATGCTGTTTTTATGAACGAGATATCCCCAGAGTTTGATAAAGCTGAAAACCTAAGGAGATTTGCTGCACTATCTTTAGTACAATAAATATGTAGGGACATTATCATCCCCTTAATTATATTAATAGAATTCTTAGTTGAATGCAATTTTAACCTTTTTTTAAATAAAATAATTCTTAAGTCCGTTAGTATCACGGTCAGTAACACTTAATTACACTCGTACTAATTTGTAGCACCTTGGTGCTGTTTCTACATCTATTTACCTAGATCTATTTAGATTTACTACAGCTATTGTTAAGTTTACGAGCACCAGTAAAGTAAACCTGTAAAATATATTCCGCGGAGAGCAAATACCACAGATTTACTCAGATTCCTAGAATAAATCCGAACCTATTATTATCGTAAACACTTCGAGCTAGCTCATTTCGGAGTCAGCGTATTTGCCTAATTGATCAAATACATGTTGTTCAATCTGTTGCTGCGAGTGATTGTGTTTCATATGCTAATGTTTCTTAAGTCTATAATCGTATGCTGCAATCGGGCGCTCGAGTCATTACGTTGTCAACGTCCTAATTTTGCAGTGTCCTCGTTTTTGAGGTCAGCCTCTATCGGGGCAACGAACCCATGCCCTTATCGCGAGAGAGACGCAGCGGGGCGGAGGGTGACGCCGAACGACACTGAGCTTCAGAAGTATCACTATCCACACACAGATGGCGCTTTTAAACTTTGCTTCATACTTGTCTCAGCCTTTTACTTTATTTTATCAATAAATCGTAACATTACACTAAAAAAGTCTTCGTTAACTACATAAAATAAAATATAAACCTGTTTTAAATATAAAGGCGTTACGTAACAAGTCGTAGCGCGGGTACACGACCTATCGTAAATTACCCCGATGCATCCCTATCGGTGGAGTAAATGTATAGTACGTCAGTAGCACACAAAGACTAGCATGTGTACAGCATCGTAGCACGCACACAAGCATACCTGAACTGTAGGCGACTACGGTTCGGGTCGTCGGCCGGCAACCGGGGCAGCCTTGCTCTGTCCTCCGCGCCCTATTTCTGTCGCCACAGAGCGCCTCCCGCCCCGCACCTCTCTAGAACCCTCTCCGCTGAAAATTACTTACTCCAATTTTCAGCCACCTCTCTGAATTTCAGGAATTTGCATTTTGTAATATACGAACTAAGTAATACGTAACATCAGAGACAAGGTAAGTACTGGTAACATTCACTCAAAATCATGAATGTATACAGATTGTATTATGTTTTTGGACTATTTGATGTAGGTTTTTTTTTTAATTTAATTATTAAACATTATGGCAAATTGAACACCCAAATTACCAACCTCGATTCGTTGATTTCGAACCCATATTCATTAAATTATAGTTCAAATTGGCATGCTCAGCACAATCTATGAAGTTCACGCTGAAAAATGAGAAAAAACTTTATAAATTGTTTATTTACGTTTTTCTCATAGGAATTTGGTATCAATGATGCCTAGGCATAGTCTTGTAATGGTCACTTTAGTTACATAACGGCGTTACTAGTGAACCAATTCCAATTCCTCAACATAAGCCTAAATTGTTGTATACAAACCTCAACACAAGCGATGTTTTGATTTGTACACCTAGGTGCCTTTATTATATTAATAGATTATATACACGCATAATATATGTAGTTACGTACGTGTCTTCATTTTAAAAATAAACTATAATCTAGAACATTGTTGCACAAACTGCAACAAAGTAAGCGGTTGAGAAACGTACGTAGAGGGCATTTTGAATCAGTATTTTTGACCTTCAATATTTTATTTAGGTTTCTAGTGAATAATGGAAGATTATGTTAAAACTTCATTAGTGATTATTTGCTGAGTTATGAGTCTAGTCTCTCAATCCTAGTCTCCAAGTCCATGTTAAGAGTAGCAGTTTACTGAATTGCTTGATGTTACGAAAACATTTTCTGACTAGGCCAGCAGTGTTAAAACTCATAGGTAGGTAGGTTTCATATTAACTCTAAAAATTAAAGCTGTTAGGGGCAAAGACATAGATAATTCTAAATGTATTTTCCTGATCGCCTTATGCTTGATGAGGTAAGTAAGTACAAAAAAGCATTGTATAACGCATCGATTGTAATCAAGTGTCGTCAGTACATGACACATACGACCACATAATAGTAAGTGCACACATGCTCAGGCACATGTGTGTGTGTGACGTGGCGAAGCGAACGGTGTGACGTGGGTTGCGTCAACTTTTACTCGCACTTTCTCGTCGGCGCTTGCGCAACCACCGCAATACTGGTTCAGTCACCCGTCGCGCTATGGTGACAGTGACAGCATTTCCCTCACTTCAAATTCAGCTCCAATTAAACAAAGAAAGAAACGGTTCGCTGCATATATCATCACCTAATTCTTCTGTAACAGGCAGTTATTACACGACAACTCGACCTTAAAATTACAATTAATTCCGATAAGTCACAAGTCAATCTACAGAGAATGACGTAGAACTCTGCCACTCTGAAATGGTATAGTATCTGTAACTTTAGTTTGAACAAGCTTAGAGAGCGAGGCATTTGCATAACACCATAGAACAATATTTACAAAACTAATAGAATCATTTTCATTGAAAGCTAGTGGGTAGGTAACGGAACGGTAGGGGGCAGCGGAGACTGGTGGGGGAGCACGCGGTACGTGCCCCAGTTTCGCGCGGGTGCATGAACTCTAACGAGGTAAGGCCACCGACCGACGCCTTACTCAATGGAAACTGCACTTTATTCTGTTACGTTACAAACTGTTTTAGTTTGTAGATATTGACGGCCGGTATATCGTCACAGAGCACCTCGCAAGCGATACCACATGGAGGAGTTGAGCGTGATGCTAGACCGACCTTCGCAATTATCGTCTTCTCGAGGTCTGATGTGCTATTGCATTTGATATATCCAGGAATGACTCAATAATATAATATTATGTATAATTATTGTTTATGACCTTCCTTTGTAGAACAAAACATGTACCTTTCTGTTGTCTCTGTGATTCTTTCTTTGTCTAAAGTGACCAAGTATCGGGTCTGAAGAGCCTTTGACTCTGGCAGAAGTTTGCTAGGAGGCTCATGATTTGTAGACTGAGATTTTTGATTGTGATTTTATTGGACACGTTCACGCCTATCGCCTATTTCCGACTATAATATCATAAATGTCAAAGTTACGATGTTTGGATATTTGTATATTTGTTACTCAGTCACGCCGAAACGGCAGAACCGATTTAGATGAAATTTGGTACAAAGATAGATTGACCTGAATTTAGCTATTAGGATACTTTTAAACATGGTGCGTGCGAAGCCGCGGGCAGACACTGGTAAATCATATTAACAAGCTGTCATATAGTATTATTTTAACTGTGGTTCAATAAAATCTTGTAAAATCTTGTTTCAATTTCGCACTAAACTTGGTGATAGCAAGTCTAATAATGGAGACGGAAGGCGGACAAAGAAATTCTTCGATGGATAATAGAAGACTAGCAGTGCTCCATACACTACCGGTCTCATTTGAATCAGCTCGCGGATCCAAATACTTATTTCATAATCATCATTTTAACATTATATATTTATTTTTTTAAATTAAGAGATTGTATATTAGATAGATAGATAGATAGATAGATTAACACTTTATTGATTACCACACAGAAATAATACAAAAAATTATAATAATAACATAAAAAAAACAGGCAAAACAATGGGCGGCCTTATCGCTGAGAGCGATCTCTTCCAGGCAACCTTTGGATGGAACGAACTGACAATGGACGGCGGTGTACCTACAAAGCTATTCAAAAAGTAAACAAGAGATAAAAGATCTAAAATCTAAAAACTTACATACCTATTATGTAAAATTCGAATACTTGTATATTTATAAAATAAACTAATATATATACCAACATAACTCTAGTAATAACTATGAAAGAACACTATCAATTATAACGCTAGGTAGATGTGACCGATATAGGTAGTGCTGTTTCACCTTCATCTTGAAAGTGTGTTGTGAGGATGCTTGTCTAATTTCAAGAGGCAAAGCGTTCCACAGCCGCACAGCTTGGACTGTGAAAGAATCACTATAGAAGGAGCTGTGGTGCAGTGGAGTTCCAAGTAATAAGGTTTCTGATGACCTAAGAGAAAAATTGTGTAAAGAGTGAAGATATTCGAATCTATATTAGGTACTTATCCAGATAATAAGCCACCGTTCTATGTCATAAAAATAATTTCAGTCCATCCCAAGGTTGTCTGGCAGAGATCGCTTATAGCGATAAGACCGCCCATTGTACTTCCGTGTTTAGTTTATGTATTAATTCTAAAATAGCTTATTTTCTGTGTTGTACAATAAAGTGTTTTATATCTATCTATCTTACCATTAGCCGATATACCAATATCATAAATCTTTTCTTGAAAATATATTACTCTGAATTCTGATATTTTATAAGGTTGGGTGTGATAAAAGCTACAAACAAATATAAACAAAATCATGTGAAATAAGCACGTTAGAACAAACTCAATCTCGTGGAACCCGCATTTAGGTCAACAGGAGCGAGCGGCGCGACAATATTTGCGAAACAAACAGAACAAAAATAAATGGGCAGAAATATCTGTTGGGTGTGATATAATTGAACATCAGCATAATCTTATTTTAAAACTGTTTGTGTTATTTAACTGTTATTGTTATCACGGACTGTAAAATAACAATTTGTAGATAAAGTTTCCATACTAATCGGTATTGCTTATATTGGCGTTTCATTACATACCTACTCAGCTAATTCTTGCAATTGATAATAATATATATTGTGAACGAGAAAATACTTCTTTGCTAACAGGAAAAATCTCTTAAAGAACCCGCCTACGCTGTTAATTACATAACTTTTAATGTCAGTATTAATTATAAACTGTGCCTACAATTATGTAGGTTAGGTAGTAGTGAGCACAATGGTATGAAGTGACAAGACTCATGAATAATACAATTGTAGTTGTATATAGGTCATGCTAACGGGTACGTACGCAACTGAGACTCGGAGAGACGATGGAATAATCTCCACTAAGCAATAAGATTTGTATAAAATCTAGGACATCCAGCGCAGATAACACTTTTGTTTCTATCTTCATATCGAGATATTCAAAGTGTAATTCAATAGATAATACAAAAAATTATCGCATGATATTTTAAGAGGTTGCGTCCTAGGTGGACGTGATCTATGAGGTAATGCACTGTTCATAGGCAGAGGTTACCGCTTAACATCAGGTGAACCTCTTGCTTAATCCGTCATCCAAGTAGTATAAAAAAAAAAAAAAAAAAAACATTTTATGTTATTTCGAGCTCCATACGAAACAGTTTGTCTGGGGAAAGTACCTTACTATGCTGCTGCTAAGCAATAATGCTTGCATTATTCTGTCCCGATTTGAAGGATTTTTATAGGTGCCGATGTAATTACAGGCAAGTTGGCGCAAGGTGACGAGTGCAATGCAATGCCACGAAGCGTGTCCTGAGTGGACGTGACCTAGGAGGTGTTTCAATTGCAATAGATGAGCAACTTGCCAGCTCCGTGACAAACGCAAATAAAATACCCTTTTCTTTTTTTTATTATATTTGGTTCCATTTTTTTTTAATGTTTTGTGGTCTGTGTGTACACATAATTTATACAAAATGTATTAATGTAAATCTTAAGTGATCATTCAAAACTTCAACGACCTTGGTACATATCCTTTTTAGGGTTCCGTAGCCAAATGGCAAAATACGGATCCCTTATAGATTCGTCATGTCTGTCTGTCTGTCCGTGTATGTCACAGCCTCTTTTTTCCGAAACTATAAGAGCTATGCTGTGAAACTTGGTAAGTAGATGTATTCTGTGACCCCATTAACATTTTAAAACAAAAATAAAAAAAGAACAATAAATTTTTGGGGTTCCCCATACTTAGAACTGCAACTCAAAAATGTTGTTTTCGTCAAACCCATACGTGTTGGGTATCTATGGATAGGTCTTCAAAAATTATATTGAGGTTTATAATATCATTTTTTTCTAACCTGAATAGTTTGCGCAAGAGACATTTCCAAAGTGGTAAAAAGTGTGTCCCTGCAACTTCTAAAATAAGAGAATGTAAAACTAAAAAAAAAAAAGATGTACATTACCATGTAAACTTCCAATGAAAATAGGTTTGAACGAGATCTAGTAAGTAGTTTTTTTTTAATACGTCATAAATCGTAAACCATCCACGAACTTTTATATTATGTTACTTGCTGCTACGGAACCCTTCATGGGCGAGTCCGACTCGCACTTGGCCGCTTTTTGATTGGGTACTTTTTACACTTCTGTGCATAATGCAGTGGGCTACAATATTTCTTAACTTATTTTAAGGCCCCTATTGATACCCTAAGATTTTATATTATAGCTGTTTAATAACCCTGAATAAATAAAATAAATACAGTACCGTACTTTTCTTGATAAAACCTTTAAAATTGAAAAACGTTATCAAACCAAAGACAAATTTTGATGTTAGTGCGATAGCTTCGTAACAAGACTCTCTCATATTTTATAATAACTCATTGTTTGTTAAACAAACTGTTTATTACAAATTGTAATGTGCGTTATAAATTATGAATGATATTAGTTCAGTGAAACAATGCATGTAAGCGGAGTGCGAGCTAACAACCTGTATTTGGGGCAATAAACTTCATCACGAACACCAGATAATTTTGTTCGATAGTTAAGTAATAATCTCATTATGTTTTTGAGTTGATAGGCGTTTATCTTCGAATTTGCATACAGATGCACGCATGCCAGAGCAAATATGTGATATGAGCATTCAATACAATGAACCTTGTTGCCGATCGATATAGGCTGAAGGCTGGTATTACCTACATGCATAAATGCAGCAGTTTTTGCATTTTCAAGAATACACTATGCTGACATGAATTAATATTAAATGTTATTTATAAACTTTTTGTGATTTCTAACATCACAATAACTTTTATACAAAATATATTTGAAGTCTAAACTGCTACGCCGTAGCACTAATACCTACAATCCTTCTAAAGACTTTAACAAGACAAAGTACCTATGGTATGGATAAGTGAACTTAATTGAGGCATTATTTTATTGATTATGTTTTGATTTGTGATATCATTGGTATACATTGAATTATATTAAGAGTAGTTCATGAAATTACCTCCATACAAACTCACAAACTTTATCTCTTTTTAATATTAGTGTAGATTAAAGTAAGTTTGTCTGAACTCAAATTAATTATCAATAATCTACTTTAATATGGCAGATGTGGAATTGTGTAAGAAATCGTAAATCAAAATAATTTATAACTTAAGTCTCATATAACAACTTCGCGATCATGATATCTGTATAAGGTGATATCTTCATACCGTGGTATCATGCAGAGACCATGTCACTGGAGGTTAGACCCCCCTGCCCCTGCCTACTGCCACTGCTGGAGCAACAAACTCTGCAAGGTTGCACACTGACTGCGCAGTCGCTCGCTTGCTGGCTACAGTTAGTTCTAGTACACACTACCGCCACTTTCTTGTTCAATTAATTCCCTTTTTATACATTAATGAATCTAAAGTTTAAGTTTTAAATTGATGAGTACATACTTTAATAAACCAACTATTACACAAGTCCACAATGACTAGCTTAAGGCACTAGATTTAGGTACGCATATTCATTCTCAGTTCTCGAGAGGCCTGTAAATATATTATTATCTAAAATTAATAATCGAAACCATGAGTTGAACATGAGTGATAGCACGGCCAGGCTACTATAAATCAACGAGGAGTGCATAGTCCACCTTCCGTATCCATCACCAGAATAGCTCGCTGTCACCATAATATTGTATTGTCATCGGAACTTGACAGGTATGCCAAATTTCAGTTCGATCGGATATCGGGAAGTGGTCAAAAATTTGATTAGATTGTTTCTTAGTTTGTTAGTTACAAGAGTAAAAAAAACACGTTTAAAATTCTCGGTGCTCAAATTATCTACTTTTGATGCAATAATATTGATGAAAGTTAACGATAACTTTTGAATCCCCGCTGGTTTGTAAAGTCTGGATCGGACATACTTTAATACTCATTAATTGTTTGGTGCCGTGTCTTGTCCGGCCTAAGAGTACACCCCTTCTTCTCCTCCCATGGATGTTGTAAAAGCTGACTAACGCTAGGTTCATATTGTTGTGTCGAGGTGTGTCGTGGTGCGCCAGAATGCAATCGGTTACGTTTATTACCTATGACTAGATTCACATTATTAGGTTCACGCGTCACAACACAACACAACCTACTAATGTGAATCTAGTCATAGGTAATAAACGTAACCGATTGCGTTCTGGCGCGCCACGACACACCCCGACACAACAATAAGAACCTGGCTTAAGGGATTACACCAAGGATGGGCAGCAGCATCCACCTGAGTACTCAACATCAATTCTTCGATCACCAATCCGCCTGCCAAGCGTGGTAATTATGGCAAATCTCCCATCGTATTCTATGAGGCCTCGTCTAAGTCTGGTGTCAATATGTCTAACGGCTGTAAATGCAAGTAGTGTGCACGCAGACACGTCCGACTAATACATAACCTGTGTCAGTTACGATATCGCCCGCCCTTCTACAACTGTTTTTATGCTTTCATAGACATTCTAAAGTTTTCAAAAATTGTTTATAGTTTTAGTTTTCACTCTATCAACAAATTATTGGTTATTTTTTGTTTATTATTTACTAGTGTCCGCCCGCGGCTTCGCTCACTTTCTACCAGGATAAAAAACCCCTATGTGTGAATCCGGGTCATAATCTATATGTGTACCAAATTTCATCTAAATCAGTTCAGCCGTGTTCATCAATGTTTAATTATGTTATGACGACCTCTAAGAGTGGCAAGCGAGTTGCCGGTTGAGATGCGAGGGGTTGCGGGTTCGATTCCCGCTGCGGGATTAGAGATTATTACATTAGATATTACCGCTGATTGTCTGCACTGGAAATATTTGTTCCGGATCTATGTCTTGTGGTACCATGGTACTCGTAGTTCGTAATACGCAAGACACAGGGGATCCTAGGGTGGGATGAGGACGATGTATGAACTGTTGGGTTTTATGTTATATGTTTGTGCTTTCAGTGAGGTTTCCAAGCCTATGAAATTGACAATTTTATCGCTTTTTCGCGAGATCAGAAAATTACCATTACCTATGAAACGTAAGTAGGAGAATAGTAAAGTACGTGGTGTTAGTCGTAATTTTTCTAAAATAATACCTAGTAACTTCTAAACGTGTAGTAACGTCTGTTTATTGGCAGTGGCGCATCACAACAGTCTCAAAAGCTTCATATGCGAGCTAAGATGGATCTTGCCTTAGTAGCGCCATCTAGTGGCGAGTAGCTAATTCCTAGTTACTGCAATAATTCTAAGTTCTGAAATTTCCAGACTTTTTGCGTGAGTACATAAGTAGCCTATTTGGCGCCTGTTACACGTAAAGTATTTACTGTGTTCCGGCAATAAATACTGAAGTATCGTGGTATTTATTGAACGTGTAACGTAACTAGCGTACTGATGGATGTCAATATTTAATCATGGATTTCTAGATTTCTTGATTCCGCATTGACGAACCGTTGTAATATGATAAATATTGAACGTGTGTTCTTCTGGTGTTAATTACGTACGTCTATCAATAAATACTGAACTGACGGATCACAGTAAATACTTTACGTGTAACAGGCGCCTAAGAGAAAGTTCACGAATTTTCAAAAATATTTTGTTTTTTATTTAACGTTTTATTTTATTTTGTACAGCACTATTTTATGAATTCGTAGCTAGTAGGTTTGTAGATTATTAACTATGGTAATAAACATGTTTGTTTTTTTTAGTCCACAATATTCGGAAAGAGTAGTAAGTTTTCGTTGTATAAAAGCAGTAAATGAAGTAGGTACCTAAGTGACTGTTATGAGCAACAATAAAATATACGAAATTCCCCAAATAAATAGTAGAGCAGTGATTCAAAGTATTTATCTGCTGATTCGGAACGGGAACGATGACCGCTCGGCATCGTGTGACGCATCGCCTTACGTTATTCTGACGTAAACACATTTTCCAAGTCGTATGATAAGCATAACATTAGAACTTAAAATTCCTTTGACGTGGGTAAAAATAATAATATTACTTACCATATTTATTTATAATTTAAGGCGAACAACACCTTAATTTAGATACCTGCAAAATGTGATACTAAATATAGGCGTCGTAAAAGACAATTAGTGGTCCTCACCTAGACACAAAGTCGATAGAAAAAACGCATACAATCACAACTATGTAAGCACAATACAAATAACTAAAGAATAACATACCATCAGTTACAAAGTGCGTTGTATAGTTTTTAGTAGGTGTACGGAACTACATGATCCATTCAAAAAAACACACAAATGAATGTCTACTGCATATTTTTTGCTTTTACAGATAGGAAATAAAGAATTTTACTTCAATAAAGTATATACCTAAACAGTGCCAATACAAACCTAAGAAGTGCGGAAACTTACCAACAATGATCGATACATGACCATGTTACGATTATGAGAAAAACAAAAATTAGGCCTTAGTTGCAAACAAAACATAGTCCAAACATCTCACTGCATGACCTGAGTACGTAATATGGGGGCTTTTTCATGAATGCAATTGCTCTATTTTACATATATAAAAAATGCAGAAAGATTTCATGTTTGTTACTCAATCACTCCGTTTCTAGGTAGGTACCTACTTCAGAAGATATCGATGAAATTAGGCTACTTTTTATCCCACTGTAACGCGACAGGATGTGGTGCGTCTGGTCTCTGGTCTAACAATACTCTCCAGACCATCTGACCACCAAATCTCACCACCACCGGCCGCGGCGGTAAGTTGGCACTCCAATTTCCAACTGGCCGCTAGACCAAATACGCCACGATAGCTACCATATCACAATATGTCTTATTTTACCACTTGTGATGAAATTAACCAGAATAATTATAACTTCACCACCAGTGGGCAAAATCCTCATGAGGGGGAGATATGGGTGGTTGCTTTTTCATACTAATGTATTTCCCAGGCGAAGACAGTATAGTTTTACACTGAAATGACTGTTGTTGGCTTTTATATTGATCTTTATTTGAGGTAAATCATATTTGGTTGAAGAAAACAATATCGAAATTTAGTTCATAGGTACTTAAGCCTCAAAACCTTTGTACCTACTTATGAAACATAAACGGTACCACCGATTAACGCGTTTAGAATACAGGATTTGAATGACTAAACTAATTTAATTTCTATTTGAATTACAAACGAAATAAGTAGGTAAATTATAACTTAACAAGATAATCTTTAAGGTTTTAAAAATTGTAACGCCTATCATAATTATAAGGCAACTCATTAATTATTTATTATTTAGGAATGAAATGGATAAGCCAGGCAATTCTCATTATCTCTAGACAGTGGCCGACGGTGATTTTAATTTCCTTTTTTCTACCACTGTCCACAGCCTTAGACCCCTCCACCTCCTCCTGTAGCTATCGTAAAAGACGACTAAAGGATACGACCAACGAATGGGCAGCAGCCATCCACCTGAGTAATCAACACCAATAAGTAGTACTTCGTTCACCAATCCACCTGCCAAGCGTGGATGTCCAGCACTGGCCGTCCATAGGCTGAAGATAAATGCGAACGAAGCCACGGGCAGAAACTAGTAAAAAATAAAAATGAAAGTACCAAATTATTAAATGAAATTATTAATTTTCATATAAACGGCTAGCGATAAGTATTCAATGAATGAAAGTAATCAGAGCTACCGTGTGGTGAAAGTTGTTGAACGTTGTTGAAATCGGAACAAGTGGCGCCATCTCTAGCAAGTTATATGAAGCTTTCAACTTACTGGCAGCCTTCGCTTAGGATGCCATCTAGCGGAATTTTCCAGAACCAAGTAGGCTTTGCAGGCTTGACGCTTGAGGTTGCGTCGTAGCTCTGGAAAATGCTACTAGAGACCGCTTTTCCCAATTTATTTAGATGTTGAAAATTCTGGTTCCGGCGCCATAGAACTAACGAAAATTCTTGTAGTGTAAAAAAATGGGCTCAGTGTGTCCTAGTCGTAATTTCCTACGATATTTCCTTGCATCCATAGCATTTTTTTTTAAAATGAACTTTAATATATGATGTCAATTAAATTACTGCTTGGAAGCGATCTCTTCTTAAAAGATAAAACAATAAAAAGTTACTTCTTTATTTTCTTTAAATATTATTTCCATGTTATTTTCCTGTATTTCACAGGCGCTGTAGTTAGCCAAGAGTTTATTTCTAATAACCCTACGATGAACATAGCATTTAATACACTATGAACACAAAAATATTGCACCTTTTAAAAAGAGTAGCTTTGAGCAGTGTATCGAACAAATGACTTCGATACACTGCCGTATCAGACTCTGAATGTGTTCAATAATCAAGTAGCAACGGACGGATGAAACTTGTCAGAATTGTCCCTCTTTATGCATTTTGTCTCTCTTTTGCTTCGGACACATTTTGAGCGCTGACCATTACTTTGAGGTCAATTATTAAATAAGTTTAATAAGTAAACTTGCGTTCTAATGATCATTTAATATTTCTAATTTCTATTATTATTTATGGGTACCTAGTAGGTAATAATATATTTATTTACAGAAAGAATACATACATACATAGACACACGCCTTTTTCCCCGAAGGGGTAGGCAGAGCCACAATAGGCCTCTTTTCACAGTGGGTTGCACCATCGTGGAATATAGACGTGACAAGTGGTGAGCAGATAATATAATACAATAATATAAGATAAGAATAATACAAATAATACTAAGTATGTACAAAATACATATGATTATTTATGATTTCTAATACCAACCATACAAAGCGATTGGGCTCAATTCTTACCAGCAGCTTCGCTGAGCATGTCACATAACCAAATTGTCAGTTTACATCCAAAAGTAGGAAGTAGGTGAATGGTGGCGGCTCACGACCGTTCCTCATAACATTCAAATCAAAAGTTTGTGTCCGTAGACTTCTACTGGCTGATATTGATGTTTTTTTTTCATGCGGTAATTTTGTCATCATCATCGTCAGCCTCTAGAGGTCCACTGTTGGACATAGGCCTCCTCATAGAATGCCACAACGAAAGCTTCACCGTCATCCACTGACATCCAATGTTGTGCAATGTAGCGAAATTGTTAAATAAATTGAATACCCCCGGTCCGTGTGGTATCGGGCCCTTCGCGTTTTCAACATTATTTCAGGGCGGTTATGCGCTACGACCATAGGAGATTACTTGACAATAACGTCTGACGTCTCGTTACGATATGTTTGGTCATAGCGAATAAGGGGACAGGGCGTCTGGTCGAATGGACGCGTGAAACGACAGCTGGCTCTTATCTGGCTGAACGCATTAGTATTGCCATTCATCGTGGCAATGCAGTCAGCATCTTAGGGACGCTTTCGTCTGGTAGTGATTTGGATCAGTTAAGTTACCTTTAGATCGTTTGCAACGGTAACAAGAAGCTCAACTGTTTCATTAGAATTTTTGAATGTTTTACATATTTATTTGTATTAGTTCAATAAATGAATATCTAAATATTCTGCGACCTTTATAATGTCCTTGGCCTCCCTACACCGCGTCGTCCGGTTTGTGGTCGCCAGTCGACAAACTTTATTACCAACGGTTGTCAATTCTGCAAGCTATATGACCTGCCTATTGCCACTTCGACTTGCTTATCTATGTCAGTGATCTTGGTTCTTCTACGGATCTCCTCGTATCGAGCATAGCTCTCTCCATAGCTGGATGGTTGAAATGGGCATAATAAAAACATGCGTTTCCACCTACCAATATTTCTTGGGATTATTTATAGCAAGTCAAAGTCAAATGAATTTTATTAATTGAAAACACGAATAATAAACCTTCACAATGGAAAACTAGGCGAGTTTACGAGGGTTCCTTGTAATCCTCTAAGCCTAAGCCTAGCTAGAAAAATCAAGCAACAACCAAGACTTGGTTAGTTTTTGAGAAGCTTGATTCAGGTGTCATGACTGATATTCGAACCCAGTACTACCATCAGAAGTTGGGGGAAGTCCGCGACCACCTACCATTGAGGCAGATTGTGTCCTAAAAACCAAACCATTAATATAGCTACCATAAACTATTTAGAAATAATATACCATAAAATCATAGTTATACCATTATTCGTGAGTTAAGTAATATTGTACAGACTCTTAATACAAACCATTTACCATCTTATACAAGACTTTTAAATAACTCAACCATACCATAAACTATACAGCTAAAGAAAGAGTGTCTTAGGGTCACCATAGAGCCCTAAGCGACTTATTTTTACATGGTCTTACATGGTTCTTTTTACGGGTCCCTTAAATGGATAAAGAAAATGTTCACATAAGGGTGTAGCTCGTATCGCGGAGACCTAGGCGGAGACATAGTTCAATAGCATTATGGTTACTTTGCCAATAGTAATTGTTTTATCGACTTGTTCCACGAGACATAATTTCAGCACTTAAGGTGATTAATCACCCCAAATTCTGGCACTATCTAACTAGTTCGGTAAGTAAGAACGGGCAGAACAAAGCACGCGAAAAAAATAGCGAAAATCACGAAAAACCGCAACACTTTCAAGTAAATTACTAGTTTCAAAAGTTTAGTTTAGATCCGTTTATTAACCCATAAATTGCCTATTATTATATAATTTTGTGAAAGAATCATTAAAATCGCTTCAGGCGTTTGGAAGCAGTAGGCTTTTTTTCTGTAGGAATCTTATAATACATACATACATACATACATAGACACACGCCTTTTTCCCCGAAGGGGTAGGCAGATACCGAATATAGGGAAATTTTTAATTTTTTCCTATCAAAAGCAACAGCAAATTAAAAAAGTAAACTTATATTTCCATTCTTGACTACATACATATTACAGGTATGTTTTTTTTTAATTAGTTGTGCCATCCGTTTAGGAGAAGTAGGCTTTCTAAGATAGGTCTATATTGCAGTTTTGGGGTCTATTATCGCCTTAATAAGGCTTAAACTTAAACATGTAAACCATGTACTGAATGATTTTCTTAATATATTGATAGATTTCGCTTTGATTTACGGCCCGAATGTACCTATTCTCATTTACGGCCCGAATGTACCTATTCTCATTTACGGCCCGAATGTACCTATTCTCATTTACGGCCCGAATGTACCTATTCTCATTTCTCAGAACATTAAAAGCATATATAGGTATGAAAACAATTTATCATTGACGCGTTAATGCATCTGATTCAATAGTTTCCATTCGAGTTGATTATATTTGCTAACATTATGGTAACGTAAATAACACGTAATGTAACCTCCAGCCGACTTTCGGACTAGCGTCCGGAACAAACACACGACTGACCTACAAACATTCGCGAACATTGGAAGATAACATTAACTATCCTTCTCTTACTTGAGCACGGCTATAGTGACGAGTAGAGATGGAAAATCTCGGTGCGATGACGAGCCTCTGATGCACGCTCAATGTCAAGTTCACCGATTATTATTAGTACTCAATGCCACAAAATATACGCAAGCATGACGGAACGCCCGCGCTGCGTCGGACGAACAGTATAAACATGATTTGGTGCAAGTATGTACATATCTACAATAAAGCAGAAATATCTTTTTTGTCCTTAATAAGAAACATAAAAAATATACTATTTTGAAATATGTAACTCGGCGGCCTTATCGTTAAAAGCGATCTCTTCCAGGCAACCAAAATGATCCTTGTAATTTCAATGAATAAAATATTTTCTACTTTGACTTTTGACTTTAACTTTAAGACTGATTAATACGGTTTAATACCCATAGAGCATGAAATAATCCGTTTTTTATGTTTAAACATCACGCGCCCAAGTGACCACAAACACAAGTCTACGAATTGTATGGTTTTTTAACCGACTGCATCAAAAAGGAGGAGGTTTTCACGTGTTTTTTATTTTTATTTTTATGTGTTACCTCAAATCTCGGTCGTTTATGAAACGATAAGAAAAAAAAATTAGTTCACTCGATATACTTCCAGATTAATCCTATTTTTATCAAAATCTGATGGTGGGATCCATGAGGAATTGAGGGAACTCCTCAAATATTATAGGCACAGCGATTTCAGTATTTTCAGCAACAAGTCAAGCATGTGCATTCAGAAAGTGCCATTTGGTGAAGAAGACCAGAGATGGCAAAATTTTGTATTGGGGATAAATTCCTGCATTCGAAGTGGGTTTTTTTTCATTAATTTTTTGTGTTTTATTTTGTTTGACGTTTGTAGACCATTCTATGATCTAGTAAGCACCGGCTACAATCTAACCAAAAAAATAAGCACGTATGTTTAATATTTTTATTACATATTTATGTCCCACCTTTTTCCATTCTCAATTTTAGTATATTTCTATCTGTTTTTACTATATTATGTAATCAAAAACAAACAAATCTTGCAGGTACCGAAAAAACCGGGAATCCCGGTAGCCTCTGGTAGCAGTACCGAAAATCCCGTTTCCTTAGAACATAACCTGTCCTGCATTCACTAAATATTATACATTACCGTATTTTGGGAAATTACTAGAGTTTGTTTTTTTGTAGTTAATCATAATTATAATTGACATTTGGATAATAAACACAAATTTGGACATTTAGATACAGTGTTACTTCTTAATATTAATATCTACTCTTAATTCTTCATGGCATGGTGTGTCCGGCGGCCTAAGAATATACCACTCCGTCTCCTCCTGTGGAGTCGTTAAAGCTGACTTAGTAACATTTGTTCTGCCTGCTAGTTTATTAATGAATGTGATATTACAGGGAGAAAGCGTTAGCCGAGTAAGTCATGGGAAGCAATGGCGGTAGACTCGCCACTTTTCAATACTAATCATAGTTTTATAACGCACAGTGCTTAGTGTAGAAACATGAAAAATATAACTGAAAACTGAAATAAAAAAAGTGGCTATTTCAAATAACTCGAGTCGTCCTCTTTTAAATTACAAGTAGACACAAGTATTACAATTTGGTAATACACAAATAATACAGACCTACCTACCTACCTATAGTGTTACTTCTTAATAATAATGTTCATCTACTAGCTGCAGAAACACATTTTCCTCGTCAATAAATAAATCACAATTACCTACTCAAGATACTTAAGTCCAAGTTCAATGCCATGCTATGTTTGATACGGATGTTTTTATACAAAAATCACATTCATTCTATAATTGAGTCACTCAAAAATAAAGTCATATTTTTTGCTACAGTGATATAAACCGGTGTAAGGAGAATTCAGGACGTAATGCCAACCAGCCAAGATCTAATATTTAATATCTATCCATCTAATATTTAATATAGTATTAACTTTTAATAACCTGCAACATTAAAGCTATCACAAATAAAGAACTTGATAAAATCAAAACAAACGCACAAAAAGTTTTAGGTAATAAAATGACGTTGGTGTACGCGATGATATCTTCATAACATTGCAATATTGTTGATAATTCGGACGACCTTCACTATCACAAGTACCTCCGAAGCGCTATCATTAAATCGTATAGTAATTTGTATAACATTTAACATAGCAGTGCAAAACACAAGGTTTAATTATCGTACCACGAATTTTATCAATTCCGTTCGATATTTCCATTCTAGGGTTATTATTGACCGAGCAAGCGAAGTCTGCAACAGACTTCGATAAAAATGTAACTGGAAATAAATATTTCATCTGTCTGGATGTATGTTGGTATTCGAGTGGAGGTTATTCAACTAATCTTTACGAAACTTTATACACAGATTCTAGTCATAGTTTTTTTTGTCGTAGGCTAGTTTGATTGGACAGTATTTCCTCCAAAAACGGTGAAATTTTCTGCGGCGCCATTTAGCGGCCGATTTTGATAAAATTTGTCAGAAACATTCGGTACTCAATTCTAAGCAAGAATTTGGAATATGAGCAAAATCGGTCAAGAAGTTTTCAAGATGGTGTACATGATGCACAGACACAATTGTCTAAAAAAGTTTGTGCTCGAGAGGTCAACTGTTCGCAGAACTACTAGTTTAGTGCCACTTACCTTAGATAGATGAGCTTTATACGCTGTAGAGTATAGGGAGTATTTGAAAGTTTGACAATAAAAAACATCTTTATACGCTGTAGAGTATAGGGAGTATTTGAAAGTTTGACAATAAAAAACATCTTTATACGCTGTAGAGTATAGGGAGTATTTGAAAGTTTGACAATAAAAAACATCTTTATACTCTGAAGAGTATGGGGAGTATTTGAAAGTTTGACAATAAAAAACAACTTTATACGCTGTAGAGTATAGGGAGTATTTGAAAGTTTGACAATAAAAAACATCTTTATACGCTGTAGAGTATAGGGAGTATTTGAAAGTTTGACAATAAAAAACATCTTTATACGCTGTAGAGTATAGGGAGTATTTGAAAGTTTGACAATAAAAAACATCTTTATACGCTGTAGAGTATAGGGAGTATTTGAAAGTTTGACAATAAAAAATATCTTTATACGCTGTAGAGTATAGGGAGTATTTGAAAGTTTGACAATAAAAAACATCTTTATACGCTGAAGAGTATGGGGAGTATTTGAAAGTTTGACAATAAAAAATATCTTTATACGCTGTAGAGTATAGGGAGTATTTGAAAGTTTGACAATAAAAAACATCTTTATACGCTGTAGAGTATACGGAGTATTTGAAAGTTTGACAATAAAAAACATCTTTACACGCTGTAGAGTATAGGGAGTATTTGAAAGTTTGACAATACAAAACATCTTTATACGCTGTAGAGTTTATGGAGTATTTGAAAGTTTGACAATAAAAAACATCTTTATACGCTGTAGAGTATAGGGAGTATTTGAAAGTTTGACAATAAAAAACATCTTTATACGCTGTAGAGTATAGGGAGTATTTGAAAGATTGACAATAAAAAACATCTTTTGTGAAAGAATAATACAACTAATACAAGTAGGTATGTACAAAATTTAAAAAAAACAAATGAAACAGTTGAGCTTCCTAAAGACCGTTGCAAATGATCTAAAGGTAGCTCAACTGCTCCAAATCACTAACAGACGGAAGCGACCCTAAGATATTGGTTGCATTGCCACGCTGAAAGGTAATAGATAGGGGCAAGCTCTCGTGAGTAGTAGACGAGAAGTAACGCAAGCCCAATCTATGAAAATAAATACGAACAAGTGAGAGTTGAACCCGCGCCCTGAGGCTTCCGTACCGTTGTTTGGGCATTGGCACCATGCCAATGAAATAATAATGAAGAAATTCCTTAAAACAACATGTTTCTTTATTTGTGTCACAATGACTATTACCCCAAATTTCATAATTGTGAGATTACTGGAAGTACCCTAGAGGTTTTTCAATCACTGGTATATAGTTTTATTGCATTTTGTTTTTATGTTAGCTTATAATAGCTAATTAGCTTGAAGTTTTCACGGCACTGTAAGCTCACAGAGCTTTATATTTCCAAGTTGAACCTTCAGCGGTTCCTGAGGAAAAGGGTCATGACAGACAGACGGACAACAAAGTGATCCTATAATCAGGTACGGAACCCTAAAAAAACAAATAAGTACCTACGCCAATTATATTTGTTATCATATTTATATTATTTTCATTTTACAATTATGATTTCTCCTGCTTATCCAGAAGCGTAACTTCTACAACGGAGAACGTTTACGGCCAAATGGCATGCGTCCAGAGCACGGATTATATATAAGTAACTTTTCTAGGGTGCGTCTGCCACTTTTGTTGCTCCCCAACTAATGTCATATAACTTGATTTTACTCGTATTTTACAACCACCCACGTAAATATTAAAATCATCTACACATACCATACAAATATACTAAAAAAAATGCTGGACAGTTCACACGACATTATCTAGCCCCAAGCTAAGCAGAGCTTGTGTTATGGGATAACTAATATACTTAATACAATAAATTACAAAGATAGATATTTTTTATTATACATAGAAAATACCCAGAACACCCTGAAAAAATATCTGCGATCGCACAAATATTTGTACCGAGACGGGAATCGAACCCGCAACCTCCTGCGTCGCACGCCAACCTTCGCCCGCCGCGCCACAGAGGTCGCCAAATTGAAGGATTTGTTTGTGATTTCAAAATAAATGACAACATTTAAGTAAAATAGTGATTTCAATTATAATTTTTGGCTTCAAGAATTTTAACTAAAATTTTCATGTTTGTTCCATTTCAATATCTGCAGGATTCCGAAGAAATGATTGTACTGCGCGAACGAAGTCGCGAGCACAGCTAGTCTTCAATAAATATTCAACACGATAGTCCAAAGTGCATTTAAATCCGTCCAGTGGAACGCATGCATATTAGAGAACTTAGACTAGACATGTTTTAGAGTAGAATATTTGTGCCTGCTATTAATTATAGACCTTCTCTAAACATTAGGGTCTCATTACGAAAGATGGCTTAAACCTGGGCTTAGACCAAGCCTACTTAGGCATATATATCGACCTTTGGTAAATACGACTTCAATATGGCAGATGTTTTTCTCTCCGAAATCAATTCTCGCGCTACTACAAAGTTGCAACGTAACAAACAGACGTATCTTATAAGAAAGTGTCACGTCAGAATCAAGATGACGAAATTCTAACCTCCAATCAATCAATCAAGTCAACTGTCAATTCGTAATTAGGCCGGTAGGAGTCCGGCATAACCCCACTGTCACCCCCGTGACTAGGGGGCTGCCCGATTTGAGGAAAACCAAAGATAATCCGAGTTATTGTAATTTTTGACAACACTTCGAACTACCTAGCTCGTGCGTGAGTTGATTTCCGAAAACAAACCACCTGCTTTTGATTAAAGTCGTATATACCACAGGCCAAGACTGGTAGGTCTGGTCTAAACCCAGGTGTAAACCATATTAACCACACCATAACCATAATGAGTCCCATGCCATAGAGGTAGGTGCGAAGTACTAGATAACGATGCAACCATAAATACACGTTGTAGACGCAGTCGTAAATGTTAAACTACAAACTCCATAAACCTACATTGCAGTACTAAAGCTTCATGACTCGTGCAGTAGCGAATTCGGCCAGTATCCCGAATGCGATCGGCTTCTGTCTGCACGCATTCTCGCATCTTCGTTGCCGCTGCAGTATTGATCGTGGCCGTGACTCACGCCCTTGCCCGACATTCAACTACCCGTCTACCCCATTCTACCCCACGGCACCCCACCAGCCCGCTGCACGTTATCATACCCACAATCCAAATTAAAGCAATTACAGTAAATCGTGCCTAACGCAATTTAAATGGAAATATCTGAAGGATATTTGAATTATTTGAGGAAAACAATTAGTTAAACTAAATATTGCTGAGCATAGAAGAGTTTTAATCCAGATAAAATTTCTGAAAAACCGGAAATAGCTTTGTTAATTTATGTCCAATCAATAAAACATAACGGCCTTTCCTCTCTTGTGGAGAATAGGCCTGACTCCAGCAATGGAAATATTGTAAATTTACCGTAATAACTAGCATCTACGTGCGGCTCTGCCCACATCGAATTTGCAAAGATGTTTCAACACAAATTTCTGGATTTTTCTGGATCAACACCTACACGACAGTGAAACTACATTTCAATAAAAGAGGAATATTCTGTAATCTACACTAATATTATAAAAAGGTCAACTTTGCTTGTTTGATTGTTTGTTTGTAATGGATAAACACAAAAACTCCAGAACCGATTTTAAAAATTCTTACATCGTAAGACTTTTTTTTTATAGAAAGCTAAATTATAGGTTTAGATGGAAACTTCAGCAGATTTTGATGGAATTTAGTGTATGAATGACTGCTATACCTGATGCTGCTGATGGTTTGACTGCTTTTCCTGACACTAGCCGTGCGAAGCCGGGGGGCGTGTGCAAGTCAATAATATTTAACAATGTGCTTCGTTACTTTTTTAACTGTAAAATGCGTGATTAGTTCAATAAAAAAGGCTTGATATAAACTTTTATAAAAACAGCAATCACTAACTTCAGCATTTGGTTTTTCCGAGTTCCCCTACCGCTTTCCCCACATCTCTATAGCAATTCATATCACGTAATGCGGCCCCCTGCGACCAGGGCACCCTACTAACTTTCATTTCGTTATTAAATCGAAGGGATAGAGGGAAAGAGGGTCGGAGCCGTCTCGACTTCCCTTCGTATTCCTTACGCTAAATCTTGGTTGAAGTAATCGGGGTCGATATATTTTCTGTTAAAAAATTTGTGATAACAAAATGTAAAGACATGTTTTTGTGTGATTATTGATCAATCTAAGGCAATTGATGGATAATTGATCGGAAGGAAATGCAAATGTTAATTATGACTTGTTGTACCTATTCTAAGTGAAATAAACTTATCTTATCTTATCTTTATATATGGCAATAGCGCATATCTGAGGCGGTCGGTAGAAAGACGGTTTTTGTAAAATCATAATGTTAATCTACCTAACTACAATGCGTTACTATTTTTACATATAAATTAAGTTACTGCAATAAAATCTTTAATTTTGATAAATACAAGTTATACCGCTCACTATAAAACTGTTGTGCCAACTAATTAAATTACTCATTAACTACAAATAATGACACTGATATCGGATAAGAATCGAGTGAGCATCGAGTCAGCATGGCACACACTTTCCGTTGCGCGAGGGTATGGCCGCCCGGATCGATGCCGCCCCACGTTCACGGTCATCGCCCTCCGCCCGCCCTACGCTTCCGCGTCACCGCGCCCCCTGCCCGCAGAGCCCCCTCTGAGTCCCTCTCTAAATATAGGTACCTGCGGCCCTACAGACCGATGCCATGAAACACAATTAGCCTGACTATTTCTAGACAGCTATTTGATCTCAGGAATGCCTGCAAGTAGTTATGAAGATGTGATGTATCTACAATCATATAAACCAGCCAGGAAAGTTGCGTAAGGTACGGAAAGTTTGCATACATAAAATGGTATAATATAATGGTACTGTTTGGAACTATTATAAGAACCTTTTAACCCTATTTGAAGCGAATAAATGATTTGATTTGATTTGTAAAACCCACGTTTAGCATAAATATTTTTAAACAACGTCACGGTTTGTTCTCTCCAGTTGATAAAAAAATATCTTAATAATTGGTATAAGAAAATTATACATAAACGAACTCATTATCATTATTTTATGCATGAACGAATGCTGTATGCAGATAACGCTGCATCCTGGTTACGAAAAGCCTATGACGACCTCTGTAGTGCGGCGGGCGTGTAGCCGGCTGAGATCTACGGGTATCTACGAGATACGAGAGGTTGCTGGAGAAAATGTGTGTTACGAGATATCTCCGTCATTAATGAAACGATTTGTAACCTACCTTCATTTTTATTGTAAAAATCGTCTCGTACAATCTAGTTATATCTGTATATATATAGAACTGTATAAGTATACAACTATGTTATTTTTTGTCATAATTATTTTATTCTTATTCTTATTTGGACGGGAAAGTGAAAAAATCCGTTGTTGCTAAAGGAAAAACTACCAATCATTACTTATGTCACAAATCTAAAAACAACGTTATTTACTTTACCACGACAGTCATCGAAACATTTTTTTTCTTTTTTATTTGCGTCGCACGCCATGTGCATTTAGCATTTTCAAGTAAGTATATTTTTTGTATTTTCAATATAATTTGCAACGTTACAATTCTTCCAAGTCGTCAAAGTCACATTCAAGTCATGTTTTAGTAAAACGGTGGCCGTTTTACTAAAGCTTTGGTAGACAATTTCCACCAATTTGAAAAGTCACGCAATTCACTTCCATTTCATTTCACTACACTTGTGCTCTAGTACGAGCTAAGTTGGTTAAAATGCCACCAAAATAACACAAAATAACTCAAAAAAACACTAGGAAATAAAATGAAATAAAAGTAAACGACGTCTCTTTTCGAAAATGGTGGAAAGAGATGTCGACAAATTTTTGGGTTGATTTTATGAATATTGATAGGGTTATATTTTCTTCGCATTCGAAATCTTAAAATTTTATACTTATGTGTATTTTATCTTTCGTTCTTCGTGTCACTGGTTCTTTCTTTGTCACCCTGCTTTAGGTCAGGACCATGACCGATGGTAAATAAAACTGGTCAAGTACGAGTCAGACTCCCATGGAGAGGGTTCCGTAAGCCATTTTCATATTATCTGTTTCCCGTGAGACTTTAAACGTGGGACTTTCGTTTTTAGGGTTCCGTAGTCAAAGACAAGGAACCCTTATGGATTCGTCATGTCTGTCTGTCTGTCTGTCTGTCCGTGTATGTCACAGCCTTTTTTTTCCGAAACTATAAGAGCTATACTGTTGAAACTTGGTAGGCAGATGTATTCTGTGAACCGCATTAAGATTTTTACACAAAAATTACAAAAAAACAATTATTTTTGGGGTTCCCCATACTTAGAACTGAAACTCAAAAAAAAAATTCATCAAACCTATACGTGTGGGGTATCTATGGATAGGTCTTCAAAAATGATGTTGAGGTTTTTAGTATAATTTTTTTCTAAACTGAATAGTTTACGCGAGAGACACTTCCAAAGTGGTAAAAAGTGTCCCCCCCCCCCCCATAACTTCTAAAATAAGAGAATGATACAACTAAAAAAAAAATATGATGTACATTACCATGTAAACTTTCACTCAAAATTGGTTTGAACGAGATCTAGTAAGTAGTTTTTTATTTTTGGGGTTCCCCATACTTAAAACTGAAACTCAAAAAACTTTTTTTCATCATACCCATACGTGTGGGGTATCTATGGATAGGTCTTCAAAAATGATTTTGAGGTTTCTAATGTCATTTTTTACTAAACTGAATAGTTTGCGCGAGAGACACTTCCAAAGTGGTAAAAAGTGTGTGTCCCCCCCCCCCCCCCCCCCCCCCCCCTCCCCATAACTTCTAAAATAAGAGAATGATAAAACTAAAAAAAAATATGATGTACATTACCATGTAAACTTTCACTCAAAATTGGTTTGAACGAGATCTAGTAAGTAGTTTTTTTTGAATACGTCATTAATCGTAATCCATCCAAGAACTTTTATATTATGTTACTTGCTGCTACGGAACCCTTCATGGGCGAGTCCGACTCGCACTTGGCCGCTTTTTGGTAAACCTGTAAACTATAAGATACACCCTACATTTCTGTATTTTTCAAAATTGTAGGCCTTGTGGTTTCGGAGATAAACGGGGAACGGTAGATTTTCATATATTTTCTTTCATATCTTTTAAACTATATATTTTAAAACTATACAAAAAAACTATTTGTATTCCCCATATCGATCCCTTTCATTCGATATGTCACTTGATGCATTTAACAAAAGTCTTTTTTTTTAAATCTTATTTGCCCCCGGTGATTTTCTCCAAAATCTGAATACATTTATTTACGCTGCACGTACTTGGGGAACACAGGGGACGTCTAACGGCTGATGATAGTGATGATGCATATATATATACACTAGGTACTCAGACTCGTAAGTATTTTCATCACACTATTCTTCTACACACGGTTCTTTCTCTATCGATCACAATACCCTTTTTAGAGCCACCATACCTCAATCTCGTGATCGAACGGGCGAGTAGCCGGCTAAGATGCGAGAGGATGTGGCTTCGATTCCCGGTGCGAGACAAATGTTTGTATGATCTGCAAATATTTGCACCGTGTCTGGGTATTGTACCATGGTACTCGTAGTTCCTGATACCCACGACACAAGGCATCCTAGTGTGGGATCAGGACTTAACACACACAACTTCACATACATAACACCCATGTTGGGTGTTATGTTATGTTAATCTGTTCGCTGACCTTAATCAGGGTGCCCAAGAAAGAACCAGTGGCATGGCGAAGAAGAAGACCTTAGGTACACTAGCGAAGTGACTATGAAGTAAACTGTGCTTAAGTGCAATACTTGTGTAGCTCAGTGTCACAAAGCCCCGTTACAAGGAACCAATGCGTTACGGCCTATTGTTGTTAGTGCATAGACTATCCTATTTATTAACATGGAATGAGCTGTTTAGTTTGCAATAGGATCCTACGCCTCCTAGAATCAAACCGGATGGTATCCAATGAAACTAGTATAAAACATGTTATTAAACTGTATACTAAACTGTATACTTTTAAAATGCACCTTACATTTCATCTACCATTCAAGTTACAATTAAAAGTATTTACCCACAAAACACCCTAACTATATAGTCTTGATCTTATCAAGTAATGGGTCAATTGAAGCCACGCAAAGCTTATCTGTGTACAAAAATACAAAGTCCAAAACAACCGTATTGATCCGGCATTTCAAAACTTCCCCTACTGACATAAGCTTATATTCTCCACCCTGACTGTATACCAAACCTACATAGCAAATAACGCTGAAACTGCGTCAGTCCCGACAAGTGTACTCAGACGGCGCGGGCGGGACCGTGCAGAGTATACCTATACCCACTTGTACATTTCTGTAAGTGTATTGCAGTGAGTGGGTGAGCAGACTGCAGGCAAAGCCGTCTGAATCCCGGAAAACTACCGACCCAGTCTAGACATGGGGGCACTTCCCCTCTTTACCATCCTCGCCCCTCGCTGGCTCCACGTACCCTGGCGCTTTCACCACCGACTTGTAGACATTGTAAAAAGAGAACACACCCCAGCTTTTTAAGTGATGTGTTGTGTGATATGGGAACAAAAACGTAGGGAAATGGAGATGAAAAATTACAAAAGATGTTTTGAAGTAGCGTTCCAAGCGACGAGGCGTAAGGGCTCTTGTGAATTAAAAACTGCCACCATACATGCATGCTAAGCATATAGGTAGCATGCTATCAAAATCAAAATATCATTCATGTAAATTAAACTTGTTTATTAATTATAAGTACGAAAGAACTGCTTATGGAGAGCCTAAACATTGATATTGGAACAACACTGTATTGATTTCAAATATAACCACTCTCGCCATTATGATAAAAGCCTCTATTCAAAATATTAAACAATCATGACCAAGGTAAAATACATAAAACAGAGCATTAATTTAATTAACTCAATCAATAAAAGACACGCCTTTTTTAGAGTTCCGTACCCAAAGGGTAAAAACGGGACTTTAGTACTAAGACTCCGCTGTCCGTCCGTCAGGCGGTTTCTCAAAAAACCGTGATAGTTAGACGGTTGAAACTTTCACAGATGATGTATTTCTCTATCACAACATATACTAAAAACAGAATAAAATTAATATTTAAGGGGGCTCCTATACAACAAACGTGTTTTAGTTTGCCGGTTTTATAGATAATGGTACGGAACCCTTCGTGTGCGAGTCCGACTCGCACTATACGCACTATTTTTTTATAAACTAAGTAAATTAATTAACAAAAAAAACTGCTGTTTCGTCTATAATCGAATTAGGTACCTTTATCATTAGGATGATAAAGGTACCCTTTGCATCACCTTGAATTAGAGAATTCGGTATGCATGATTGACTATGCTGCAGTGGGTTAGTGAGAGTGAATTACATCAAAGGGGGTCTTGCAGCGGGTGTAGGGGTCTTGCAGACAGGGTGGGCAGTGGTGTGGGGCCAGACGGGAGAAGCGACGTACCTCGTTTCCGTAGCCAAGTGTAGTATACAAACATACCTATAGAAAAATAATGTGCACTGGGTATAGTAACCGACAATGCAGTACCGCGTACAGGCATTTTACTGCATGGAGAAATTACAGATCTTAGACATATTTTTCTATTGCGAGACACATTTCACTTCTCTTTATTTTCAAGAGGAGGGGAATAATAGTGAAAATAAACAAAAGTTAACAAGAAAATATTACGATTGTTAACCATTTACGAAAATTATTATTTCGGTGAATCAACTTGATTGATTATGTATAATAAAAATTATAGAATTTCCAATAACCTTTGGAGCAGGTTTTCGTAAATAATAAGTTGAGTTAAAACTTAAACACTATTTAATGGGTATTCAAAACCGTACAAAATTAAACGGGTTTACTAACTTTAACACAACTAGAGTCCGCCCGCGGCTTCGCTTGCGTTTTAACAGGATAAAAAGTAACTCAATCCAGGTTATAATCTATCTGTGTACCAAATTTCATCGAAATCGATTAAGCAGTTTCGAAGTGATTGAGTAACAAACATCCATTATGTGTTTCTGTGTAGATCATGTATACAAATAAATATATATTCTTTCTTCTTTTTCTTTCTTAGCTTGGGGCTAGATAATGTTGTGTAACTTTGTCATTTCTCATATTAATGGGATTCAAGTGAGAATGTCTTATAAAGCTCGCATGATAGCGTAAGTTGGAGCTTTGTGTTATGTTTTTGATGTCAGACTGAGGCAGCGCTTTATGCAGAAATAATAGAGCGAAACAACAAAGAACATTACACTTATCTAATGCTCGCTCAAGTTCTGATAAATGATGGGCACAATCGTGTTGATATCGCGTCCCTGACCGCCGGACCTTCGCCGACCGAGGCCGTCGACTCACCTCTACTACATTATTCTGTACCCTCGATAGCCCTCTACTACTTGGGTACCATTTAAACGTATTCTGAATCTCATTCTACGATCCCGCACAAAGAGAGGCAGGACAACAGCCGCTCGCAAATTCAAAATCGACATTTATGCACTGTCTGGGGATCATGCCCTACGATTGATCGCCACTTGAGCCGCCCGACGATAACTTTCTACCGTTCCTGTGACTCACTGGCTTTTGAATAGCATTCATAAGAGAGCTGATAGCATTCATTCAATGGTAATTTGAATGGGTTTAAGCTTGCAGTATGAAATAATTATAAAGTAACATAACTTCACTTTCTTATCATCGCAATTCGAGTATATTTTTAGCCCCCGACGCAAAAACGACGGGGTGTTATAAGTTTGACGTATCTGTGTGTTTGTCTGTGGTTGTGTCTGTCTGTGGCATCGTAGCTCCCGAACGGATGAAACAATTTTTTTTTTTTTTTTGTTTAAAAGGTGTATTAGTCGGGTGTGTTCTTGATCAAAATCGGTTAAGCCGTTTCATTGCGTTGGGGTTTTTTTAAATTTTTACAAAATTAATAACTTGTATATTTAACTAGCATCTACCTTCGGCTTCACTCGCGTGATACCTGGATAAAAAACCTATTTGTGAAGTCGGGTCATAATCTATCTTTATACAAAATTTCATCAAAATTGGTTAAGCCATTACGGCGTGATGGTGTTACTTCTAAAACATTAAAACTTCTGCATTTCACTATAATTTCAACATATACCATTCGATTGGTTTTTTTTGTGTAGGTTTTGTAAGTTTGATGCTAGCTCCAATTTGATCAATATAGAAAGTGTCATAAATTTATTCAAAAAAACACTTTCTTTTACTGCACAGCGAATAATGTACTTTCATTAAACAAAATACAGTTATTACGGCTAACACGATGGACATTTTAATTTTCTACTGATTTAAAAGATTAGTAATGTGAGCAGATCGGGCGGGGCTGGGTTAGCCGGGCTGGCTGGGTGCAGCGGGGTCAAGCGCCGGCCCGGGGCGGGTCGTCAACCGGGCCAGCCGCGGCCACATCGCATCTATATGCGCGCCCGCAGAGCATCGGCAAAAACTGCGTCCACTGCACTGCCGACCCGCACTGCATCCATATCTCGATAACTGCCGACCCGCACTGCATCCATATCTCGATAACTCATTTATCATCTTTACTGCGCTTCAAGTATGTGAACTTAATAAATAACAAACGAAGAACGAACGACAACAGGCCAATACCTTATACACAATTATAGTTATTTTATACCTCATTAATATTATTAGGGTTCCGTTGCAGAAAAGGTAAAGCTCACTTATAGTAGGACTACTTTATCAGTACTGTAGTCTTTTTTTTTTTTTTTTTTTTTTATACTACTGGAATGGCGGAGCAAGCAGATGGCCCACCTGATGTTAAGCGGTAACCTCTGCCTATGAACAGTGCATTACCTCATAGGTCACGTCCACCTAGGACGCGCCCTATGTGGCATTGCACTGCGCCCGCCACCCTGAGACATAAAGATGAAAAGTCTCATGTGCCTGTAATTTCACATGTCTTCCGTAGTAGTAGAGCTTTTTTGTGAAAGAGTTCGTCCGGGGAAGTACTTCGACTACACCTATTTCTGCCGCAAAGCAATAGTGCTCGCATTGCTGTGTTCCAGTTTGAAGGGTATGGTGACGGTGAAATTATAGGTACATGAGACTTTTCACCTTTATGTTTCAGGGGCGGGCGCAGTGCAATGGCACATAGGGTGCGTTCTACTTGGACGTGACCTATGAGGTAATGCTTTGTTAAACGCAGAGTTTACCGCTTAACATCAGGTGGGCCATCTTGCAAGTTTCGTCATTCACGCAGTTAAAAAAAAAACTTTCTTTCCATTCATCTGTATATTTGCAGAGTGCGTTTCTTAACAATTACCATTTCCTTTGACATGTTTTTGCATTCAATAGCCCAATACCAAACTAAAGTTTTTTTTTTTTTTTTTTTTTTTATTCGAAATGGGGTCTAAAATGGGTTAATTTATATGAAAGTGATACAACCAGCTAATCTATTGTCTAATCGATGTCGATTACCAGTTTGCTGTTCATTGCGGTGCGTGTTTTGGATTTGTTTAATGAGCAGAAATATTTAAAACTCGCAGCGATCAAAATGGACTTTGAAATCGAACTTCAGTCTATTACTCAATATGACCACCGGTCAAATTGAGTGCCATTTAAAAGCTCTTTATTTCTACATTGAAAACTATACAAGTAACTGAACACCGACTTGCCAACGAGTGTAAAGTGAAACGTGTATAATTGCCGTACAGCCCTATGCTGGAAATGGTTCAAAGTTAATCACAGGAGCTGGTTTTCCGGATAACTTAATTGGATACCAGTAACTCCATATTTTCACCCGTAACTCATGGGTCGGCGTTCGGCTTCATAACTCACTCTCACATGCACTTTCTAATGTGGTTACAAGCACCTTGTACTGTACTTGACAACCCTATATCAAGCATAATACATATCTATTTATATAGCTTAGAGAATAAATATTAATTTTTAACCGACGAATAAAAGGGAAGGTTTCAAGTCGAGTCGAGTAGTTTTAGAGTTTTTTTTAAATGTATGACCACGCATAACTTTTCCGATTTTGATGATTCTTTTTGTTATTGGACAGGGTCATAGAGTAACACGTAGCCCGGTGGCTGTGCGTGCTGCTCTAAGGCCAGGGCAAGCCACGAAGGCGGCTGCAATTAAATTTTAACAAAAAAAAATGAGTCATTTTTGTATTGCATTTATGAAGATTATATTACAGACCGTTCACCGTAAGATGGCACCTGCGTTATACTCTTAGTCTATGTCCCTGGCGTGGGAATAGTGCCAGCCATAGAAAAATAAATACTCCATGGCCAGTGCCATCTTACGGTGAACGGTCTGTAAATTTTACTTCTTTCAGTCTAATTTAGTAGAACATCGGTACTCTAATAACTCAAATAGGATCAAATTTTATTAATTTTATTCTTCTATAAATTTGTTATAGCATACCAGACGCCAGACACTTAAGAAGTTTCACTTTAACATTAACTCAAGCAAATACATAAAATCGTAGGTAATGGTCGTCCTCAAGCTGACATCTCGGCGACGAATACAAATATGTCCTGCGGTCACCGCATCGCAAATCACCCTCATTTCAAATCAGATGATTTCATGAATACTTCTCAGGGTATCCTGCTGGATCTTGTTTGGAACTAGCTGTGCCAATGCGTGGCACATTCATACCTTATGAGCCGGTTGAGATGCGAGAGTTTGCTGATTCGATTCCCAGTGCGTGACAAATGTGTATGATCTGCAAATATTTATTCTGGGTCTGGGTGTTGTGGTACCATGTGTTACTTTCAATCGTACAAAGTATCTAGCTGTAACCGAAAACAAAAAAGTTTTGAATCTTGTTGGGGTTTATTCCATCTTCATATAACGCAAATAGATTGTAAAATCGAGCGTTAATGAAAAGTATGTTATGTCCGTTATGTTTTCCCTCTGCGCAACTTATTCGCGCATCTTATATTGAACTGTACTGGAGTAAACTCCAGTCGCGCGTCGGAGCTAACACACACTTTTTTTTTGGTACGTTGTTGGCTTATAGCTATTTTATTCCTCAGTAACTTACTTTAATATTGATTTTAGTGTAAAATTAAAACATGACGGAAACAAGTAAAAAATAGTTTAGGAGTTTAATAGAATATTTTTTTACAAACAAAGCTGACACCATAGGTTTTTCATCAAAATGGATAGGACAAATATGGAGCTTTTCAAATAAAAAAAGAATTTTCTTAATCGTTTTTTAAATTAAGGAGTTGTGAGGTAAACAAACATTAAAAATACAACAGAGTTGAGAAACTCCTTTTTTTGAAGTTGCATAATAAATAATAAAATCTAAGGTCACTAAATAGATAAATTTAAGGAAAATTGCCAAAAAAATAACTTAAATAGCCGTGAGCGTGTAAATTGGACCACCCTTATGTTGCAAATGGTCCTATCTGACCCCCCTACGGTATGGCATCACACACAATCTGCCAAACAAACACTCCTTGCAAGATACACTTAAACACTGTATCCTTCACACTCAACCTCACTCACAATACACACACACACATGCACAAAAAGCTCGCATTTTCATAATATAGATAATCACAAAGCTTGGAACTAGGGTAATTGCTGCTGGGCCACCAAGATCTAGGCTTTCTTTAGTTCTGGACCCCATTGAATGTACCATATCATACATTAACATAATACTTTTCACTACAAATCTGACCATTATTTTTGATTTTTGATTATTCCCGATATTTCGGCACAGTTGCATGCGCCATGATCACGAGAGAACTAACTAAAAGCTCAAAACTCAAAAATCATGTTAAATATCCCGTTTCTAGTTAAAAGTAGGTAAATAACCATGATGGTCATTAACATAATATTTTCAAAATTTTGTAAAAGTGTAACCTAATATTATATATTTGTTTGCTTTTTGTAACAGTTTTTGTTAATTATTAAGCTTAACTAACTTTCATATTTGATAGAGGAAGTAGGAGGTACGCTATACGTTGTGAGTCTGAAACATTTCGGTGACTTTACTTTGATGAGTCATCTGTTCAAAAGGCTCGCAGGGATTCCTACGTCATTGTCCCCATTGACGATAATACTATGATTCATCCTTTTCCTGAAAGCAGGAATGATTTTCCAGAAAATGTTTCTGCTGAAGAGGGTAGTTTATTAGTTTGGCCCCTCACAAAAATATTAGGTACGTTTTCCGTAGCTTACTCATCCGGTTGCCAAATATGCAAAATATCCAAATATCCAAAGACTCAAAATAAAAATAAAAATGGATCAATAATAGTAGATTATGCACTATGGGAATAAAGCAGTGTCTTAGTCACGAGTGGCATATTGAACCCTGAGCGTAACGCGGGACTCTAGGGTTAACTATTAAATAACTACTATACTATTAAATAATAATAAATAAATAATGCTGGATGCAAAATAAAAATAAAAATGGATCAATAATAGTAGATTATGCACTATGAGAATAAAGCAGTGTCTTACGTCACGGGTGGCATGAACCCTGAGCGTAACGCGGGACTCTAGGTTTAACTATTATATAACTACTATACTATTAAATAATAAATAAATAATAATAAATAAATAATGCTGGACAGTTCACACAACACTATCTAGCCCCAAGCTAAGCATAGCTTGTGTTATGGGTACTAGACAACTTATATACTTAGTACAATATATTACATAGATAGATATTTTTTATTATATATAGAAAAATACCCAGAATATGTACCCTGAACAAATATCTAATAATATATAGAGTCCTGAGTGAAGCGAGGGGTTCAAGCTACCGAATACGAAGACAGGCTTTATTCCAGAGGAGCATACTCTACTTTTCACACCATCTGCGAGACAATAAAAATTCACTGAAAATCACAGCACGGAACACCATCTTTTGTTTCACATTCTTTGTTTGTAGTACACTCTTGGTCTGTGTTCTCTGTGTAAATGTACCTTTTTCTTTTTCCTTTGAGTCCGGCTTATGGTGGGCAGTTCGATTTTGGAACAAACCTCTTTACAATACCATATGGGCATTTTTTTACTTTGTTTTCCACAAGTTTCCACACGAATTTGACGTTCCAAATGGAAATCTCTTAATTTCCTAGGGAGTTTCATACAACTTTATGTCCCTTAGGAGATAATTCCTTACTTTACGTTGAGGTTGCATGATATGTAAATGGACATTGTCGAGCAGGTGGTGTGAAAAATAAATAAAAGAGAGATAAATTACGAAAAAATTGATTCCAACGGTTAACATACTGACCGGACTGGTTGCGGAATTTTTTCTACAATGATTTCTCCTGTCCTCTTGCTTATATAGGAAAATAGCGAAAATAAACAAAAAAATCGTTAGCCGAGTGAAAAAAAATAACTCGATGAGCTCAACATCAACAGCCTATAGACGTCCACTGGTCGACGAGAACTCCCCCATTAATGCAATTTGGAGGGGGGATTTGCCATAATCACCACGCATGGCAGGCGGATTAGGGATCGCAGTATTGATGTTTATTATTCAGGAGGATACTGCTGCCCATCCACTGGTGTAATCCCTTAGTCGGCTTTTACAACAACCACGGGAAGAGACGAGAGTTTACTTGATTTTATTTTAATTTTTATAAATAAATATATCTTGACATGTATTTATATTACCATGTTAAATTACAAACCTAGAGGCGTGGTAGTTTTTTACCACAAAGTTGCATACGTCGTGGGATAGTAGAGGGCTCGAACCGTTCGTCCTAAATACCTGCCAAAGATGATTCTGTCAGCTCTGTAAATATATTGCTTACCTGCAAAATATACGCTGCCATACACGATTTGGAATTAATTGTCAAATTGATTAATCCCATATTTATTTTGATGCAAAACGGATACTGGAATATTACCATGCTACTAATAAACGCTGAATATCCTTAAAATAGTTACTCCATGTTATTTTTTTATTTTTATACTACTACTTGGATGACGGAACAAGCAAGAGGCCCACCTGATGTTAAGCGGTAACCTCTGCCTATGAACAGTGCATTACCTCATAGGTCACGTCCACCTAGGACGCACCCTATGTGGCATTGCACTGCGCCCGCCACTCCGAGACATAGATGAAAAGTCTCGTGTGTTCTGTCTCTTTCGATCGAATTTGCAACTGCTTGTCAATGCAAAAGACAGAACACTGTGTCATTGTTCCTAGGATAATTCGAGTTTTATAGTAACACGGTTAAATGTGACAGGTTGATGGTGTCAATAAACTGCATTATCGCGGGATTAGTTCCAGGTAATTTGTTCTTTATCAGTTACAAGGTTGCACAAGTAATATTTACTGGGATTGCTTGAAACCTCTTCTCGTAGCTATTTCGTAGCACGCGCTACGGGGACTCCGGCGCGCTCTACGAGCGTTGCTCGCTTGCGGGTCACTGGCACTACTCGGCCACTGCACTCGACTTAGATATTTCTAACATTGCTGCTTTTTTTCTATTGCTAACATTCCCCGCTCGGCGCGTTCTACCATTTATAACGTATCTCCTTTTACAAGGCAACTTTATGCGATATGAGCGTCAATAGGAAAAAGACCCAAAGAGTGTTAAGAGCTATGTGTTACTATGCTTTGTAAGATATTAGGATCTAGAGTACTTTTTTTTTTACTTCTATGAACATTACTAGACTTTGAATTATGTTGCAAGTACATAGTACTAACAGTAGCGATATGAAAACTGTATAAATAGAAAGTTATTCTCCATTGTTTACATTTATCTTAAATATACAGTAACCTGCCGAGAACTGTCGTAGTGCAAGTGGAATATTACGACAGAAATATGTAAACCAAGATTAATTACACACGTCCAGTGAAACCACTGCAGGGTAGATATCAACAACAACAGCCTTGCTGCACCGAGCACGTTATTAAACCTGTGTCACTACAAATCTATCACTATATTTTACATTTAAGGCAGATTTGGAGCGTATTCAATATGGAATGGAGGCCTACATTTTTTTTCCGATATTTTTATCAGTTCCTGTGTGTTCCTGTCCACACATTAATACGTAGGCTCGTAGTAATCAAATTAGCTCTTAGAGTTAAGATAGCTTTAATACGTAGGCTCGTAGTAATCAAATTAGCTCTTAGAGTTAAGATAGTTTTCATACGTAGCCTCGTAGTAATCAAATTAGCTCTAAGAGTTAAGATAGCTTTAATATGTAGCCTCGTAGTAATCAAATTAGCTCTTAGAGTTTAGATAGATTTAATACGTAGGCTCGTAGTAATCAAATTAGCTCATAGAGTTAAGATAGTTTTAATATTAATTGCAACAAACATTTCGAAACAAATTATGTGTAACTAATGCGCAAAAAAATGAAAATGCGATTTTAAATTGAAACGCACTCATGATCGCTCTCATGGTAGAGTTCGATTTATTACTACGGACCTTAGTGTCCTCGGAGTGAACCCTTTGCACGATAAAACTATTATTTATTCTGTGTCCGAGCACACTATGAATCACTTTCGCGTGGTTGCGCGAGCGCAGCCGATTCGCATCGAAAGTGCAACGGCCCGGTGAACTTCGCGCTACTTTGTCGGACGCACTAATAATATTTACACGCACACATGACACCATGGAAAGTCAATTAATGTTTCGCTGTGTATCGACGACAATTATTTATAAAACAGTTATGAACGATTTTTTTATAGTACTGTAATAGACAAATTAATTGATGCATATAAAAATTAGGTTTTTTTTCTGTTTACAGGTTATTAGCAGGTAGTTAGTAGGTATAATACCATAGTAAAAAAAACTTACACCAAATAAAAGTCGTAAGCAAGTGAACTGATCATTAAATAGTTTTTACTAGTCTTATTGTTGTGTATGTAAATAAATTCGTCCCTTCAGACTTGAATTAAGCATGCAGATAATTGCAGAAAGCATATTTTATTTAAAACTTTGATGAACTTTGAACTTGAACTTTGTAGGTTTCATAAAAAAAACTGTATCACGAATAAGACTATATTGAATTATATTCAACTAGCAGCGCCCCGCGGTTTCAGCAGCGTAAGTCTCGATCCCGTGGGAATATCGGGATAAAAATGTGCGTATGTGTTATTCCTGGAGTCCAGTTATCTCCATTCCAAATTTCATGCAAATCCGTCTACCCGTTTCAGCGTGAAGATTTAACAAACACACTCACACACACAAACTTTCGCATTTATAATATTATATAAATAGTATAATATATAATATAATATAAATAGAAGCCATTACTTTTACACATTTAAAAAACTTGATCTACATGCAACAATATCCCATCAGTATCAAGACGATATACTAGAACGTCGAGCACGTATGTTAATGCACGGCGGCCACGTTATATTTTTTCCATGGCGACTTCTCACGTTACAGGTAAGACATTCGTTAAAAGCAACGCGCAGGAGTCTTGGTATCTGCTGTACAAGCAAACGTGCTCTGAAATAGTCGGGACGGGATCTATTTCCCGGGCAGCTGCATGCGTTCGTTGCCCCTACGGAGGGCGTTAGAAGTGCAACGATCTCTGCAATTATCGCTGCGCCCGTGCAACTAAACTTGAACTGGCAGCAATGTGCCGGCGCGGGCATGCACCTCACCTTCACTGCTTGGAAAGCAACACCTATTACGTCTAACGCCCAGCCACTTGTAACTACTTCGGTAACGAGTAAAAGTGAGAGCAGTGCTAGTTAACACTACATTTATAAATTGCACTTGGTACCTTTACGATTATAAAGTATTCAACATCAAAAACTGATTATCCATTGACATTGTATATTACTCGTAGTACGCCAAAGTCGTATCAATAACAATTAATGCTAACGCAATGACAATCAAGAAAAACATTGGCATAAGAGATTGTTATGATTTCTCGATCAAATTGGGTTGTCTCGGTCTCTATTTATAATTCAATGTGTGTTTTTCAAAACATTTTGGTGCAAGAAAGATGCACTGATTGTTGCAACGATCACTTGACGATTCAATCAATTATACAGATGATAAAGGCTAATAAGAAACTTGTTTAACATTTTAATATTAACGGTTCTGTCATGAGTCATAGTGATCATTTTCTGTTCATTGCAATAAGACCTAGAAAATGTAAATTAAAGTACTATAATTTGAGCAAAAAATTCAAAACTATCTCCTTGCTTGTTAGATCAACATAGAGTTGAGCTACTTTTGAAAGTATTTAACATGATTACGGTATGAATGCAAGCAAAAGTGCAGTCCGACCTCTTAAGTTGTCATGAACGCCTGGTAGTCGGTTGCACTAAAGTGCATTTCACGACGCCCGCGCACGATTCTGTGCGCGTCACAATCAACTAAAGTGCTAATGTTATCAGTGCGCCGACAGTGGTGATAGTAAATAATTATTATTTTATAGGGTTGGGCACGTGAAAGTTGTAAGCTATTATGTACATAAATTAAATGTTAAAACATTCAATGTTAAGTTAATGTTAAGTATATTTGTATGTGTTAACCTCCTCATAAAAATATACTTAGAAAGAACTAACTACTTCTTCAAAGTTCTGCATTTTCAAGTTGTTTTTTAGCTTTTCTCTATTTATACAAACTCCGCTGCAAGTCAGACTTTCGTTCGACCGTTTCAACCTGTATAGACAAGGTGTAAAAAGACTATCAATTGTAATTGATAATATCTTTGAACTAAATCTTATTTAAATTCCGGTTTCTAGATGAAAATAAATGATTTTACCACTGTATTGGAGTTTATTTGATTCATGATTACTCTCTTTTCTAACTTGTAGAATTGCCAAGGATTTTTTTCCTGAAATACATAATATAAACAGAATAATGTCATAATATCAAAAAAGACTGTTACAAATTGAACATTCGTCCGGATGAAGCGTTTATGTTTAGCCCCAAGGCATATACTGCCTTCAGTTATCGGGATCTGTCATTTTACACCATAAATTGTCAAAACGGCGGTGATGAGCTCACCACTTGTCACGTCTATATTCCACAATGATGCAACCCACTGCGAAAAGAGTGAGGCAATGCCTACCCCCCTTCGGGGAAAAAGGCGCTATGTATGTATGAAATCACATCCCCGTAACAGGTTCAAGAACAAATAATATTGAACTGATAATTCTGGTTACAATCTACCAGGGCAGCTGAGTCCGTGAGGAGATTGCACGTGCCAAGAAAATGGCGCGGTGCATTCTTATGCAGTTCGTGACTGCTCTATCTGCAAGTGCGATAAGGACGTATATATATTGTGCATCTGTTTGCAATAGTGACGTGCGAATTGCATTTGTATTCATTTATCAGGTGCAGTTGCACACAGAGTGTATTCAACATAATTTTATTCGCGATTATGCGAATGAAACTTATTATATTGTCGTTTAGAACAATGGCATCTACCTCGATATTTATAACTTATATTTAACAGACATTTCATTAACAGACAGGAAGAAAGAACGCTCAACCATAGCTAAACTATACGGTTTCATAAATTTCTACTATACCTAATACAATAAAACACAGATGCACATATATGATGGGCACCAGTCCTATGTTTTTTAAATATCTTTAACTTTACCCCTCCTTGCTATTAACGAAAATAAGGAAATTCGAAAATAATGTATTCCTCCTATTGCATTCGAGTTAACACTTTACGCTTTATTGTACTTGTGCAATGACCCAATGCATTTGACGTCGCGCTGTGATGTGACGTATCAAGGGCGACGTTCGTTCGTTTGCGCGCATAAAACAACTTCTTGCGCTCTCTGTTCTCCTGGTGACAAAGGTTCGTTCAGTGCACAACCCTTTTCTGGTCCTAAAGCTGCTTTTCTGAAAAGGACTCTAAGTTCAGAATGCATTGTTTGTGATTAAATCAAGGTAACAAGGTATGACGCGCGCTGCAATGTCGAGGTGGAACTACCAGTCTTTAACCGGCCATGGGTTGAATATTTTCCGTACGTGACTGTATTTCTGCTATTATAATGATGCTTACCTGAGTTTCGGTCAAGGCCCTAATATTACAAAAACATTCCGAAAGTGCCGTCACACCTGAATAGCAAATTCCGATCTATTTTCAATCTAATCTCCAGCGATGGTTTTAGTTTTGAAAAATAGACATTCAATGATTTGCCTGAAGGTAGATTAAAGCAAAAAATATATATTTTAAGTTTTACAATTTAATAATTCTCAATGATGATTAAACAGAAAAATAACTTTGAATTTTGTGATCATTATCGATCGGGGTTCGTAATTGTTTTTATGAATCTCTTAAAAACTTGCAAGAGACACGAGTGGATGTAGAGCAGAAAAACTGGCAGAGAATGTTACTTTAGAGTCTTTTAAGCATGGATTTTGTTCACTTATTGAATAGTTCACTAGTTCACTACTAGTTTCACTTATTTATTTTCTATTTATATATTGTTATAATGTGTTGTGTTGTTAAATGTGTAGGTTATGATATTTTTTTTTAAAGTATGTGGTATGTTGTTTTATGGATAATTGTTACCTGTACACCGCCGTCTTATGTTATTGTTTTATCCTGTCCATCCAAAGGTTGTCTGTAAGAGATCGCTTTTAGCAATAAGACCGCCCACTGTACGTTGTTAATTAGTTTGTTGTTTGTCACTTTATTTGTTTTATTTTTCTTAGGTGTACAATAAAGAGTCTATCTATCTATCTATCTATCTATCTATCTATCTAGGTTTATAGTGTATACGTTCATTTACATGTATAGTTAGTATAATTTGTGATTGAAATCACAAATTGAAAATTAAAGGGAAACAGTGCTTTACCGTCTTTAGGGTTCCGGAGTCCGGCTTTGCTTGTTTTGATAATCGTTCTTACTAGTAGGTAGAAAGGGCATGTGTGGTGCATTTGGCATAGTCGTCCTTCCATTTCGCGAAACTTCCTGTATTATTTAGCTTGTATATACACTGTGTAATTCTGTATTAAGTAGTATATACATTTACTTTACATTATGTGTAGTTCTTATGTAGTTTAGAGTCACGTGCGCTGGCGGTGGCAAATGCGTGAGCTCGTTCACTCGTTCCCTCGATCTCGGATCCATATATAAAGCGCTCTTTATTTTTACCCGCGCGTCCGTTGACCCTTCTTTACCTAACAGCTTGTCATTTCTCAAGAGACTACTGTAGAAATGATTCAAATAAATGAATATTTGTCTGTGTTATTAAGTAGTTGACTGTTCATGAAGATGCTAAAGATTTTGATGGGGTCAGAGGTCCGCAAATTTCCTTGTCTTGAAATTCAGGCAGCAATCCCTTGACAAGATGTTTTCTTCAAAAAACCTTGTATTCTGTAACCTAATTTGACTAGGCAAGGGCTTAAACTTAGCCACCACAACTTTTAACATAAAAACTCAGATATAGTGGAATATTTTTTACATAATAAATATATACCTAGATTAGTCTGTTCTTATATAAAAGTACAAGAGCAATCATGAACAAGGAAATATCAATTACTTGTAAACAAAGATTGTTTAATTATTCTCACTATTTTATAAGACGCCGTGTTTGAGTAAGCAGTATCTATAGACCGTGGTATAATATTGAGTTCCGGGTGCATCCTCACCCCGGCATTGATCGGCCGTGACCATGGCAACGCGGAGACGGGTGCGTGGGTCAGGGGCGTACGGGCTTGGAACTAGGAGTAGGCCAGCAGGAAATCTGAAGATGTTATAAGGCAAAGATATAGAATCGTTTGTTTCGGTTAGATTAATCCATGGACGCAACAATAACCTTTTCAGAATGTGAATTGCTGTAACATGAGGCAATATATCAGGCAGATTTTGTCTGATAACTTGGCATCACGTAGAGCTGGCTACGCGGGCGCGGCTCTCAAAATACTAGTGTTGTCTTAATTAGTTTTAAGGCCTTACTAATCCATGTGTTGTCTTCGGGTTTTTGTAGGGCGATTTCAGATTTCTAAGAAGGTCAAGGGATCCCAAGATTGAGAATCAGTGTAGAGTTGCGGGACCACCAGCAACCTTATTATGTAGTTTGAAACTTCGAAAGATTAAGAATAAATCCGACATTAAGAAAAAACATGGATTGCCTGTAATTTTGGCACAGAGATCGGAAAGGGGCACCCGGGCTCGACGCTCTTAGTTAGGGCTGCCAATTTTGTATCTAAGATAGCGCGTTTATTTAAGTTTTTATCATAGGTTTTTATCATATGCCATGATAATGGGTTCCAGATTATCATCATGATTTAATTCACAGCAGATTTAAATAAGGTCAGGGGCGCTGCTAGTGCGTGATGCCATTTGTGTTGGCTGTTCAAAAATTAGGTTCACTTTCTGCAGGAGATATTTACATTTTAAGTAATTCAGCAATCATCATCGGCAACCACTGAATAAGTATTTAATTTCAGCTCCTGCCTTGTGATTTATCTGGTAGATATCGACTGTAAGCTACGGCATACCCTAGAGCTGGCTCTTATCTGACTCAACGCATTAGTATTGTCATTCAGTGTGGCAATGCAGCCAGCATCTTTAGAGACGCTTCCGTACGGTAGTGATTTGGATCAGTTGAACTACCTTTAGATCGTTAACAGCGGTGTTCCAGGTAGCACAACTGTATCATTTTTTTTTTGTACATACCTACTTGTTTTAGTTGTATTATTCTTTCTTTAAACAAATTCATTTTAATTCAGCATATTAAAAGGGCGTTAAAACTGAACCATCACGTTCTGACCCTTTTTAATAGCTTCCACGGGAGTCTTGGATGATGGTACCTAACTATTAAATGCAAACCAGAGGTTAGAAGTTAACTGAGCAATAGACTAAAGAGAATTTCCGTCGTTTCCTACCTCAACAAATAGAAATTGCGATGCGTTGTGCTGCGGCGGCATTGATCGACCGTGACCATGGCAGTGGCAGCACTGTGCGCCGCGGTCAGGGGCACCCCGCACCCGGCACACTCCCGTCGGAACTGATAGGGTTGCCAGTTAGTGGCAACAAATTACTATTTATTGTGCAATCACATATTTTTTATTTATTATTTTGTAGGTATTTGAGAGTTGGATTAGGGAATACTGCCCACATTCGTCTACTGCTAATCTCTGGATGTTTTCGAACATTTCACTGCGAGAGCTAGGTAATAATAATAATAATAATAACCTCTGATATTTCATAATATGTACGGAGCATCAGCAAAAATTTCTAGAGAATAAAACTGTAGCATACCTATATTCACAGAATATTTTCTTAAGTATTTTTGTATTCGAAAATCCTTACTACGAGTATTTACGCCTCGAGAAAAAACTAAGCATCCTTGAATGTTTATTGATATCTAGAACCGAGTGTGAACCGAGAGTGAATAAACTATTGAATTATTTGTAATCCCGAACAGAACCGGAGTGAAATTCTCTAAGCAGAAACATTAGATAAAATAAAGGCTTCATATTCAGCGGTACAAGATTAAACAGTGATTAAGTTTTTTTTTATATTTACCAGTCACATATTTAGTCCTTGTTCCCACACTAGGAGCCCCTGTATCGTGGGTATCAGGAACTACGAGTACCATGGTACCACAACACTCAGACCCGGAACAAATTATCATACAAACGTTTGTATCGCAGCGGGAATCGAACCCGCAACCTCTCGCATCTCAGCTGGCGACAGCCAGCCGAACCACAGACGTTGTCAAAAAAAAGGTAGTTTGTTTAAACTTTAAACCAACTACCCTTTTTTCTGTTAACCTTTAAACTTTTAACTTTAAAGGATAGTAATGTGGATATATGGTTGGTCGTGGGTGTTGCGTGGACGGAGAAGTACAGAGTGGAGCCTGCGCTCTGAAGTTCAGGGTCGCACGTGTACACAACCGATGTAGCCTTGCTACTACTTCAATATCGATCTAAGTTCAGAAATGCTATTTCTAAAGTATCTGCGACCAGGTACACAATGCTATCAGTGCCACTATTTGATTGTAGGTGATTAAATTGTACAAGGTCAAATTATAACACTAATTCCGAACAAACAGAAAAAATAACCATGTAATAACTGTTTTACGACGAGGCACATAAGGCACCTACAGGCTGTAACATTGCCGAGCTCTTATCAACGACCTTCATGCAACTCTTGGACTTGCACAATCGAATAACAAAACTAAAATTTGCTGATACGAGTACTGTCTTGAAGATTACAATCATTTTGTAAGATGCACCAGCATTACGGAAAATATATTAAGTGATTCCTTCATTTAGAAACATGTGTGTTTGCTTGTATTTTTATTTGTCTGTGGCCTTATAACTACAGAAACGGGTGCTCAGATTTCAATGCGTTTTTTTTATGAAGCTTGGTTTTTGTGAGTTGGTTCTTAGCTATGTTTGGTGGAAATTGGTGCAGCCGCATCCAGCTTGCAATAGTTTAAAGAAGGGACCTCGAACATTTTTTCATCTAGAACCGTCAGATTATACCCAAAATGTCGGCGATCAAGCTAGACTTCAGTTTCCAAGGTTCGATGATGATCAGCATAGGATGGACAGGATCTAGGTTTCTACTGAAACTTAATCTTCAAGTTTTTACAATATTAATTGAAAACTGAAAATGTTTTTTTAAAATATAATTGACTTGTTAGAGAACAGTCAGGCTCTGCGTCATTAAGGGAGATATCTTACTCTTCATCGAAGGAGTTTCGTTTACAGCAGGGATCCCCAAACTATTTTGGACAAGTGACCCCTTTTCCAAAATGAAATGTTACCTCAGACCCCCATGGCCAAATTACCTACTTTTAAAATAAATCCCCTTATTCATAATGGTCCGCTAACTTAAAACAGCTGCTACAGAGGCTTATTTTTCATTCTGACTTAGGTCAATAGAAGACAGAGTGAGAATTAGCAATGCTTTAAGTTAGCAGACTATTATGAATCCTATCTTTAGTTTTTTCCTATTGATACAAAATACCTAGGTACTAAGGTACCAATTGGAAAACTTTGCACTTGGTTAAGTGTGTACAGTTGAATTCATTTTTTCAACAAAATTTTACAAAATAAAAAGACATACAATTCAGTAAATATCAAGTTTAATTTATAATGATTATTACAAATTAAGTACTTAAAGAATCTTAAGTAGGTAGGAAATTATATTTAAAAAAGTATTAATTCGCAAAGAGAAAATAAAACATTCAGTGTGATGGATGAACCTGGTGACTATCTACCAATATACACGTAACACAACATAAACAATACAGTACCTACCTACCTATCTTGAAAGTTTAAAAAAAGAACTTGTGTTAATTTAATAGGGGTCGATTTTTAGACCTTGTTGACCCCCAAAATCAGTTTTCGTTTATGTCGACCCCTAGGAAACCGATATCGACGCCAAGGGGTCGATATCGACCACTTTGGGAATCCCTGGTTTACAGCATCATAACTGTGTATGTCAACTGTATGTAAAGCGTCTCATGGAACCTCTTGCTTGAAATAGGTTGTATGACCTTTATAAGAAAAAATACGGGACACGTGCTTGGAAAATAGCGACCGTGACCCCGGCTCGGTCACGGCAGAGGGAAGCGAGGTGCGGTGAGGGACGGGGTCACAACAGCGAAGGACGGGAACAACGAACACAGCTTCCAATTCCAGCTGTTTCTATACCAACTGGGGAAGGTTTTCAGGAAATTACTTCAGATAAATGCAATTACTCGTATTTACGAAAGAGTTGTTATGAAACCGCTTATAAGTGTTGCGAGTGACGTTCCGCGACCTCGGCCAAGGTCGTGCGCGCCACTTCCCTGTGTGCTCAGCCGCTTATAGCGTGGATGCTTACATAAACCTATACATTGTACGGTATATACATGTGTGTGTGTATTTATTATGTGCTATAAAATCACTGCATATTGTTTACCGGGGTATTTTAATAAAGGGTACATTTACATTATCAGGTCACCAATAACCTCCTTCTATATCCTACTAACTATAACTGTATTCTCTTAAAATTTAAATAAAACTCAGCATTTTTAGAAACACTAAAATTAATTTTTAACTCTCTCTTTTCTATAAAGGGTTAAAGTTCGCATTACCTCGGTAGCTGGCAATATGTTGTACACTAATGGGCACCAAGCTAAGTGCATGGTCGTTTCGAGTAGCGAATAACAAAGTACCTACAAACGTTGGGAAAAATTGATAACACAACAAGAATACATTTAAAAAAAAAACAACTTCGTAGCAAATAAGAAAAATGCAAAAAATGAATAATGAATTTAAATGATATTATCACGTAATTAATTGGTTTGTTTTTGAATTATCTATGTTTAAATATAAATATGATAACTAAATTAGCATGCCATCCTCTCCATTAGCACGCCGGCAGCGGCCAAACATTTGTCTCCCACACCTATTTTACCATCTATTTTTACATATGTTTAAGCAAATAAATTATCTATATCTTTATCTTTATATTTATCTGTATCTGTATCTGTATCTTTATCTTTATCTTCCTCTTTAACTTCATATTTATCTTTACTTTATCTTTATCTTTACTTTATCTTTATCTTTATCTTTATTTTTAGCTTTAGCTTTAGCTTTTAATAATGACTATGATACCTGGAAAGTACCCTTTCAAGCAAATTAAGAATTTTCTAAATCGGTCCAGGCGTCTTCAAGTAATCGGGGAACATGCATAAAAAATTAAAGATTCCGTCGAATTGAGAACCTTCTCCTTTTTTAAAGTCGGTTGAAAATGTTAGTTACACAGCTAATTTACACGGATAATTAAAACGCAAAACTCATAAAAATCAAAGTAGGTAAGTAAACCTCCACGTGTGAAAACAGCAATTTTCCGCCAGATATATCACGGGCCTTAGATACCGTACGAGTAGGTGCAGGAAGTAATTTGCTCGTACAGAAGGTTATGTTGATAACACATCATGTCGCGCAGTTGACTCTTGGCATGTGCTTACCTATATTAATACTGTGCTTTTTGTAATGCCTGTTACTGTTTTGTAAACGATCCATGCGGGGATGAAATCTGCGGAAACTTGTAATTAGCCGTCAACAAACATGCACTTGTCCATCCAGGCATGTTCTTTATATTTTATCTGAATTTTTGTAGCTGTAAGTTTCTCCAAAATTTTGCAAATAAATATACAAATGAACCTTGAGCAGAGGAAGGAATATGATTTTTCGAATAAGTACCAACACAAAACTTACAGTTATTTCGGTCTAATAGTTTAATAACAAAAATATAAGTTTAACTACAAAACCGAAAGCCTTTTTTGGACTGATCCAGCTATTTTAACTGTTACACAAAACATGTGTTAACAAAACATGAACAAAAAATAAGTGTGATTCTGATAGAATAAACCACTCAGTCTCCTCGCGTGGATATCGTAAAAGCCAACTAAGGGATTACCCGGACTTGTTAGTGATAGTCGTAGCTATAAGATTTTTCCTGGCAGCTAGATAAGTAGATAGCTAGATAACTAAGGAATATGTGTTATTACTGGAAGAAAGCGGGTCTTAAGTCTTTGTCAAGTAATGGCGGCGACGAGCTCACCACTTGTCATGTCTATATTCCCACGATTATGCAACCCACCAGGGCCCATTGAGGCTTTGCCTACCGAAAAAGGCGTGTGTCATGTATGTATGTACGACTCTGATTATGCAAAACTTAATTTCATTAGTGATACTCATTTAGTCATTGAATCGTATTTAGTAACAAAGCTTTGGTTTCTTTAGCGTACAAAATTGCATAAGTGCATAAATGGAATATAAGATGCTGCTTGATTGTTTTGGTGATTGATACTGTTTGAGTCACGTTTATCAGACAGATCAGTGCTCCAGCGGTCGGTACAATTACAAACAAGTAGGGTACAGGGGTCGTAATCACCTGCGCCCGCGCCACTGACATTGCCAGATAAGATAGGTAGGTACTTCTGCTATTATTTTGTCACTGTATCAACCCAATGTCACAACGACCTTAATGACACTGAATGACGTGCTAGCACGAGTTTGTCGTGCTGACCTTGTGATGTTTATCTAATCTCATTCGCGAAAATAATTTTGGCGGGATTATTATTCCATATATGAAATGAAAGGACATTTTTGCATTCGATTTCAAACGTGATGTCCTCTACAATTGTGTTAAGTGCTGAGTTATAGATAAGCACGAGGCGAAACACGTGTTTGGGACTTCACGTCTGAGAGAGTTGAGAATACAGCCAGAAATATGAAGGCAGATCTTACCTTAATCCCAATCCAAAGGGAACCAGTGACTCGGAAGAAGAATAATTGACGAGAAAATAATAAATAACCCTCTTTACGACGGCCACGTGGAAGTCCCAGACGGAGATGCGGAATGAGCTAGACACCTTGAAGGATTGGTTCCAAATAGACAACAATAGAGACGAATGGAAGGAGGGAAGGGAGGCTTTTACCCTGCAGTGGGACACCATAGGCTCATAATAATAATAATCTTGAGAAGATTTTCAACTCATAAGTAAGTTGTCATAGTAAAAGTTTCACAAAAGGTACAGCTCGATGCTACACACAGTCAGTTCAGAGCCAGATAAAACTGGGTACGTTTTCGACAGACATTGGATTATTCAAATTAAGATGGAGTCTGCGTCTCCGGCCAATAGCCTGCTACGCTAACTGGATGACCCTAAATTATATGCAGACGAGATCGCAGACGACTGCAAATTGTCTCTTGTATATAACAACTCACAGTGGAAAGGATGGTCTGTCTGTTTGTCAGAATACTCAGCTCAGAATACTTACCTACACAGTGTAATAATTTATTTATAATCAAACAAGTTTTGTGTTTTATGGAATGGAATATTTACAAATCCGTAATAAGACCTGTGGTTATCTATGGATCGGAATGCTGGGCCATGAAGAAGAAGGATGAAAGAAGATTGCATGCAGCAGAGATGATAATGTTGAGATGGATGTGTAGAGTATGAATGGATGAAAGAATGGATGAAAGATGAAATGAGAGAGAATGGATAAAATAAGGAATGAGAAAAGGAAGAGCAATGAGGAAGAGGAAGTTTGAAAATTGCAGCAGTGACAGAAAAGTTGAAAGGAAATCGTTTAAATTGGTATGGGCATGTTATGAGGAGGGCTGAAACGCATATAACTAAGAAAGTTATGAATATGAATGTTAGTGGATGGAAGGGTAGAGGAAGACTTAAGAAAAGATGGATGGATTGCGTGAGAGATGATATGAATGAGAAGGGAGTGAATGATGAGGTGACGGCAAACAGAGTGGAAGAAAAATACGTACAGCGCCGACGCCAAATAAATTGGGAAAAGGGCAAGACAATGATCATGGAATGGAATAGTTATAATGGTACTAGTGGAACACCCGCGCCTCTGTCCTTGTGGAGTTTTTCAATACAAACGTCACACAACACATCCTCTTAATGGGTTAATTTCGGAAATTATTTTCGTAGTTCACCCTAAGACAATAAATCGAATATGCCCTCCAAATTTTCGATCTCTAGACTTACGGTTTAGGGGGTTTAGGCTGTGCGTTGATTAGTCAGTCAGTGAGTTAGTCAGTCAGTCAGACATGCAACGATTTTATGTATAAGTATATTGATTTGTCTTTCGGCTGATGTGATCCATCATGATCAGAAAATATTACCCAAAAAAACAGCCGTTTTCTTTTCTGCCTGAAAAATATATAATTCGAAAAAGATTTGAATCATTTGAACATGTCTTACTGGCTTGTTACAATAGTACCGCGGTGTTTAAAAAAGTGTGTTCCAAATTCAAATTTTTAATTGAGGCTGATTTCGAAAGTTAAACTTTTTTGGCGCGAATTCCCGAAACATAATAACGACTCTAAATAACTTTTAGTCAGTGTTTATTGAATTATCTCATTTCCTTGTCATTTCAAAGTATTGTGCTGTGTAGCGGTCTTGAAAAAGGTAGATAAAGTGATAAAAGCCAGCAACATTATTGCGCTACTTGAGGAAGGTGGCAGCCAATATGCTACGTGGCCCAGAGGCTAAATGTGAGTAATTTGAGAGTCCAAAAGACCTGGCAGCGCTATCAAGAAACTGGCTCCGCTAAGAGACGGCCTGGTTCTGGAAGAAAGCCGTGTACCAAACAACGGGATGATCATTTTCTGGTGAGTCAAGCGTTGAGAAATCGCAAATCTTCGTATTTGGACCTCAAGAACAAACTCGGAGAACTGAAAAATGTGCTACTAATTTGCACCTTTCTTCGTTCCTTGAGTTTGGACGGTCAGGAGGAGGCTTCTTGCTGCCAATATACGTAGTCGTTGCCAGGCCCGCAGCCCTAAATTACTCCGTAAGCACTGAGTTGCCAGGCTTCGCTTCGCTTGAAAATGTGTGTCATGTGCTCAAGAAGACTGGCATAGGGTTCTCCGATGAAGCCAAGATATCTATGTACAGTGAAGACCAACGTCGGCACATGCTACGAAGATGAGGAGAATGTTTTACAAAGGCATGTTTTAAAGAAATCACACCTTATGGTGGGGGGCTCTGTTATGTTTTGGGCAGATATAAATTCATCGGATCGTACGGAGTTAGTTTTCTTCAAAAACGGCACACTGACTGGACACCGGTATATAACAGAAGTTCTAATTCCTCATGCACGTTCCGCATTGGCCGCTCTTTTCGATAACTCAATTTTTATGAACGACAACGCTCGCGCCCACCCACCAATCTAGCGATGTGGAAGCGTATATACGTAAATCGAAATTTGTCGTTTCAATTGGCCAGCTAAAAGTCCCGACCACAATCCCATAGATCATGTCTGGAGCGTTCTGAAGCGAAGAGTGACATCAGTGCAGCCGACTCCGCAGACCATCAGAGAGCCAAAGAATTGGATTACCGCGGAGTGGCAACGTATTCCGCAAGAAACCACAAGAGATATACTCGCTAGCATGCCCAGACGAATGGAAACTGTGATTTCAGCAAGAGGGGGTCACACTCCATGCTAAACTTGTATCTGTTTTTACTTTATTAAAGAAAAAACTTGCAAAAAGTGTTTCATTATACTTAGCGAGCAGGTACACTACTCGTACTAACGCTTTTTAGGGTTCCGTAGTCAAAGACAAGGAACCCTTATGGATTCGTCATGTCTGTCTGTCTGTCTTTCCGTGTATGTCACAGCCACACAAAAATGATGTACATTACCACGTAAACTTCCACTCAAAATTGGTTTGATCGAGATCTAGTAAGTAGTTTTTTATTTTTGGGGTTCCCCATACTTAGAAATAAAACTCAAAAAAAAACCCATACGTGTGGGATATCTATGGGTAGGTCTTCAAAAATGATATTGAAGTTTCTAATATAATTTTTTTCTAAACTGAATAGTTTGCACGAGAGACACTTCCAAAGTAGTAAAAAGTATGTCCCGCCCCCCCCCGTAACTTCTAAAATAAGAGAATTATAAAACTAAAAAAAATATATGATGTATATTTTTATGTATGTAACTTCCATGTAAACTTCCAACCAAAATTGGTTTGAACGAGATCTAGTAAGTAGTTTTTTTTTATACGTCATAAATCGTAATCCATCCAAGAACGGGCGAGTTCGACTCGCACTTGGCCGCTTTTTCTTATTGGTGTAATCAAAATGTTATAATAAAAAAATTACGAAAACTATTCCTTGCTTATTAATTTACAAAATTCTGAGAATAAGACTAACAAAAAATAATCATACAAACTAATAGTAACAATAAAATTGCTTATTTGCTTAGGTGGCTTTTTATGCAAAAGGTTTCATATCCGTCAGGGGATTCTGTTCTTTATCTACCTTCCAACTATCATGAGCACAACTCAATGATGCTATAATATTGTATTTTCATCATTAATATTTTCAGCCCATTTCGATTGAGCTGAAAATGATTGGGAAATTATCGGGAAATTTTAATAGCAAGATTTAATTGTTATATAGTTACGTCATAGTGTGAAACGAAATAAAAGCTTGAATTATCCTGTGTATTCTACTCTTCCTAGTGCCGACTACGTTTTACCTGTGGTAAAGACTAATATTTAAACTTTATTTTATAAAATACCGGCCAACAAAAAACCGTGAATTTTTATGTTGCTTGATTATCGTTATGTTATGATGGGTATTTTTACACAACTGCCCAGAAAGAGGGTTATCTGATCCAAATAGGTATATATGGGGTTGGATAGATATATATTATATTAGACCTTGTCAGATACTACATTATTCCTAAAAGTGTAGGATCAATATTTTGTTTGTAAATTGCTTTGTTTTTATTTGTACCTTTTTATTTTTTAGTATCTACATGCAACTTTTTCGCGAGAAAAATACGGGTTTATTTGACCTATTTCAATGATATCATAATTATCTTCTTGTTTATGCAATATTTACGAGTTTCTTGATAAAAATGTAGACTACAAGTTCAATCTATGCCACCCGTTTAATATATAAGAGATAAAAAGAAAAATAGTTTGTAGTAGCATTTTACCACACATACAAAACGGTTTGACCTTCAATTTTTTTATCGCTCTTTTTATATTACCTATGAAAGTATTTTTGCATGCATTGTTTTTATTGTTATGCGATTATAGCGATCACCAATGCAAATAGATGTAATGTGACGTGTAATTTATGAAGTATCACGACCTTCATTACGCTTCGTCATCACCCGGAAGTTATTGTATAGCTGTAAATGCTCTGTTACAGTTTTCCGAAGGAGGAAGTATAATTCACGACTGTCAAGGCAAAGCAAAATAACATAACATTCAATAACATACTTAACTATATAGGTAGAGATATACGTACTTTTATAATATCAAGGTTGACGACATGATACGTAGACATAATTGGTAGGTACTAAGTATATTGGTACTACTAGCTATATGTGAAGTGATGCAGAATGCATCGTAGGTGGTAAGGTACATACATTCCAGGTCTTCTTTTAAAAACTGCCGTAGGTTTTCCTCTCTTCTCATATAAAATAACTGAAAAATTTGGATACGAGGCAACATTTATTATCAATTTGGTTCATTATCTGAACTGAAATAGATTTGGGAAAACCTTGTGTACATTACAAGTTATCATATGAAGAAAAAACATGCAATTTAAATTAGCAATTATATTACACTTAACTTATTTTTCCATTATTTCATCCCAACCCAAAATCAATCCCACCAACTCATCACATGCCTTGTAAAAAAGATACCTATATTTTTAAGGGAAGGCGCCTAGTTTTTTTCAAGCTCGAACATAATTTGCATTTGGACCATGTAAATACTTAGTTAAGAAATGTTTCATTTCAGTGATAATATTAACCCTGAAATCATAGTATAATATATCCACAATATGCTGCACATCCTCGCCTAAAGGCGTTTTTAATCCTGTTTTAAAATCCAGATAAAAACTAAATTGAACAGATTCAAGTTTATATACATAAATCGCCTTACCTAAATCTGGAATGGAGCTGGTGGGTTCTTCGAACATGGATGGCATGGGCGGCTTGTGGAGGCGCGGCGGGTGCGGTGGCGGCGGGGGCGGCGGGGGCCGCATGCACTGGATGACCGAGTGCTGCGGCGGCATCGCCAGCGGCGGGCCCAGCAATGCCGGGGCTCTGAACTCCTTGCCCGGCGGCGCCGGCAGCTCCAGCCTCCTCACCGGCATCATCTCCGGCTCCGCATGCCCGTACCCTACGTCCATAGGCTCCCGTTTCGGTGATAAATCAGGGTAGCACTGCATCGTTCCTTATAAAATACTGCTCAGTCACTAATACGTAAAAAATATAAATCTTGAATAATCCAAATATCGTTCAGCACAAACTCGTGAATATGTCTCAAGAAATGCTCCAAACGTCCAACACTGTCTCAAAAATATTTCCAAAAAATGCAGAAATCTTCATTTATTTACATTAAAGACATTTCGGTGCATTATTTATGTGAGTAGAGGCGGGTGCAAGGGCGGGCTATGCCGGGCGCCGGTAGTCGCGTATCGTGCGTGCGCGGCGCGCCGCTCAGTCCGCGAGACTCGTTCGCTCGCCGCGGCCAACTTTCTCTTACTGGCGTGGCGGGCGGTCGCAGCCGGACGAAAGTGAATCTGCAGCGTGTGCCCCTCGCCCTCCGCCCTCAGGTGTCCCTGCACCGCCGCCCGCCGAGAGCCGCCCGCCCAACTTCGACGATGCCGCTGCAACGCCCATCCGACATCAACTTTAACCTTCACTATGACCTTTTCAGGGAGCACTGTACTTCAACACATACCTCTGTTAATTGAATAACTTATGGTAATATTTGTTAGAGTGTTCTGTATTATCTGAAGAGCCAGAAAAATAAATTATGATTTTCCGAATATTTTCTTAATTTTACATATACCAATTGATTCACTGAAGTTAGAAAAGTATGGAAGGTTTTTTTTACCTATTTATCAACTTTATAAATTAATATATGTTTACTCTATACATAAAATATATATTTTTTTATAGTTTATTATTTTCGTCCCGCTGGAACGAAGTTTTTGGGTTACGTTTAAATTTATATATTTTTTAATGAAAAATATTTTTTTCATCCATGGTTTTCTAAAATTATTAATCGGAACCGTGAGCTCATAAAAATGACCCCAAACACTGCCAGGGGTAGGTACTATTAATCATCGATCAGTTCCATTGCCCGTTGTCTCCATCATCAGATCAGCTCGCTGTCACTATAATATTGTATTGTCATCGGAACTTGACAGGTATTCCAAACTACAGTTCTATCGGATATCGGGAAGTGGCCCAAAATTCGATTACAATATTTGATTACATTAGTTACAAATAAGCTGATAAAAGTGCCAATTTTTTTATTCAAGTTAAAAGTTTAAAACTACCGATGATATGCTTTAGGAAGCATAGATTATGTATGCATCATGATGACATTAGATAAGATCAGAGTCAAGTCACGGTCACTTGTCGGACAACAAAGGTCGAGGTGAGGTTTGTCTAGTCAGAAAAAATCCCTAATAAATAAAAAACCTATACCTATAATTTTAGCTTGATCTGCAAGTATTTGTTCGAAGTCTGGGTGTTGTGGTACCATGGTACTCGTAGTTCTTGATACTTAGGAGTACGCGACTGTTGGGTGTTATGTTTTTATTTATTTATTAGGATTGCCAAAATGAGTAATAAAAAATAAATAAATAAAATAAATAATACTGAACAGTTCAACACAAAATTATCTAGCCCCAAGCTAAGCAGAGCTTGTGTTATGGGTACTAGATGACTGATATCTATATATATAAAAATCAACCCCTATTTTTTCTGGTCACGCTAAAACTCGAGAATGCCCGGACCGATTTGGCTAATTTTGGTTTTGAAATATTTGTGGAAGTTCAGGGAAGGTTTTAAAGGTGAGAAAAGTTACAGAGTAAAAAAAGTTAAAGTAAAAGTTAAAGTTACTGTTCCATAGTTATTTTGACATGCAAACATCTCAATATAATTCATGGACTTAGTAGTTTGTATACTAAGTCCATGATATAATTCAAACAATTTTATTGCTAACTTTTTTTTTAAATTATGCGGTAACAAACAAGCAGACGGCCTTCCTGATGTAAAGCAGTCACCACCGCCTATGGACATCTGCAACAGCCACGGTATTGCAAACGCGCTGCCTACCATTAAGAGCCCTATTGATATTTCTCTTGAATTTACCCACATTGTAGCCCTGAGGGAAGACATCAACGGGAGCTCATTCCACGCCCTGCAGGTACGCGGGAGAAACGACCACGTGAAACGCACTGTGCGAGATCCAATCGCATCCAAGATGTGCGGGTGAGCTCACTGACGATGGCCGGATGTGCGGTTATAAAAGTGCGAAGCTGGGATTAGTTCAAACAGTTCATCAGAGCATCCCTGTTAAAAATCTTATAAAAGACGCTAAGCGAGCCAATATCTCGGCGCACGCTCAACGGCTACGCGGCTCTAGACCCTGGTAACTTTGAAGTTTTTTAAAAAAAGTTCAATACGTTCGAGCAACGTTTGTACTTATATAATTTATTTGTTTCGTTGTCTGTCTGTCTGTACAAATTATCTCGAAATACTGCTCTTACAATTTTGACGAAATAGGATAGGGTACGATAGGGAGTTTAGAGGCCGAGAAAACCGTTCAAATTTAGACAAACACTAGGAAAAATAAAAATCTCAAATCATGATAAAAGTCCTGTGTTCTACGAGTCTAAAACGGGGCTGTATGGGTTTGTGAGGATTTCTCGGGTTCGTAGGTGTTGTAAAAAGAGTTTCACAAGGAGTTTTAAGTCAGAGAAAACGTTATATCTTGGTTCCTGCCTCAGCTGGTAAAAATTCCGACTCCCAAAGAAGACTCCTGGCCTGAGCAAGGTCCGTCGTAATGGGGTTGTATGGGTTTCTACGAGGTTTTAAGGGTTTCTCAGAGTTTAAGGCATTTTATGAAATCCAAGGAGTTAGGGTAGGGTACCCTTTGTTACCCTGTGTTTTTATGAGTTAGAATGGCTGTTTAGAGGTTTATAAGGCTTCTTAGGTTGTGAGAGTTTTAAGGGGGAATAATTAGTTTAGTTTTAGAATCTGTATTTTTTGGCTGTTTTTGGAGGTTTGTTAGTATCTTGCCAATATTCATTTGGGATTCTGCTATGATGCTTTAGACCTCTATGTCTACTTGGGAAAACGATTCAACTAGGAAGGTGTTGGACCTTCTATGATGAGGTTAGCCGACGAATCACAGTCACTGGAGAGCCTCAAGATGAAAGTCTGTTATCGGTGCATGTTGCCAGTGATGACTTACCGTAGTGAGATGTGATTATCAACTATATGCATTATAAAAGCTCAAAATCGTGCAGCGGGCTATGGTCGGAGATTCCGTACATGTACCTGAATCCGAAACGAAGAGATGCGTTTAAGAATCGGTACCACTGACAGGCTCTCAAAATTAGCAAGTTGAAGTGGCAATGGGCAGATCATATAGCTTGCAGAACATTAGGTATTTATTCTGTGGCAAAACCAACAAAAAAGAAACAAGAAAGAAAGAATATATATTTATTTGTATACAAGAGCTACACAGAAACACAGAACACACTAAGAAGAAACAAATATGAAACAACAACAACCGTTGAGGAATAATTGCTAATAAACCGGATGAGTAGAAAACCTCCTCGATGGGCCGACCGACGACATGTTAAAAGTAGCAGGAAGTCGTTGCATGGAGGCGGCTCAGGATGTTCATTGTGGCATTCTATAGGGGTGGCCTATGGCCAGCATTGGACTTATATCTACAGGCAGATATTTGTACCAGCAACTATTTACAGAATGCATATTACGAGTAAGTAGGTACTACCTAATATTTATATTAGGTAGTACCTACCTACTTAGGGTAAGGCCGTCGTTTTTGCCACTTTTTTCCTGTCTCACGTGTCTTTTTTAGGAGTGACATTACATTTTTGAACAATTGCGTTTACAATTGCTCAAATTATTTACCTAGGGCAAATAATAAATCAGCTAACATTTAGTCGCAATTTAGTTATTTTATTCGAACATTTAATATTTTTTACTAATGTTTTTTTTTCTTTAACTTCTTTAGCTTATAAGCGCGGACGAAGTCGCGAGCGGGTCAGCTAGTACTTAATACAATATATTGCATAGATATAAATTTTTATAATATATAGAAAATACCCAGAACACTCTGAACAAATATATGCAGATTGTACAAATATTCGTTCCGAGGCGGGAATCGAACCCGCAACCTCCTGCGTCGCAGGTGAACAAGTCGTCAATACAGTGAATACTTATATATCCTAAACTTCAAAAAAATATAATCAAGAAATTAGGTGTTCCCTGTGAACAGTCTGTAAATGAAACCAACTGTATATTAAACTAACGCAGGTATAGTAAACAAATAAGTAGAAAATGTTTTTTTTTTGCTACTTTTATAGTAATTTTATTTTTTGATCGAACTAGAAGAGGAAATTTGGACTACAAATAAAGTATTGATACAGACAGCTTACAATATTATCAAAACAGAACCAAAGATTTCTAAGGTCACTGTTTTCTAACACATTTACGGGCGTTTAAACGGCCGTTTAGTTAATTATTTTCGACAGATGTGTTCTCACTAGGCAAGCCTGTATCGCGAACACCAAAGAGCCGATTTACAACAAGGGTAGCATTAACCTCAGTTGGCATAGCTCTCCAACAGGAGAGCCACGTCAAATCCGCTCAGTTCACTAGTTTCCACAATCAAGCCACATGTGGATCCATGGATCAAATTTATGCATCTTCGATTCCTTGATGGAGGGTTTTAGATTTTGTAACCTTGATAGACCCCCATTTACCGCGATCTCACCTATTGGTAAGTGACGATGCGGCCGACGTTGGAGCAAGAAGGTCTAGAAGGCACCTATACAAGAGACCCATATTGTAGTTTTCAGGAAAGACAGGCGATGGCAACATGTTCCATTCCTTAGCAGTTCACATTACAAAGTTAAGATTTCAAAATAATAATATTTTTCTGTGCCACTATATTAATTTTATTTCGCTCCACACATTTCTCAAGGTGGCAAATTGTTAAGGTAAACAATAAAACCACTGATAATGAATCCAAAGGAGTGACAAACCCGACAAGAAATCGGCGAAGTCGCTCATTGTGAAAAAAAACAAAAGGTTTTGTATATTAGTATCTGTCCTTGACCTTGAAGTTTAAAGACTGCGTATTATTTCCAATAATTCGGTCAATGTTAATATAGAGAGAATACCACGGACGGGCGCTATCTCTTCCGTATAGTCTCCGATAGAGCACCACAGAATAACTCAGTAGTAGTCAATCCCGATCGATCGCTGGCCGCTCGGACACGCACGCTGATAACAAAATGATAACCATCTTCTTGATAGGATGGACTGGACACACGTTATAACAGTTTTGTGCCCAAAAACTACCCACTTATCTCAGATTGAAGATAATACACGATTTTTTAATCAATTTTGTGACGTATAAGGAGTTTACGGTTGAGGTTTCATAAAATGTGCATAATTTTTCTTTTAGATAAATGTATGTCTGCTGAATTTGAAAATGACCTGTGATCCGGGTGATCCGGTAACTCAGACATCAGCTATACGGTAACCCCCTCATCAAACAAAATTTCAAACGTAGAGACTTGATTTTTACCTGAGTACATAAGTCAAGTTTCAGGTTAGAAATATGCATGTATGCTATTTGGATAGCGAAACAGAATAGAATAACTAGATGAAAAAAAAACAAAGTTACTTTAAATTTTTGGCTATTTTAATTTGTTTTTAATTTGATGCAAGTTATGAGGGTAAAACAAAACGGTGTGTGTCAACCCGGATGCGTGACTGGAGTTTACTCCAATCAGTTCAAAAACCATAACGACGTAATTTTTGCTAACGCTCGAGTTTTAGATTTTGGTCCCCATCTATTTATATGAAAATTATAGCCGTATATGAAAATTGATTCTTCAGGAGTAAACTCCAAAAATCTGATACTTAAATACAACCGCTTGCAAATTTTTGAGGGCTGACACTAAGGATAATTGTAAAATGTATTTGAAATGTATTTTACGAGATATTTAAATAAAATGCCGTTTACGAGCGCCGCGGGATGTTAGAGATTAAGATGTATGCTCTCTTGAAAACAGGATCAATTAATTGCTAGTGCCTGATAGTGATCCATTAATAAGCCGAACAACTAACATAGGTATATAAACTCTGAGTACGATGGAAGCCCAAAATCAAAGAGTCCTTCGCAGATATTTGATGAAAGATTCTTCAACTTCAGCAGATTCCCAGACTATCTCACTTTTAAATTTCGAAATATGTACCCAAAGAGGGTGTCTGACATAGGGTGTAGTGGCATTAGCGTGTGAGGTGACTCCGGGGTGTGGAGGGGAGGGGTAAGTTGCAGTCTGCTGTAGTAACTACTAGGTGTGCCGTGGCCGGGGTGCGCCGGGGTCACTGCCATCGGCGCTCACGGCCGAGACCGATGCTCGCGAATATTTTGGCGACAAGTCTCAATGACCCGTTGTATGGCAGGCTTCAGCAATCGATGGAGGCGTATGCACTTTGCAGCTTTGTCTAGCTAGGGAATATTTTACAGTGGTCATTCGCACCGTCTATATAGGGTGGAACGTAGAGGAGGCACTTTATTTTTTTGTTTTTGTCTTTACAGCATTGAGTAGCTCCAAAATGTACTAGAGTTATAAATTTTGTAACTATAAATCAGTATTACAAGAAATCAGTCTCGTCTGTGATCAGATGTGAAACAAAAAATCTTTTTTTTTTATTTTGATCAAAAAACACATGATTCCATAGCAAGTGAAAACATTGACAACTGCAAAAGTTTCAAAAAGTGAGTAGCAGAGCCTGCGCCCTCCCAAAACACTATGGAGCACACATACAGAGTAACTAACAGAAAAAAAAAAACAGTGCCATCTGGTGACGCGATCAGATCAGATGTGAGTTTTTCGCCTGATCAAATTGGACAGCCTGATTTTTGATCATGATCAGGCGGTATATAGGAAACTTCCTTGACATAGGAATGTTAACCGAGTGGAAAACGCGTAAAATTCGATTCAATTTTTTTTAAATGCTTCGAGTTTTTATCTATAAGTAGATATCTGATGGGTGTTTGGGAGTGAAAGTTGTATGCTGCGGTAAGGGCACCAGGACGCGCGTCGGGGTGCAATAGGGTGGCACGCGCCTGCGCTCTGCAGCACGCACCATAGCACGGTCACACCAACAACCTTGTCCTATGGAGTTCACTAATGCGAATACACTTTTAAACTAATACAAGGTACCTATGTACAAAATACATATGAAACAGTTGTGCTACCTGAAAACCGCTGCTAGCGATCTAAAGGTAGCTCAACTGATCCAGTATTAGTTGTATTATTAGTATTATCTCGACCTATAATTATTTACAATAGCACTACCACCCACTCTACATTACAAACATTACGGTACAATATACATTTTTCATTGTTGTCTGAAATAAATAAAAGAATTGAATAGAATTGAATTACACAAAGGTAAGCTGGAAGAAAATGCTAATTAGCATTAAGTTCGCCTATATACTGCTATTTTGTCTTGTGCAATAAATAATTTTCTATCTATCTATATATTATTCTTTCTGTAAATAAATGTATTTGTCTTTTAAACTTTTTTTTTAAATAACAATTCAGCAGTAAAAAAGCACGCCACATAAATCTAACCTTTCTTGCTAAGCTTTCTGAACAAGGAAAAATACAATGAAAAATGTAGAAAACAAAACAATGTGTAATACACTCATTGTGTCCCTTTCTAGATATGGTTTGGGAAATAAGGAGGTCAAAAAAACACCTTTATTCCAAAGGTCCAAGATCCAATGGATATATCGTGCACTAATAAGTTCAAGCAGCAAGTGTTGGAGGTAGGGTAGATTTAATAATATATCGTGCACTAATAAGTTCAAGCAGCAAGTGTTGGAGGTAGGGTAGATTTAATAATATATCGTGCACTAATAAGTTCAAGCAGCAAGTGTTGGAGGTAGGGTACATTTAATAATATATCGTGCACTAATAAGTTCAAGCAGCAAGTGTTGGAGGTAGGGTACATTTAATAATATATCGTGCACTAATAAGTTCAAGCAGCAAGTGTTGGAGGTAGGGTAGATTTAATAATTTTCCCGAATTCTATCTGGAAAAGCAATTCAGTCTGACTAATAATGAACTGTGAAAATTCGTAAACAGATGCGAAGACATCTCAAAAAAAAATTGTTATAAAAAATGGAGTTCACTTTTAGCTAACGCTCGATTTTTCGATTTAACTCCCCATCTATTTGCGTAGCCTTTGCGTATTTGCGTTTGGCCTTATATGAAAATGGGGAAAACTGCAATAAAAAAAATGTCTTTATAGCAAACCGAGTTTAAACAAGAGAAAAAAGTTTTACCTAAAACATTCACAATAATTCTACATTTACTTTTTACGCTTTACAATGTGCCATTTATAAAATGATTAACCTCTTCATCATCAGCCTACAATAGTCAACTGCTGGGCATAGGCCTCCCCCACTTAATATCACGAAGAACGGTCTTAATCCGCCTCCATCCACCGACTTCCTGCTACAGATTGAATGTTTTTGGTCCGTCGACACCGGGGGCCTTCCTCCACTACGTCGTCCGGTTTGTGTTTTGTATATATCTTTTATTTTTCAGATTCTATCTCGTAGTGAAACTCCAACGAGCGTAATCTCTGATTGATATTAGTTTACCAAGAAACTTCCCCGTATAAGTTGATCATGGTAAAAAATATTGGCATTTAAACATTGATTAAAAATTATCTCGGATATCCTGTGGTAAAACTGTTTTCCAAGTGTTCTCTGGCATTACTATAAAGAAACTATACGCGCACAGAATGAGCATGGCGTAGTCTGGTAGAAGAGCACGTCTTTTTATTTGCACCATCAGCACTGCGAATATAAATATGAATTCTAATTTAAATTTAGAGAATAAAATATAATTTATTTACAGAAATGATAATACAACTACAAAGTAGGTAGGTGTGTACAAAACTTAGAAAAATACAAATGAAACAGTTGAGCTATATTTTATTTTTTATTTTTTTAAATCTGTAATGACCTTTTGATTTGATAAAATAAAATCTAATAAAATACGTTACTACCTATCCTTAGAATTAGCTAAAAATACAAATAATCAGGCAATGGATGAATAGAGACGGTGTGAATGCATTCTGCAGGCGAGGTGGCGGCTGGCGTCTCGATCGATATGCACCGGCTAGACGTATATTTCTCCCACAAGTTCCCCGTGGATAGTACGCCACATTGCACTATATTCACATGACTATGCCACACACTGGCTGAAAACACAGGCCATTTTGTATGTGTATGTAAACTGACCGTACCTAAACGAATAAATAATCGGAACTTACATAAGTCCACTAGACATAGGTCCACTGGTCCCATAAAATGCCATGACGGACGGTATTGAGCCGCCTCCATCCACTGACATCCTGCGACCTGTCTTTGGTCCATCGAGAGGGGCTTACCAATTAGCTAAAGACAAACTGAACTTCATCTTTATAATGGTATTTTATAATGCTAATTTTTAATTAAGCTTGGGTGTCAATTCACCTGGTAGGTGAACCACCACATACCACTTATTCAAACACCTACCAGTGAATTGACAGCCAAGCTAAATGATCAACGCATTATAAAAATACCCATATAAATATGAAGTTCAGTTTTAAGTTAGACTGTCTTTACCTACTTACCTACTTATAATTTTATGCAGTAACCGTGCTACAGTTTTTCTCAAAATATAAGTCGCTCCGATGTACCTGTGGCATAGACCAATTCCTAAAGCGCGGGAACCTTCTTTCTACCAATAGAAATCGCGCTAAAATCTTGCTCTGTTATTGGTTAATCGATTTTGCGGAAAAATCGCGGCCGCGTTCGGCTACTGTCGGATATCAGTCTGCGCTTTTCTACGCAAACGAAAACAGTCGATCGTATATATTAGGTAAAACTGTACTAATAAACGAGTACTATCCTTGTAATAGTTACACCGTGTTTTTGTCTCTTTCGATCGAATTTGAAACTGCCTGTCAATGCAAAAGACAAAACACTGTGTAAAAAAATATTCCAAGGATATTTCGAATTTGATAGCACGGTAAGATGTGAACTAGGTATCTTAAATGGAACTTTGTATGGAGTTCAGGTCTCAAAAACCTTGAAGTGTTCACCAGTCGTCACCAGAGTTACTATAACTTATTGGACGGGTATAAAGCAATATTAAGTGGTAAAGTTTGTTTGTGAGTTTGCATGTGGGAGGTACAGATCCAATTCTGTGAATTCTTATACTAATCGGAAACTACATTATCCCTGAAAGCTATAGCCTATTTTAATTGTGATGCGTACCAACTACACGCGAAGTTGCGGGCGCAGTGATTAAGGTTGCGCCAACCCCAGGCAGAAATCTTCATACAAAAAAAACGCCTCGCGCAGCACGAAAAAGCAAAACACCTACAGTAAACCCTCGGCTTTCAAGTATTTATTTTATTTATCTAATTTTATATTCAATAATATGCTCCATTTTAACAAACAATCGAATCTAGGCAAAATTAAGATTTTAACTTAAACTAAACTTTTAAAAGTTACAGGTAACTTTTGGTTATTTTTTCTATCGAGACAATATTGTCCTATCGTGTTTCTTGTACAATAATCCCTCGTAAATAGAATGTAGTATCCATGCATATTTATAATTTGAATATTGTACTTGATTTAGTCGGTTAAAAATCAAAACTAAGATTGGTAATTTTGCGTTATGCCCCACCTTAATTAGACCCCGTCGGTGGCATTCCATTGCAACCTTCAAACAATTCTAAACCATTTTAAAAACAAAGTTCACAGAAGTATTTTAAAACAATTTTCAGCTAAGTAGTTAGCGATAAATGAAAGTGAAAATAAAATATTATTTTATTGCTAAAAATTTTATTGCTTTGAGTAAAGTTCAGAATCCCTGAGAACCTTGGGAGAGTGCAGTGGAATGCCCTTGCGAGGGTAGCTCAATGTCGGCCTGTGGGTGCCAGTCGACGCCCCCGCATACTTTAAGTCCCGGACGATGCACCCCAACTGAATCATCGCACTCTACTTACTTACACGTGTAAATAAACAAAAGCTTCTTATATATAACTAGCAACTCGCCCCGGCTTCGCACGCGTAGTGTCGGAATCCCCCCTCCCCCTCTTCCCAACCATACTCATACTCATTTATTCACCGTGAACACACTTGCTATTATATGTTAAATTAAAAAACATTTAAGGCGCTATAGGTTCAACGAACATTTTTGTATGAGGCGAAGAAGGCGAGCGCACGCTCTGATACCGTGTTTTTATGTATAAAAAAATTATGTAAAAATGACGTTCAAAGTTTTGTTTAATTTTGTTGATTTATTTTATTTTTTATTTTATTTAAATTCAACTGCTTACTGCACTTACAGTATACACCAACGCGCGCAGAAAGCCAAACAATAGGTACAAATATTAAAAACTACTTAACTTAGAAAACTAATAGATTGATGAATTCACTAACTCAAATAATAACTAACATGTAACCAAATGTTTCAAAAATTAAAACGTGAGATAAATGAGTGAAAAATAGCATTTAAATTTTAAAAAGGAGGTATCTTTGTTATTTTTTTTTATCGAGTGAAGTAATTCAAATATTGTATTGAATTATTGATTTCACTCGATAAAAAGCTCAAGAATATGATATATTTTTTTCTTCATAGAAAACTATGAAAATTCTTATCAAAAACTTTCAAATTCTAGAGACATTTGAGAACCTATCGCGCCTTTACATTATGTATCCATCCACCAAATACCATCAAAATCTGCTAAAGCAGTTCCCCCTCAAACCTCCCCCCCTTCACTTCCCCTTATGTTACTCGCTGATAATTTAGCTTTATATAAGGGACTGAATTTAAAAAATCGGATTAGTATTTTTTTATTTTATCCATTACATATTTTTTTTACACCTTGGGTTACATTATTGGAGTTTTTGTAAGGATCCCTATTTAAAAAAAATAATAATATAGCCTATGCCACCCGGGGATAGTGTAGCTTCCCAACAGTGAAATAATTTTTCAATTAAAAATTAATAAGCCTGTCAAACGCCTGAAGTTTGCACTTCGGGTGATGTCAGCTGTTTCGTGCACTCAATGCTCCACTCAGGTGTTCAGTCAGTCAGTGTGGGTGTACCCCCAGTGCAATACTGCACTCCAATATACTTCTTCTTCTTAGCTTCGGTAATGGCTTCTGTGCATTATTTGCAACAATTTGGCCAATGTCAAGTGATTTATTTATTATAGTTTTATAGTCAAGTCGTCAAGAGTAACCGTCAAGTCCTAACCCAGTTTAAACGGTGGCAGAAAAACTGAGTTTTTACAGGAAAAAATCCACCATTTCGAAAAGACTCGCAATACACTTAAATGTCACTACATCACACATGTGCCATTTATCCAAGTTACACCGGTTAAAATGCCACTAAAATTACACGAAATAACTCGAAAAAACACATTAAAATGTAATAAAATAAAAATGACGACGTTTCTTTCAAAAATGGCAGATTTCAAACCCCCACTCCAATATACAATAGCTTATGTAATATTGATGTCTCATACTTCAAAATGAGTGACCAACATGAATTTGGTCCAACATGGATTGATTTAAAACATTAGTGAAAAATGATCACTACGTGAGCTGCGAGCGAACCAAAAGCGAGTGTGGCCCGGCAGGGCCCGCAGCGAACCAGAACTGACGTCTGCATAACAATACCCAATAGACTTTGTAATCTTCGACCAAAGTAAAATAAATGGACTGGCCTTACCCATACAAAACGTCCGTGAAAAATAAGACAATTCGGATTTAGGGTACGGTCAACAAATAAACTATCTATCTATCTATCTATCTATCCAGCCACTGCTGAGTAAAGGCCACTTCCCTATAGCGCCACTCCTGGCGGTCTTGTAAATAAACTAGGTGAAATTAAATTATTGAACTTCTTAAAAACTGTATTTTTTTAATACTCAATACTTTAACAGAGCAATGTGTTTTCTAAAGTTATTTCAGTAGGTTTATAGTACAAAAAATCACCGAAAAAAATGCAATTATGGAATGAAACTTTTACAAAAATACTTGGTTCCCTTCTGTTTTATGTAGTTACGTATCTATTTTTCAGCTCTCAAACATACACAATATAAATCAATAGAAAAGCAAGTCCACCTAAGGTCTTCAGCTCAATCAATTTGTGAAAAATATATTTTTCATCACTCAATAAACTAAGAAAATATCATAAAATACGGAAACATAAATGTATAAAAATTCCAGTATTTAAGAAACTGCAGAGTGCAGTTTTAAGAATTTTGCACTATGAGTTTTTTTATACTACTTTGAATGACAGATCAAGAAGATGGCCCACCTGATGTTAAGTGGTACCCTCTGCCTATGAACAGTGCATTACCTCAGGTCACGTCCACCTAGGACGCGCCCTATGTGGCATTCCACTGCGCCCGCCACCCTGAAACATAAAGATGAAAAGTCCCATGTGGCCGTAATTTCATCGGCACCCTTACCCTTCAAACCGGAACACAGCAATGCGAGCACTACTGCTTTGCGGCAGAAACAGGTATGGTGGTAGTACTTCCCCGGACGAACTCTTTCACAAAAAAGCTCTACTACTACTAACCGTTTTTTGGCGTATAGAATTCATTGTGTAGAAAATGATCAGAGCAAATACGGGAAAATGTATTCCACTTCCAAAAGTCGTCTGTTCTTGCTCTTCTTATGACTTCTATCCATTTTTGTTTACCTTAGATTTCTTTTGGAAAGCTATAAGGTTAATTAACATGCCATTACATATAATATGCAATTACCTAAAGCGACGTGCTTAGCAATGTTTTGACGTAAATAATGCAAATTACAATTCTAAATCAATACGATACCCCTTAGGCAACAGATTTTTTTGCAGTCTGTACCGGACCATCCGTCATGCGTGAAGTCTTGTCAAATATTTCGTCGCTGTAGTTGGAAAACTAAATAACTAATAACAACAACAAAACCAAAATCGCGAGATAAACGCGATTTACTGTTTTATTGCGTCAAAAATGGCAATAACTTTTTTATCGTAACTAATTTTGCAGTCCGTGTTTTGATATGTTATAGATTGGTACTGTATCTATTTTTGAATTTAATGATAATACATTTTAGTTCTTTTGATTAAGCGAAAAAAATAAAAAAACGACTATGTATTTTTCCCTCGCCAAAGTTTTGAATAATTGATTGATTGACAAAGATTGAATATTTATTTTTGCATGTCAATTGTTTAGTTTTCCTTCGTCAATGATCTCCACTGAGGTTCAAAAAGCTAATGATAAGTGCCATTATTTAATTTTCCCATAATAGTGAAATCATGAAATGATCTATTATTTACTTATTTGAATATGACAATCCTATCCATGGGTATAGATTTAAATAATATTAAAATACATTTTAAAATAAAACCAACTTATAATAAATATATAAATAAATAAATATTTCTGGACAGTTCACACAACATTATCTAGCCCCAAGCTAAGCAGAGCTTGTGTTATGGGTACTAGACAACTGATACACTTAATACAATATTAACATAGATAGATATTTTTTATTATATATAGAAAATACCCAGAACACCCTGAACAAATATCTGCGGATCGCACAAGTATTTGTTCCGAGGCGGGAATCGAACCCGCAACCTCCTGCGTCGCAGGCGAACGTTCGCCCGCCGCGCCACAGAGGTCGTCTTCATAATCATTTCTTTTTATCAAGACTGAATATTAGAAAACTACTGAAACACCTACATTATTTTAGCAGACTTATAAATTCAAAGTAAGTGACATAACAAACTTATCATACGACTAATGCTTATAAAATCAACAAAATGAAATCAATTTGTGGAACACAATAATTCTAAGTATCAAAAAGAAAAAGGTATATCGACTAAAATTAAAACTATCTACGAGTATAAACTTGTGTCTGTTAACTTTCATTCAGAGTGGGGAACATTGAGATAATGTCCTGGGGCGTAGTCCTCCTTGTCGCTCGTCCTCTAGAGCAAGACGTGTCCATCGACATATATGGGCCATCATAACCATGCAATAAAGTTGATTTCGCAAAATGTGTTAGTTATGTAGTTTTCCTACCACACGACGATTTATAAGTTTTTTATCAATTGATGAAAATTATATTACAAAACCTTTACTTACGAATTAAATGCGATGCCTGAAGCTTTATTTGTATTTCTTGTGTTGTTTGCACTTGCAGAAAAGCACAGGAAGGCATTGTATTACCAAGGTATCTAATTTTGGTATTTTTCAGCATAGCTGTCACTCGTTGCCGTGACAAAGACTGACTGAAGCGAAGTGTACTAGCTAGGTCTGTTTAGAAGCTTCAAAACTATCGTTCCCTAAGGCCCGTCCATTCATTTTATTTACGTCGATGTTTGTAATATAGATCTAAAATCAATATTTTAGGTAGATGCTCTCGCTTGAGGCGCGAAATTATTTTTTTTTGGTGTTTTTTGACCATTACAGGTCATCAAAACTTTTTCAGATAGCGAAAGTTGATTTCGCGAGAACTAGGAGACTTAACACACATGTTTTAATTGATAGTATCTCATAAATATCATCAGTTAAGCTACGATCCCCGTAAACACATTTTTACAGTGTTTTTTTTCTCGCAAAATCAACTTAAAGTCAAAGTATTCCCCACTTCCCTTATATCAAGGCGACTTGTTTTAAGATACTTACCAAAGTTATTTTTTTATTTACAACCTCAAACGACAACAAGCTATTAGTTAAATTATAATAAATAAGACCATTTTTTTTATTTTCTAACAGTACACTAGATATCGCTTACAACAGTATTACGAGTATAGTAATGGCGTTTTAGTTTAATGGAAATCCCAGTTTAGTAAAGGAGTAACCTCAACTTTTAATTTACAGAGCCTAAATTATGGTAAAAATGTCGAACCTAAATTGTCGTCAAAATAGAAATTGAACTAGTAACAAAGTATTAATCCTAGTAGAGTGTGTATTTTATTTTCGGAGGGTTTGGTATTTTTATTCGGAACCAAATTGTCGGTAACTTAGTACAAATTGCAGTAAAAAAAATATTTTTGAAGAAGGTATATTGTGATTCTTTTTCGGAGGTTTTATTACGAGCCTTTCAATAATCCCAAACACGCTACATTGTGTTATGACGGAGCACCAGTTCCTATCAGTTTCATCATCAGTTCGTTTAATATTTATATTAGATAACAAGATGGCGGTGTTAGTTCTGATTTTGGCACGTGCCAAATGATCCTTGAGGCCTTATGAATAATAAAAAGACTTCGTTTTTCAACCATCTTGTTTTTTTTATTTTGTTCATACCTACTTGAATGTATTATTCTTTCTATAAATAAATGTATTCTTGAATAGGAACTTTGCTGGTCCTACATGTTTCTTGTCTGTTGATAATTACAGTTAATACAAATTTGATCACCCTGGTCCCTGCTGCACCCCTTAGGGGTTCAGTTTTAGGAATTCCTTTCTTAGTGTACCCCTAGATCACAAAAGGAAAATACCCTACAAATTTCAGGTCTCTTAGGACTTACGGCTGTACGTTTATAGTCAGTCAGTGAGAGACTGAGTGAGTCAGTTAGTCACGCGACGATTTTATGTTTGTATATCGATTATCAATTGCTGTGGTGTGTCCGGCATAAGAATATACCCCTCCGTCTCCTTCCGTGAATGTCGTAAAAGCTGACGAAGGGATTTTACCAAGGGATGGGCAGCAGCATCCACCTGAGTACTCAACACCAATCTTGCAATCACCATTCAGCCTGCCAAGCTTGTTGATTATGGCAAAACCCCCCATTGCATTCTATGGGGAGGCCTCGTCCAGCAGTGGACGTCTAAATGATGATGATTATGTTTATCAATAACCAAACGTATCTCTAGATACTGAACGTAACGTGAAGTCGTCAAAAAAGAAGGGTCACAAAATAAAAGGGAAACGTCGCCATCCTTCCTCTCTCTCTCTCTCTCTCTCTCTCTCTCTCAAACTCTCTCTCTCTATTAGTGTGACTCTAGTGAGAGAAGACCAACACAGTGCTTGAAAAGCTGTTAACTTTTGAGTCCACCTAGCACCATGAATGAAACACGACGGAACGTTTTTGACAGCACATAGAGTGTGCGGTGCGGCGCACAGACATTGATGTGGTGTGTGCCGCGGCGCGTCACCCCACTAGCTCGCTGTCACACTGTCAACGATATTGTCACGATATCGTTACGACCTTCGACCAAAGTAAAATAAATGGACTGGCCTTACCCATACAAAACGTCCGTGAAAAATAAGACAATTCGGATTTAGGGTACGGTCAACAAATAAACTATCTATCTATCTATCCAGCCACTGCTGAGTAAAGGCCTCTTCTCTATGGCGCCACTCCTGGCGGTCTTGTAAATAAACTAGGTGAAATTAAATTATTGAACTTCTTAAAAACTGTACTTTTTTAATACTTAATACTTTAACAGATGCAATGTGTTTTCTAAAGTTATTTCAGTAGGTACAAAAAAACGCCGAAAAAAATGCAATTATAGAATGAAGCTTTTACAAAAATACATGGTTCCCTTCTGTTTTATGTAGTTACGTATCTATTTTTCAGCTCTCAAACATACATAATATAAATCAATAGAAAAGCAAGTCCACCTAAAGTCTTCAGCTCAATCAATTTGTGAAAAATATATTTTTCATCACTCAATAAACTAAGAAAATATCATAAAAATCGTACGGAAACATAAATGTATAAAAAATCCAGTATTTAAGAAACTGCAGAGTGCAGTTTTAAGTTTTGCACAATGAGTTTTTTTATACTACTTGGAATGACAGATCAAGAAGATGGCCCACCTGATGTTAAGTGGAACCCTTTGCCTATGAACAGTGCATTACCTCAGGTCACGTCCAACTAGGACGCGCCCTATGTGGCATTCCACTGCGCCCGCCACCCTGAAACATAAAGATGAAAAGTCCCATGTGGCCGTAATTTCATCGGCACCCTTACCCTTCAAACCGGAACACAGCAATGCGAGCACTACTGCTTTGCGGCAGAAACAGGTATGGTGGTAGTACTTCCCCGGACGAACTCTTTCACAAAAAAGCTCTACTACTACTAACCGTTTTTTGGCGTATAAAATTCATTGTGTAGAAAATTATCAGAGCAAATACGGGAAAATGTATTCCACTTCCAAAAGTCGTCTGTTCTTGCTCGTCTTATGACTTCTATCCATTTTTGTTTACCTTAGATTTCTTTTGGAAAGCTATAAGGTTAATTAACATGCCATTACATATAATATGCAATTACCTAAAGCGACGTGCTTAGCAATGTTTTGACGTAAATAATGCAAATTACAATTCTAAATCAATACGATACCCAACGATAGGCATCAGATTTTTTTGCAGTCTGTACCGGACCATCCGTCATGCGTGAAGTCTTGTCAAATATTTCGTCGCTGTAGTTGGAAAACTAAATAACTAATAACAACAACAAAACCAAAATCGCGAGAAAAACGCGATTTACTGTTTTATTGCGTCAAAAATGGCAATAACTTTTTTATCGTAACTAATTTTGCAGTCCGTGTTTTGATATGTTATAGATTGGTACTGTATCTATTTTTGAATTTAATGATAATATAGTTCATTTGATCAAAAGAAAAAAATAAAAAAACGACTATGTATTTTTCCCTCGCCAAAGTTTTGAATAATTGATGCAGTTATTTATTTTTGCATGTCAATTGTTTAGTTTTCCTTCGTCAATGATCTCCACTAAGGTTCAAAAAGCTAATGATAAGTGCCATTATTTAATTTTCCCATAATAGTGAAATCATGAAATGATCTATTATTTACTTATTTGAATATGACAATCCTATCCATGGGTATAGATTTAAATAATATTAAAGTACATTTTAAAATAAAACCAACTTATAATAAATAAATAAATAAATAAATATTTCTGGACAGTTCACACAACATTATCTAGCCCCAAGCTAAGCAGAGCTTGTGTTATGGGTACTAGACAACTGATACACTTAATACAATATTAACATAGATAGATATTTTTTATTATACATAGAAAATACCCAGAACACCCTGAACAAATATCTGCGGATCGCACAAGTATTTGTTCCGAGGCGGGAATCGAACCCGCAACCTCCTGCGTCGCAGGCGAACGTTCGCCCGCCGCGCCACAGAGGTCGTCTTCATAATCATTTCTTTTTATCAAGACTGAATATTAGAAAACTACTGAAACACCTACATTATTTTAGCAGACTTATAAATTCAAAGTAAGTGACATAACAAACTTATCATACGACTAATGCTTATAAAATCAACAAAATGAAATCAATTTGTGGAACACAATAATTCTAAGTATCAAAAAGAAAAAGGTATGTCGACTAAAATTAAAACTATCTACGAGTATAAACTTGTGTCTGTTAACTTTCATTCAGAGTGGGGAACATTGAGATAATGTCCTGGGGCGTAGTCCTCCTTGTCGCTCGTCCTCTAGAGCAAGACGTGTCCATCGACATGTATGGGCCATCATAACCATGCAATAAAGTCTATTTCGCAAAATGTGTTACTTATGTAGTTTTCCTACTACACGACGATTTATAAGTTTTTTATCAATTGATGAAAATTATATTACAAAACCTTTACTTACGAATGAAATGCGATGCCTGAAGCTTTATTTGTATTTATTGTGTTGTTTGCACTTGCAGAAAAGCACAGGAAGGCATTGTATCACCAAGGTATCTAATTTTGGTATTTTTCAGCATAGCTGTCACTCGTTGCCGTGACAAAGACTGACTGAAGCGAAGTGTACTAGCTAGGTCTGTTTAGAAGCTTCAAAACTATCGTTCCCTAAGGCCCGTCCATTCATTTTATTTACGTCGATGGTTACGACCATAGACTTAGAATTTTCGCTTACGACACGGTACGGGCCATGAAAGTTGTATATATTGTTCAGAGGGTACGGGCACAGGTACGGGTTGAAGGAGAGTAGCGGGCGGAGTGACGTTGATTTCGAATGTCGAACCTTGTCGTTGGAAAGATTAACTATTGCCATTTCAAAAAATAAATGCCATGTTTAAACGATTTATTTTATTCGATTGACACCATAAATCTGAACCCACTTTTCCCGCCAGCCAATCATGGCGTGTTTACTGAACCTGACTGGGACTTGAACCTACGATCTCAGAGCAATAATTTTAGGGTGTCTACTTTTATGAAAGAGGTAGACTTACAAGAGTCCAATCAAACAAATAATGATAACGGAAACATCAGCTGCCATTCGAAGTTCAAAATAATCTAATAAGGACTTATTGAGCTAATAATAAGATCACTGGCTTATCTTATATACCTACACTGGGCTAGAAATATATCTTTGCAGTATCCTCTGAGGAAATTATAATTTAAAAGAAGTTTTTGGTTACAAGATTTTGGTGAACTATATTTTATTTATTTAACAAAATCCACATCTAAAAATAAATTCGCAGCTATTGCTAACAGCCAATAAAAAAAATATTTTTTTATACTAAAGATAAGCTATTTCGATAGTAAAACTTTTTTTTTAATTATACTACTTCAACTAAATCTAACATCCATACCATGCTGAATATGGCTGCTCCAATCTCTATCTCTCTCCGTGTCACAAATTATTTATAGGTCACCCTTCGTTAGGTCAGACTCAGAGAACATCATGACGTATGGTGACCTTGAAAATATAGAGTGGAACCACTAATATATAATCTGTGGTAGAACCATCAAAGGTAATTTTTGCATTAAAATCCTCTTCATTGTTTCCAAGATCAGCTTTTTTGAAGTAATTTGGACGAACGATCGATACTAATTTAGCCGCTTTGGGAGGTGGATTAACCGGAGAGACCAAGCTTTCCTTGAAGTTGGGAGCTGGATAAAAAAAGTTAAAAAAGGTTGAAATTTGATACTAACACAACTATTACTACACGAATTCTAATTTTGGGGGTTAGTTATGCAGGGCAAACTAGTGTTTTTTTTGTCAAAAACCATATGTGACTTTGTCTAAAATCTACGAAAATCTGCAACCAAACATAATTCAAATTTAAAAAATTAAGGGAATCTCAGAATCCTCTTCATTTTATTTACAATCGCAATTACATTCGCACATGTACAGCGCTACAGCTCGGGTTCATTAAATTTCTGGTAATCGGCGGGTGTCGAAGGGTGGTTACCCCCTGCGGGGTGTGAGGGGCGGGGAGGGGCGAAGCACGAGGCGAGGCCGCGGTCTTCGCTGTCGTTGACACGGGCCGAGGACGCGCTCCAAGGTCGCAAGGCCCTGAACTTCGTCCCTGAATAAATCCCTTCCCAACTTCTACCCGCCACCAGAAATGGAAGCAGTAGGTAGGTAACTTATTTCTGCCAACAACAGTTATGCTTTGTGAAGCGTAATTGAGTTTTTCTTTTTACATAATGAGATCCAGCCCGCGACTTCGTCTGTCAATAATTTTTCAAAGTCCTTTTTTCATTTTACCCGACTGCGGCGAAGCTAAATACGTTACATGTTTGAGGTAACGTGTTTGACCTACATGTAAATAAATAAATACATAAATAAATAATGCTAAACACAGTTCACACAACATTATCTAGCCCCAAGCTAAGCAGAGCTTGTGTTATGGGTAGTATATAACTGATATACTTAATACAATACATTACATAGATAGATATTTTGTATTATACATAGAAAATACCCAGAACACCCTGAACAAATATCTGCAGATCACACAAATATTTGTTCAGAGGCGGGAATCAAACCCGCAACCTCCTGCGTCGCAGGCGAAGCTTCACCCGCCGCGCCACAGAGGTTGTCAATATATCAATATGTATGTATGTCCGTCTCTATGTTCCCTCGTACTACCAACCAGCTGAACCTGCAGATTTTTTCATCTATTTATCTCACTGGTTTTTTCTTGGTCTCTCTCAACCGGGCTTAGTTCTATGTACTTACATACAACTATCCACCAGTCGGATGCCTTAATATTATCTGAGAAATCAACGATATTCCAAGAGATAAAGTTGATCCGAAATGTACCTTTTTTTGCTCGGAGCAATCACGCCTTGCCATGTTGAAAAGGTACCTCGTAGAGACATAATACATACTGTAAGTAGGTACATAAGTACATGAACAGAAGCTCGTTATAAACAATACTCAATAAACAATAGCCGAGACAATGTGAAGGTCCTTACTCCACAGGTTCAAGGCTTGTCAGCCATAACTTGTGTTATCGTTATCACAACATGAAAACAACACCATAATTTACAACAATCACTCTCAATCAGTCGCCTAGTTCCAATGCTTTCTTTGGCTCTTATTATTATATAAGTATCTAAGTATGTACCTAGATCACCTACCTACTACTATCTGCCCATTTTGATTAGCAATCAACTGTTAGGTATATTGTGAACACGATTCTACAAAACTGCAATGACAATTATAGAAATAAAAGAAAGAAAATTCATTATTTGTCCACAAAACAAACACATGATATTTTAAAAACAAGTAGAAACAAAAAAACACGGGAAATAAAAATTTAAAAAACAAAGATGCTACATAAGCGTCATGCGTATTGTGTGGGGTCAACTAAGGTCCCTGTCTCTGCATACAGCCGCACCGGACTACTAGTATCCGTACTACAACAGACTTGATAGTTTTAGTACTATACATACTAACAGATTATAGTACTAGTATCATATAACTAAAATCACCCCCTCAAGTCCTACCATTTTCCTGTTATTGGGCCACCAGTCCCTATCAGCTCGTAAAAAAATAAACTACGTAAGTAATTGGTATTGTTTTGATTTATAAATACTAATAAAACATTATTTTAATAAACGCAGGAAAAAAAAATAGTATAAGTATCTAGTTTCGGAGGAAATTGTCGTTACGGACGGACAAACACCGAACTGATTCCATAAATGTTCACCAAAGTTCCAATTTTAGTTGAAACATAATAAACTAGTCAGCGACATAAATGCACATTTTTTTCTTCCGAAGGTGTAGGCAGTGCCTCTAAGGGCCTCTTTCACCGTGGGTCACAGAATCCAAGGAGTATACCTACACGTGACCAGTGGTGAACTCATCGCCGACTTTGTTTTGCCACGACCAACTCTGCTAACGCTTTCTTCCAGTAATAACAGTAGCCATAAGTCCGGCTGTCAACTCAACTAATCAAATAAGTATATAGAGCTTCTTAAATAAGATGGGTCACTGAACTGTATGAAAACATGTTTACCTTCGTAATTCAAGTCAATTGCATATTCTGGAATATTGGGGAGCGGGGTGCTTGCAGCAGTCTGGTGGGGGTGGAAGGCGGTAACGGTGCATCATCCTCCTAGAGGGCAATGCAGATAAGGCAGGCTCCAGAGCCAGACAGTCAACGTCCCGATGCACTCCCGGAGCGCTCGCCCGCGCTTCCCCGCCCCCTCATTACCCCCGCCTCCGAGACCCGTATCTGGAGCTACCACGCACCGAGCTTGTTGTATCTTGCACTACGAACTACTAGATTGGTGAGCTAATTAAATACTACTCAGTCGCGTAGGGCACCTACTTCAACTTAAGAAACAAATAAAGGAGGGTAAATTAGGCCAGGGAACAAAATGAGTCATTGCAGAATTATAAGAATTATAAGAAATTAGAAAATTTAACTCCTATGTAAAAGTCTTGGAGCGGATTTAATAAATAATTTACCGGCAAAAATCATTAATTCAACGGCAAAATGTTCGTGGTTAGCAAAATGGGACTATTTATTATGAGCTAGATAGGTTGCCAAAGGTACTCAAAAAATATTTGAGCTGCATAAATTACAATTGGTTGACATCAAAATTATTATTGTGATCTGCAAATTATATTTCCATGGTTGGTACCACGATAAGAAAGAAAATCTAACACAATACTGGTAGTTTAGATTGGTAGGGCGTTTTTATATGTTTATTTTAAAATCTAACACAATACTGGTAGTTTAGATTGGTAGGGCGTTTTTATATGTTTATTTTAAAATCTAACACAATACTGGTAGTTTAGATTGGTAGGGCGTTTTTATATGTTTATTTTAAAATCTAACACAATACTGGTAGTTTAGATTGGTAGGGCGTTTTTATATGTTTATTTTAAAATCTAACACAATACTGGTAGTTTAGATTGGTAGGGCGTTTTTATATGTTTATTTTAAAATCTAACACAATACTGGTAGTTTAGATTGGTAGGGCGTTTTTATATGTTTATTTTTAGAAATCGTGGTTTGAGCTCTATCATGCCTTTGGAAATATGATGAAGATAAACATTAGGTATGTTATTTGTTGTCATAAACTTTGTAGAGCTAAAAATACGTTTCTTAAGAGATGCCTATTGTATTTGATTCTCCACAGCCAACCACTGTGAACCCACGAACAGGCAGAAATATTATCCTCCTCTAGAGTCCAGTGGTAGACGAGACCAGAATTTTAAAAAATTAAGTTTGAAAAGAAAATCGCATTACTTTTTGGTAAACGGTGTTTTCTTACTAATTCAACCCCGCTGAATCCAAAAATTCCTCCCCTTCCCACTTCTCCCTGTTGCCCCCTCTGAAGTGTCCTTCGCCGTGGCTTTTTACATTTTACAGAAAAACTGTTACAGATAGGAGAAAATTGTCAAAAAAGTTTTTTTTTTTTTTTTTCATATTTCTTTTTTGCAACGTAATGTAAAAAAAAAATACAATATAATATGTTACAAAAGGCGGTCTTACCGATGAGACGATTTCTTCCAGACGACCTGACTATCCTAAGGGAAGACAAAAGCAATGCTTTTGACCACAGTGCTTGGTGCATGCTTTAGAGTTAGACATTCACCGTCCCCCGAACTAGTGTAAACTGTATCTCGGGGGGCAGTATCTGTCCTCAACGCCCGTTCAGGTGTCATAAGCATAGCTGTTGTTTATATTCGGCAAAAATTTGATAACATTTTAAAGGACGTGCCAAATGGATACTACGTAAGATTAGGATATATTCCAAAACTTAAAAAATATAAAAATTTGGATAACTAATGAGGTTACTAATAACTAACACAAGATAAATTATTTGTAAGTTATATGCCTAATGTGTGGGTATGTGTGTATAGGTGTGTGTGAGTGTGTGTGAGTGTGTGTAGGTGTGTATATATATGTGAGTAAGTGTGTGGGTGTGTAAGTGTATGTAGGTCTCAGCTTGACTTGAAAAACAAGTGGTGTTGAAGATAAGGTGTGGTAAAGTTATTGATAAGTTGGTTAAGTCAAGTTATGATGTTTGGATGTTTTTTACTCAATCACGCCGAAATAGCTGAACGAATTTCGATGAAATTTGGTAAACAGATATGATTATGACCTGGATTGAGCTATACGCTACCTTTGACCCTGGTAGAACGCGAGCGAAGCCGCGGGTGGACACTAATATAATATACATAAATGTATAATGAGTGTTAAAATAAAATAACAGACATATAAAGATAAGATTATGTAGATACCTATAGATTATACTACGATTTGTTAAAGTTTATTACTTCTTCAGTACTTTGGTAGTTTAATTACAGCAGCCACGTCACAAGCTCTTTTTTCAATTTATGGTTATTTAAATGATAAACGTAGTGGATTTTATTTAATCGATTATATAATTGAGGTGCCATAATAGGGAAGAAGCGACTGTAAAATGCTGATACTACAGCAGATCGCAGATCGTGCTTGTCTACTACACAAACTCGGTCGGACCTACGTTTTCTCTCTTTTAGCTTAGGGTCATATGTTATCAAAGAGTGTGCGCCAAGAATTGTTTGAAGCACAAACAGCTGTCTCACTGTGAGGACTTTAGAGTCGTTGTAAAGGGATACTGTGGGATAGCGCAAAGGCTTCTTTAGCATCACCTTTAGTACGGCTCTCTGTGGTCTCTCCAGATGCAGCATTTTAGTTTTTGCAGAACCACCCCATACAGAGATACAATATCTTAGAAGAGATTCGCTAAGAGCTGAGTAAACTATCTTTAGAGTTTTAATATTGGCAGAAGATCTGAGATTTCTAAAGATATCTATGATGTCAAGGAGTCTATGTGAATTTTCCAGTTTAATAACTGGTCAATGTACACGCCGAGATATTTCATGCTATCCGTTCTGGTCAGAGATGAACAGGTGCAGTTAACGGTCGGGTTCTGACAGTTGTGTCCTTTGATGTTGAAGTTAGCTCTTGATGGTTGACCGGCTGATGTTACTGAGAAGGTCATATATTTGGTTTTATCGACGTTTAATGTAAGTAAATTATTATCAAGCCAGGCCATATTAACGTTCATTGCATTTTCTGCTAGCTGCTTAGTCTCTCCCCAGTTGCTACCATATATTAGAAGAGCAGTGTCATCGGCATAACAGAAAATTTGACAGTTGGGTAGAGAGAGATCGCACAATTCATTTAGGTAGATTTGAAACAGGGTTGTGCCCAGAATACTGCCTTGTGGAACGCCATATTCAAGTGGAGCTTCATCGCTAATGTAATCGCCAAGTTTGACAAATTGCTTGCGATTCGTTAAATAACTTTTGAATATATCTAGGGCTAAGCCCCTGATTCCCATGCCTGACATCTTATTAAGTAGCAGTGGGACAGAGACAGTATCAAACGCCTTTGATAGATCTAAAAAGATTGCAATGCACTTTTTCTTGATATCTAAATTTCGAGCTATTTCATTGATCAGACCTCCCACTGCATCATCAGTCGATTTACCTTTTCTGAATCCAAATTGTTTGTTGGAGATTATTTGGTTTTGTTCTAGGTAGTTAGTAAGACATTAGTTCAATAGTTTTTCTAAAATTTTGGACAAGGCGGGCAAAACCGATATAGAGCGATAATTATTTACACTGTCTCTGTCTCCTGGTTTAAATATAGGATGTACCAGGGCTCTTTTGAAGGCATCAGGGAAATCACCGCTTGATAAAATTTTCTAAACATTAATGCTTACATTTATATCGATATAAAAAGTCGTTTTTGAAATGCCTTCGATATTGCATGTAGGAAAATTACAACCGTTAGAAAATTATATTTTCATCCCATCTATTCGAAAAGGACGACTGGGTTCGCCTTTAAGTGCACCCAACGGTGGTGTTTTCTATGAGAAACTTTTAGCGGGCAGTAATGAGTTTTGCGGCGCACTTATTAAGTTCCTAATTCAAAAAGTGCGCGGCAAAGATAATTGCGGCGCACTTATTGAATTTGGAACCAGCGCCAAATAATTCGAACGCAAATATTGTTTGAATAAATACTGGCTGGTACGACGGCCCAAAACCCAAAACAAAAAAACCCAAAACACACAAAAAACACAAAACACAAAAAAAACACAAAAACACAAAAAAACACAAAACACAAAAACACAAAAAAAACACACAACACACACAAAAAACACAAAACACAAAAAAAAACACAAAAACACAAAAAACACAAAACACACAAAAAACAAAAACACAAAAAAAACACAAAAACACAAAAAACAAAACACAAAAAAAACACAAAAAGAGCACAATACACACAAAAAAAAACACAAAAAAGCACAAAACACAAAAAACACAAAACACAAAAAAACAACCATTTGTTTTATTAAATAATAATATTACAATAACATATGAGGCGCCTTTTATTTTCTCATAGTGGGTGATGAAAAGCAGAGTGTATCACACGGGCGCAACATATATTTTTGGCTCGGGCGACGTACTTTGAATCCAAAACACACAAAAAAACCCAAAAAAATTCAAAAAAGCGCCCTCGCCGTAAAAATATTATGTTGCTCCCTTATGATACAATCTACTATTAAAGCTTATTAATTTTACTAGAACAAATAAATACATATAATTCAAACATTACACAGAAGTGAAGAAAAACCTTAAATAATTAATCTTTAAAATCACTGATATAAATAAATAAATAATGCTGGACAGTTCACACAACATTATCTAGCCCCAAGCTAAGCAGAGCTTGTGTTATGGGTACTAGATAACTGATATCCTTAATACAATACATTACATAGATAGATATTTTGTATTATACATAGAAAATACCCAGAACACCCTGTACAAATATCTGCAGATCGTACAAATATTTATTCCGAGGCGGGAATCTGCGTCGCAGGCGAACCTTCGCCCGGCGCGCCACAGAGGTCGTCACTTGGAAATAAAGCCCGGCATTTGGAGATCTTCATGCACGAATCTTCATCTTCATTTACTGCACCGGGACTATTTTTTTAACCCCCGACGCAAAAACGACGCGTTGTTATAAGTTTGACGTGTCTCTGTGTGTGTGTCTGTCTGTGGCATCGTAGCTCCCGAACGGATGAACGGATTTCAATTTTTTTTTTGTTTGAAAAGTGTATTGTTTGATAACCTCAACCTTAACCTTAACCTCCCCTCCCCCTCCCCCTCCCCCCCCCCCCCCCCCCCCCCCCCCCCCCCCCCCCCCCCCCACCCCCCCAAATCGACGGTCGGTAAAGTAAATTCCTACCAAATCGGTTCAGCCGTTTCATTGCGTTGAAAGTTTTTTTTAATTTTTACAAAATTAATTACTTGTTACAGCTCCGTACAAAAACGCTCCGATCGGCGTTACCTGTTTTAATCCTGAGAAGTTACCTCCAACCACAGACGCCTTACGCCGGCATATTCTAAAATGCCGCTACCTGGTAATGGCTACCGCGAAATGCATTCAGTATTATTATTTAACACTCACATACTTTATTTCGTAGTTATACGTTTGGGAGAGTGCCCTAACGCCAAGCCTAGCGTCCTGCGAGCTGTGGCTGGTGGGTTGACGGCAGTGCAATAGAAGCAATCCTCATGACGTTGCCGCGTATACCCGCACGCTGCGTTGCTCGTCGTGCATGTGGTTGCAAAGGTTTGTGCCAGACAAATCAGATGCTGCCGGTGCAGAAAAGGTTTTTCTTTTTCAAGTGCGTGGGATCTTTCAGAGAACAACCAACTTATAACTCAACTAAATTGTGTTTTTAGTAATTAGGTATTGTTTATGTTTTATATTTAATTTACCTTTTTTAGGGTTCCGTACCCAAAGGGTAAAACGGGGCCCTATTAAGACTCTGCTGCCTGTCCGTGAAATTTTCACAGATGATGTATTTCTGTTGCCGCTATAACAACAAACACTAAAAAACAGTATAAAAAATATATTTAAGGGGGCACCCATACAACAAACGTGATTTCTCCAAATGTAGGTTAAGCGAGAGGGGTCAGTTTTTGGATAGGTGACAACTTTTTGCGTGCAATTTTAATTTTTATTTTTTTACAAACGTGTTTTCTTTGCCCTTTTGATAATGGTACGGAACCCTTCGTGCGCGAGACTGACTCGCACTTGGCTAGTCTTTTTATTGATCATCGCCATTTCGTTTAATTGATTTATTTTCTTATTTTTTTCTGTTATGTATTAAGTTAGGTATTTGTGTTAATTAAACTTTATTTATTTCTTACTACTTCGTGTCACCGGTACATTCTTGGTCACCCTGCGTTAGGTCAGAAAGCAGCACTTGGTAAGGTGGCCCTGAAAATGGCCTAGTGACCGACGGTGAAAGAATAATGCATGAAGAATTTCAAATGAACATAGTTTTATTATAATAGTAGGGAAGCCAGGCCTCCGAAATTGAATTCCCGTTGGACAGACGACTCCCTCGCCGACAACCGATATCATTGTGTTCAGCATGATCTCCTGAACAAGAATAGACCGGATGTCGCATTCTAAAGTGGTGGAGGGGGGAGAGAGGGGTGGGGAAAGATGCGAAAACCGGGTATCAGGTTTGGTTAATATTTCAATAACCACTAGTCCGATTTTAATAAATAAGATGTCATACGATAGGTAATAAAATGATCAACATATTATGGTGGTAACATATTATTCAACAATGGTTTTTGTAAATGTCATAGTTTATTAAATATTTAGAAAAATGCCAAATTTCATACAAAAGATGATTTTGGTTTTGTTGAAAATGGCATTAAATTACACCTTACCACAGATAAAAGAATACTATACACCTTACTAAAAAGTGACGTATAACGAAGAACTGGGAAATTTATTCAGCAGTATTTTCTATTTTAAAAAAATAAATTTGGTTGAGAAACGACGAAACTGTGACAGGTTTTTGCAAATACCATATTTTATTAAATATTCAAAAAAAGGCCAATTGCAGACAAAATACTTTTTTGGTTTTGTACAATGAGCAGTTTTCGGGCAGTTTTTATGGCGCTCGCAGTATTGAAAGGCCAAAAAGATTTCTTATCCAGTCAGACGATGATGGTCTGGCCCAAATAGCTAATTTGTAACTTTAATGAACTTAAATTTTGTATTATGTAGGTTATACACGAATAGTTTCCGAGTTATACTTTTGAGAGCACTTGTGAGAAAAAATTGTCTGGACTAAACAGACGGCAATGAATTTGGAAATTGTATGTAGTCTAGTAGTTTTTACAAGAAAATATAATGAAAATAAAATAAAGTTAAAAATTTACATTTTAAAACTTTTGTTTTTGCGCAAACTCAAAACGGCTGTATTTTTTGAACCGTAATAGGTAGAAACTTGAAATTTTCACAGAATAAGTACGGATGTAGTTTCTGCAAGAAAACATAATAAAAGTAAAATAAAGTTAACAATTAAAATATAACAAACTTTTGTTTTTGTTCGATCTTCATAACGACTGTATCTTTTGAACCGAAATAGGTAGAAATTTGAAATTTTCACAGAATAAGTACTGATGTAGTTTCTACAAAAAAACATAATAAAAATAAAATAACGTTAAAAACTAAAACTTTAGTTTTTGCTTGGTTTTAATAAAGGCTGTATTTTTGGAACTGTTAGAAACTTGAAATTTTCACAGAACAAGTACTGAAAAAACTTCGTAGCCAAACCTCAAACCTCAGTCGGTCCAGTAGAGACTTTTGATACTTATAAGAAACAGGATCGATTGGCATTAAAAAAAGTTTATGTGTAAAATTACCATTTTCTTGCCGACTGTACATTTTTTCCAAAATCTGTGAATGCAGATCAGAATATCTCAAAAAGTTATGGATGGTCTCCTAGGAACGTTTTCCTGTAACTATAACGGTTAAGGTTGCTGCCGTTACTGCTGTTACTGTCCCGTCTCAAAAATCCACCTTTTTTTTTTTTTTTTTATACTACTGAATGACGGTACAAGCAGATGGCCCACCTGATGTTAAGCGGTAACCTCTGCCTATGAACAGTGCATTACCTCATAGGACACGTTCACCTAGGACGCACCCTATGTGGCATTACCACCCTACGCACCATATGTGTGCTGTCACTTTCACTTTTTCATGCAACGTCGAAGGTTCAAAAACTACTTCGTATCGATATAAATCTATTGATGTTGACAATAGCCTTCTAAACAGTTTTTCAGAAAAAGGAAAAAATCACGACGTGGGACACTTCGGAGAAGGGGGAGGTGAGGGGTTGGCAACCGGCATTTTTGGCTTCAGCGGGGTGGAATTACTAAGAAAACACCGTATACTAAAAATTAATATGATTTGCTTGTGAACTCATAACGGAAACCTTTTTAATTTTTTCACTAGACTATGAGGTAAAAAGATCATATTTGATTAGGTATCTAGAGCAGTGTTTTTCAACCTTTTCGTACACGCGCGCGCGACCCATTTACGACAGAAGCGAATAGACCGAAATCAAACTATATCCAATATATATATTGTATATATTGACGACCTCTGTGGCGCGGCGGGCGAAGGGCCGCCTGCGACGCAGGAGGTTGCGGGTTCGATTCCCGCCTCAGAACAAATATTTGTACGATCTGCAGATATTTGTTCAGGGTGTTCTGGGATTTTCTATGTATAATAAAAATATCTATCTATGTAATGTATTGTATTAAGTAAGTATATCAGTTATCTAGTACCCATAACACAAGCTCTGCTTAGCTTGGGGCTAGATAATGTTGTGTGAACTGTCCAGCATTATTTATTTATTTATATCAGTGATTTTAAAGATTAATTATCTTTCTATTTCGAACATAATGATCGAGATAAAATTTACAGGAACAGCCTTGTCTGTCACTGAAATTACTGTAAGCATTTGATTTTTACTTATTTTTACTTTAACTTCGCTTTTATTCAACCGCAACCCCTAAGCTATGTTGGCTTAGCGACCAATATGGGGGTCTCGACCCACAAGTTGAAAAATTAGAGATTACCTCTGAGCCATAGTTAAGAGAAATAAATAGCAGTATCAAAATATTAGGCCTTCGCGAGTATCGCGCAGTGCGTGGAGGCTGCGCGCGCGTGTCAAGGCCGCGTCCTCGGCCGTGACCGCCGCACCCTCGTGGCCTTCGCCCCGGAGCGGTAGGTTACCAAGGTATTACTTAGTAACTATTATTAGGTTGTTCGAAATCGAATCAACTGGTAACCACAGAGGGACCACGGGTAACTAACTAGAAATAGGTTGGTACGTTTACTATTTTTTATTATTATTACACATAAGTAGGTATCAGATTGTTTGTTGCCTAGTTCAGGGGTCTAAACACACTTTCTCTTATTTCTGAAACACAATAGGTCAGCAGATAAGTTCATCCAGAGCCTGCTTGAGGACGGTGGCTCTAAAAAGGGCCTAGTGGTGAATGAATCAGTGTGGTGAAAGGATTTAGTGCACCTGAAAAAGCCTTAAGTCTTCGAATTTTTGGTTCATGAGCATATCGGTTGCCTCACTATGATTTCTTTCACCCTTTCAGACCACGCACATTTGCGCACTAAAACATTCCGAGTGAAAAATCCATCGGAGCACGACCGGGATTTGAACCCACGACCTTCGGCGCTTAGGAGGAGGGGTAATCCTAACTCCCCATTGTCTTCCGTAAGCTAAGGTCTGGAGTCCAACGAAACGTCGAGTCGAGGCTTATATAGGTATTACTATAATATTTACCAGGTTACTATGTAGGTACCTTAAAATGGGACGTGTACCGTGGGCCAGGCTGTAAACATCCCATTTTGATTAGTAAAATAAAAGTACCTACTTACCTAATTCTATATATCAATCTATAATTAATAAAATAAAATAAATACATAAAATAAAATAAATAGAGACAGTTAAGGCCCGTAATTTGGATAACAGTTTAACCTATCATTCAACGCCATTCAAAAAAAACAGAGAAGCATAGGGATGCTACGCTAACGTAATTAAACCTATAGTTTTGTTAGTAAGGATTTTTTTTTATTTTTTCTATATTCCATATACCTATATGATTAATTAGTTGGTCTTCCCGAATATTACTCTGAACTATCGGATATTGGCATTACCTTCGCAGCTACGTTCTCAAAGATCATTGGCATTATCTGACCGTAAACTGTACTTCATCATCATCACCCGTTTCACGTCCATTGTTGGACGAGGCCTCATATACAGTGTGTCCCACGGCCATGCTACATGGAGGACACGTACTTTAAATATTGAAGTTAGGAAGTTTACCATAATGGAGACTTTCCTTTATTTTTTAAAGTCAGTAATACTGCATTCAGGGATATTAAAAAAAACACTTGCTTAAGACAGGACACGAACAGGGCAAAGTAAATAAAAAAAAGCGTAAATTACAATTAAAGGAACACCATGAAATTATGAAATAAGAAAAGACAGAACTTATTTTTACTCCGTTTCTGTGTCTTAATCCCTAATTTCATGGTATTCCTTTAATTTAAGATACCTACTATGTTATTGAAACAAAAAAAGAAAGAAAGAAAGAAACGTTTATATAAGACTATACAATCAAAGAAACACACCAACAACAAAAAAAACATGATAGGAACTAAATAAAAACTAAAACAAAAACAAATTACACAGATATAAAAAAAGGCAATTTGTGAAGGAAAAGAAGAAAAGAAGAAGAAGAAGAAGGACTTTGTAGAACATTTGTCGTGGCAGCTAGCTTATTAAGGAATGAGTTATTACTGGAAGAAAGCGTTATCTGAGTTAGTAGTGGGAAGCAATGGCAGTGATGAGCTCACCACTTTTCACGTCTTTTCACGTATTCCCACGATGGTGCAACCCACGGTGAAAAAAGACCCATTGAGGCTCATGCCTACCCTGTCAGGGAAAAAGAGCGTGTGTCTGTGCATGTATTTATTTTTTAGTTTTATTTGTGTTTATTTGAGATCCTTGTTTCCTCCATTGTAACTTACCCAAGAACCTAGGGCACCGGATCATACTATATCTCCTAAACAAGTACCCATACAAAAATGCCTTTGTAATAACTGTACAAATAAATGCCTTTACTTTTCAGATTAGAATCAGATTTATAGAGAGATATTTTTTTAATTTAAATATCTCTCTATAAATCTGATTCTAATTCTGATTCTGTATAATCGTGATTAAATGAGCCCGTGCTTAGACTGTGTGTTAGCATAATATCTCTGCTAAACTTAATCGAAATCCGTTCAGCCGATTGAGTTACAAACAACTTTTGTATTGTATTTATGTATTCGTAGCAGTAGCATACAGCGGTAGGTGCTTACCTAGTTTATCTATGCCTGTACGTAACGCCCACTCAGATTCATACACGTGCCACACTGAGGGTTACGACACGGTGAAGGCTGCGGGTCCCAAACTCCCTGAAATCGAGGCCACCGACCTCCAAGGAAATCTTCCAGGGAGCCTGACCTTGACCTTTACACGCGCAAGCGCCATACCATTTACTCAGTACCCTGACCTTGTTATGAAAGGATCTTATGTAAAACCGCCGAATATAAGGGTAGATAGGTATTCTTTTTAGAAGAAACAGCGAAGTTTCTAGAAAAAAAGCTTTTGAGTCCATATCACGACATATCAGAAGCTTCGAGTAGGTAAATCAATATTTATGACCTAAACTTCGGCTTAGGCCTAATTTGGCAAGCTTTTATTCTTAGAAAGGAGGTTGGTGTATCATCACAGCCTGTAGAAGTCCACTCCTGGACATAACCTGCCCCATAGAATGCTAAGATGGAGCGACGTCATTATGAAGGTGGTAAAAAGTCGGTGGATGGAGGATCAAGACTGTCCGTCGTGGTATTATGTTCATATATGAAGTGAGGTAGGTATGACGCAAAATTCCTAACCGCTACCTCTGTATAAATGAAGACAAACTTAGACATAGTTACATATTGGTTGGGGAAAAAGTTTCTTCGCATTTTATATGAAAACTCAAGACATCTTTTTACAAAGTTTATATTTAATAACAGTGTACCTATATGTGTAATTTTGTTCGATGACTTTCTGCCATCTTGTAGTGACATGATCCCGTTGCTGTATAAATTTTGGGACATTAAATCAAAAAAACTTGACATTTAGTTTTTGTAGTCCTCTCTTGGTGATAAACCTGACACTGTCTAAAGAATTCTAAAGAGACCGAAACATCTGAAGGAGCAAGGTCAGGGCTATATAAATAAATTAATTAATATAGCTGGACAGTTCACACAACATTATCTAGCCGCAAGCTAAGCAGAGCTTGTGTTATGGGTACTATAATAACTGATATACTTAATACAATACATTACATAGATAGATATTTTTTATTATACATAGAAAATACCCAGAAAACCCTGAACAAATATCTGCATATCGCACAAATATTTATTCCGAGGCGGGAATTGAACCCAAAACCTCCTGCATCGCAGGCGAACCATCGCCCGCCGTACCACAGTGGTCAACACCTCCCAGCCAAACTCTCTTAATTTTTGCTGAGTGTCTGAACATGTGTGTGGTCTAGCGTTATCGTGATGAAAGACCACACCCTTTCTATTGATCAATTCCGGCCGCTTTCTCTCATTTTCTTAATCTCATCAGTTGTTGGCAGTAGAGATCCAAATCGATGGTTCTGCCCGGCAGTAAAAGCTTATGATGAACAATGCCCTTCCAATCCTATCATCACACAGCATCACCTTATTGCGAGTTAACCCGGATTTTGCCACAGTCTGTGAAGCCTGGCCGACCTTTGACCACGACCTTTTTCGCACGTTCTTGTCGTACGTGATTTTCTTTTCATCACCAGACATCAATCTCTTCAAAAACGGTTCGGTTTCATAACGTATCAATAAAGAATCGCAAATACACGGTTCATTAGGTTTCTTTCAGTGACTCTTGTGGCAACCAAATATCGAGCTTTTTTGTGTACCCAGCTTTATTCAAATGGGTCCAAACTGTTTTGTGGTCAATTCCCAGTTCTTTAGCTATATCGGTAACTACTGATATGCCGATATTGCTGAAATATGAAATATTTGTTCCTGGTCTGGGTATTATGGTACCATGGTACCATACTACTGGTACAATGGCACTGATGGTACTTTCTGATACCCACGACACAGGGAATCCTAGTGTGAGAGTGACTGTTGGGTGTTATGTTATGTTATAAATAGGTACTAACGACGAAAGATGCATCGCAAACTTTTGCAGCAAACACTCTTTGTTTTATGCACAAAAACCGACACTGACGGATTGGCAATAAACCACCGCAAATGCACCCAAACCTACGAAAACACCCTATATCCACCCGTTTGTGTTTGTAGAGGTTTGCCTTTAGTTGCCAAACATGTCGAAGCACCTAATTTTATGAACCTGATTGTAAGAAAATTGGCAAAGAGTGTATCAGGCAGTACGTCTGTCGGTGTACCTACCGCACTAGTGTGGTAAAGTGTAAAGTAATCACACGAGGGCGGAGGTAAACTAACTTTCGAAATAGGTATGTTTACTGGCCTTGTAAGTATGTATACTTGTCGAGCACTATATTGACAAAATAATAATAATGCTGGACAGTTCACACAACATTATCTAGCACCAAGCTAAGCAGAGCTTGTATTATAGGTACTAGATAACTGATATACTTAATACAATACATCACATAGATAGATATTTTTATTATGCATAGAAAATACCCAGAACACCCTGAACAAATATTTGTTCCGAGACGGGAATCGAACCCGCAACCTCATGCGTCGTAGGCGAATCTTCGCCCGCAACGCCACAGAGTCGTCAAATAAAGAAGTCGGTACCTACTATTTTCTACACAATGTGAAAATTACTGTCTAGTTAGGTTTTTTTAAATACCTACAACATTTTCTCGGCTCGCTCCACTCGCTGTCGTTTTGTTTATATTATGCCTACTGTTATGGGCGGCTCGCTTTGATCTCAATGGGTCTGTTGCCCTGTTGCAGTGATAGTACCTCCAATTAGGTTCACAAAATAATTATTTTGCAAACGGTAAAATAGGTATACGGAGTTGAAAATGTTCTTAATTCACTTTTTGTGTAACGTACGACACTAAAAAGAATGAGAAACGGGTATTTAGATGATCCGTGCTAATTTCCTGGGGTGTCTAGCGACTACCAACGAAGCTTTGGTAGCGAAGGTAGGTAAGTACTTACCTAGATAGACAGCGGTGGGTAGCACGTAAAAAGTGTTGGATTGCAGTATGGCAAGCGTGCAGTCTGGTCGGTGGCGACAGGGTGGTGGGAGAGTCGCAGGGGTGAGGCCAGACGGCGAATGAACTGCAGAAAGGGTTAAGGCGTGTAGGTACCACGGCCAATAACCAAGAACACGGAAAGCCGACAAATTCAATAAATACTAGCAAAAAGCACAGCTTTGTAAGGGCTCGTAAGTTTTTTATTAGGTCTACTTGTTATTGTAATTTATTGTACCTAGGTATATGAACACATCTTGACATCAATTTAATTAACTACCTACCTACCTATGCTAGATTATAAATCTAGAGGTGTGATAACTTTTAGGGTTTTTACCTCAAAAGGTAAAAACGGAACCATTATAGAATATCTCTCTCTATCTGTTTGTCCGTCTCTCACAATCTATTTTCTCAGAAACAACTGGACGAAAATATTATAAATTTGGTAGGTAGGTACATATCATACAGAGTTACATGACCCAACCACGTACATACCTACTTGTATCGTAAATAAACTCTGAATGTGATTGTGGGTGTTAATCTAAGGGGAAAAATAAAAATAAACTTTTATTAGTAATTGCATCATGTGACATAATATCAATGAAACGGCTCGATAAGGGGAAATAAGATATAGGTAGGTAGTAGGTACACACATCAAAAAAGTCTAAGCAACACACAACTTTGTTGGAATACCTTTGTTCTTTGCTATAAACTTTTAAAAGTAGAGATAAACACACACACACTTACATAGCGATGTCATGTCACATTACAACATCCATGCATGTCACACACACTTGTGTCAGATTTGTAACACATTCATTATAGATCCACCAACTTATCTGTAGAACCATTTACCTACATTTTTCTATCATCTACCTACAAAATGCTCGACTCTCTCCGCCATATTCGAAAAGAGACGTCGTCTACTCTTATTTTATTTCTTTTCCTAGTGTTTTTGTTGAGTTATTTTGTGTTATTTTGGTGGCGTTTTAACCAATGTAGCTCGTAAAGATAAATGATAAATGATTTATTGCTGTTAGATCTAGGTGGTAACATTTGTTGGTGTTAAGGTCTTAATGTGCATCTCTAGTTTGCCATGTCTGGCCTACAACATTTTATACAAGCAAAACACAAAATTAATTAACAAAAGTCAAACAATAATAATAAAAAGTAGGTACAAACAAATATTATGAAACATAAATGACATTTAAATTGTTGGAAATAAATTAGATTGTTTAACATTAAAATTTGACAATTAGAAATTCATTAATCGAGTAATAAACCTTTTCTTTTCAAAAGAGCACAAGTGTAGTGAAATGAAATGCAAGTGAATTGCATGGCTTCCTTTTCATATTGGTGGAAATTGTGTACCAAAGTTTTAGTAAAACGGTGACCGTTTCACTAGGTAAAACTATGGTAGGCAATCTATACCAAACATGACTTGACTCTGACTTTGACAAATTAGAAGGGGTGTAACGTTGCAAATTATATTGAAAATACAATACAATTATATTGAAAATACAAAAAACCAGTTAGTAGTAGTAGTGCTTTTTTGTGAAAGAGTTCGTTCGGGGAAGTACTACCACCATACCTATTTTTGCCGCAACGCAGTAGTGCTCGCATTGCTGTGTTCCGGTTTGAAGGGTAAGGGTGCCGGTGAAATTACAGGCACATGAGACTTTTCATCTTCATGTCTCAGGGTGGCGGGCGCAGTGCAATGCCACATAGGGTGCGTCCTAGGTGAACGTGTCCTATGAGGTAATGCACTGTTCATAGGCAGAGGTTACCACTTTTATCAGGTGGGCCATCTGCTTGTTCCGTCAATCAGTAGTACAAAAGAAAAAAAAAACTTTATCTGTGCTTTTGTGTGATATAGTAACAAAATACCATGGACTTAGTATACGCAAGGACTGAGCGCTTTAAAAAATTATAATACCAAAACAAGACCTTATTCCATTAAGTTAAGACTCAATTTAGATTACCGTCATAGATAGAGGAAAAACGAGCCAAGAGAGATAGGTAGAATAGAATTAGTTTGTCCCTTTCTAACACTTGAAATTATAGCTTTATGATACCAAGGGTGACCATGACCATTGTACAGGTATATACTCAGAGGTCATCGATACTACAAGACTAAAAGAGTGCCGTCGCGGGACGCCTGGCAGACAAGAAACATCACGGCATGGCTGCGTCATGCCGTTTGCCGACACTGAACACTCGGTAAGTAATCAGTAACAAGGTTCGATAACACTTTTTGTGATATTAAAAAAAAACGTGTTTCTGTTGAGGTTAGAGCATGGAACCTGTTTAAGTATGGATAATACATTGTGTGTCAATTAAAAAAGTTAAGCTTGACTTCTTGTTCTGTCTGATATTAAAAGAAAAACTGGGATGAAGATTGCGTTTTAGAGGCATTGAACTTGACTAGATTGGCATCACCCCAGTCGGATACAGCCTTGAGAGTCAAATTCAGACGCTGCAGCATCTCATCTCTTAACTCCTGAATTAAGATACTTCATATTTAAAAGTTGGCCGTCGCGGGACGCCCGGCAGACGAGAAACATCACGGCATGGCTGCGTCACGAGTCACGCCGTTTGCCGACACTGAACACTAGGTAATTAATCAGTAACAAGGTTCGATAACACTTTCTGTAATATTGGAAAAAAAACGTGTTTCCTACAAACGCAAGCCCAGTCCCGAGTCATCTATTAGGGGAGGTCAACATTTTATTTTACGAAATTAACAAAAAGTTTTATTGATCCGTGATAAAAAAAAAACTTCCATTCCATGTACCTACCTACCTACATAAATGTCTCTGGAAAAAGTTTCCTGGACATATTTTTTTTTAATGGTAATGGTCTCGTATTCAATCAATCAATCAATCAATCATTTATTTTGCGAAACATGGGTACATAAGATGATAATAACAATAAAAAGATACAGGCCATCATCAGCTTTACAGCATGCAAAGTTAAAAAAAAAGTACATCGTTACAAGTTAAAAGATAAATCACTACAAACAAAGAGACACACTGTCTCTATAGTACATATCTTGCTCGGCTCGTTTTTCAGCTGCGAGCGCTCAGTCCTTTGGTATACTATGTCCATGACATATTATATGACGAGACATAGTTCGTTACGCTTAGCATAAGTATAATTATATTTATATAAGTATATTTTAAGTTAATGTGTACCATCTATGTCAATAAATGAATTCAATTCAATTCAATTCATGGAGAAATCTATATAGAATCGTAGAACCATTTTTTTTCATTTCGAGTTTTTGGTGTTCGTGTCTTTGTTCCGTGAGGTTAACCGTTTGTATACTTAGTCCATGGGCTAGCCATTCATCCGTACATAGAGCGAGAATTTATCCGACCGAAGCATTTGTCAAAACGTCGAGAATGACATTGAATCATAGACAAGACAATCCATGGTCTGCCATGGTCTGATGTGTTGTAGTTTTTTCGCAATATATGCTCTGTGGATTTCAACAAATCATCAACCTTCAGAAAAAAAAACTGGCATTCGGCTGTCAAAGAAAACGAGACTTTTGGCAAACTCATGAGATTTTCGTAGTTTTATCGTTTATGTTTGTACTCAAGATTATATAAATTATGCCGAAGAACAAAGGAAAAGGAGGTAAAAACAGGAGGAGGGGAAAGAACGAAAATGAGACGGAAAAACGTGAGTTAGTCTTCAAAGAAGATGGTCAAGAGTACGCCCAAGTCACAAAGATGCTCGGTAATGGCCGCTTGGAGGCCATGTGCTTTGATGGCATAAAACGTCTATGTCATATCCGAGGGAAACTAAGGAAAAAAGTATGGATAAACCAAGGGGACATCATATTAATAGGCTTACGAGATTACCAAGATGCGAAGGCTGATGTAATCTTGAAATATACACCTGATGAGGCAAGGAATCTGAAGACTTACGGAGAGTTCCCTGAGACAGTACGTATCAACGAGACTGTGGTCTATTCTGTGGATGGCCTGGATGAGGATATTGAGTTTGGTGATGAAGTTAGTTCAGAAGATGAAGCTGATGCCGTAGATAATATCTAAGATCACTAGCTCTATCTGTCTTCTACTGCAGTAAGTTTGTGTAAATTTATTTTGCTGTTACGAATAAACATGACTTTGTGATTTTTAAATTAGTCTTCAACTTTATTTCATACATACTCCTAAAATTGTAAAGTTTATTTATGTACACCCTAACTAAACAATTGATGATGTAAGTGTTTATAACACAGTTGTATGAGGTATAGGTACCTTTATTTATTTATGTAAAGAATAGTTACTTACCATTATTTCATCAGTTTTAAATTGTTATAGTTAACATTCCTTGAATTAATCTCGGTTAAGACCATTAAAAGTATTTTTAAAAGTTTATGGAATGTATATAAATTAAATAATTGTATCATACAGAAATTTGCTATTATTTCCTTTGTAAATCACTTAATTTCTTTTTTTGGAATAGCCGTTATGATCTTGACTAACAGTATATAAATATGAAGCTGCATTGTAAAATTACAAACATACAGCTTTATGATGAACTAATGCAATTTATTTCAGATTATTCAAAGGAAGTTTAAGACATAGTCTGAACAGATCTTGTGCTCCTAGTATTTGTTTCTCTGGCCAGTATTTGCTCTTAAGGAGAACTCCTTTCCCTAATAGTTATTTGATTGAAATGATATCATACCATAATACATGCACCACCAACACATACAACATTGTGTAGTAACAAGGACAATGAGAAATATTAAAAGTTCAGAAAGTATACACCGGCATACAACTCATATTTCCATTACCTCATGTACAGCCTTGTCTATATAACTAGGCAGCCCTGAAGTTGCATTATGAAGTATCAGTGCACTAGACTATTTTGTTCCTAAAAAAAGCTATTGCGCAACCATACGGGTAACCTCAGGGCACCCTGGTTTTATATCGCCTGTACATTCCATTGGAATTTTCATTTTTATTCATCATGTTCTGTAAGAAAGGGGTTTTACCCGTGGTTCCACTAAAGTAGTATAAATATATTCCATTCCCTAAGTCCTGTAGTTATGATTTAATTTAACCATTCCATGATAGGTGTTTTTTACTAGATTTACTATAAAAATAAACCTAGGTACCTATCAATAGTTCGACCACACTACCTACTCAATAATGTATGAAATGATGACTTTCAGATGTAGGTAATAAAAAAAAAAAAAAAACTAAATTATTTTATATTGTATATTATTTTGAATCATCTTATAAGGTCTGTTCTGTTGTCTGTTCAGCGCCTGTTCCAAAGCAACAAACCCTAACAAACATGGCCTTCTCTTGATTTCAAGATCCTTCTTACTTTAACGTACAGACTGTTCACTGTAAGTTGGCACCTGCATGGAGTATTTACAGGTGACATCTTACAGTGAATGAGCGGGACCGATCACCATAAGTTGGCACCTGCCATGAAGTATTTACAGGTGCCATCTTACGGTGAACGAGCTGTAGTGATTACATGTCTCAGTGCTTACTTCTAGTTGGGATGCGCCTTTGTGGTGTCTTGAGAACAAGTAGAACCGGATGCCTATGCATCAGGTTCTACTTGTTATGTTTGTTATTCGTGGTTCTTGTTTTTAAGGGCAAAGGGAAATAATAAACAAGGTAGTAAAATGTAAAGAGAATCAGCAAAAGTTCATAAAATATTACACGCTACAGTTAACTGTTGAGGGGTAGGGCGACATCAGGCCATCCGCCGCCGCCGTGCAGTATTCCCAATAAAAGACCCAATTACTTAGGTAGGCATAGCCAATAAGTTCTAGACATAGCCCAGAGGATAGGCAAGCTGAAGTGGCAGTGGGCCGGTCATGTCTGCAGAAGAACTGATAACCGGTGAAGTAAACGAGTTCTTGAGTGGAGACCACATCTTGGCAAACATAGTGTAGGGCACACTCTGGCTAGGTGGAGCGACGTCATGCGCGAGGTGGCTGGCAAATACTGGATGAGGAAGAGCCGAAAACCGGGCTCAGTGGCGTGCCATGGGAGAGACCTATGACCAGCAGTGGACTGCAGTAAGTTGATGATGATGAATTAGGTAGGTACTCAACATTTTGGAATAGGTAGGTGGTATTCAGTTTATTACAGGTAGCCCTAGTTTAGGAGTCAGAGCTTCATTCTGACTCCTGACATACAGGTAGCCCTAGTAGGAGTCAGAGCTTCATTTTAATATGTACATTGGTTTATTCAATGAATGCTTTACTTACTTACTATTATTAATAGATCGTTAACAATATAATAACTACATATGTTAAACGAGCAATATTTGTACACCTAGTACCTACCTACCTATATATTTGTAAACACGTTCTCGAAAACGGTTCTAACAATTTCGATAAATTTGCTACCTATTTCTGGGAAAATTAGTTTTTCTACAAACTTGTTTTTTTCATACATATTCGCTAGGTAATCTATGTCATCAGTCACAGACACAGAATGTTGAATACAAGTAATTCGTACATCTCTTGGTGAGCGAATGAATGACGCACACATCACACAACAAATCATACACACAGAAAATTCAAATGACAGTACTGGCACAGAATAAATATTAGGTACCTACTGGCTGAAGACGGGCACTAGGCACAGGGGTGCGTTCAGTGGGTACACTCCAAGGATGTAGTTGTTTTTAACCACGCTCTGAACGACTTGGATTAACACGTAATGTCAATGCTATTGACAATTTTTGATGTTAATTTAGCTCTTTTTGTCTGAAACAACAACAGCCTTATTTTTAAGACTTTTTCCTATTATTTTTTTTTTTTTTTTTTAAGAAATTCTTAATAATACATTATGTCACTTACATCAGAAAAACATTTACCTTAAACTTTACATTATACAACAACAACAGCTTCTTTAATATATAAAAGGCAATGTCCTGACTGACTGACTGACTGACTGACTGACTGACCGAGGTCCAACGCACAGCCTAAACCGCTGGGCGTAGAGACTTGAAATTTGCAGGGTGTGTTCGTCTCGATGCGTAGTGTTGTACTAAGAAAGGAATTTTGAAAAAGGGTTAGGATGCTAAAGGGTTCAAAATGCGGTTCTAACTTAGAACAAAAATGCTCTGTATTTCGGAAACCGTTAGTAGTAGAACCATGAAATTTTACAGGGAGATTCCTCAAATAAAATTAACAAACACGTATTTCAGTGATTCCTGAAATTTTGCTGAAAAAAGCCACGGGAACGTTTTGTTTATAAATAAATACACTTTACGTTTTAGCCAGATTTCAGTGTATTTTGACGATTTAAAAGTTAGTTTCACAGTATAGTCATTGAGATCAAAATATTTTCAGGACCTCAAGGTTCAAATGGGACCCTTAAATTGAAAAACTTGAGTATGGTGTCGTTTCAAAGGTTGTTTCACGGTGTCATTGTTGAGATCGAAATATTTTAAGGACCTCAGGGATAAAATGGGACCTCTAAATTGAAAAACTTGAGTATGGTTTCAAAGGTTGTTTCACGGTGTCATTGTTGAGATTGAAATATTTTAAGGACCTCAGGGTTAAATGGGACCCCTAAATTGAAAAACTTAAGTTCGGTGTCGTTTCAAAGGTCGTTTCACAGAGTCGTTGTTAAGATTAAAATATTTTCAGAAAATAAAGGGTAAAATGTGACTCCTAAATTGAAAAACTTGAGTGTGGTGTTGTTTCTAAAGTCATTTCACGGGATGGTTGTTGATGTTTAAGTTGTTGTCTGCACGCCACGCCGGCGATTTTTTCAAACTACGCGCGGACGAAGTCGCTCGCGGGTCGTCTAGTTAAACATATAAGTTAAACGTATAAGTTTTCTTTCTTTTGGGGTATCATTTTTAGGTCTCATAAAGAAGAGTAAGACTGTTTTTATTTTATTTTCAATAGTATTGGAAAATAAGTTCATGAGGCCGCCAAATCAGTTTTTTTCAAAAATTTTGTTACTACCTATGTTTTTTTTTTCCATTTGATTTAGGAACTTGTTTTGTAAATATGCTACTTGGAAAATATGGACTAAGGAAAGGCTTAGGGTTAGTGCAAGCAAATTTATCGTTAGGATAAGACTAAAAAAGTTAGGAAAGAACTTAGGTAGGCGATTCTTATGTTTAGTGCAAACGGGTGTTAGTGTTATTTCCATTGTTCACAGTTCATTCATTGATCGAGACAGAGAGCTTCGTTTCCATAGACAATTCCTGTTCTTGAATGACACTTTGAATGATGACACCCTACTTTTACAGAGAAAGAAATTTTTTAAGTTACCATGTATATATGTTGCTTCTTCTTCTTCTTCTTCTTCACATAATGGCTTCTGAGGAGTGCTCCAAACAATTTCTATGTAGCTTGCTTGATTGATAGATTTGTACGATACGTCATTCACGGTGCGCGGCGCCATATTGGATTTGTTATGCATAAAAAACATAGTGAGCACGTGGATTGTTGGAGAAATTGGTGAAATTCAGAAGTAATATCAGATAATTCATCGTTTCGGAACATATTCATCATCTAAACATATAAGTGCAAACTGTTTTTTTGGAAAAAATTCGTAAGTATACCATCTGTATCTAGCCGGTGGCATGATTCCAGATTTGGATCATGCATGCATGCTAGGAATAGTACTGTCGCAGGCTGGTAGGCTGCGTTGTAAGATTATAAATACGGAGCACATATTCGTTGATAATTCAGATGTTCCACTATCAATATTAAATAAATGTATTTTCTCTATTCTTATCAAGATATCACTAAAGGTATAATTGCGTAACCTTTCATTTACCATTCCACATTTGCTTACGTGTTGCCCGTGAAGGAAGGTTTCCTCATACCGCTAGTGACCCTCACCGGTTTTTAAGTTTATTATATTTATCTGCATACGATTTACACACATAATAGTCTCTGAATGCTTTTGTTTAGAGATAACTTTGAGGTACATGTTGTATTTATGCTAACAGTTGGTAATTGAAAATAGCTTGTATTGTTGCAAGGAAATCGGGTTTATTTCAGTAGTTAGCCCATATGAATATCATTGATTCACATCAGATTCACTCCTATCATGTAATTTTAGAACCGTAATTTGTTAATTATTTTGGGTACCTACTGTTTTTAGTGTCCATGTGTCAGTTTAGATTGTAAATAAACACGCGGGACAATAACCTATTTACGTTTGGTGTAATCACTGCTGACTTAGTTGTGTGACAAAAGATTACAATAAATCCATGTGATGATAAGAACTTTACTTTGCAAAATCAAAATGGAGTGTTCACATGTAAGTATGTCAACTGCTTATCTAAAAATTATCAAATTGGCAGTCTAGTTTTTAACAGTTTTTTCTTACCAAATAATGTGGAGTAGTATTTTGATAGACTTTAATCAGTCCCTACTAAATTATTTTAAAACTGGGTCAGCGAAGTTAATGTGCACATAATCAAAATTCTTGGTTAGATACAAAAACTTTTTTCAAAATTAATTCATATTAAAATAAAATAAAGCAGTTGCAGTATGTATAAATAATTTATTTGTTTTAGAATAATTCTAAAAGTGGCTCTACAAAATGGCACCTTCTCGCCAGTTGCTCATGTGGTCTGTTCCATCAATAGCTGTGTTGCTGGGAATATTTTGGTTCAAGAAAAAGAGGGAATACGCCAAATCTGACCCTGGTGGAAGAGAAAGGTTGAAAAGCCTAAAAGAAGAACTTGCAGAAGCTCTAAACACACACGCTGAAGCTCGGAAGGCGTCACCTTTGGGGAGAGCAGATCGCTCCATCATCCAGTCTGCTCCCATTGATATCAATCCCAACGGAATCAACTCTCAGAGATCCTCACCATTGGAATTGACTGACGAAGAAGTGGATATAGAAATAGAAAAAATTGTAAGCAGAAAAAAATCAGTTGTAAATGAAAATAGAATGTCAGCCGGCTTTGACAAACAACATTTGGTGGTGAGCTCATCCAAAATTATACCCTCATTCATTGTGAAAGAGTCGCCACCAAATATGTGCTCACCACTCAAAATAAAAATGTCTCGTTCAGAAGATGATAATATTTCTTCATTGACTAATGAAGAATGTACAAATGACATAGATATAAATACTGAGAAAACAGCGTCTCAGCAAGCTAGCACTAAGTCTGAGGTAATGACTTCAGAAGTAAACAGAAATGAAGCAAACCCTAGTGTAGAGGCAGAAGAATTAAATGTCAATAATGATATTGATGAACCTAGTGATAGTAATGACAGTGATAATAGATTCTCCACAGCACAAAGCAGACGTATCTCTGAGAGAGATTCTGCTAACCACAGCCCTGTGGACCCCATGCTAGCTAGTCCGTCAATGTGTCACTTCTCTGATAACCATAGTGAGGTAATTTCACACACATTTATTTATGCATTTTACTGAATTCGTCTGATATCTTTCTTAACTCTAATTTGATATGATTTCCAGGGATCAAGTGACAGTGGTAAAGGTTGTTCAGAAGCCGCTAGTCCCCCTCCGGCCACCATAGTTCCATCTGAATCTGCTCTTAGAATACATCAATTCCTCATATCGCAGAGCCTGGTTGGGCTACTCATAGGCAAACATGGGTCATTTGTTACCCAAATCAAATCAAAAACGGGTGCAACAGTGTACGTCAGAAGACATCCAGATTCTGTCAAGCAAAAAATTTGTGCAGTTGAAGGTAAAAAAAAACAAAGCTTGTTTTTTTTATTTCTGTATGAAATGGTCTCGTGCTAAATTCTCTTTACATTTCCAGGAACTCAGAGCGAGATTGAATCAGCTTTAGATATGATTAGAGAAAAATTCCCTGAAAAGAAATTCCCAACATTTTCCCTTCAAGAAATCAGCGCAGAGCTGTATCAAAGGCTAACTCCGCTTGTGCCTGAATTCCTTCAAGTAAGTGCACTATTTAAATAATAATCTATAATCATGTAGCAATCATCTGATTATGACCTTATATTCCTTATTATTGTTAAAAATAAAAAAGTAACTTTTACTGCTATTTAAATAATCAATTTGTATCAAGGAAAAATATCAGTTCTTTTACCCATCAATGTTTCCTTCAACTGTTGTGAAGTAGTCAAGTGATATTATGTATGATTGGCATTCAGGAACTTCCTTGTTGTTGATACAAAGAAGTAATAAATAATAAGAGCTCGTTGATCTGTTGTTAGCCCACACACTGTCCCACTTTCAAACAAAGGCAATCAGTTTGTTTTACTTTATCAGAAGGAAATAAATTAATAATCAATAAGCCATACTTGCCCCTAATCCATTTATCCTTTATAGCGAGAAAAGTCATTGGCTCTTTAATTTTGCTTTTACTGCTCTAAATTATAGCTCTAATTTTTTGGTGGAATAGCCATGAATATGAATCGAACGAAGTTAGTACCTCTTCTCACAGACTGAACTTCCAAGCTTTTCATAATGAAAACATCTGTTCATTTATTTACAGTTTGATAACCAAAACAACATTCAGCATTTCTTTATCAATCTCTTAGATAAACTATGAAGTAAATTCCATAATATTCGCGCTAGAAATTAGTAGGCAGTGGAAATTTCCAACGAATCGTATATGTTCCGCGATAAAAACTAGCCCAATAAATAGCGTGACCCAAAATAACTTCGCGTTGAAATATAGGTCTGTACGCCTACGGTAAAGCGTGTGTTTATCTGTGTAAAATGTAGATATCCATCTGGTACAATAGTGACGCTTGCTAATTTAGAATGTATAATTGCAGCTAGTGGAGTCTGTGAACAATGACACAATAATGACGTGTCTGGTGAGCGCGGGGCATTTCTTCCTGCAACAGCCGCTGCACCCCACGTTCCCCTCGCTGCACGCGCTACACCGCCTCATGGCCGCCACGTATCAGACGCCGGAGGTGCCCTCCTTGCCGCGCCCTGTCAAAGGTAACGGAACCAGTTCGCGGTTACGACATAGCTTCATATGACTTGCTCTCCTTTCAGTGTCTTGCGTTGCCGCTTTTTTGTGCCGATTGAATTGGTTTTTTGCATATTTTATGTGCTACTTTAGAGAATGTTGATTATTTTCAATCAATTTATATCTTTCTTCAGATGGAGATGCTTCTATTTGAGGATTTCTTAGCTCATTACAGTTTTTTTTAATTTTTGTAAGTTTGGATATGCAGGTGAAAAAAGAACATCTACTGTTACTAGTTGTAATCAAACTCTACCTTTTCCTTATAGTTTTTGTCATGTTTTTGTGTACCTAATCATTGAGTAATAAAAAATGTAGTATGCTCATCTCTATCAAAATCAAGTTCGTCTTTTAAACTAGTGAATTTATTTCGATTCTTTGCAACTGTATTACAGAGCAACTTGTCATCTTAAAATCACAATGTTTTTGTATGCTTATTTATTTGATTAATGCTCATTATGTCCTAACTGTTACACAAACACTACGAACCTCTAAACATGTCACGGCCATTAACAGCTCCGTCCGCGGCCGGTTTCTCAGTTAGCAATGCGTACAAATGTCGTGATTGACTATTTGCAATCTTTCGTTACCATAAAATTATATAACTACAATACTAAAATCATGTGTTTCGTGACACAAAATGACCCACAACTAGATTATTTTCTCTTGCTTCGAGATAAATCTACCTTACCGGTCTAGTCCGGCATTTTTAGTATGAAAATCCATGTCTGTCATGTTATCACAGGGAATTTAACTAAGAAAATTGAAAATCACCATAAGACGATTTAAAATGATCCTTGTGATTTCAATGAATAAAATACTTTTTGACTTTGACTTTGAATCATGATTGACGCTGCATATGACGCTAGACAAATTCTAGAATAAAAAAAAATTAAATTCCTTGGCCGCAACAGGCGCTAGATGGACTCAGGTATGTGGGGCGAGGCCCAATCGTGTGCTATTTCAGAAAAGAGTTAATGTTTCGTGAGGAATCTGGCATGGCCAGGCATGTTAGTAGAGCTTTTTTGTGAAAGAGTTCGTCCGGGGAAGTACTACCACCATACCTATTTCTGCCGCAAAGCAGTAGTGCTCGCATTGCTGTGTTCCGGTTTGAAAGGTATGGTTGCCGATTAAATTACAGGCACATGAGACTTTTCATCTTTTGACCTCAGGGTGGCGGGCGCAGTGCAATGCCACATAGGGTGGACATGACCTGTGTGGTAATGCATTGTTAAAGGCAGAGGTTACCACTTAACATCAGGTGGGCCATCTACTTGTTCCGTTATCCAAGACGTTAAAAACAATGGCCTAACTCTACAAAATCTATAGTATTTGACATACACTAATGCAAATAATGATTGCTGAGAAATCGGTCTCTTCACTGTCGTTTGTCGAGAGGTAGGCCAGCGTACATTGACAATCGTCGGAATCTTTTCGAATACACTACACTAACGAATGTATGGCGTTTGTGGATACCGTTCGCGTCCCGTTCTGAGCGTGTCCGTTAGTTAGTGCATTGGCTTGCGCTAGAGTGAATTGTTAATATGCACGCTGAGTCACAACATCGGTTGCATTATAATAGGCTGCCGAAGATGGATCTATCACGTGTTCAACAATCTGTGGCATTTACTTTTAAAATCTTCTTTTTTTGATGACAACTAATAGACAAACTAGCTCACGGCCAACCTGATGTAAAGTGGTCACCGTCGCTTATACACACAGGCAACACCGGGGGTATTGTCGATGCGCTGCCTACCCTGAAGGAATTTATTATCATTTTTCTTGAAGCGGCACATGTCGTAACCAAGCGGGAAAACCTAATGGAAGCTTATTCCATAGTTTGTAGGTATGCCGAAGAAATGATCTCGAGAAACGAGTCATTCGAGAAACCCTGGGTTCTATGATGTGTGGATGAGCTTATTAACCTATTATTTAGCTTGCCTTGTTCGTTTTTATGGTTTAAAATCTTGCGAGACCTTTCATACAGCGATTGAGCTGAACCAGTGGCAATATAATATTATGGTGATAAGAAGGGAAGGTGGACAACGAAACTCCTCGATGGTTAATAGTAGACTGGCAGTGAATGGGCGGGGCCTCATTTCTCATTTCTGCCGGTTTCCGGTTCCAAATAATTACTAATTTTAACTTTATTCTCATCATCATCATCGTTAATAACCACCTTATGCCAGAATGATTGGAAGAAGATATAGGAGAAACCGTTGCCCAGTATTATACTCTTTTATTACCTGTAGAAGTTCACTGCTGCTCATAGGGCATAAGGGGGGCCATTGAATTCCACGACGAGCTGTCTTGGGCCATTTCCATCCAGCGACATCCTGTGACCTTTCAAATGTCGACGTCCACCGAAGGGGTGCATTCCGTATAAGTATTTTTAAAGGCCATATAGCTGGCAAGACAACCGTTGGGGAATAAATGTTCTCAAGTGGCGACCACGAACAGGACGACAGTCTACGAAGGTGGACCTTCGTACATTTTGTCCTAACCAACAAATTTTTAAATGTCTTCTCGATCGACCGACGACATTTAAAAGATCTCCGGAAATCGGTGGATGGTATGGCTTAAGACCAGTTATGTTGTGGCATTCTATGGGGGAGGGTTCTGTCCACATAACTTATACATCAACTGCTGGCTTATGATGAGGATAAGGAGTTTTTAAATAATATTCATAAATAAAAGTTTTTTTGTTTACTTTGTATGTGACATGTTTTGAATTATTCTATACAATAAAAAATTATCGTCAAAATAAGACTAGTCTGTAAAAGATATGCGTGGTCGCATTAAAAAAAACAGCTTAAGAAGCAACTCGTATTTTTCGTCAGTTAATAAAAGGTTGTGTATTTGCAGAGGGGTCTATCTGCGCCGCGCCCACCGAGAACAACTGGTACCGCGCGCAGGTGATCTCCACGTCCTCGGAGAGCGACACGTCCGTCGTGAAGCTGGTGGACTTCGGCGGGTACCTCACCGTCGACAACGACCAGCTCAAGCAGATCCGCTCAGACTTCATGTCGCTGCCTTTCCAGGCCACGGAGGCGCTGCTCGCCTTCGTCAAACCAGCTAACAACGGTTAACAACATTTATCACTCTTTTATCTCTCAATCATGATTATATCAACCAGTTTATGAAAGCCTGATCAAATCTCTTCAAAACTAACCGGCCTATTTAACATATCCGTCAAATCCGTTCCAACCATTGGCACAATGTGAAAACCATACCAAACATAAACATATCACCAATACTCACACCAGGACAGCTTTTAAGTCTGTACAAAGCACAAGTCTGGGCTGGTATGGAGTACTGCTGCCACGTTTGGGATGGCTCGGCCAAACACCAGCTTGCTGCCTTGGACTCGATCGAACGCAGAGCTTTCAGGCTTATTGGTGAGCAACATATGGCGGAGACTAAGATCCAAAGTCTCGAGCACCGCCGTAAGGTAGCGTGCCTTTCGATCTTCTATAGGTTACATTTCGGGGAATGCTCCCAGGAACTTCATGATCTGATCCCACCATCTCCTTTTCATCATAGGACGAGAAGGCGCACGGCTCGGTACCACCCTTACCTCATTAGTATACCCTCTATTCGTACTAAACGTTTCAGTTCTACCATTATAATGAGAACTGCTAAGGAGTGGAATACACTACCGTCGTCTGTCTTTCCTGAAAACTATAATCTGGGTCTCTTCAAGGCTAGAGTGAATAGGTGCCTTCTAGACCTTTGTGCTCCATCTTCGGCCGCATCGTCACTTACCAACAGGTGAGATCGTGGTCAAACAAAGGTCTATCATTGCTTTAAAAAAAAAAAAAAAAAAACTGGTCTAAATTTGCATGTACAACATAGCCAGATAACCATATAACATGTGGCCTTTTAGATCCACTCTTTTAGAACACTCAATGTGTTTGAAGGGAATCCTTAGGACTCCAGGACTTAGTTCCATAAAAATGAAGACAGCAATTTAAAAGATTACAAAATTTAAAACTACATACAATACAATGAAGTATAGCATTTTGTCATGTGCAAGTGACTTTCAACATAGACAGAAATTGAGAGACGTTCATATGTCGAAAAGGAATGTTCTATATGTGTCGTGTTGTTTACTGTAAATCACAGTTGACTAAATTTCATACTTATACCTGCAACAGATTTTTGTCCACCATTATATAAGATGGCAGTTTATTCATTCTCTGTGTCGTAGGTATCAGGAATTAGTACCTTGGTACCACAGCACCCAGACTCTGAACAAATGTTTGCAGATCATATTTTCCTGCAGCGGGAATCGAACCCGCACCTCTCACGTTTCAGCCGGCTACTCGCCCGCCGCGCCACACACAAATATAAATAGCATAGTTTGCAGTACGTACAGTAAAGTACGAAAGTAATGCGCCACGGTAATATTTGTCTTTTCTAAAGATAAATATGATTGCAAGAGAGTGATATAGCAACAGTCAATCACGAAAATGTTGATTGCTGATTACTGTATAGGCTGTATAGACACTCTCAGGGGCAAGTTATGTTTTTATGAATGTTTGGACCGAAAGCGGTGGGTAATAAGCCACTTAACATAGGAAATAACAGCATAAGTTGTATTCCAATTTAAGGCACTATACTTACTTATGTTCGTTCAATGAGGCGAAGAAGGCGAGCGCACCCTCTGATACCATGTTTTCGTGTGTAAAAAAGTTATATAAAACTGATTTTTGTTAAATTTTGTTGGTGACTTCACTAACTCAAATAATAATGAATAAGTTACCAAATGTTTCAAAAATTAAAACGTGTAAAGAAGTAAGTAAAACGTCTAAAATGGTATTTTAGTAAGGTGGTATCTTTGATAAAAAAAATATCGAGTGAAGTAATTCATATAGTATATTTAATTTATGATTTCACTAGATAAAAAGCTTAAGGCGCTATAAGTTCAACGAACATTTTTGTATGAGGCAAAGAAGGCGAGCGCACGCTCTGATACCGTGTTTTTATGTATAAAAAAATTATATAAAAATGTCGTTCAAAGTTTTGTTTAATTTTGTTGATGAATTCACTAACTCAAATAATAACTAACATGTAACCAAATGTTTCAAAAATTAAAACGTGAGAGAAGTGAGTGAAAAGTAGCATTTACATTTTAAAAAGGAGGTATCTTTGTAAATTTTTTTACTCGAGGGAAGTAATTCAAATATTGTATTAAATTATTGATTTCACTAGATAAAAAGCTCAAGAATATCATATATTTTTTTATTCATAGAAAACTATGAAAATTCTTATCAAAAACTTTAAAATTCAAGAGACATTTGAGAACCTATCGCGCCTTAAGAATACCATTTTTTTTTCTTCTTGAAAACGGTGAAAACTCTTATAAAAAACTTGAAAATTCTAGAGCTCATTATAGACATGCTGTGAACCTATTGCGCCTTAAAGTATAATGCGCTTCATGTAAGAAGAATGCTGGCGGTCATACTTCTTCATACGTTCCAGCGTTCTCTAACAACGATTTAATTTGATGACTATGAATCAGCCTAATAATACTGAGTCCATAGGTTACGAAGTCATTATTTTTCTTACGCTAACTTACTTACGGTTTGTTGGTAGCGAATCAGGAATTCCTTGTGATTACTGTGTATCAGCGTGACATTGCAATTACATCTTGCTGTTTCACGTTGGTTAAATTCCACTGCCTATTTCATTCTCGACTCGTATTCATGTCGTCAGATAACGTAATATTTTATTTTCATGTGCTTCACAAGATATACATACATAATAGTAACTGATTCTTCCCGGAGAGGTAGACATAAACCACTAATTTACAGTTACTACGATCCTGACACACGTTGCCTCATTTACTCTCATAACATTCTTCATTCCATTGTCACTCTAGCGAACGATATATCCGACCGACAGAAAGGGATAGAGGTTACGGGACAATGTGGTTTCGGGCGAACAGATTGGGTACACTTGGTCTTTCTTGACGATTCCGACCCAACTACAGATCTAGAACATCTCCAAATTGGCCAGACACCAGAGAGGTCCAATTCTCGTAATAAAACATAGTCAAAATAAAGTTCGGATCATGTTCCGATCTAGTATCGATGTCATAAATGTCAAAAATGATATTCTCTTCAACATGGAAATGTATGTATATCGAATGTAACCTAAACATAATTTTTCGGTCACATTTTTACATAAAAATTTATGCTTAAAAAGAATTATCAATCTTTTCAAAGTTTTTCCGTGAATGTTGCCTAGAATGTTAGCAGAATAGACGTGTCTCATTCACTCTTGCCATTGATATATAACACTATAAGTAGCGCCCCGCGGTTTCACCCGCGTAAGACTCGATCCCGTGGGAATATCGGGATAAAAATGCCTTCGTGTTATTCTAAGAGTCTTTCAGCGTGAAGAAGTAACGAACACACTACACACACACACACACACAAACTTTCGCATTTATAATATTAGTGAGATTCTACTCTAATCTATCATGGTCATCAGCCGTTAGGCGTCCATTGTTTTTAAAAAAAAATGTTGAAGTCTCCCCCAATCCCCTTCCCTTAATCACCACGCTTGGCAGGCGGATTGGTGATTGCAGTTTTGGTGATACTCAGATGGATGCTGCCCCGGTGTAATCGGCTTTTACTACATCCACGTGAGGAGAAGGAGGGGCACATTCTTAGGCCGGACACACCATGGCACTATAAAACAACAGACAAAAAAAACTGATCCCTCATAATAACACTTTAGTTTACTTTCGCTTCATGGCGACCATAGATTACAGAGGAGCTATGGTGTGTCCAGCTTAAGAATAGACCCCTCTGTCTCCTCCCGTTGATGCAGTAAAAGCCTTGCTAAGGGATTACTCAAAGGGCACACAGAGCAGCATTTACCTGAGTAGTTACTTAACTCCAAACTGCTATCACCAATCCGCCTGTCAAACGTGGTGATTATGGCAAACCCCCCCATATAATTGAATGGGGAGGCCTCGTCCAGCAGTGTATTTTTTTATACAACTTTAGATGACGGAACAAGTAGATGGCCCATCTGATGTTAAGAGGTACCCTCTACCTATGACAGTGCATTATCACATAGGTCACGTCCACCAAGTACGCGTCATATATGGCATTGCACTGCGCCCGCACCCTGAGAAATAAGATGGAAAGTATCATGTGCCTGTAATTTCACCGGTACCCATACCCTTCAAACCGGAACACAACAATTCGAGCACTACTGCTTTGCGGCAGAAATGGGTATGGGGTGGTACTTCCCCGGACGGAATATTTTACAAAAAAGTTCTACTACCTAGAGCTGGCTTCTCACGGCGCCAGATATTACAAGTCGCGCCGCGCCAGATCGCGCCTACGCGCTGTGAAGTGAAGGTGATAGCTTGGCGCGACGCGGGCTGGCTCGTCCGATCCGCTAAATGTTGGTAACTTCAAAGGCTCGGCCGGGCTTGTGATATCACGCGCCGTGAGAAGTCAGCTTTACGTATGCAGGGTGGCGCTGATGATGACGATGTATGTTGTTTGTTGTAGAGGCGGAGTGGAGCGGCGAGGCGCTGCGCATCATGGCGGGGCTCACGGCGGGACAGTTGCTGCACGCGCAGGTCGCCGGCTACGACGAGGCGGGCCTGCCGCTCGTGCATCTCTACCTCACGCTCCATCCGCAGGTAACAACGCGATAACATAGCATACATTTATTTACAAGCTTTTATTTAAGCTCACGCTCGAGGCGCGAAATTAATTTTTTTTGGTGTTTTTTGCTCATTACAGCTCATGAACACATCTTCGGATAGCGAAAGTTGATTTCACGAGAACTAGGAGACTTAACACACATGTTTTAATTGATAAACACATTTTTACAGAGTTTTTTTTTTGTTTAGTGGGATCGTAGCTAAACTGATTATATTGATACTATCAATTAAAACATGTGTTTTAAGTCTCCTAGTTCTCGCGAAATCAACTTTCGCTATCTGAAAAAGTGTTGATGAGCAGCAATGGGCAAACGAAACAAACAAAAAAAACAAAAAACAGGCCTCAAGCGTGACCATCCACATTAACTTGCAATGTATGTTAGGTGGAATCTTGCAACTGAATTCTAAAGCAGTTATCCTCAACCGATTGAGCTGAAATTTGGCATACCTGTCAAGTTCTGATGACAATACAATATAATGGTGACAGCGAGCTGATCTGATGATGGAGACGGAAGGTGGACAATGGAAATCCTCGAGGTATAACAGTAGACTGGACGTGTTTAGGCTCATTTGATCAGCACACGGTTAAAATCACTAATTTTAAGAAAGCTTGTATTGAAAAAAATATTTTTCACAAAGAACTTATTTTGGTAACGAGGAGGAAATCTGCTACCAGATACCCTGCCACATTGAGGGTGTGGTACGGCTATGTGAGGTTCACGGACTCGTGGACTCACTAAAACCCCCCCGGTGGCCGGCCTCGATGCATGTCAAGGGGCTCCGGGATCTCCAAACGGAACGCACTGGTGCAACATAACATACCTAACACGCAACACATACAAAGCACCCAACACATACAAAGGTCTCACAGTAGGATCCCCTGTGTTCCTGTGCCCCGGAAAAAATATTCAGGTTTTTAAATGTATATAAACTAGTGTCCGCACGCGGCTTCGATCGCGTTTTACCGATAAAACGTAGCCATCATCTAGATAGGTGTTATGATACTAGATCATAATCTATCTGGGTACCAAATTTCATCGAAATCGGTTCAGCCGTTACTGCTTGATCGATTGACAAACATCCAAACATCGTAACTTTGACATTTATGATATTAGTGGAATTACTTGTACCAGTACAATGGAGTGTTTTTTTTTACTATGACCGTTTCCCTAAAGATATAAGCAATACTATTAAAACATAATAAATTAACATATTTTATAATACCTATGTAACATTTTAGCGCCTCATTTAGTGACCTGTAAACTTATGTCGCAAATGACCTCAAGCAAATAATTCGAAGGCCATCCACTAAACCGTAATTTATTTAAAAATAATAAAGATCAATGGACAACGTGTATCGCTAAAAGATCAAGGTTCCGACAAGACATCAAAAATTTGGCATTGGTTCAATTCACTTTTTTGCTACCAGGTATTATTTTTCTATGCATGAGTTTCTTGTTCGAGAGGCACCACACAGGCGCTTCTAATATAGCAGTAAGAAAGATCATAAAAAAAAATGCGCGTCGTGTTTATTGGCCTGGGCCCCAAGCGCGCTAATTTTGAACGTCTGACCCATTCACGTTATCTTGTACGTCTGGATTGAGTGATCCTGGTTGGGATTGGCCTGACACACAATAAATTTGTAGTACCTGGAACTCTGCCGATTATGGTATTTACAGCTCAATTCAAGGAAGGATCCCTCAATCCGGACGTATGAAATAACGTGAACGGTTTTGTTTCGACTACCTCTGTAGCGCGTCGAGCGAGTAGCCGTCTTAGATGCGAAAGGTTGCGGGTTCGATTCTCGCTGCGGGACATATGTTTGTACGATCTGCATATATTTGTTTCGGGTCTTGGTGTTATGGTAGCATGGTACTCGTAGTTTCTGATACCCACGACACAGCGGATCCTAGTGTGGGATCAGGACTGTATGTGACTGTTGGGTGTTATGTCATGTTTTGGTAATAACGTTCAAAGTTAGCGCGATTGGCCCTCATTCATCAAGGTTTGGTCGCGAGTTATTGACCTATTATAAAAACTATTCAAAATTAACCTTCTGATGATTAACCCGTTAACCCGGGTCAAAGTACTTTTTCTCAAACATAATAGGATCTTCATACTTTTTTAGAGAATATTTTTTGTGTTATATTTACCTTGCCGGTCTAGGACGACATGGTTAGTATACAATCCATACCTGACGTGTTATCACAAAGGGAATTTCACTTTGAAAATCTGGAATTATACTGTGGTGAGATTGACACTGGTAGACTTATGCCGGTGTTCTTATTCGATCCCCCAACTTTTCTCGACTCAAACCTCATTCGTACATATTCCATTTTCGAAAAATTTCATTCGTATAGAATACTAAATACCCTCGAGTGAGGTGAGTCAATGAAAGTTAGAGGAATGACTAAGAATACCGGTGTTAGTTTTTCTTCCAACTTGATTCAACTCAACCTCAGTAGAGGAAAATTAGGTATTCTATTTGTTTAAAAAAATTGAATATGAGTGAGGTAGAGTCGAGTTGAAAAAAGTTGGAGGAACGTCAGAATACCGGTGTTAGTCTCACCACAGTAGGTATTGTTTAACAAAAATTCTATAGACTACTTAGCTGAGACCGGGCGATGATGTTCTCACGTATGTGATCTTTGACTGCGCCGCTCGGCCATCATCGCCTGGGCCCTTATACGCTATGACCATTGGAGATTCCTTGCCAATGACGTGGAACGTCATAATGTATTCTATACGATGATTTCACGCAGATATCGTAACGAGCCCGCGTTATGTCACGTTTGGTCATAGCGAATAAGGGGGCTCGCTTGGCGGTCGAGGTAGCAACGTACTGTTGACTTGACTTGTGTTAATTTCGTGTATTATTTGTTGTTTCAGCAAGTAATATTCCTGAACAGAGAGCTGGTCGATCGCGGCCTGGCGGAGTGGGACGTGCCGGCCGACTCGTGAGCTCGCGCCGGCGCCGGCCGCTACCTACTTCGTAAATAATGACGCTGACTAGTTGTATAGTGAAATAATTGCATTTCATTTCATTGACACATGTATATTTTACACCCGAGACTATACCGGCTACGAAGTAAAAGCCGAGTCTCTGAATGGCTACGCTTTTAGTCTCGCCCTGATGAGTTGTGACACGTAGCTGATAAATTAATAAATGTTTATTTTGTATAGACATATTATTTTGATGTAGATTTAAATTGTTTACGGTCTGTTATACTGCATCGCTTTTGATGCAAACAATTCTAGGATTAGAAACATCACTTGTTGACCTGATCCACCATAATTATTATTGTTATAACAGGTAGGTACTAATTCGTCTTGGCTCCCACATTAGGAACATCGTAAATACAGTATGCTTATGGAATTAACTGTTTTGATTGGTAGAAATCATTCGGAAAATTAATAGTAGATAATATTAAGAGTGTTAACTGGCGCCACAAGTACGGGCCAATTCTTAAATATAAATTGTTACAATGATTTAATAGTGAGTTTTATAAAATAAGAAGTTCAGGATGCTTATTATAAATCAACAACACCTATGTTACTGCCCATTCGCATTTTAACTAAATTTTAAGTATTGAATCTAATGTGTTTATCTGCAAAACTTGTGTATGCTGTTTAAATTCAACATAGCTCTTAGTGCCAAATTTCTGTCACAATATTTACAGTGTCTTTGAGAACAATGCATTCAAGCAGACATGTCCCCTTGGCGTCAATGCCGTTAACAATGTGCCTTTGGATCTCAGTGCTATCATTTTTGTGACAAAGCTGTAAGTCACAAAATGTAAATTTGAAACAGTGAAGTGTTTCCTCACTTTATTTTTAATGCTTATTGTTTCTGTTTGTGCGTAAAGACTGAAAAATGTACAGTTATACAAAGTGTAGAATAATGTGTAAAAAGAAGATACATAATGGAACTTGTGTGCCCGTGTCAATATGCTGGTATGAGAGAGCTTCGTAATGATCTTCATTGCTATGAATATGTCTGGTATGTTTGCAGTGACATCTTAATAAATTGTTCCACCTATGTTAATGTGATCGTAAATTATTTTCTGTACTATAAATATACTGCAAACATTCTAGTCATCTCCGATAACAGCCTCCTTATGGTCAGTGCTTCCATTTTTCCTTACAGATGGCACAAAAAATAGATTATGTCCAGAAGAACACAGCTGTCTACCTTTATGGAAATAAATGATATCCAGAAGACAGCTGTCTACCTTTAAGGTTTTTTTTAGTACTAAATTTGAGACAGTTATAATGAGCAGTTGCATATCCTGACTTGTTGAATAAATTAATTAGTGTAATATTGTAAAAAGTAGTTTAAAGCAATTTGATATTTCAATGTTTTAAGTAAATTCAGTATTCTGATAAGTTGAATGATTAGTGGTTGTTTTTATTTCATGTATGAGTAATTTTGTAGTGAATTTGGCAAGCTTTTTTTCCTAGAAAACTTAGATAGTGATTTTGACCGTTATTATTTAGAAGTCTTAGACTATCTTAGGTTATTATGGAAGTATGAAGCCAGTTAAGATGTATATTCGAATTATTGGCCAATTCAACACACGTATTAATATCAAAAGGATATACCCTATACAAAGCAAGTTTTATAATGATTGCATGTTATTGGACTACATCCAAGCAACTGTTTGCATTTTGTTGACGTCCTTATTTTTGTAAATAAACTACTTAATATATTTGCAGTTAAATCAATAAATTATCGTTTTAAAAATAATATTTCGTTTAATTCCCTTGTTACCTCAGGAATATTATAACAATATTATCGGTAAGAGCTGATGTTATTAAGAAGCGGGTGCTTTTACTGGGGACATACGGCATTTTGTATTAGGATTGTGCACTTCGTACACTTGTTCCCTAGACTTATTAGAGCGATTTGAGTACATCGCGTTGGATATGAGGGTATTACGAGTAATTGGCGTATATTTTACTAGAATAGAGGTCAAACTTGATGTTTTGAAAATGTTTGATTATTATGACTAAATTAGTGCTTGAGTGGAGGGTAGAAATTGCTTTAACAGATTTTTATGCGAATCCGGGGCGAGGTGCTAGGACCTATCGAAAAACATATTTTTGTGACAACCCTTGCAGTTGTCGGTTGCAAAATAACGTCAGTTTCCCTTCTCCCCAAAACGAGAGAGGAATGGATAGTTAGGAAAGCTTTCCCCGAAGTTCTTGGGGCTTGTCGTATAGATACTAAAGTTCTTGCCTAGAGAATAGAAGTTCTAGCTAAGAGACGCTAGAACTCTATGCACATTAATGGACGAGATCTTAAGCCGTGATGTGTCCAGGTTATTAATAGACCCCGTCTCCACCCACGGCTATCGTAAAAGCCGACTTAGGGATTACACCGGGGGATGGGCAGCAGCATCCACCTGAGTACCAACCACTGCGATCACCAATCCGCCTCTGCCACGCATGCTATTATATGAAATCCCCCTATTAATTATATGGGGGACTCGTTCAGCAGTGGACGTCTAAATGCTGTTGATATTCTTTGCAATTTATTCAACTGTCCGTTCTAGCTTCACGCCGTAATTGCTGTTTTGTCGTACATTTTCTAGGATACCCAATCGTTCTTTCTCCAGTGCTACTTTCTCACCCGTTCGGGGATCCAAGTCTTATTTACGTTCTCCTTTAAATAATACTGCACCTAATCAACTGTTTTGTCTAATTTAAGACTACTTAACCTTTTGTTCAACTACCACACGGAAGCGATTGGATGGATCAGTTGAGCTAGCTTTAGATTGTTTGCAACGTTCTTGAGGTAGCTCAACTGTTTAATTTGTATTTACAAAAAAAAACCTACTTATATTATTCTTTCTGTAAATAAATGTTATCTAAAACCTCTTATTTAATACATAAGAAAAAAAAAAGTCTCATCCTATACTTATGAAAACTGTATGTCAGAGGAAGAATATGAAATAAAAACGTCAACAATAATAATTATAAAATATATTTTATAAAAATTACAATAACTTACACCTAAATGCCCAGTCCACTTACATAGAATATATCAACAAATATAATTACATCAACTTGAAAATATAAGTGTTATATCAACAGCCTACAACAGACATTCAAATCTTAGATTTGTTCATTACTCGGGTAACATACATAGTAACAATCAATTATTTAAAATAAACATTCACTGTCCTAAGATACTTCATTATTATAAAAACTCGCCCCTTATTTATAAAAACGACTTTGCTGTAATTAAAATGAGCAACTCTTAGAACTGGATATGAAAACACTGTCAGTTTTCATATCCAGTTCTAAGAGTTGGTAATACTTTAAGTATTGTTGTTTAACTTTTGACAGATTTTTTAAGTAAGGCTATAATAATATATCAGTACATAATTCAAATTAAATCGTCTGACCCTGTTCATATTAAGATAAAGTATGTTATCATTATTTCCTGAAATAAATATAATGATAACGAACCTTATATTTATCATTCTATTTTTCAGCGATAAATTAATGTGATAAATATGATTAAAAACTGTATTGTCGTCGCTTTTGCTATTGTTACGTAGATAATAATTATATCACAATCGTTGACATTTGTGCTAGATAAAAAATAACAATTTAAATTAAATTGCGGACACTGAACTAAATTTAACGTAATTTTAATATTGTTCTCAATTTAACTAAATAAATATCAAATTCTAGATACGCACATAATCACACTGTACAGTGGCAGACTAGCTCCTGGGGCTCTAATATTATTTTATAGGTTTTCACTAAAGGTGCGGGCGATTTTTGAAGGCGAGCGGATCGAGCCGCGGAAAATTCACTGTTTTGAGCGCGAAGAGTAGCAAAAAGCCACACAGAAGGCACTGCTGCTTCCATAATTCCACCATTGTGTGCAATATGATATCATTTAACTTATTTGTTTCAGTGCCCGTAAATAAGTGAATGTTGCGTAGTGCTCCGTAACTTAGCTCCATACATCTGCTGAATATTTCTTCATCGACTCGAGTTTCTTGAGGAACTGGACAGCGTCTGTCTCCGTTTTGCCTCCCTTTTCAATGATCGCTCTTAGAACTAAATTCCTCACATCCACAGCCATGTTTTTTGCGTCTCTGAAATATGAAAAATTTAAAACCATTACACAAGCTTTTTTATAGTCTATCAGATCTTGATCATGTTTAGGATAGGCTTTTATCTGTGGTATAGGTATGGGACAAATCTGGAGAGATGACCTTTTCAATAAAAAAAATCGTTAAATCCATTATATTGACAAAACGCATAAAGAGGTACAATTCCAACTAGTTTTATCCGTTCATTGCTTAATTATTGAACATATTTAAAGGACTAGAGGGTGTACTGGCAGCGTATCATGAGTTTTATACATTTTAGCGTTGATTGTGTATGGAATGCATAGTCCATCGTAGTTATTAGGAAGTGTTTGGTAAAGCGCATGATACATGATATCATCATGGGATATGATATCACATTGGTTGCAACATGATAACTCCGTCGATGTATTGCATTAAAGAAATACAGTTGAATTAAAGGTGCCAGTGTGATCCTATTATTAAGCCTACGCTGCCGTTCGTCCGTACATCAGTCCGTCTATATTCGGTCACAGGGGTATATCTCGGCAGCCGTTTGAGATAGCCGGTTACAATTTTCACAGATTAGGCGCTGCTCTAACAGGTGCGTCGCGTACACCTTCTGGGGCTGGTTGTGCGAGAACGCGAGATTCAACTGGCTAGACTCACCCGCAGATGTAGAAGTGAACGTTGCGGTTGCCGAGTATGTCCCACAGCTGGTCGAGGCGCTGCTCTAACAGGTGCGTCACGTACACCTTCTGCGGCTAGTCGCGCGAGAACGCGAGGTTTAACTAGCTAGACTCACCCGCAGATGTAGAAGTGAACGTTGCGGTTGCCGAGTATGTCCCACAGCTGGTCGAGGCGCTGCTCTAACAGGTGCGTCACGTACACCTTCTGCGGCTAGTCGCGCGAGAACGCGAGGTTTAACTAGCTAGACTCACCCGCAGATGTAGAAGTGTCCGTTGCGTTTGCCGAGTATGTCCCACAGCTGGTCGAGGCGCTGCTCTAACAGGTGCGCCACGTACACCTTCTGGGGCTGGTCGCGCGAGAACGCGAGGTTCAACTGGCTAGACTCACCCGCAGATGTAGAAGTGTCCGTTGCGGTTGCCGAGTATGTCCCACAGCTGGTCGAGGCGCTGCTCTAACAGGTGCGTCACGTACACCTTCTGAGGCTGGTCCCGTGAGAACGCCAGGTTCAACTGCACGTCACCATTCTGTTCATACTTCTCCAACTCCTGAAATTCAGTATATTCTTAATATCATTACCATGGCGTGTCCAGTTTAAGAATATACCTCTCAGGCTCTTCCCGTGGATGTCGAAAAAGAAGACTAAGGAATTAAACCGGGGATAGGCACAGCATCCACTTGAGTGCAAATGTTTGTATGATCTGCGAATATTTGTTCCGGGTCTTGGTGTTGTGGAGCCACGGTACAACAACACCTGATAACAACAACACAGGGGATCCTAGTGTGGGATCAGAACTATGTATTGGATGTTACTGTTGGACCAAAACGTGCACAACGTAACGATTTTCGGTTTGCTTTGGTAAATTAGCGAGATATTAACCCAACCAGGAACAAATATTTTTGTTAGGAATGTTTGTAAGTTAGTTTGTTTATATCAAATCTTGCAAGCTCAATTAGAACCACTTCTTGACATCTGATTGATTTGAAATTTGGCATACCTATCAATTTCCGATGACAATGCAATATTATGGTGACAGTGAGCTGATTTGATGATGGAGACAACGGATCTCCTCGATGATTGATAGTAGCCTGGCAGTGTATGGGCTCATTTTGATCAGCTCACGGTTCCGATCACTAATTTTATAAAAGCTTGTATTACAAAATACATTTTTGACTCCTCTTGCTCAAAAAGAACGTCATTGTGGCGTACCAGAGCGAAGAAAAAATTGCATTTCTTCGTTTAGGACAAAAAGTTTTTAATTTTTGTCTTTCAAATTAATTTTTCATATTGTATAGGATTATTTTATTTTCTCACAATCGTAGTGAAAAGTGGAGTGAACACACGGCGCTAAAAACCCATTAAAACTCTGTTTCTATTTACTCCCTCGCTAATACAATGGGTCATTTTAGCTCCTTGTATAACAATCTACTATTATAATAAGATTTGAACCATTTTGCGTTCAGCAGGCGAGTGGCCCGTTGAGCACGGAGGTCGCTATACAATAAATAAAGAACAAACCTCTTGGTAGATGTAATCCTGGTCGCGGTGCCTGCACCCGAAGTAGAGTATGTTCTCGCCGACCGGCTTGCCGGCTGCGCGTGCGCAGGCGCGCTCCTGTAGGAACCCGCGGAAGGGCGCGAGGCCCGTGCCGGGGCCCACCATCACGATCGGAGTCTGACTCTGCATCGGCAACCTGACAAACAATACCCAACAAGTTTAGTACTAGTAGAGCTTTTTTGTGTTTTTTGAGTTCGTCCGGGAAGTACTACCACAATACCTATTTCTGGCACAAAGCAGTAGTGAGATGTTAAGTTTTTTTACTAACAATGATAGACCTCTGTTTGACCACGATCTCACCTTCTGGTAAGTGACGATGTGGCCGAAGATGGAGCACAAGGTCTAGAAGGCACCTATTCACTCTAGCCTTGAAGAGACCCAGATTATAGTTTTCAGGAAAGACAGACGACGGTAATAGAGCGTCCTAGGTGCACGTGATCTATGAGGTAATGCACTGTTCATAGGCAGAGGTTACCGCTTAACATCAGGTGGGCCTCTTGCTTGATCCGTCATCCAAGTAGTATAAAAAAAAAAAAAAAAAAAATGTATTCCACTCCTAAGCAGTTCGCATTATAAAGGTAGAACTGAAACGTTTAGTACGAATAGAAGGTATACTAATGAGGTAAGGGTGGTACCGAGCCGTGAGCCTGCTCGTCCTATGATGAAAAGGAGATGGTGGGATCAGGTCGTGCAGTTAAGCGGGCTATGTTTTATTAGCGGATGCTAATAAAACATAGCCTTTAACGTAGCATCTGCACTCAGGGATAATGTAACTTCCTGTTTCCCATCCCCGGGTCTTAAACTGTTAGTACGGCTTTAACTACATGCACGGGATGAGGAGGGTCTATCATAAGGCCGGACACAACGCATTTTTTTGAACTATGTGAATGACGGAACTAGCACATGGGCCCACCTGATGTTAAGCGGTAACCTCGGCCTTTAACAATGCATATTACCTCATAGGTCACGTCCACCTAGGACGCACCCTATGTGGCATTGCACTGCGCCCGCCACCCTGAGACATAAAGATTAAAAGTCTCATGAGCCTGTAATTTCACCGGCACCTCCCTTCAAACCGCATACAATACAAGCAGCAAAGAAGGAAAACATTATTTTAAAATTAATTAGCGGTTTATTACCACTGTTTTTCGTCGTTTTGCTGACGTTTTTAGACTGAGTTCACATCGAATGCGGTCGCAGGCGGTGCTCATGATGAAGAGGCTTCTGAACTCAGTCCGAAACGTCAGCAAAACAACGACAAACCATTCATTGTAAATTGATTGAATGAATGAAAGCCGTTTATTCATTGTAAAAGGATTCGCAACCACGATAGTTTCAATTCTATAAAGTTCTTTATTTTAAAACATTATAACATTTAACTTTTGAAACTATCATGGTGACGTACATAATTTTCACTAGAAACGGGAACATATCAAACTCAAGAATCGTGGTAAATATCCCGTTTCTAGTGAAAATTATTATAACATTTAGCTCTCAGCGATAAGGCCGCCCATTGTACTGTACTAATTGTTTATGTTTATTTTGTGATATTTAACTTGTGTACAATAAAGTGTTCATCTATATATCTATCATTATGTTACATAATATGACGTTTTTTTTACAAGCTTTCATTTAACCCGTCAAGCGAAGATACCCCAAAAAAAAAATGGCCCCCAAGCGACAGCACTTTTTCTAGCAATTCTTTTTTTGTTTATGTTATCGGAAAAAAAATATTTTCAAGTGTTTACGCATAATTATATGACAAGTGTTATACATCATTGTTATGGCATTGAATTTTCCTACCTAATAATAAATATTAATATATTTGAAAAACTTACATGACCTTGTAGTAAATTATTATTTTCGAAGACACACACACATTGTGATTTCACACACATATTTTATCTCGTTGCACTCATTCACAATAGCTTTCACCAAAATTACACATGTAAGTATGTAGCATACATATTCACGTAATCATTTCACAAAACTTTATCACTTTGAAAATAAATAAAACACAAGAAAAAGATAATTTACAACTTCGAAAAAAAAAGCACCGCCATTTTGGTACCATCCCGCGGCCGCGCCATACAATTTGCACCGAGCGACCACAAGACATGAAATTCCATGTCGTCAAAACTTAGTTCCATTTATCGCGTTGATTTATACCTCTTTTTGAAATAATACGAACACACACTAAATCTACAATGTTTTTCTGGTAAATTTATGCAAAAATATATCCAAAACAGTCACTGATTCCTCCAGAAAGACATTTTTCATGACCGGCCGGACCGGACCGGCTCTGTCGACACGCGCGAAATTACTGGTCACTCGCTCGCGAGTCACATCGGTGGCTTCAAATATTTTTTTCTGTATGTTTGCTTCGGTTTTCTTCCAATCAAAAGGCACGAGTGAACTTCCACTGAATGAACAATATTGTGTACAGCCAATAGGAAAGCTCAAAGAATTCGAACATAGCCAAAAATATTGACCAATCACACAAATCTGTTATGAGCAAACCTTGCTCATAAGGCACGCAGTGTGAATTTTTCTTATGAGCATATGCCGCTCATAAGGCACTCAACGGGTTAACTTGCAATGTATGTTTTTGTTTAGGTCAAATCTGAGTTAAAAACCAATTCTCGACATTGAGCTGAAATTTTGCATAACTGTCAAGTTCCGATGACAAATATGACAATACAATATTATGGTGACGTGCTGATCTGATGATGGAGACGGAAGGTGGACAACAAAACTCCTCGATGGGTAATACTAGACTGGCCGTGTTTAGGCTCATTTTGATCAGCACACGGTTCCGATCACTAATATTATAAAATCTTGCATTGAAAAAAATAAAATAAAAAAACAACAAAATACTTATTTTAAATGTATGAATTCTGTCTATAGCTTATCTGTGTATAATCAAGCACCTTAGTAAATACCAACTATATCAATAGCATGATGACAAAACGTATTTACTGACTTACTGTGCATACAATTGACACAGCTGTAATGATTACTGCACAAGTCGTTTTAGAAATAACCTCTAGAGCAGACAAGTTCGTCCTTGAACATGACTTTAGCAAAATGGTAATGCTATTTAGGGTCTGTAATGTTATCTTATTATCAAAATACACGTTCGTAGACTTGTTTGCGCTGAATATTACCTGCGTTGTACCTATATTGAGTAGAACAATAACCTCATGTCGAACGAACAACAACAGTTGTCTGCCATTTTTTGTGTTGCGTTGTTAGTGTAGGTACCTATTATGTTATTATTTATGTATTTTACGATGCATTAATTAACAATTATTTAGTATAGGATTTATAAGATTGTATTCGCTTAAAAAGATTTTCGTTTCCTTTAAATTAAAAACGACTAATATTTAAAAAACCGGCCAAGTGTGAGTCAGACTCGCGCACGAAGGCTTCCGTACCATTATATATAAAAACTGCAAAAAATCACGTTTGTTGTATGGGAGCCCCGTTAAATATTTATTTTATTGTTTTTATTTTAGTATTTGTTATTATAGCAGTAACAGAAACACATTATTTGTAAAAATTTAAACTGTCTAACTATAACGGTTCAAGAGACCTGGTGACAGACGGACAGACAAACGGACGGACAGCGGAGTCTCAGTAATAGGGTCCCGTTTTACCCTTTGGATACGGAACCCTAAAAAAGAACAACCATATTATTTATGTGTGTTTGGACGTATCTAGAAAATTCAGATATTTAAATCGGTCCCGTTTGCGTGTAAATAGTAAACCTCTGTTTTAAAAGAGGTTTCTTTGATATTTTTTCTCTGTTATAAATGTTAACCAATCATGTATTGCAACTACAAAAAAGCGGCCAAGTGCGAGTCGGACTCGCCCATGAAGGGTTCCGTAGCAGCAAGTAACATAATATAAAAGTTCTTGGATGGATTTTATTAAAAAAAAACTACTTACTAGATCTCGTTCAAACCAATTTTGAGTGAAAGTTTACATGATAATGTACATCATATATTTTTTTTAGTTTTATCATTGTCTTATTTTAGAAGTTATGGGGGGGGGGGACACATTTCACCACTTTGGAAGTGTCTCTCGCGCAAACTATTCAGTTTAGAAAAAAATGATATTAGAAACATCAACATCATTTTTGAAGACCTATCCATAGATACCCCACACACATAGGTTTGATGTTTTTTTTTTTTGAGTTTCAGTTTTAAGTATGGGGAACCCCAAAAATAATTGTTTTTTATCAATTTTTGTGTAAAAATCTTAATGCGGTTCACAGAGTACATCTACCTACCAAGTTTCAACAGTTGTAGCGTAATTTCTAAATAAATAACTTATCACATAGCATTCAACAAAATGTAAACAAACAACACAGTTGACATCACACAGACAATGACATTAGGTGTTTATCTGACACTAACAGCAAAAAGAACGAAGGGCAAGTAATGCTTCTTCTTCGTTTACTAATGGCACACGGTCGGAGCCATGGGACAATGACACTGACATTAAAGATTGCCTATTGATGTTCTGTTAATGAAATATTAGTTCCCTTTCGAGACGCATGGAGCGCTGTAATAAATCCGTACGCCATTATGCACCTTAAGATCTTAAACATAAGGGACACTAATCAATGGCAGTATAAGTCAATGAACGTACGAGATGAATGGGGTCACTAACCCATCGTAAAGGTTCACCTTGAAATAAAACTGAATACAAGGACGCGTCAATCCTTTTCCATCGAGTACGCCAAGGCCACATGTACTCCTAGCTGCCGAAGACATCCTCACAGCAGTGTTGGCGTGAACAGGTTAGCGTGTCTGTTTGTTCCTCAAGCTATCATTATTACTTGCATCCTTAGGAAATTATAAACTGTAAAACTGTGACGTATGTGTGTGTGTCCGCGTGCCCACCTGCGGCCTCGTGCTGTCCCGTAATTTCACCCATCGGGAACCTGGAACCTTCTCGACATCGCCAAGCTACCCGGACACACGCACGGTACTCGCGAGAAGCCCGCCTGACCCGGCCTACCTGATTACAGGGACCACGTCTCCACCTAGCAAGTCAAACGGCAGCTAGTTAGCGGCCTCTCACTACGCGCTCACCGAGGCCATATCGCCCGACGAATACTCCTGGACCTTCTGCAAGGATCCCGTCGCCTACCCAACGAGGGACGACCAGCCACGTGCGGCTGCACGCCATATCACGGGGGCGCCGCTGCCCTGAGCCGCGCCATCCTTTTAGTGCCCATAGCACTCTTCATAGCGCGCCGCTGCCTTCTTGAGGCAAGCCGCGTGCCCTACACCTTCGGCGAAACCGCCGAACGCCACGGAGCCTGCCACGTCAATCCTGTCCGCGCCGGCTGACCAAGCTGCCACGTGTCCACCTGCTACCTCGTGCTTCGGACTTCAAATAACAGGGCAGTACTAGTGCCAATTGACTACATTCACCATCATTGCTACCTTCTGTAGACCCACAGTGCTTGCGTTACTAATTGAGAGAAATAACTATTGAAATCCACCCCATTAGCCGTTACTAGCCTTTACGCCCATCTGGCACCTTCTTTTCTGGCTCTTCAAGCTGTAGGTAGGAATATAGCTGACTTTGTGATAGGAGCTTCTTTAAATAAAATAACTATTGTATCCTGACTTGTCTACTTTATTTTACCACCCGCTAGGCAGGTAAATTCTCATCTGAACGGTGACTCTGTCTACCCAGAGTCCCGCATAGAACCGTTGGCTCTCTCTAAAGGGACCAAACGCGACAGTGGCGCCCAACTCTCTCTCTCTCTCTTAATTCTCTCTCTCTTTAGTAACACATGGTATTTTTCTAGAATTTTAACCTAACTTTTCTTTAACTTGCTAATTTGGATGGTGAATGAACTCAACACCGGACACATACTCATCGTATCGGTTTAGTCATACTTACTAGTATTAGTTTATCGAACGTTGGCTTCTATTGTATTTACAGTTGTGTACTTGAACGAAGCGGTGAACACAGCCTAAACTGGGTTCTCCCAAGCGTCTCATTCTTTCATAACTGTGTAATTGCTGCGCTGGTGTAAAACTGAACTATACTACTAACTTCATTTGCTTACTTTCACTATAAATTACTTTACTTGCTAATTTACTATAAATTACTTTTACTTGCTAAATCACTATAAATTACTTGTACTTGCTAATTCATTATAAATTATTTTTACTGGCTAATTCACTATAATTACTTTTGCTTGTTATTATCATAACAATTTTACTAAAAGCTTATGTTCAGTTGCACACTAAAGCAACCCTTGTACTCTCTATACTTGCTGATACTTGTGGAACAAACATAATGGCACGGGACTATAACAAACGTATAATCAAACATAGGATCACTCTAAACCGATATCCTATACTATATAAACTAGAAGATATGCGGGACCAATCATCGGGTACCTGGCATATCGAAGATATCTAATAAACTTAATAAACTTATTAAATACACAGAATAATATTACTATTCTAATCAAAACAATCTATTCTATCTAATCTAATCTATTCTAATGATACAAATCTATTCTAAATACTAGAAGTCTGTTGTCAGTTGTGTAAAATCTGAATGAGTTCTAAAATCTGAATGAGTTCTGTTTGCTTTGACTAAAACTATATAACTTTTTGTTTTCTATATAACTATATCCAACTAAATAGAAGCGGACTGAAAGGTTTTGGTGATATATAAATGAAAGTATTTTAAACTACTATATTTAACTAAACTAGTCTAACTAAATAGAAGATGACTGAAACGTTCTGTGATAAATAAATGAATTTATGTCTTGCAACAATAACTAACTAAACTAGTCTAACTAAATAGAGGCTATCTGAAAGGAAACTGTGATACATAACTAAAATAATCTTTTATATCTAACTAAATAGAGGCTATCTGAAAGGAGTCTGTGGTACATAACTAATGTAATCTTTTACATCTATATCTAACTAAGTTGACTGAATGAAACTGTGAAACATAACTATTTTGTTTTTACAACTATAACTAACTGAGCTGTCTGAAAGGTTCTGTGAAACTAACTTTTTGTTTTTACAACTATATCTAACTGAGCTGTCTGAATGGAACTGTGAAAAATAACTATTTTGATCTATTATAACTAAAACTAACTAAATAAAGATGTCTGAAAGGAACTGTAATACTTAAATAACTTAATCTTTGGGGTCTGAAAAGTAATGAAATAAATAAACTGTATAAGGTATTGATGAGTTGTGTTGTACTGTACACTATGTCTATTTGCTATCGCTAAAGTATACTATGTCTTTTGCTGTCACTAATTAACTGAAAAGATTCTGTAGAGAACTGTTAACTATTAACTTAACCTTTGGCTTTTATAACTATTAACTTTTGAGCTAGGAGCGGTAATCAGGATAACTCCAATAAAAACAAGCCAGTGCTCCTACAGGGCGGTGAAATGGTAACCCTACAATAAGCCTTATACCATTTGCTCATCTAAATTTCCTTTTATTATAGCATATGGAGCGGCTAGCAACTCCTTACCAAAACATAGCCTAAAGCTCGAGGCGGTTCACAGGAAACCTCGTTAAAAATAAGCCCTATTCCTGAAATGCTATCAAAATTCAAGTAACTTTAACTTCTAGTAATATTACAATAGCGATAGTACTTTATTACAAATAGTGGTACTGTAAGGAACGGGTATAACTATAACCTGTACTAATCTTGTGCCCTGGCTCTAAACCACGGGTTACAACTGAAGGGTCATGGTAATGAAACCATGATCGCTCGAGCTGTCTGATAAAAACACTGTGGTCATGGGACTAAACCATGACTACGGTAGATGTCTGATAGGAAACACTGTGCAGCTCATCATACAACCAATCCTGTATTGTTCTGGTAGGAGAAATTAAAAATAAATTCACTACACTAAATTTATAATATTGCTGGGAACTTTGATGCTATATATACTGACAACTTCTTAAACCGCTGTGATCTTGAGTACGCTTGCTGATATGCAGGTGGACTCTGTGTGTTGTGCTCAGCTAGCTATTAGAGAGTAACTATTGTGGAAGGATGAAAGATGATGTCTGAAAGAAGAGAATGAAAGTAAGTCACAGCAGAATGAGTTGCAGTTCTAGCGGATTTTCTCTAGCGAAAAACCTTATCTGGTCGAGGGGGTATTGTAGCGTAATTTCTAAATAAATAACTTATCACATAGCATTCAACAAAATGTAAACAAACAACACAGTTGACATCACACAGACAATGACATTAGGTGTTTATCTGACACTAACAGCAAAAAGAACGAAGGGCAAGTAATGCTTCTTCTTCGTTTACTAATGGCACACGGTCGGAGCCATGGGACAATGACACTGACATTAAAGATTGCCTATTGATGTTCTGTTAATGAAATATTAGTTCCCTTTCGAGACGCATGGAGCGCTGTAATAAATCCGTACGCCATTATGCACCTTAAGATCTTAAACATAAGGGACACTAATCAATGGCAGTATAAGTCAATGAACGTACGAGATGAATGGGGTCACTAACCCATCGTAAAGGTTCACCTTGAAATAAAACTGAATACAAGGACGCGTCAATCCTTTTCCATCGAGTACGCCAAGGCCACATGTACTCCTAGCTGCCGAAGACATCCTCACAGCAGTGTTGGCGTGAACAGGTTAGCGTGTCTGTTTGTTCCTCAAGCTATCATTATTACTTGCATCCTTAGGAAATTATAAACTGTAAAACTGTGACGTATGTGTGTGTGTCCGCGTGCCCACCTGCGGCCTCGTGCTGTCCCGTAATTTCACCCATCGGGAACCTGGAACCTTCTCGACATCGCCAAGCTACCCGGACACACGCACGGTACTCGCGAGAAGCCCGCCTGACCCGGCCTACCTGATTACAGGGACCACGTCTCCACCTAGCAAGTCAAACGGCAGCTAGTTAGCGGCCTCTCACTACGCGCTCACCGAGGCCATATCGCCCGACGAATACTCCTGGACCTTCTGCAAGGATCCCGTCGCCTACCCAACGAGGGACGACCAGCCACGTGCGGCTGCACGCCATATCACGGGGGCGCCGCTGCCCTGAGCCGCGCCATCCTTTTAGTGCCCATAGCACTCTTCATAGCGCGCCGCTGCCTTCTTGAGGCAAGCCGCGTGCCCTACACCTTCGGCGAAACCGCCGAACGCCACGGAGCCTGCCACGTCAATCCTGTCCGCGCCGGCTGACCAAGCTGCCACGTGTCCACCTGCTACCTCGTGCTTCGGACTTCAAATAACAGGGCAGTACTAGTGCCAATTGACTACATTCACCATCATTGCTACCTTCTGTAGACCCACAGTGCTTGCGTTACTAATTGAGAGAAATAACTATTGAAATCCACCCCATTAGCCGTTACTAGCCTTTACGCCCATCTGGCACCTTCTTTTCTGGCTCTTCAAGCTGTAGGTAGGAATATAGCTGACTTTGTGATAGGAGCTTCTTTAAATAAAATAACTATTGTATCCTGACTTGTCTACTTTATTTTACCACCCGCTAGGCAGGTAAATTCTCATCTGAACGGTGACTCTGTCTACCCAGAGTCCCGCATAGAACCGTTGGCTCTCTCTAAAGGGACCAAACGCGACACAGTATAGCTCTTATAGTTTCGGAAAAAAAAAGACTGTGACATACACGGACAGACAGACAGACAGACATGACGAATCCATAAGGGTTCCTTGTCTTTGACTACGGAACCCTAAAAAATAAGTCTGTGATATGAAGAATCAGGTCACCAGATATAAATATATACGAGTACAAAACCCCTACATAAAAAACCCTCGGCTTTGTTGTATTGATTTTATGTATCTAATTTTTTTACCCGATTTGTACCATTTTAATAAACAATCAATTCTAGCCAAACGTGAGGTAATGGAGAGGTAACTTTTTTTTTTTTTTATAGTTTGTAAGGTCATACTGTTATATATTCTGTGGTAACGTGTACAATAATGTGTGTGAATCAACCAGCATGATAGCTTAGTCCATACCGCCCTACAAGGTATTCGATAAATGTAGCTCCATTTTGGTTGATTCAGCTTGAAGATGACAATCTCTAGCTATAGATAGGAATGGGGAAACTGCCGCTCGTAGTTGCTTGAGGAATAGTAGATTGTATCATAAGGGAGCAACATAATATTTTTACGGCGAGGGCGCTTTTTTGAATCCAGAGCGAAGTGAGGGATTCTAGAGTAGAATCCCGAGCGTAGCGAGGGATTCTTTAGTAGAATCCTGAACGTAGCGAGAGATTCAAAGTACGTCGCCCGAGCCAAAAATATATGTTGCGCCCGTGTGATACACTCTGCTTTTCATCACCCACTATGAGAAAATAAAAGGCGCCTCATATGTTATTGTAATATTATTATTTAATAAAACAAATGGTTGTTTTTTTGTTTTTGTGTTTTTTTGTTGTGTTTGTGTTTTTGTGTTTTTTTTGGGTGTTTTTTTGTGTTTTGTCCTTTTTTGTGTTTTTTGTGTTTTTTTTTGTGTTTTGTGTTTTTTGTGTGTATTGTGCTTTTTTTGGGTTTTTTTGAATTGTGTTTTTTGTGTTGTGTTTTTTTGTGTGTTTTTTTGTGTTTCGTGTTTTTTGTGTGTTTTGTATTTTTAGTGTTTTTGTGTTTTATTTGTGTTTTGTGTTTTGTGTTTTTTGTGTGTATCGTGCTTTTTTTGTGTTTTTGTGTTTTGTGTTTTTGTGTTTTTTTTTGTGTTTTGTGTTTTTTGTGTGTTTTGGGTTTTGGGCCGTCGTACCAGCCAGTATTTATTCAAACAATATTTGCGTTCGAATTATTTGGCGCTGGTTCCAAATTCAATAAGTGCGCCGCAATTATCTTTGCCGCGCATTTTTTGAATTAGGAACTTAATAAGTGCGCCGCAAAACTCATTACTGCCCGCTAAAAGTTTCTCATAGAAAACACCACCGTTGGGTGCACTTAAAGGCGAACCCAGTCGTCCTTTTCGAATAGATGGGATGAAAAATACCTTAGAACACCTTAATTATATTATTGCAGTCATTTAAATGCAATTTACAGTGGCACATTTATTGAGTAATTTCCTGCTCACTATATCATTAGCAGAACGAAGATATTGTAAGAGAATTAACATATAAATTGGGTAAAGCATAGATATCTGTGGGAAAGGGTATGAACAGGTTATTCCAGAGGTTAATTCTAATTACAAATACCTTTTTAGAAATTTACTTTTTGTACCTAGTGAAAATTAAGTTTATCAACATACACGACCACGACCCACGGCCAATAGAAGATTTCCTCATTATGTTCTTGAGATCCCTGAGGGAGGACATCCTTGGAAAGTCAAAGGAAAGTACAAATTATTTTTTATCCTAATATCAACCTACAGAAGTCCACTGCTGGTCATAGGCCTCCCCATAGAATTCCATTACGAATGGTCTTGAGCCGCCTCCATCCACAGACTTCCTGCGACCTCTATAATGTGGTTGGTCCATCGAGACGGGGGGCCTTACCAAAGCATACTGATGAACGGTGACGGCTACATTAAACTATAGGTAGTCTCGTGTTTGGCCGAAACGTACATATAAGTCTAATAGTTTAAAATTAAATAGTTTTTATAATTAAAGAGTATAAAGTTGTAGTATGGAGTTGGGCAGGAAACCTGGCAAGACGAGGTGACGATAGGTGGAGTAAGGCGCTAACTGAATGGCGCCCAAGAACTGGGTACAGAAACGTTGGTCGTCCAGCAGATAGATGGGCAGACGATCTCGCATGCCTCGCGGTCTGAACCTGGATGAGACTGGCACGGGACCGTAAGGAATGACACAGGCAAAGAGAGGTCTATACTCAGTATTGGATGATGAAGATGGTGATAAAAGTAGGCATAAACTGGATGAGAAGAGGGAACACCGGGCTCAGCAGCGTGTAATGGGAGAGGTTAATGTGGGCTGATGATGATAAAGTATAAAGATGCCATGGTGCTCACCTGAACTGTGACTTCCTGATGTAGACGGGGACTCGCGGCAGCGGCTTGCCGGGCTCCGGCTTGTGGCCCGCGAGCCACGTGGTCGCCACGCCCTTGTTGACGCGCCCGGTCGGCGTCTTGTACTCCACCACCACGGCGGTGATGTGCACCGTCTCAGGGTGCAGCTGGAATGTGCACCACACCACGTTACACCTCATCGGGGGTATACTTAGCGGACCTGTTTTGTACCTTTGACGACCTCTGTGGCGCGGCGGGCGAAGGTTCGCCTGCGACGCAGGAGATTGCGGGTTCGATTCCCGCTTCGGAACAAATATTTGTACGATCTGCAGATATGTGCATCACACCACGTTACACCTCATCGGGGGTATACTCAGCCGAGCTGTTATGTACCTTTGACGACCTCTGTGGCGCGGCGGGCGAAGGTTTGCCTGCGACGCAGGAGATTGCGGGTTCGATTCCCGCCTCGAAACAAATATTTGTACGATATGCAGATATTTGTTCAGGGTATTCTGGGTATTTTCTATGTATAATATCTAGTACCCATAACACAAGCTCTGCTTAGCTTGGGGCTAGATAATGTTGTGTGAACTGTCCAGAAATCTATGAGCTACATGCGGACATCATTAACAGCCTTCAGACGTCCATTGCTGGACGAGGCCTCCCCATAGAATGCAACGGGGGGATTAGCCGTAATCACCACGCTTAGCAGGCGGATTGTTGATCGCAGTATTGAGTACTTGTGTGCTGCTGCAGCTTATCCTCTGAAGCCCAATACTCTTATAACATTGATAGACCTTTTTTTGACCACGGTCTCACCTTCTGGTAAGTGACGATGTGGCCGAAGATGGAGCACAAAGGGCTAGAAGGCACCTATTCACTCTAGCCTTGAAGAGACCCAGATTATAGTTAAACATGACCGAATCGAGACTGTATTGTGAATGGACTGGATATTTGGTATTTTGCTCCCTCATAACAACAATGTAATCTACTTTCAATTCTTCCGACCATAAGTTAAGAGTAGATTGTAAAGAGTGAAGGGGAGATTTCTCAGAACTTTGAAACATTCAAGTTACAGTCACATTTCGATATAATCACATTCCGCGTTGTATTGTCAGGTGAACAAAATACCATATTTGACGACATTGATCGACACTAGATCGTAATATGATCCGAACTTGGATTTTACTTTTTTTTATTACGAGAATGGGGCTTCTGGAATGATCCCTTAGTCGGCTTTTACATCCACGGGAGGAGACGGAGGGGTCTATTCTTAGGCCGGACACACCACATCCGCATTACCAGAATTCAAATAAGGTTAGTTCTAGGAGTTTGTGTAATGAGTACCTTAGGACTGGAAGAAATTGAATAATATCTAGGTTGGAGCCGGGGCAACAGCTCGCAAATGTGGTCCAATGGAGGCTTACACGACGGAATGTCTTCAAGAATGTGTACAATATTCCTACAAGCATCCACGACGAACGACTGGTACAACGCCTTGCCTTCAGTCGAGTTCGTCGCCATTAGGAGTAGTTTTTTCTTGTCCTGCAATCATAACATTAAATAACATAAAGACAGAGCGTCTATAAATACGTTGTAATGTAAAAACGACTCGAGCCAAGGCACCGTGACCTTGCAACTCGCAAATCAAATACTTCCTAGTCTTTGTCGCAAATGTATTTGAATTATAATTGATATGGTTTAATCGCTTTAACACGTAATTTATAGAGAGTTTTACTTATGGCCTTTTATTGTTAGAGTTGATTCATCTTAAATACAAAATTAAAAATTCCCACAATATTCATGTTGAGGACCGAATTTGTAAAAACGAAGAAGTCTAGAATTAGTAACAAGACTAAGATTTTTCAAGTACAATATTCAAATTAAAAATATTTATTACATTATAATTCCGAAGGCAGTGATCCTTATCAGAAACACGATAAGAAAATATTTTCTGAATAGAAAAAAAAACTAAGTAACTTCTATTTTTAGCCTAGGTTTGATTGTTTATTAAAATGGGGCATATTATTGGGCAAAAAATTAGATAAATGAAATCAATACTACAAAGCCGAGGGTTTACTGTAGGGGTTTTGCAAAATTATCTATATTTTACGAGATATTTAATAATAACCGCTTTTTCGAGAGACATGATGCATTTTTTTTGTATGAAGATTTCTGCCCGGAGTTGTATAAATAAGTACATATTTGAATGTTCTTCTTCTTACATCTTTTGTTTTGTACAAATAATATAAAGGTTTTGTATCTTGTTTTTTGAAACAGTTATTAGATGCGTATCATTTTTTTTTAATTTGTGTTTAATAAGTAGCATTCTTTGGTCTTGTATAAACCGTTTAACAGTGTGTGGTTTTCTTTTATTTATCTAAGTCACCGAATAAATATTAGTACAACTAAGTGCGTAATTACTACAAGATTACTCTTGTAGTCTTAAAAATCAAATGTACAATTAGGAATTTTGTGGCATACCCCAAAGAGGCTGGCATCATGGCTGGTGCAAAGTTCGGTTGCCAATAATTAAATTAAACTCGATTTCCGCATCTTGTGTTATATTTGTGGCCTCCTGCGTCGTTTATCTCTGATTTACGGCCATATTATATACTTAGGGTCATTACATTATGTAGGTACTATCGACTGTACTGAGGATTGTACCACTAGGGCGCTTGGGCCTTTTTTACAAACAAGCTTCCATCTGAGGTTTTCCCGCTTGATTACGACATGCTTCAAGAAAAATGATCTTAGATTCCTTCAGGGTAGGCAGCGCATAGACAATTCCCCTGGTGTTGCCGGTGTCTATAAGTGACGGTGACCACTTTATTACATCAGGTGGACCGTATGCTATTTGTTTCAAAAAAAAAAACAATGTTTGCTCCTATTTTTGATATTATCTCATCAACCTACATAAAATGTTGTACATATATGATCAATACACTAATACCAGTGGCTTGTCAGTTTTTTATAAAATTAATGAAATTACGTGTCTAGGTATTGATCATAATGTGAAAATTAAATGGAGTCTGATAAGATAATATCCAAAAAAGGAGCAATCTTGATTTGCATTTAAAAGGCTCAAGCTCCGTCGCAGCGGTACAATAATCCTCTAAAGGAATATCATCTCTCAAGTCCTTGAGCGACTTGACAGGCGACTTGCGACCTTATCTATGATATTATTGTAAGGAGGTCAATTTTGTTTGTAAGTTTATATGTAGGGTTGTATGTATTCTCCAGAACAACTGATCAGATTCTCAAAATTCTTTCTCTAATAGGACACTACTTTATCCTTGACCCCGAGTGCTATAGGCCGACGCAAAAAGAGGGGTGTTATAAGTTTGACCGCTATGTGTGTCTGTCTGTGGGACCGTAGCTCTTAAACGGGTGAACCGATTTGAAAGCGTTTTTTTTTTTTCAATTTGAAAGCTTGTTTTCTAGCGATGGTTCTTTGACATGTTGTATCAAAATCGGTTCAGCCGTTTTTAACGTCGGAGGTTTTTAAATTGTTAAATTTCTTCTTTTTTTTTCCTGATGCGCATCGTGGGATGATTAGCCACACCACACTTATATATTATCATAAAGCGCGTCCTAAGTGGACGTGACCTATGAGGTAATGCACTGTTCATAGGCAGAGATTACCGCTTAACATCAGCTGGGCCATCAGCTAGTTCCGTCATCAAGTAGTACAAAAAAAAAAAAAAAAAAACTTTATGTTTGTTACTTTATCATAACAAAACTGCTGAACTGATCTTGATGAAGCTTGACAAAGTTATAGTGAGTATCACGAGGAAAGACATACGATACATTTTTCCGTTTTTTATTTTTTTTCCTTAAGCTGAGTGTTCTGCGCCATAGAATGTAATATTTTTAAATCAGGAAATATCTTATAAAATACATATACTAACTACCTCATCAGTGCAATATTCCGCAAGTTCCCGCAGTATTTGTGTGCGATCAGGAACTATATTATAAATAGATATACTAACTTCCTCATCAGTGCAATACTCCGCAAGTTCCCGCAGTATGTGTGTGCGCGGCAGCGCTGTGATCTCTATGTAGTGCGACAGTGCGGTGCGGTATGAGGTGGGACACGGGAACGGATTCTTCTTCGTACTCTCCTGGTCGGTGTTTATCAGAGAGAAGATTTCGTCCAGGTTAGCCCCCGATAGGTCACCGAGCCTGTTCACGAGGCCGCTATCGTTGATCGGATAGACGGCTACGTGGTCACCTGAAGTAACAACACAATAAATTATTGCTGAACTAATGAGGGCCATCAATTATTCAAAAGCTCCTGTCTAATAGTCACGTATTCAATTGTTAATCGACGAAGATTGCGTACGCTTTGTTTGGAGAAACAGTTCAGCTTATGTCACTATTACGTAAATGCCGGTGTAAAATAAATTTAAATACAATACAAAAGGTTAACCATACCTTATTAAGTAAATCTATAATACTGGACTGAACTCTACAATAATTAAAGGTGAAAATTGGAGGGTTGGCCAGCAAAAATTATCCCACAAATATCGTAAATGACAAAGTTACGATGTTAAGATGTTTGGATAACTGTATGTTTGTTACTCAATCAGGCAGAAACGGCTAAACCATTTCGATGAAATTTCGTACACAGATAGATTATGAGCTGAATTTAGCTATAGGCTACTTTATAACCTGGTAAAACGCGACCGAAGCCACGGGCAGATAACAGAAAATTATGAAGAAAAAAAAGCGCAGCTAAACCGCAATGATTACCTATTGGCGGTACCGTATGCGCAAAATATAAAAAATAAAACGTAAGGTAAAATACATACCGGCTTCATATCGCATTTTGGAGTCAGATATGTCCAGTTCGACGTGAAGACATGACCTGCCACCCCCGTGGTGCAACTCTCTGTTGACTGTGATTTGAGCAAGGAATGGATTTTTAGCATCATATGGCCTGAAAAAAATTAAATATAAGCAGGTATTCATTGATTATTCTAACACCCCTAAAAGCAACATCAAAGTTGACTCACACTTGTGAAATTTCTTGGGGAAAAAACACAAAATCTCATTCAAATATGTTCAAGAGACCAATGCCTCATAATAATAAAATCTTTTCGGGGTTCGGTACCTCAAATGGTACCAATGGAAGCATTATTTATAGGCTCACTTTGTTGTCTGTCAAGACTAGATTTTTTCCAAAAATGGCTAGATAAATAAATAAATAAATAATGCTGGACAGTTCACACAACATTATCTAGCCCCAAGCTAAGCAGAGCTTGTGTTATGGGTACTAGACAACTGATATACTTAATACAATATATTACATAGTTAGATATTTTTTATTATAAATAGAAAATTATATATATAGATGTATAATGATGAAATTAACACCAAATACCAAGGCACAGTCTGCTACAGCAATCAATTAAAAATTAGCATTTGGTTATTCTAATACTTCCCATTGACGTAGAATCGTGAAATTGGCACATGGGTAAGTCATGCAGCACGACTAAAGGTCAGTCTGACTCAATTACACATTTCAAATTTGAGTTTTATAGATTTTCTATGCCGGTGCGTAAAAAAACAGGGCGCAAGACATACTTCTCCTACATACATACATACATACATAGACAAAAGCCTTTTTCCCCGATGGGGGGTAGGCAGGGCCTCAATGGGCCTCTTTTCGCGTGATGTGACAAGTGGTGTGCTCATCGCCGCCATTGCTTCCCACGACTGACTCGGCTATCGCTTTCTTCCAGTTTCCAGGTTTTTTTACACATTCCATAATAAGCTAGCAGCCAGGACAAATCTTATCAACAAGTCTGGGTAATCCCTTAGTCGGCTTTTACGAAATCCACGGGAGGAGACGGAGGGGTCCATTCTTAGGCCGGACACAGCAAACACTTGTCTTATTGTAATCTAAATTAAATAAGTATTTTAGGCTGTTATCGTGTTTATTGTATAAATGTGACCTGAGAATAAATGAGGTATAAACAGCACAAATTTAATCAGTCTCTGAAGTTAAAATAACTTACGGCCTTTGTACTTGTAGGGAGTGCAACCTCGCGATTTCACCGGAGAATACATTTTTAGGCTCGATCTCACCCGGAGCGTGCAGCACCAGACTAAATTGTCGCGTCAACTCCTCCTCGCCTGCACTCTCAATGTTGAACTTCTCACACACCGCCGGCCAGAATTTATCTTTCCATGTAATGAAATCATCTTCAATACTGAAAATAAAGCAAGGTCACATTTTTTTTTTGTATGACGGAAAAAGCAGATGGCCCACCTGATGTTAAGCGGTAACCTCTGCCTATGAACAGTGCATTCTCACATAGGTCACGTCCACCTAGGCCGCGTCCTACGTGGCATTGAATTATTTGAAATTATATTAGAAGTAATATATTACAGTATATTGAAACAATGTTATGTTCCCACAGCCATTTATAAATGTAAAAAAGGTCAAATTAGCTTGTCCTAATAATTAAAAAGATGCACATGCATATTTTGGCGTTATTTAACTTGTTTTGTTTACAACTTTAAATGATTTCAGGGAGTCTGGTCGAAGCAACGTGTGACCCGAGAGCTGGCTCTTATCTGGCTCCACGCATTAACAGTTTCATTATTTGTGATGAATTTTATAAAATCTATGTGAGAAATATTTCAATAAAAAAGGGTATTGATTAGCTGTAATAAAAAGAGTAACTTACTTGGCATCGTCATCTCCGAGTCCACATTCATATACTCGAGAAGCGCCCAGCTCTTCTAACCGCTTGTCCAAATATATTGCAACAGCATTATAGTGTTCGTAGGTTTTATTACCTAACCCAAACACCTGAAAATATATATAAAAAAATACTATGTAAAACTAACCTATGAAAATAAAACACTGCAAATAAACTCAAATGTCTATGTCACAGGATTAATGTCAAAGCCGTGTTATTATAATGTCACAAGTGATATTATAACAGCACCGTGATATTGTCAATTGCTTCATTTCAATCTCCATGTCCCAGGACATTGTCTACTATAGATAGTCCCTCGGTAGGTTGTTAGATTTGCATAAATCTGTTTTAGTTAGCATTCTACATTTAAAAAAACGTAGGACTATGAGTAACAAGCTATAATTGGCCTGTGAAATTGACAATCAGCCCATGATTGTAAGAATAACAATTTACATAATGTGCAATTATAATCAAAGTTTGCTAATATTTTGGATATTATCTCACCTAACTCCATGAAATATTGTACACATGATTATTGCACTAAATATCTATTGTTTGTCAGTTTCTAATAAAATTATATAGTTTCCAAATCACACTGACTTAAGATTTGTATGGATATCTTATAACCAACGCTAGTTAAATTCTATACAATTGAATGGAACACTGCCAAACCACAGGTATCTCTAGATCGTGTCTACAAAATGTCATTGACTTGAATTAACTTATGCCCAAATGAGGATCAAACTTCGTTTTGTATGGAGCGGGCTAGCGTACACTTCCCTTAAAATAACACAGCTTTTACTATATCCCTACGACATATTCGTACACAATTTGGCATCATATTATCAATCAAAGGTTATAAAATTTACCCTTCCTAGTGTTTTTGCTATAAATACAATTGCATACCATGTATCGTAATTTTGAAATAGTCGTCACTCCGAATATTCGTCGTTTTACCACTCGTGGCAGTACTTTAATAAATACACTCATTATTTCGCACCAAATTTAAGAATAACTCACATAGATTCATTCATAAATTATATTAAATTCAAAAAACAAATATGTATGATGTAATTATCGCACAAGGTTGTATGTATCTCTATGCGGTGTAACCGCAGACTGAATAATAATTTATGGTTTTACATTATTTAAATAAATTGCTTAGAGCGTACAAGTCTTTCACTTTCAGTTTTTCAATCCACATTTTTAATTTTCAACAACGATTTCTGATCTGAATGATGACTGAATCAGCTGGTAATCGAATCTGACTGAAATCAAACAAATCAACACGGCATGCGCCCTATGACATTTGTGACAGAGACAGCGAGCCGTCCTAAATATGACTTTGACATTTTTGACATTTCTATTGACAGTAGCCACAAATAAAAGAAGAAGTGTTGTTCACGCCAAAAAAGAAGAAGAAGTGTTGTTTAGTAACGCGTTTTTAAAACTTAGCCATTTGTGCTGATGCGAAAATCCAGGATTGCAGACCTCCGTCGATGCCAAAAACACACTTTAGCGTCACAGAATAAAACTGTGTAATTATATGGTAATTAAGTATTTTGATTATTTGTGGTTTTTGTACGTTAGTACGTAGCTTTAATTATTGTTCTGAGTGTGTACTAAAAAACTATAATAGAAATAAGGCAACGGGTTTCCCACAGAAGAATTAATACATGCATCCATGGGGTTTCCGCAGGACTTTTTTTTTCTTGTCGGCACAAACCTAATACAGATAGGTACCTACTACGTTTTTGTTATTATTTTCTTATTTGGAAAATAACTTATTGGTCTTATCTTATTTACAAGTGGCAAAAAAAATGGATGTTTGTGTGGGCTCTCGTCACTCGTCACATGAGAAAATTTTACTCGTCAGTGCTCTCGCAAGGTTGCAACCGCAGCACCTCCTACGCGAGCTATTGGCTCCGCGTTTTTATATACACTAGGCCCTAGGGGGCATGATGCATAGGAGCACGTGGAGCCGCGGTGCTCAGTGTCGGTTCTATCACTCATTTTGAACCTAACCTACTCATGTCCAAGGGCCCTACGTCGATTCTGTAACGGTACCGGTACACCGGTCTGTACAGTACCACTACCACCCCGGGGGTACCGGGGGGTTTTATTTATAATATGTCGTAATGTAGTCTTCTGTGAGTGACCTTGTTTGTACCAATAAATTATTAAAAAAAGTTTCGTATTCCGCTCTCAATGTTTTTGCGAACGACGATGACGCAATACCTACACTTAAGGTAAACAAGTACCTACCTACGTATTTAGCTAATAGGTGCTGTAGGTAGGTATGAATACTTACCGCATAATTTAATCCGGTTAGATCAGGATCTCCATTCTTCACCCATTCGTAAAATTCCATGGAGTTATCTGTTGGATCTCCTTCACCGTACGTCGCCATGCAGAATACAGCCAGTGAATTGGATATGTCTTGTAGTTTCGTTAGCTCTTCCTGTGAAATGCATAAGATTCATTATATGTATTTTTCAAAAGAAGATACCTATATGACCTATATCTAATCTAAACTATCATAAAACTGTAGGTAACTGGGCAAAATATGCAGGTAGGTAGGTACATTAAATATTTTATGAAAATTAATTGAGGTCTGTAGAGGTAATGTTCTAATGATAGCTATATTTATTACTGCACTTTCCTCGAGCAAAAAATACAAACAGTATCGCTATAATTATGTTCTGATACCTAATGGATATCTTTATTACTGCATTCTCCTCGAGCTAAATATACAGAAACTTTCGCGGCTCGCTCCGCTCGCCGTTATAAGTTCTACTAATAGCTATATTTATTACTGCACTTTCCTCGAGCTAAAAATACAAACATTATCGCTAAATGATCTGATACCTAATGGGTATCTTTATTACTGCACTCTCCTCGAGCTAAATATACAGAAATTTTCGCTCCGCTCGCCGTTGTATGTTTTAGTAATGGCTATATTTATTACTGCACTTTCCTCGAGCAAAAAATACAAACAATATAATATCGCTATATGTTATGGTACCTAATGGATATCTTTATTACTGCACTCTCCCCAAGCTAAATATACCGAAATTTTCGAGGCTCGCTCCGCTCGCTGTTATATATTCTAATAATAGATATCTTTAGTACTTCTCCTCGAGCTAAAAATATTGAATTTTTAGATCGCGATAGAGTAAGGTCGCTTCGGAATCAGGAGTAAATTAAGTTTATAATACGATTCAAAGTGAACCTTGAGATTTAAATTAATAAAGTACCCTTAAACCTCGAAATATATTACAAATTAGTAGTTACTCGTACTCGTATTTAGGTAGTTAATTAAATTTCTGATTTCAATTTAGGTAAAAGTTGCCAATAAAGTAAATTCATTATGTAGAGTACCTAGTCTATATGATGGGTGCTGAGAAAGGGGCGGCACATAGCTTGGGGCCTAGAGCGGCCAAGACTGCAAATCCGCCACTGTCCTGGTCTACTAAAGTCTAGGGTTTGATGATACAACGTCATCGTAATTGCAAAAAAAACTAGTTAAAATTTATAGTGTTATGATGGCCATTTATGGCCGGTACAGGGGCGCCGATAAAGTGATTGCCTATAGGGCGCTCTGGACCTGGTGCTATAGATACATATGGCTATAGGCTACGTTTTCTTAGCATCCGCCCGTGGCCACGCTCGCGTTATGTGTTGTTCTACTCAATTTTGATGGTATTTGGGGTGTGGCTGGATGCTGAGTTGGGGAGAGGGATGTTTTTTATCCCAACACCACGCGTGCGAAGCCGCGGGCAAAAGGTAGTTTCTTATAAGCTTTAATAGGTATCCGTCTTCTGGCAGATGACGATGATGAAATAGTAGTTTAGTTAGTTGGTATAGCTACCAAGGTCTTTGAATATACCTAGATAGACGTTACAAGATCTTTGACCTAACTCTATCTATTCGGAACAACTAGCTGATTTAAACGAACCCAAATACTGTAGGTATGTCTACTATACTAAATAACCATAGAGGAGTTCCTGGTTCCATATCGTCTCCATGATCAGCTGTCATATAGTCTAATTGATGTAGATTGCCAGTTTGCTGTTCATTGCGCTGCGTGTTTCAGCTTTTTTCAAGATCAGAAGCGCAATGAATAGCAAACTGGACATTGTAATCGAACTTCAGTCCATTACACAATATGACCGCAGATCAAGGAAGCCCAATTCTCTTATTTATTTTATAACCACACTGTAAGTTGACCGAAACGAGATTGTATTGTAAATTGACTGAGTAATGGTATTCTGCTCCCTTAGAACAATAATATAATCTACTTTCGGTTCTTGCAACCATATATTAGAGTAGGATAGTGCTATATAATAATTGTAAAGAGTGAAAGAGAGAATTCTCAGAACTTTGAAACATTCAAGTTACAGTTACATTTCGATATAATCACATTCCGCGTTGTATTGTCAGGTGAGCAGAATACCATTTTTGACGTTTGTGACATCGACACTAGATCGTAACATGATCCGAACTTTAATTTGACTATTTTTTATTACGAGAATTGGGCTTCTGCCCGCGTAATGTCTAACCCCTCGTTTTCACCAAGGTATATAATACATGTATAATACATAACATTCCAAAGGCATTCTTGTATTATACATGTATTATACCTTGGTGAAAACGAGGGGTAACTAATAATAATAATAAATAATAATAATACTGATAATCGCTCGATTACAAATTCGCAGTAGGTACCTACACTGCGCCGCGTGTACCTATAAAATGTTTGTTTTCAAGAGCAGAAATATTTATAACCAAGCGCAAATTACTGATTGTAAAATCGAAATCGATTACTTATCAGGGTCGTTATGGGGTTCATACTTGTACACGCTCGCTCAGTTATCTCGCCCAGCGTGTGTTTGTATACCTACAAGGGTGCTTGGCGTAGTTTTGGCGTTAGCGGCCAACGTTGGTACCTACAGTGTTGGTTTTTCGTCCACAAATCAAAAGATCTTGGGCGCCAATTCACCAAGTGCGTTCACATGTTGGCCAAGCACTCTTCGCGCGCCGCCGGTCGTGCGTTGACAGTTAACAAGCACGGACTGTAAGGTTTAGTGTAACACGGATTTTGTACTACGCTAACACTGATGAGCGCTCCTAAAAAACTCAAATTTCCATGGCTGGTTTGCTAGATTCGATTGCCGAAACCACAGCTACTAGACCCTCTCCTACGGGATCGGTTGGCTTTAGACAGGAATGACAGGAAATTCAGCTAAACACATTGGTTCGGTAAATTTATTGTAGGAACTATATTGTGTATATGTATTCTATAAATCGAGGAAATCTATTTTAGCCTATTTTTAATCATCGTATCAATTTGAAATTTTGCAATGAAAATACGACTTGCTAGCTAAACAACTACTGAACGCATAATGCTAAACGATTATTGTTTGAGATCTTTGAGCTCAGAGTACCCAAATACTGGTCCTCCATCCACCTCTATCTACCTCTATCAGGCTCTATCCACTGAGGGAGTTCCGTTGTCTAGAAGCCATCTTTATTATCAGATTCAGCTCGAATACTAATTAGATTATTATTGTCATTAGACGATCATCAGAATTAAACACACAGGCAAATTTTCAAATCGATACGACAATTAAAAGCAGTTTAAAATAGATTTCTTATATTTAAATCTTAGAAACAAATCAAATCTAAGAAATCTGTTTTAACTTGCTTTTAATTGTCGTATCGATTTGAAACTTCGTGTTTTGTAATTCTGATGATAACAATAATTTAATTTGTATAACTCAACTAGTGGTTTTAGCAGAACTTCGTGACATTCCGGTTTAAAGCTAACCTATCTCGTTTGAGAGGCTCTAGCAGCCAATGCTCTCGTAACTTTTGTTATTATAGTTGTTTTGCCCGTCTAATCTAGCGGGCGCTCGATAAAACAATTGGCAGTGCTGTAGGTACTGTCCACTGTCACGCCAGCCATCACGGTTAAAAATCCGTGTTATACCATTCATCCGTGCGTAAGTCAATTGCAAACTCAGACTAGGTACGGCCCCACGTGTGTTTATACCTTGGCAAAAGTTTGTCCCAGCCACTGGCCCATTCGTTGGGGCCAACATGGAAATGGTAACTACTATTGCCCCAGCAAGTTGAGCCAGAGTGTACAGTGCTACATGGATCATTTGGCACGTGGCCGAAATCAACACCGCCATCTTGTATGTAATCTAATATCAAATAGCGCCTCAACGCCGGCGCCAAGGCGCCCACAAGACGTGCCAAATAATCCTTGTAGCACTTTACAAGGCCGTCTCCAGGCAGGTAAGTCACCATAAACTTGATAGGTAGAAAAATATATTTCTGCTTCCGAATAAAAAAACATACATATACATACATACATAGACAGACCCCTCAAATGGACCTCTTTTCACGTGGATTGCACCATCGTGGGAAATAGACGTGACAAGTGGTGAGCTCATCGCCGCCAGTGCTGACTGACTCTACTAACGCTTTCTTCCAGTAAGTACCTAATAATGTCCTTAAATAAGCTAGCAGCCAGTACCCTTAGTACGAGAATTTGACAGTATTCGAAACTATATAAAGTTTCGTTTCCTTCAATACATTTTCTGACAGCGTCCTTAGTTTCTCCTCGTTTTCGCTAGGGGCGCTGCTAGTAAATGTATGGAAGGAAACGAAACTTCATATAGTTTCGAATACTGTCAAATTCTCGTACTAACCCCCCAGGACAAATCTTATACCAACGAATCTTACGAACAAGTCCGGGTAAAGCCATTGAAAATTTAATTATCTCAGGTAAGTTTAATATTTATGGATACAAACACAGAATAATGATACAAACAAATATGAATATAATATTTTGTTAATAACGATGACGCAAAAGTTGAATGGTTTGTATTTATTAGTAGATATGCAGGTACTTACTTAGACATTGCTAAGTCATGCTACATTTCAATAAACTTATCAGTCTAGGTAGTATTATGGAGTTCAGCCTCAGCTACAAAAAAAAGCATGGGCACAGAATATATAATAGTACAACAAGGGGCAGAATAAAATGTTTGCTTTGATGGTGATCCTAATGAATACAAGTAATTAATGAAACGGCTGAACCGATTTTGATCAAACATAGCTAAGAACACTCCCGACAAATTCACCTTTCAAACAAAAAAAAACGAAATCGGTTCATCCGTTCGGGAACTACGATGCCACAGACAAACACTCACACACCCACACACACACGCACACACCTACACACACGCACGCACACACACACACATACCCACACACACACACACACACACACACACCCACACACACACACACACACAGACACGTCAAACTTATAACACCCCGTCGTTTTTGCGTCGGGGGTTAAAAATTTTAAACATTAGATTACAGGATTGTTCACTCTCAATAAATCGATCTCAACTCTGAATGATCTTGAAGTTGTTCTAATTTCAAAATTCCCATACAATAATGTAGTTTTGGTCTTCCCAAGATCGTTCTCAGATTTGAGTTCGATCTATGACCCTATCAATTATACGGTCCAAAAATACGTAGTAGTAGTAGAGCTTTTTTGTGAAAGAGTTCGTCCGGGGAAGCACTACCACCATACCTATTTCTGCCGCAAAGCAGTAGTAGTGCTCGCATTGCTGTGTTCCGGTTTTAAGGGTAAGGGTGCCGGTGAAATTACAGGCACATGAGACTTTTCATCTTTATGTCTCAGGGTGGCGGGCGCAGTGGAATGCCACATAGGGCGCGTCCTAGGTGGACGTGACCTATGAGGTAATGCACTGTTCATAGGCAGAGGTTACCGCTTAACATCAGGTGGGCTATCAGCTTGTTCCGTCATTCAAGTACTATATAAAAAAAAAGTTAATAACTATTATAAGGTGTCTATATTTATTGATCGGGTATCTATCGCGTGTTCGCGTGTCACCTTATTATTCGTCGGTAAAATAAATAATAAGGTAACACCGCGATAAATACCCGTGAATCACGGGTACACATAAATGTGGGTCCCAAGAACACACATTTATCGATATTATCACGGCCCGTGATAATATCGATAAATGTGTGTTCTCAGCGCGAAAGTTTAAAAATACTAGTGATGTCAGTTATTTTTTTATGCACAGTTATACATCAGTACATCACCTATTTATCTAATAAGCCTACTAATTTTCATTTTGATAACAACTCAATATCAAATAAGGAAAAACAAACATTAGTTTTTTATTGTTTTTTTAGCGAACTGGTAGCGAACAACTATTTTGGTAACTGGTCTCTGTGCTCTGGCTTAGAGCATTGTAGGCCTGCGCGAACTGGTAGCGAACAACTATTTTGGTAACTGGTCTCTGTGCTCTGGCTTAGAGCATTGTAGGCCTCCGCGAACTGGTAGCGAACAACTATTTTGGTAACTGGTCTCTGTGCTCTGGCTTAGAGCATTGCAGGCCTCCGTAGGGTCTCTGGTAACGATTATCAATCTAAAAAATCTGTTTCTACGATTTTTGTATATTAATGTTAAATAAAATGTTTTTCTTTTTTAAATAAATATGGCCATAATGTAAAAATATAAAGAAAATTAAGTACAAATGTATTAAAAGTTGCACGTCACGGGACGCCCGGCGGCAGATATAAATGTAATGTACATTAAAATATTCAAATTCATGACGCTGTCATGTACAGTGGTGGAATGAAAATGTTCGTCACCTTACGGCCTATTTTTGATTGTTCGATGTAAAAATCACACTGTTTTACCGACATCGTATTGTATGTATCGGAAGTTCCGATACAATACGATGTCGACAAAACACAGTACCGTAGTTCCATTTTTTTTTTAATTTGGAACTTCCAATGTGTCTATATTACGAAAATTACCTTCAGTTACCATGACGGATATTAGCAGCGATTGAATGACAGACACTGTCTACGAATAAAATGACAAAACTTCTGGCTAACTCAATAAAAGACTGAGTGGCCAAGTACCACCGGACCACGCGCATTCAGGGTTCCGGCAAAAATACAGTCTTATTCTACTTTAAGCTCTAAAATGATACTCCACATGCTGGGGTACGACAGATTTATTTTTCCCTCTACACTTTAACTTGCACGGGAGCCACCCTCCAAAATAGTTTTTGGTTATTATTTTTAGGTTTGGGTCAGTAAAATACATAGGTACAAATATGAATACTTCAATGGTTTAGCCGCTATAGACCCGTGTGATAGAGAGACGGACGGACGGATGAGCGAGAGCAATAGGGCTCCGTTTGGCCCCTTTGGGTGGGTACGGGACCCTAAAAAAGTAGTTCCAAACTTAAACAAGCAACTGATCAAAGGTGTGCAATTTTGATCTTAATTCAGCAGTCTGCTCCGTAGGATAGTTGGAAAAGGTCATATGTGCTCGCGACAAGCTATAAGGAAAACTGACGAAAGTTTTCTTTGCGCCACTGTACAAGGAAAATAATTCCAAAATCGAGCAATTTCGACATTCTTTCTTACACTATAAAATAGATAGGTAGGTACAAATTACGTTGAGTAGTCCTATTTTTCCGAATGACGTCGTGGGTAGGTACCTACCTACCTAATCAATGAATCGCTAGCTATGACGTGCTAGCTAACGCCTTGTTGGTTAGTCAGATTCTATTGGTTGTTTCGTGGCGAGATACAAGTAGGTATGATGTTTGCGAGGTCTCAGTTCGCGGTGACTTCAGGGTGACTTACTATGTGCATTCAACTAAAAAAGTGCATCTTGAAGATACCTATAGAGATATTTTCAGACCGCGCCATGATCCTAATTATTTGTTTTATAAATAATGTAAGTATAAATATATACGGGTTGGGTTTAGCACCTAGACACTTGATTTTGAGGAAGGTGTGAGTGCCCCCCCTCCCCACCTCCCCCTCCCCCCCAAATCAGGTGTCTTTGTGCTAAACTTTAACCATAGATACCAACCATATCGCACTCCTCAGGGTCGGCGACCATGCCCTTCATTTTATACCGAATGCCCTCCTTGGCGAGACGACCAGCGAATTCTTCTCCCGTGCCCGTCTGCGATCCATAGAACACCACTAAACTCCTTCCTGAGGTTTTGAGTTTGGTTATGAATGAATTTTCTGTCACTTGTATCGAGCCGGCCGGCCTGCAAAGAAGAGGTAGGTAGGTATAAGTTAAGGTTCTACTCAAAGTAAGTAACCTACAAAATAATATATCTTCTTACATTTAAATTCCAATAAATCGCTTTGCTAGTTCTTGAGGGTGTCGCACTACATAACTAAAACAAATATGCCATATTTTACTGAAAACTGTATTTAAAGACTCATCTATTCATGTTTTCTTTTTCCCTTTTACAATTTATTACGTAGCCTATACCCATATAGCCATTTATGCCCATATCTTTTACAATTTATTACGTAGCCTATACCCATATAGCCATTTATGCCCATATCTACAGAGTCTTAAATAGTCCCAATAAATAAATAATAATAAATAATGCTGGACAAAGTTCACACAACATTATCTAGCCCCAAGGTAAGCCAGAGCTTGTGTTATGGGTACTAGATAACTGATATACTTAATACTATATATTACATAGATAGATATTTTTTATTATACATAGAAAATACCCAGAACACCCTGAACAAATATCTGCGAACGCACAAATATTTGTTCCGAGGCGGGAATCGAACCCGCAACCTCCTGCGTCGCAGGCTAACCTTCGCCCGCTGCGCCACAGAGGTCGTTAACTACCAAATATGGGACTATTTGGTACATTTTATAAAATATGCCTCGTCCCAACAAGAAAAATTCATAGATGAAGCATTCCGCACGCACGCAATAGGAAGACAGACGAAGCTCTGAGTGAACTTCCTATTTCGTGCCTCACTTTTTTATGTTTTGTTTTGGTCTGACTAAGGTTTTGAACATAAAACTTAACTCTTATTTTTTCGAAACCTCCAAAATCGATGTGAAGATCTGTGTACGCATGAGGTCCAGCAATTCTACATTCAGTTACTCCATATTCTGTTTCCGTAGAAACATCTATATAGAAATACAAAATTGATGGGTAAAAATTACACCAAGTTCTAATAGTTGTACTTACCTATACCTACTAGGTAGGTCTCTGTAGACGAACAAAGCAAACTAGGGACTACAAACCGCTGGCCTTGTATTTCTCTATTCTATTATTATTCCCTAGCCAAAGATCCCCTTTAGCTCCAATTTCCTAAACTTATGTATATTTACGGTGTGTGCGTGCGACTCGTTTGTTAGTGTTGCAGGTAAGGTACCTACCTTTAGGAGCATTTAGCGGTTCCATTGGCTATTTATCAGGTAAGTATTGGTATTATAAATTATTATTGTTTTATAAAATTATTGTTGTGCAGTTTTACCCAAAATTAAAAAAAAACAAAATCGAACAAAAATATAAACAAGTAGGTACCTACAGTTTTACCAAAAATATAAGTCGCCCTGATGTACCTGCGCCGTACGTAGACCAATTTCTATAAGGTAAGAGTACCAGTGATGGACAGTATAAGACCAAAACACCACGTTTAAAATTCACGAAAAAAAAAGTTGCCCTCCAATTCTTGCAACAATTACTGATAAACGTGGTTATGGAAATTTAGCATTTAGTAAAAAAAATATCGCATTGTATATAGAACCATCTCTGAACAAAAAATCGCAGAAGAAAATAGGCAAAAAAAAACCAGTAATGGACAAGCTATACACCAATAATAAACACCTAGTTATCAACAGTGTTCCGGAATTGGTCACCTGGGTAATGGACACATTTATGTTAGAAAAATACAGTATGGATAGAATCAAATTATATTTGAAATCAAAGACAAGAATTTTTGACTTAAATAAAAATCACGTAGGAATTATCTAACAAATCTTGAGATCACTATTCTTAACCCTTATTTAGGTTCTTTAGACCTGGTTTATTTTATACGTTACTGATTAAAAATTATCTCTTATCATAAAATATGTAAAGTAGGTATACACTAACATATTTAGATCACATATGATCACACATGTTATTTTAACAGTCTCTTTAGTTTCATACAAAGTTAAATAAAGTTACATAAGTACTTTGTATATAGGTATATCACATTAATGATATATTATTCTTAGAGGTATATATATATATATATATATATATATATTTATGTATAAGGTATATAAGTTTGTATTATATATTGCTTAACAACAGTCTTTTTAGTTTGATACGAGGACTTAGTTTACCTTCTTTAGTTTGTTATGAGATCTTTAATACACTTCGTGAATTAATTATGAATTTCTAATCCTAAATCAATTCTTTTACATCAATGGCACATGGGAAAACAAAAATATTGTTTTGTCTTACAGGATTTGGCAGATAACTCAAAATATCAGATTCTTCAATAATGGAAATATCATTCTCAATTATTTTAAAATTGTTTTTAAATTTACAACTTTGCAGACCTTGAACCACCACCTTCTGTCCATAAATTTCTTGTATCATGCACACGTAACGGTAAGTCTTTTTCGTGTACTTGCCATCAAACTTGACGAGGACGTATTTTCCAACTTCCGGCCCGTTTGATCTACCTTGTTTGGATACTATGAGTTTTCCAGTTTTATCGTCGAGTACCATATGCACGTCAACGCTGTCTAATATTTGAATTTTATGTTTTGGGATTACATTTACTTTTAAAATATTTTGTTCTTCCACTGTTCTCTTCTCCTTGCTCTTACTTTCTCTCTCTTTATTCTCTTCTATCTCTACAACGGGCCGAGCAGCATCCATTGTAAATGTTTTTGCAGGTGTTTTTACAGTTTCTTCTGTAATACATGGTTGGGCCATAATGTTTTCTAAATCCTTATCGTATTCCAAATCTCTTTGAAACTCAATATCACTTTCTCCCGACTCTGCGAATGTTATATCACTGTCATTAGTGTCACTTGAAGTAACAGATTGCCTTTTACGCTTTCTACATTTAGGTTTATTTTTGTTTTGTTTTTTATAATTCATCTCGTCAATTTTTCTAGTCTTTTTTTCAATTCTTTCCTGTTTTCTTTTCTCCTTTTCATCTTCTTTCGTTTTTTTATCTAATTCCTTTTTATTGTGATAATCTTTCCAAGCTTTACTTCCGATTGCCGATGGTAACTTTTCCTTTGAAATCCTTCCTTTCTTTTTTATTGCGGGTGGTGGCCAGAAAAGAGATTTCTTAAATGGTGATGGTACTATGATGTTTTTTACTTTTAACATGTGTTCCGCAAAACTCGTTGACGGCAAGTCTTTAATTGGAGTTTTTTGGGACATATTTACCATTTCTTGAGTTTGAAGTGTGTCTACTGGTAATAGTTGAGTAGTAATGTTACTGGTACCCAATATATTCTTAGAAGTTTGCGGCAAAACTGTAGTAGCATCTTCGTCCTTAAGCATTTCTGCAAATGATTTCGATGGTAGCTTTTTCAAAGGAGAGTTGCAGACAATGTCAGCTTCTCTTTGGCACGTTTCATTGATGTCATCAGATCTCTGCTCAACAGTGTTATCACAGTCTTTTTCCATTTGTCCTTGCTCTATTGGCGCTTCCTGATTTTGAAGTTCTTCACTTTCGATCTTGTTTGAATGACACAAGTGTTTGTACTTGGCCCAAATTGTATATAAGGTTATATCTTCAGCTGGCAACACGTCACTCAAAGTAGTTCTCGGTATGTAGAAACATCTTTTATACAAGTCTAGTTTTGACTGCGTGAATGTTTTGACTATTTCATGTTCCAGTTTAGCCAAAAACTCCGAGTCCTGCTGTGTCAAAGCTTGAGTAGCATTTGTCAATCGCCTATTGTGGGCATGCATTTTCGAAAAATCTACGTATTCTGGACCAAATGGAAACAAGCCTCCAGCCCGAAAGCCATTTTTTATGCTTTCTGGTGACAGTTCTTCCAAAGCACGTTTTAGTATAATTGCGAATTTATCTTTTTTGACTTGCTGCCCCAAGTTTTCTGTTTTCCATTTGCGAACATGTTTACGCCAGAATGCTTTGAGTGGCCTGAAAACTGCAAGGTCCATCGGCTGTAGTAAATGTGTGCTGTTAGGGTACAGTGCAATGATTTCAATTTGGTTCTGAGAACAAAAGTCCGATAGATGTTTTGTGACGTGCGAGGCGTGGCCGTCTAGGAAGAAAACCACAGGCAGCTTTATTTTGTTTTCAACGAGCCAGGGGTGAAAGACGTTCGTGATGTACTCGTGAAATGTATCGCTACACATCCAGCCGCTTTCGGATTTACCTATAGCCCATGAATCCGGAACGCCATCCGCAATATGTTTTGGAACTCGTTCATATGCAAAAACTACCATAGGCGGAGCTAATTGCCCAGCTGCATTAGCTGTTATGAGCACGGTAAGGTTTTCTTTTTCGTTCCCTGAAACGCTGTACACGTTTTTGTCACCTTTTTTCACCAACACATGTCCAGGATTTGGATTCAGAAAGAAGGCACTTTCATCAGTGTTGAATATTCTTGTAGGATCCTTCATAACGTCACTAAGGCCGTTATCTTTTAAATAATTATGTACTTCGGAAAACCAGCTAGTTATTTGCTTTTCGGTTACAGCTTCCCTTGATGTTGTTAAGTTTTGTGATAGCCTTTCGGATACTTCAGGGTGGCGTGTAAGAAATGCATGGTACCACTTTCTCCCTGGTCTACCGTCAGTAAATGGCGTTTCTTTGTTTGTTGTTTTAACAATCGCTTGGACACTGTCCAATAGCTGTTCTTTTGCCACTGGACAGTGCCTTTCTGACATAGCAAATAACCACTGAACTAATATGGCTTCTTCATCCTTTGTCAATACTGACGATGGGCCCATGGAGCACACTGCCGGACTTTTACCAGTGATTTTGTTATGTAAAGTTATCCGTGGTACTCCATATTTTTTGGCTGCTGAGCTTACGCTCTCTCCTTTCCTTACGGCCTCCAGAGCACGCCCCATTTGAAGTGGCGTGTAATTTTTCACCGGCGCCATAGCTGTAATAACATGTTTTTATAGTAGTAATAGAATGGACCAGTGATGGACACACCACTAATGAACACCCCCTGTCCATGACTGGTAAAAGCCTTTAGAAAGCTACCGTTAATACACAGTTCACTTACCTCACGATAAATAGACAGAATCTGTTAAAATCTACAAAAAAATACATTACCCTAGTAATCGACTTTATGTCCATGACTAGAACTTATCATAATATTCATGCACTAGTCATGTACATAGCATAAAAAGTCAAAACAAACGATTGTTTTCAGTATTTCTACATTAATTTGAATGGAGAAAGGGGTTGCTTATGCCAAAAACTTAATATTTATTAATCATTCCTTTCATTGGTTTCACAAAAAAAACACCGATAACTTACCTCTCTTATAAAATTCACGAACAAAATGGTACCACTGAAGACCCGCGTTGTTTAACTTTCCACCATCTTGAAACCGGACAGTTGACAAACATCAGCTGTCAATATTTCAAATGTTCAATCCCTGTTGTCTATGGAAAAGTATTGCCAGGAAACACTATAGTAGTAGAATTCTTATTTTTAAAGGAGAAATATAACATGTTCATCACTGGAACACAGTCCAACACCGGTACACCTACCTTACCTTATTTCTACCAATAGCATAGAATATATTGCCAATAGCAATTGCGCGCTAAAATCTTGCGCATTTCGCGGCAAAATCGCGGCCGGTCGACTTTTAGATGTGAGCGGCACAGAGCTATACAGCGGGTCAGAGCTATACGTTCGGCTACTGTCTGATATCAGTCTGCGCTTTTCTGCGCAAACGGAAACAGTCGATCGGGCTTACGATTACGATCGGACTTCGGATTTTGTAGTCCGATCGACTGTTTCCGTCTGCTCTGTGCCGCTCACATCTAAAAGTCGACCGGCCGCGATTTTGCCGCGAAATGCGCAAGATTGCTATTGGTAGAAAGAAGGTATAGCAATTGGTCTACGGCGCAGATACATCGGGGCGACTTATATTTTGGGTAAAACTGTACCTACTTGTTTTTATTTTTTGTTTTAGCAAAGACTTGCAGCTCATATGTAAATGACTGTCCTAAGAGGCATATGGCCTATTGAGAAATAAATTGAATAGGAGGAGATTTACATAACAAGATTAACAAGACATAATACAATAACTACAATAAGTCTTTAGAAAACACAATAATGACAACCGTATTTTATTTACGACTACACATTTAATTGCCATAAAATATTTAAACAATAGGTACATTTAAGCTAGCGCAAAAATAATTTTTTTAGACCGGGAATTGTTTGACACGTTCAGTAGGTTGTGAAGGTTCAAAATGAAGATAAAATTAAGGTTTATGAAGGTTCGGTTCTACTTGGATGGATCTATAAGGGCCTATTCTTGTATCTTTTTTTGTAGAAACTTGAGTTCTGCTGGACTGATTTTGATGCGGTTTTCACTGACGTATCGGTATAATGTTAAAAAGAACCTTTTCCGCATTCAAACTCTATGGGTAGTCCAATGTACGGGAGACGTCGAGAAAGATTTTAGTGTACCTATAAGCACAGAAAATATAATGTATAAGTAGAATATCCGTGTCAGTAGGTACTTAGATTATACGCGGGTGGGACTACGGTAAATGCTAATTTATTTAGGCAAATTGATTATAGGCAGACAGAAAAACGGAAAATGCTAATTTATTAAGGTATAATTTATATGTTAATGCTTTGTCCATTTATCGAATCCTGAATCATTATCAGCTGGCTATCTCATGATAGTGTGTATACGTGATGTTCGTGTTAGCTTACCAGAGCAGAGAGGTACCTACTCACTCTACTACCTACCTGCAAACACTCTACGTAATACCTACCTACTCGTAGGTTCCTTACTTACCTACTACTACTTGTATTATTATTTATTCTGTGCTTCTACACACAAGGTGAGTATTCCATCAGCTGTAGATAGTCCTAATCTGGGTAGTTAGTATCTACTTACTACCATGCAGAAATCAATAATTCGCATTTTAACTTGACGTAGTTACTTGTACTCGTACTACTAGTTATTTTGTGCGACAAATCTTGATAGGTACCTACTGAATTTACCGATTGCAATTTTGCAAACCTGTCAAGTTCCGATGACAATACAATATTATGGTGACAACGAGCTGATCTGATGATGGTGACGGAAGGTGAGCAACGGAACTCCTCTATGGATAATAGTAGGCTGGCCGTGTTTAGTCTCATTTTTATCAGCACATGGTTCCGATCACTTTATAAAAGATTGTATAAAAAAAACTTATGCCATTTGTAGTAAGTTACATGAGTAGTACGTAGGTACCTACGAGTAGTAGGTACCTAGGTAGGCATCTATCTACATAATACAAAAATAAAATGACTACCTATTTAAAAATTAAATACTATGGAGGAATATGGGAGGGTCCTCAGGAGATCATATTTAATTGAATTAATTTATTGTCATATAGATGATACACTATAAAATTAAAATACATATATAATAATATACTTATGTATAGTATTATGTTATCTGTGCTTATGCTAAGCGTAACGAACTATGGCTCGTCAATTATTTTTACATATTATATTTGGCTATAATTACCTACCTATTGTTTAATTAAATCCCATTTAATTTGTATTGGGTCTCTTTTAGTTGCTGTCGCGCATATACTGGTTCTGTACACAATGTCTGGTGTCCTGAATTTTTGTGACCATCTTTCCATTCAACAGCATATAAAACAGTACCTACCTAATAAAAAAGCAATTCTTAGTAAGAAATTACGAACAAATGTATCATATGTATTTTGTACATATATTGTATTATTATTTCTGTAAATAAAAGTACAAATAAAAAAATAAAAAATAATTCATATTTACGCAAGTACAATTGATATCTTTATTTTTTGTGGTGAAACATCCCGATCCCAAAGATCTTTGGGACAAGCCAGTAAAGCAGCGCTTGATATAGGTACCTACCTAGCATAGAAATCCTGTGCTATTTACCTGTACTCTGTACTCTGTGGTCATGCCATGTTAAGTAACCAAAATAATGGGTTAGGGGGTCTATCGTCACCGAAAAAATTTAGGGTAAACCCATCACGGATTGTTTTTAATATTTTTGTTTGGTGTAATGTCTCGTAATCTGGCATACGGCCCGCCTGATGGTAAGCGGTTCTGCATCACCAGAGGCATTGCCAATGCGATGCCCGCCCTGAAGGAATCTTTATTTTATTTTATTTTATTAGGGGCTCATGTTGTAGGTTAGCGGAAACACCTCAGGACCTACCTACGTACTTTATATATAGGTAGTTTATTGGCCGACATCATGATTTTTCAAACTGGATCTGTGTGTTGGCACAGAATAAATAATAGTACAACGTTGGGTCAAAGTGCGTGGCGTAGGTAGATAGGTAATAGGTACATTATGCAGATAGGTATATAGGTAGGTACCTACCTATCACGATTCATAAATACATGATGACAAGTTTACCTGTTTACATTATGATTGTCAAGGTGTGAGTTATCATTATCAAAGATAATAGCTACGCTGATTTAGTGAATTAGTTTCCGTACCTACACTATTTTAAATATATTGAATATTGTGCTGGCTAATTAAGTAGGTACTACGCAATACACGCACGATCGTCTTCACGATCATCGTTACGAATACGATGGTCACGCACGATGGTGTTTGCAAAACTCGGACTTGGACCTCTGACCAAAACTTTTGACGCAACGTATGAACGGAAATGACGTAGAATTACGAAAACGTACGGCTCAGACACACAGAGCAAATTTCCTTCTTTTTTTCACGAAAAATAGCAATGTCTATGTTAAATCTATATCACAGATAAAATAATACTACCTATATGAAGAAAAATATCATACAAGTAATTAATTTTGTAAAAATTAAAAAACCCTCAACGCAATGAAACGGAAGAACCTATTTTGATCAAACATAGCTAAGAAAACTCCCGACAAATTCACCTTTCCAAAAAATAAAATTAAATCGGTTCATCCGTTCGGGAGCTACGTGCCACAGACAGACAGACACATACACACACACACACACACACACACACAGACACACACACACAGACACACACACACAGACACGTCAAACTTATAACACCCCGTCGTTTTTGCGTCGGGGGTTAAAAATAGCTTGAAGCGTCTGAGGTAAAAGACATAAAGGTGACCATAACCCTAAAGAGTTTTCTTCCAGCAAACCTTTGAGTGAGAAGTGATAAAGTTGTAGGTACGTTCATGATTGGTCGAGCGAGACTTATATTCTATAATGTAGGTACCTATACATAACTAGTCCAAAGCGGCGCGTCCGAAGGCGTCGGACAAGATCACCGCAGAATAAATAATCCCACTATAATATTATAAAGGCGAAAGTTTGTGTGTGTGTTTGTTACTTCTTCACGCTGAAACGGCTGGACGGATTTGCATGAAATTTGGAATGGAGATAACTGGATTCCCGGAATAACACATATAGGCACATTTTTAACCCGATATTCCCACGGAATCGAGACTTACGCGGGTGAAACCGCGGGGCGCTGCTAGTACCTAATAATACATGTAGTCACGTCCGATGTTTCAGGCTTAGGTAGGTACCTAAACTACCTACATAGTCGTTGACCTGATTTTTAAAAGTATTTTCCAAATTTTAAATTTACCGCCCATTTTTAACCCCCGACTAAAAAGAGTCTCAAGATGCATGAATATTCTCAGAATAAATCTACCTGGTTATTCCTCAGTTTGTACTTTGTAGTCATGGTGCCCAATGATGTGAAGGTACCAAAATTCGTGTTTTTTAGGTCACCTCTCTCCCAGACTGCTTACGTTTGTAGGGTACCGTAGTAAGTAATCAAGACAAGGTGCCTACCCTTATAGGTACCTAGTTTCGCCATGTCCGTTCGTCTGTCTGTCCCGAATCCGCGGCTTAGCTCAGCAAACTCAGTAGGTACCTACTAGAAAGCTGTAATTTGGCATGGGTATACAAATTAATAACGCCGACAAAGTGTTTTTGTTTATGGTTCCTCCCTTTCTCGTAAGGTAGGGATAATTTTTTGTTTCTCGACTATCCCATGATATGGGTTGTCGTTGGATAGGTGGTCAAAAATATTGCGGGTGTATGAAAACCATTTTTCGATTCAGGAATGGTAGTAGGTAATACTATTGCGAAATATTAAGCTTTTTTGTTAGTCAAGTGTAAGTTTACTTTCCCCCTGCCGGCTATGACTTGTCTTTGGATAATTATGTAAAAAATATCACGGCAGTAGGTATCATATAAAACCATCACAACAAAGTATCTAGTAAGTAGGCTTTACAACTTGTAGTACATTTTATAGGTATGTCAACTTGTAAAAATTTATTTTGGGGAAGTAAAAAGGAATAGGTCGTACAAGTACAAATTGTTAGTTGTGTAAAACAGGAAATACCCCTTCTAAGTCAACATATTGTGACAGGCAACTACGGAACCATACAATGCGCGTGACCCGACACGCACTGGCCGTTTTTTTTCTCTTAGTTACCTTGGCCACAGATTACTTAATAGTTACTATACCTTGGCAGTTGTTCTAGGTAGGGAGGTAGGTATACCGGTCAGGTTATCCACTATTTACCTTCCTATAATTTGTAATATATAGGCATTTTGAAAAAAACATACCTACCTACCTTGTCCCCAGTGGGGACTCCCCACCCACTAATCAGCTTTTTCAGCAATTCCAATTTTAAAAATTAATACTTAACCTCAAAAATATCTTTTTTTTCTCAAAAACTAAACACATCCTAGGCTAGGTATGGGAGTGGTACCGGGGGGTAACCCCTCTCCTCCCCAAAATCGGGAGGACTGTTTATATTGCTGACCCCCTAATAATATTTTATTTACCTACCATTTTTATTGTCTACAAAGCAAATCATTTAAATGTAGGAACTTACTGTATCGAATATTTACTGAGCAAAATTTCATCCTTCTTGTTGTCCTTCTTGGAGTTGTAGAGCCACCAAATAGTGCCACCCAGTAAAATGACAAGCACTATTATGTCAAATGTGCTGAATAGCGAGCCAGCTGCGGCCGCAACGGCTGCACTTGTTGCTGCGTCCGTCAGCACGTCCTCCGCATTATCCGACATGTTGAAGGTTAACTTGGTGCTAATCAAATCACTGTAATTGCGAGGAACAAGGTCACTCGACAATATTTTCTTTACGCGAGAACAACAATTCGCACGCCCGGCGACCACGAGCCCCACACACAAGTACTAGGTAGTAACACCGCACGCAATGACAGCCAATGACGTGAATTGACGTAATGTGTGTGATTATGTAGGATCCTGTTTTGTCTGCTCGGCTTGGCTCGGCATAAAGTAACAACTGGCCGAATGAACGCGAAAGAACGACACTTGCCGGAGAACGTTTCGTTTTCGTTGACTACGAGCGATTTATAGGTAAGCCTATTAGCACCGAGTGAAGCCGTCTACGTTTTTGGTAAACACAACCAACCGAACTTATTTGCGTTGGTCACCACCACTCGTACAAATTATATTAGTCGGGAACGAATGTGCGCTCCGTGTGGATACGTACGCAAGGTTCGAATACTAATTTCCGACTAACTTAACTTTACTTGAGTACTTTGAGTAGAGTGAAGTTGTGTGTGAGTGACGTGACTGGCTGGCTGGCTGTGGCTTGGCTGTGGTGTGCGTCGTCTGTCTGTGACTGTGACTTCTGTGAGTGTAGGTGAGTGAGCAGTGTTGCCTGCCAACGCCTTATAAATTTGGTCGGAGGTGATAGTTTTCTCACCTCCGATTTCTCACACGGGACGATTTTTAACAATAAGGGACACAAAATGAAATATAGGAACAATGAATTATGAAATGAATAACATTTTAGCTAGCCATGTAAAATAAGATATCCCAAGTTTTGCGCCCAGGCTTTCGCAAAAAAAGTAGCGGCGAGGTAAACGGTCTGTAAAATCTAGTTTCGACTATATAAGAGGTAGTAATAATAATTCCTAAGATTATGTTAATAACAGTGTGGCGTATCCTATCTATGACACAGGAACCGTAAGGTTGGCAACACAGCTAATACAAGCATGGAATACTTACTTCCTTTTCCCGTTTAGAACGGACATCTTATTTTGCTCTTTGATCATGGCTGATGTGAGCTCCCGAATATATTTTGATTAACATACGACAAGTGCAGTTTAAGACCTACTACGAGACCCTCTTCAACAGTAATGGACATATACCTTATTTTTGTTTGTGCATAATATGTATAATGTGTAATAATGTATAATGTGTAATGTGTATAATGTATAATATATGTGTCCTAAAAGCGATACTGTTTATTAAGGGACGATCTTTTAGACATATTGCAAACATAGGTAGGTACATAAAATACCACAAAATCTACCCTTTTTTTACGATCTGGCAACGCTGCTGGTGTGGTGCGTGCGTGACTGACTTGACTTGAATTTAAACTCGATTGTCTAAAAAGCTGTGATGACGTTCTCGAATGAACGAGTTTACGATTACGAGTGTCTGCGCACAGAACATTTTATCATTTTATACTCGACCGCTCCACAAACTTCGTTATTTTGTTCTGTTGCATTAGCAAGTTAAATGAAATCCTATCTCTGGAAGCTGATTTTTTATTTTATGAATGCATAGTGTACCAATGCCAGTGGGCTGGGTGGAGTTCAAGATCTTCCAATTGATAAATAATCACATACACATACATACTTACATTATTTTATTATTTTTATAGGTACTTTATATCGGTTGAGTGAGACATAGTAGTGAGTAGTAGCAGAGCATTTTTGTGAGAGAGTTTGTCCTGGGAAGTACTACCACTATACCTATTTCTGCCGCAAAGCAGTAGTGCTCGCATTGCTGTGTTCCGGTTTGAAGGGTAAGAAGGGTGCCGGTGAAATTAAAATAAATAAATAAAATATAAATAAATAATGCTGGACAGTTTACACAACATTATCTAGCCCCAAGCTAAGCAGAGCTTGTGTTATGGGTACTAGATAACTGATATACTTAAAACAATATATTACATAGATAGATATTTTTTATTATACATAGAAAATACCCAGAGCACCCTGAACAAATATCTGCGATCGCACAAATATTTGTTCTGAGGCGGGAATCGAACCAATCGGCCAAGCTTCGCCCGCCTCGCCACATAGGTCGTCAAAATTACAGGCACATGAGACTTTTCATCTTTATGTCTCAGGACATTGCAATGCCACATAGAGTGCGTCCTAGGTGGACGTGACCTATGTGATAATGGTACTTACTGTTCATAGGCAGAGGGTACCACTTAACATCCGGTGGGACATATATGATTAAACAGTCATTCCAAGTAGAATAATAAAAAAAAAATGGCATGAACGAGTTGAGAACCCGCGACCTGCCAAGCTACAACCAACTTTCCAACAAACTCTTGCGTCCACCAACAACTTTGGGAACAAACCCCTAAAGGGGAGGAGGGGGTCCACTTCTTGTGCCACCGCATCGGTTCTTGCAGGAGACGGCCATTCTACATAAAAAAACTTGGGACCACGAGAATCACGGGCCCTAGCCCGTAATTTACATAGATAGTCGCTCGCGTTGGGTTGTTTTTTTTATTTTTATTCATTAAATTACTGGTGGCTGGTGGCCGGTATAACATAATATATTTCAATATTTTAAAATTTTCCCTGAGTAGGTTCTTAATGTCAAATATAAAAACATCAATAAAAAATAATCTAAATATATAAAAGAGAAGTCCACACACTCACTCATTGAATCACTCACTGACCACTCATCACGAAATCTCGAAAACTACTGGGCCGACAGGTCTGAAATTTGGCAATAGCATTCATTAAAGGTGTAGTAGGCGCGCACAATTTTTGAAAATTCGCTCCTTGAGGTGTTGAAAAGGGGGGTTAAAGTTTGTATGAAAGTCCCACGTTTTTAAAGTTAGTGACTTGAATTTTAGCATGCATGTTCCGTTTGGCTTCCGGGTGCTCCATTAGAAAGGGTTTTACGAGATTCAGCCCTTAAGGGTATAAAAGGGGGTATTTAATGTTTGTATGAAAATTTTTAATGAACCAAAATTAATCTTACTGCAACGCGTTATTGCATATTTTACATCAAAATTTGAATTTGGAAGCTGAAACGAATTTTTGGGATTCACTTAAATACTTTCCACAACCGCCTTGAGACAGAGAAGCCTGCCCTGCTTTTTCTTACGGAGACTCAGATATCCTGTCCGGCCGAGACATCGTATCTTCACTATCCAGGCAAAAAACTCGAAGAAGTCTTTCAGCCGAAAGCTGGAGTCTGCCTGTAAGTTCGTGAGGATGTTTGTTGTCGTCGTCTAAACGGCCTTGAATCAAAAGATCAGTCTTGTCTCTGGGCGCGTGTGGATTACGGTGGTCAAACTCGCATTTACGCTTGTCTCTATCGGCCTCACAAAGGGGATACGGAAACTACATGACACGATTAATTTGTATGTCCTACAATACCTACTAAAATACAGATAGATTTCTGAAAAGGAATTAAAATAAGTAAAAATACACTTGAAAATAAAACTATAACTAATTAATAATTTAATGAAACATTGGTAAACTTATAAAACAATACAAGTCTGTTTCAGCTGATTGCAGAGGGGGTCGAGTGGGCGCTTGGGCAGTACCCCAAAGCAGATTTGGTCATTCTTGGGGACTCTAACGCTCACCACGTTGATTGGTTGGGTTCCCAATGTACTGATCATGCTGGGAGAACTGTTCAAGACCTTGCACTTACACATGGCCTCACTCAGTTGGTGTCCAGTCCAACCCGGATACCTGATATTGCGGGTCATGAACCATCTTTGCTAGATCTCGTGCTGACCACTCATCCGGACCATTGCCAGGTAATAGTAAAGGCTCCTCTTGGTTCCTCCGATCATTGCTTTGTATCAACTTCTGTGCCAATTGTTCGTCCCGGTTTGGCAATCTTCCTGGGAAACGAATGGTGTGGCACTTCCGGTCAGCCGATTGGGACGGATTGCGTGAGTTCTACGCTTCCTACCAATGGGGGCAGTTATGTTTTTCAACGGATGATCCTAGCACTTGTGCCGACTCCGTGGCTGACGTTATACTTCAGGGAACGGAATGTTTTATTCCTAACTCTGTGGTACGCGTTGGCGGTCCGAGTCAACCTTGGTTCAACAGGTCTTGCGCCGATTCTTTTGGTAGCAAACTTGCAGCATTCAGGATCTGGACCAAGGCGCGTGAGTGCAAGGACCCAAATGCTTCCGTTTTGAAGAAAAAGTTTAATGCTGCCTCCAGACATAGCAAAAAAGTTATAGCCACAGCAAAGAAGCTACACGTAAGCAGAATAGGGGACCAACTGGCGGAGTATCCTTCTGGAAGTAGGGCATTCTGGTGTCTCGCCAAAGCTGCCGAGGGTAACTTTTGTCAGTCTTCTCTGCCTCCTCTTCTGCAGCCGGACGGCTCTATGGCCAATGGCCGACCTTCTTGGATATCTCTTTGCCTCCAACTCTACTCTCCATGATGGGGGTGCCACACCTCTTTCAATACCCCAGTGTTCGAGTTCCATGCCGGAAGTACATTTTTTTCATAAAGTGGTACGGAAGGAACTCGCAGCCCTTGATGTGAGAAAGTCGAGTGGGCCAGATGGCATTCCGGCTGTTGTGCTGAAAAAGTGTGCTCCTGAGCTGTGTTCCGTTCTATCGCACCTCTTTGATCTGTCGTACTCCTCGGATATCGTGCCGACTTCGTGGAAAATAGCCCATGTGGCATGTTCATCCGGTCCCCAAAAAAGGCGATCGAACCAACCCTTCCAACTACAGGCCCATTGCGATAACCTCTCTACTCTGTAAGGTGATGGAGCGAGTGATAAACACTCGGCTTCTGGGATACCTGGAGGAGCACCAACTGATCAGTGACCATCAATACGGCTTCCGTCATGGGCGATCAGCCGGTGAACTTTTGGTCTTTCTCACTCACCGTTGGGCTGTAGCCGTCGAGAGTAGAGGGGAAGCCCTGGCAGTTAGCCTAGATATCGCTAAGGCTTTTGATCGGGTTTGGCACGGGGCACTTCTTACGAAATTACCATCGTACGGGCTTCCAGTGGGGCTATGCAAATGGGTTGCCAGCTTCTTATCCGGGCGGAGCATCAAGGCTGTTGTTGATGGGTCATGCTCAGACCCGAAGCCGATCAATGCTGGTGTTCCGCAAGGATCAGTGTTGTCGCCTACGCTATTCATTATGCATATCAATGATATGCTGCAAATTAGTGGTCTTCATTGTTATGCAGATGATAGTACGGGTCACACCTTTTATTCTGGCCGCGCTAACGCCTCTCGTTCTGAAGATGATGAGAACAGGCTAAACTTGTGTCTGATGTTGAGAGCTCCTTAGAGCAAGTTTCCGATTGGGGTGGCCGAAACTTGGTCACCTTTAACCCAACGAAGACACAGGTTTGTGCGTTCTCTTCTAAGAAGGCCTCGTTCGATGTGTCGCTGCGATTCCAAGACATTCCCTTATCCATCTCGGCAAGTATCGGGATTCTGGGGGTCGAGATATCTAAGGAGGTCCAATATGGGAGTCATCTCGAAGCAAAAGCTGCACTGACTTCAAAAAACCTTGGAGTGCTAAACCGTGCTAAGCAGTATTTTACGCCGAATCAACGGCTGTTGCTTTACAAAGCACAAGTAAGGCCGCACGTTGAATACTGCTCCCATCTATGGCACGGGGCACCCAAGTACCAGCTGCTTCGCTTTGACTCCCTACAGAGAAGAGCCATTAGAATCATCGGCGACCCTAAGCTCTCCAATACTCTAGAACCGCTTAGCCAGCGCAGAGCCATTGGATCGCTTTGCGTGTTCTACCGCCTGTACAACGGGGAATGCTCTGATGAGCTTTTCGATCTCATCCCCGCATCGAGATTTTACCATCGCTCTTCCCGGCACCGTGACAAAGCTCATCCACACATCATAGATCCCTGGGTTTCTCGTACGACTCGTTTCTCGAGATCATTTCTTCCCCATACCTATAAACTCTGGAATGAGCTTCCATCTGAGGTTTTCCCGCTTGGTTACGTTACGACACGTGTCGCTTCAAGAAAAATGTTTATAAATTCCTTCAGGGTAGGCAGCGCATCGACAATACCCCCGGTGTTGCCGGTGTCCATAAGCGACGGTTACCACTTTACATCAGGTGGGCCGTAAGCTAGTTTGCCTATTAGTTTCATAAAAAAAAAAAACTCTCTCACACAAGCACGTGTCGTGCGGGCGTCATGCACACAGGTAGCAAGTAGGTCCTTAGTCAACTAGGTCCTTCCGTAGAAGTTTCTAAAATGGTTGGCCACCCAGGTCACTATACGTTTTTTTTTCACCAGAGGTGCTCAAACTTAGAATGTCATTAGAAACAGACATTTGCTATTCTGGTTTGTTAAAACCTTTTGTAAAAAAAACAGCAATAGTTAGTCATGAATTGGGTAGCCCATTGGCAAGGCCCAACATTCAGGAACATTTCACAGGAAAAAACTATTGATATTTCCACAATTTGCGGTTGTAGTGTCCAATAATGTGCGCATAGCAGCATTTTTTTTTCAAAGTGTCGTATATCCAGGAATATATATATTTTTTTTTAACTGTGCGTTTTTGCTCCCCCCTGTATGCCTTGCCGGAATATCCGTTAAATATGGGACAACCTGTATTAACAAGTAGTAAGTACTTTTATTAAAATATTTAAAAACACGACTGACATGATTTTAAAGTGATAGGTACCTAGTTCACGTGACCTAGTGAAAGTAAAAAAAATAACTTGAGAAATATTTGCAGCAAATACCTACATTTTTAGAACCTTCTGTCCAAGTTCTCTACTAATATTTATTCTTTGACATTGATTAGGTACAAACACTATCAGCTACCAAGTTTTTTTAAAGTTTGGTCTTTTTAATTAGGACATCATGGTCACGTAGTTTGTTATTTTGTATTTAATTAATTTCACATACCCAGTGCGTCTCGGGTTAGCGACTTAGCGTGCAGATTCTGTTAAGTAATAAAGATATGGTGGAATTAATCTTGAAAAAAACTATAACTCTTTTTGGGGGCAGTCGTGTAAAAATTACGTTGATTGTTATTTTATAATAATTGCAGGGTTCATGTCGAGTTATAGAATATGCTAGTTACATCTTGTATAGAAAGTGTACCACTACTACGAAGCAATTTATATTATGACTACCAAAAACTATGAAAAAAAATACGGGAAGGTTGGGAGGGAGCCAAGACTCATAAACCTTATTTTGACCCCTTAGTGCCCATATTGCCTAACGAACACATACCTGAGTGCTAAAACACGCGGCGCTATGTAGGTACTATAAGTACCTACTTAGTGCGTAATCGATAGCGAATAAGTACTAAGTATTGGTATTACGCTATGCAATTATGGGGCAGGCGGTCGTAATACTCATTTCGCCACAGACATTTCGCCTCCTAAGAAGTCTGAGCATTTCGTGAGGGCCCACTTTTAGGGAGGGAGCGTTTTTAGGGATTCATTCCCAAAGAGCTAGTCCAGCTATTCTGAAACATTTGGACCAAGTCCAAATCTAACGAAATTGAGTTTTGTTTTGGTTGAATATAATATTAATTTTAATGTTGATAATTTGATACTAAGTAAATGTAAAAATATACCATCTAAATAGTAAAATTGACAGGAAATTTCATTTTTTAATAAACGGAACCCTATTACTAAATCTTTGTCTCAGGAATATATCTACCTATCTCGAAGGTAGCCAGTTGCTTTTATAAAGATATCCTATGATTCGAATTGTAGTTAGTAGTTAGGTACCTACGAAGTGAAAGAAAACTGTGACTTGAAAACGGAACCCTACGCCATGGGTTATCTACTCCCATGACTACACTAAGCGTTCATACGCATTTGGCTTGTTTTATTTCATTAAATTAACATACTTAGCTACGTAATTACGCACAGACTAACTACGTGTAAAATAAATGGTTTTATTACAGCGCATGTTTGTATTTTCTACTCTTAGTCCTAGTAACTAGGTAGGTATGTACCTAGATAGCTTCCTTCTTTGAAAGACTTCAAGAGTAGGTAGGTACTTAGGTAGGTACCTACATAGTTATGATTTATATTCATGTAGCTGTTTGATAAAACTCCACCGACTCGCAGTTTAATTCCAAAAGAACGCGATGATGCGGAAAAAACAACGTCCTCGATTTATAATAATGTATGATTTGTGACGCAATAGGAGGTCAGCTACTCAAGGTGAGGGCCAGTCAGGCCACACAGGCGTGCCTGCCTGACGCCCGGCTCCTTACTAACTGGAGGTATACAATCAAAATTCAGTTTTACCGGAAGTTTTATTCATGAGAGATATGCTTGTAGGCCGTATATTTTACGAGTAAGTACTTACGTGGGCAATTCACAATAGTCGACAATCATATAGAGATCATGGAATAATATGACCTCTGGCGCGGCGGGCGGCCAGCTGAGATGCGAGAGGTTGCGGGTTCGATTCCCCGCTGCGGAATGTTTAATGATCTGTAAATATTTGCTACGGGGGTTTTCACGAGTCACTAATCTGTGCCAGTCACATAATATTTAATAGTAAGTTATTACTATTCCTCGACGGAGCGAACGAATTCAAATTTCGAAAATTCTAATGACATTACTGGCTGAAGACTAGGGCTTGCATTATCCGTAAGCTTTTACTATCCGGATAATATGGATAGTAGTGAACTTTAGTATCCGGATATCCGGATAATACGGATAATTTCAGAAAAGTTTTTTTTTTTTAATAATAGAAAATGATGGTTTTAAATAGCTTTATTCATGTTTAAATTAAACCAACATTCACCCACCATTAAAATATGAATCACTTTAACCAATTCGGTAGGTCTTTATGGTAAAATTAAAACTACTATCATAATAATAACGTGATCATTGAAATATCAAAAAATATTATAAACAGATTAAAAGTGACAAACTTTTTTCTTATATTCAAATCAACACTTATCTTCTCGAAATAACTATTTTTTTTATATAAAGCAAAACTTGCTTTTAAAATCTTGCTAGCTAGGTCTCATCTCTGGTAAAACGTGGTTTTCCGAGTTTTCACGCATTTTGAAAACACCTAGGTAAGCTAGGTCCCCCAGATACTTTATGAAAGTGAAAAACATGTAAAAGAAAGGATCAGGGGATCGATTTTTGAGTGTCACTGAGTGACTAGAAATCACGAATGACAAAAAGCCATCCATGAATCCGAAATCACTTTTTACCAAATGTCGTATATTTGAGAGTCATACTCTGTCTACCAACTATTGTACTGTACTATTCTATTGTATTGTATTGTTATTGTATTGTCTATTTCGATAGGTACTACGTGATCCTTTGAGAATTTGTGATCAATGCGTGTATGCGTGCGTGTACCAAAGCATTAGATAAAGAGTAAAATTGAGTAAAATGTTCATAAATTCCTTCAGGGTGGCAGCGCATCGACAATACCCCGGGTGTTGCCGGTGTCTATAAGCGACGGTGACCACATCGCATCAGGTGGGCCGTATGCTAGTTTGCCTATTTATTTCATAAAAAAATAAGTCTTTTTTTGTACTACTTAGAATGATGGAACGAGCAGATAGCTCACCTGATGATGAGCGGTACCCTCTGTCTATGAACAGTGCATTATTACATAGGTCTAGTAGTAAGAAGGATCATCAAAAAAAAAGCGGCCAAGTGCGTGTCGGACTCACCCATGAAGGGTTCCGTAGCAGCAAGTAACATAATATAAAAGTTCTTGGATGGATTACGATTAATGACGTATTAAAAAAAAACTACTTACTAGATCTCGTTCAAACCAATTTTGAGTGAAAGTTTACATGGTAATGTACATTATATTTTTTTTTTAGTTTTATCATTCTCTTATTTTAGAAGTTATGGGGGGGGGGGGCACACTTTTTACCACTTTGGAAGCGTCTCTCGCGCAAACTATTCAGTTTAGAAAAAAATGATATTAGAAACCTCAATATCATTTTTGAAGACCTATCCATAGATACCCCCCACACGTATAGGTTTGATGAAAAAAAAATTTTGAGTTTCAATTCTAAGTATGGGGAGCCCCAAAACTAAAAAACTACTTACTAGATCTCGTTCAAACCAATTTTGAGTGAAAGTTTACATGGTAATGTACATCATATATTTTTTTTAGTTTTATCATTCTCTTATTTTAGAAGTTACGGGGGGGGGGGGGGGGACACACACTTTTTACCACTTTGGAAGTGTCTCTCGCGCAAACTATTCAGTTTAGAAAAAAATTATATTAGAAACCTCAATATAATTTTTGAAGACCTATCCATAGATACCCCACACGTATAGGTTTGATGAAAAAAAAAATTTTGAGGATCAGTTCTAAGTATGGGGAACCCCAAAAATAATTGTTTTTTTTTAATTTTTGTGTAAAAATCTTATTGCGGTTCACAGAATACATCTACCTACCAAGTTTCAACAGTATAGCTCTTATAGTTTTGGAAAAAAAAGGCTGTGACATACACGGACAGACAGACAGACATGACGAATCTATAAGGGTTTCGTAGTTTTTTTACGGAACCCTAAAAACAGACCGTGTTTCTTGCCTGATTCTTCTAGGTCTGGTTGCTTTGAACCAGGAGTAAATGTAAATTTATTTTTTAAGACGATTCAAGATGATGCTTTTGATTTAAATGAATAAAATACTTTTGACTTTGACTTTGGTCACGTCCACATAGGACGCGCCCTATGTGGCATTGCACTGCACCCGCCAACCTGAGACTTAAAGATGAAAAGTCTCATGTCCCTGTAATTTCACCGACATCCATACCCTTCAAACCGGAACACAGCAATGCGAGCACTACTGCTTTGCGGCAGAAATATGTATGGTGGTAGTACTTCCCCGGACGCACTCTTTCAAAAAAAACTCTACTACTATTCATAATATGATCAAAATGTCAGTGCCAAAAATAGTCACGGAGTGATTTCAAATCGAGTGGGTAGAGGCACTCGTATTTATATCATACTATGACAATTTTAGTCACCGGTGACTTCCAAAAATACGAGCTTTTGGAAATCGGTGACTTGTTGACTATTAGTCACTCAATGACACTCAAAAATCGATCCCCAGTATGTTAAATTTAGATTCTTATCGTAATTTTTTGATGAATTTCGCTATCCGAATTATCCGGATATAGCAGACGTCATTATCCGGATTTGAAAATTGGCGGGTATCCGGATATCCGGATATCCGGATTGCAAGCCCTACTGAAGACGTACCTATATAGGGAAAGTAAAGAAAAAAAATTGGCTGAACAGAAAATAATTATTCCTAACCCTCAATACCAAAGACAAAGACACTTATAGGCCAAAGTTCACGAACAAATAAATCGGTGGTTAGGTTACCGTAACCAATTGTCAATGTGACAGATCACGTATAAAAACATCTATCAAAAACAGTTGTTTAAGCTAAACGTCCGTTAATGTGTTGGTGAAAATGCGTTAAACTCGATTTAAAAATAATACCGTCAGATGTTATAAATAAATAGGGAGATTTTTATTTTATTTTTACATATTTGATAAACAAACAGCACATTTATAAGATAATGGAATACATATATTATAGAAACATATTGGCCTTGATACTATATTAGCATAGATATTATATTTATTGGCATAGATACTTGGGTACCTAATCTTGTAAATTCTACTGTTTTATTAATTGATGCAAGTTGACAGCGGTAACCATATACTTTGTCAGGGCAGCTAGGTAGGAACCTTCTATAGTACCTATATAGATAGAGCTGTTCTGTGCTACTGAGGAAGCTACGCTACAGCTATGCTAGTTTATTTTAGCCATTCCATAGACACGCTGTGGGGGAAAGCGGCAGATATATCAAAGCTATATATTTGTCTTAGATAAAAGGTCAATACGTGCCATCCATCTTTATACACACCAAATACCATCAAAATTCACTAACGCAATTCCTTCCCCCCCTCCTATCTTACTCGCTGATAATTTATCTTTCTATAGAATAATTTTTAAAATCGGTTCAATAGTTTTACAACAAGTTTACCTACCTCTTTATAACATTAGTGTAGATAACGTAACATACATAGGTATTAGTCATCTAGTCCTGACCTCACACTAGGATTCCCTGTGCGGTGGGTATCAGGAACTACGAGTACCACGGTACCACATACCTAGACCCGATATAAATATTTGCAGATCATACAAACATTTGTTCCGCATCGGGAATCGAAACCGCAACCTCTCGCATTCGCGAGGTATTGCGGTAACATCGCCGGCTATTGTAGTTTTTGATTCGCCCGCCGCACCAGGGGTTCTATTTATACCACAGAATAAATAATAGCAACATACTTAAGAGCATTGCGGCCTCCGTATTTGTGTAACACGTGTACGTAAAATGGTCGTACCCATCGACCATGAAGGGTGTATGTATATTAGTAAAATTGGATGAACTAATATTATTATGCCTTGTTGTTAGGTAAGTGATGGGGACGAGCGTGAATGGGACAGTGGGAAGGGGAAGACCTCGGCGACCGTATTCAGACCAAATCGGAGACGTTCAGGAAAAAGGCCAGGTCAAGAGAACCTTAACCGACGATCATGTATGAAGAATGTGATGAGAGTGAATGAAGCAAAAGAGGTGTGTCAGAATCGTAGCAAGTGGAAATCCGTGGTCTCTGCCTACCCCTCCGGGAAACAGGCGTGAGTTTATGTATGTATGTTAGGTAAGTACGTTATGGATAAATAGATAGATAAAACGTTTATTTGTATCTCCAATCATACACGTACATTATGGGTTTTCAGTTTAAGCAAAGGATTTTCCTATCTAAACAGTATGAATTGTATAGAAGTTCCTTATTGTTTTCATGCACATTCGTATCACTTTCATGACCCACTAAGAATTATAATTAACTCTTGCCTATCAATGTTAGGTCCATACCTAACAATTGTTGGATGAGGAAGTTTTGTCCTGCAATTGTCGTAGCTAATGGCATTTATGAATACAACTACGGGTCCTAATAGCGATCATGCCCAAATCTTTTAAAACTTGAAAGGGAAAGTTTAGCGTTGAGCCACACGCTCACGCTTAATCGTAGTATCCGTAATTCTATCCCTTTCTGTCGCTTAGATACATCGTTTGCAGAGCAAGAACGGAATCGGCCCACCAATGCTGACGGACGCGTGCGGCCGCGCCAAATAACAGTCCAACCCTTTAGCTAAGGCTAAGGCAACAAGTTTCAAAAGATTTAGACATAAAATGATTCCCATTGCCTGTCCCTACACAAACTGGAGGACCGATCTTGTTTGGGGAATTTATTCTAAAGAAATCTAACGTGAAAATAATAGATGTTGTAATTTTTATGTTTTTATTCTTATAAAATAAAGCATTTTGCTTATGATGCCGATCTTGTTGGCAGTCATACACCTCCTTTTCATCAGGTCTGAAAATAAAAGAATTAATATTACTTTCACTGTAAAAGCAGAAAAAAACATGTTTTGTTTTGTATAAAATTGTTCAGAATTGTGTTGTTTTTATTTCATTCTCTATCAATGAGATTCCCACAAAGATATCATCATGAAAATTGTTTACTGTACGTGCTTTTGAATTGCACATACAACCATCAGACAAGGACGCGTTACTTAGTAATGTACAAATTAATAGTATTAGCGTTTTTCAAATACAAACACTAATATGATGAACTTTTACTTTACTGGGTCACAAATTCAGTTGATACTTACTGCAATTGGCTTATATAATGCCGATCTTGTTGGCGACATCTAATGCGTCGTAATCCCTGGCTAGCCGGACGTACGCCTTCTTCTTGCCGTCGGGCCTGAAACAATAACATTGTTTTAATTTACAAGAAAACTACCTACAGATACATTTTTACGAAAGTAAAACTGATCAGAGTTGTGTATTTTTTATTTCATTCTCAATCAATGAGATTCCCACAAGATATCATCATTTTGGTCCAAGCTTAACAGTTAACACCCAGTAAAGGTTCATCCACAGATCTGAGGTTCAACACAGCAATTTGCGATGGCCTATATATGATTTGCAAATACATTTAATTGAGTCACTTTTATTTATAATTAGAGCATAGCTCTGCTACTTCTGTCATTCACAGCATGATTTACATCTGCCTGTATGTAAATACATTTACACATAAACAAGCTCAAAGTGGCGTGCTATGGAGATACCTATTGCTTGGAGTTTCACTGCATTATAAAATCCTAAACTAGGGGATCTGGAGAAGAACCAAGATCACTGACATAACTCAGAATTAGCAAGTTGAAGTTGCGATGGGCAGGCCATATAGCTCACAGAATGGAAAAGTGTTGGGGAATAATGGTTCCCCAGTGGCAACCACGAACCTGAAGAGAGTTTAAAATGTTTTTTAAATGTAGCAGGAATTTGGTGGAACCCGTTCAAGACCATTCCGAGAATCATGTAATTTTTTTATTTTTCTGGATTCCTATTTTCAGCAATGTACTTCTAGGTAAGTACACTTATAACACCTGAACAGATTTGAATGCGAGTTTTATTCGTGTATGGTATTTATTGAGGAATATTTAGGCCTGTATTCCACTAAACTACTCACAAACTGAATCTAGACTCAAGATTTTCTGACTATTTTAATTTAAATCTATCAAAAAACTATCCTTGAATCTCATCCAGTTTGAGTTTGGCTCTTGAATATGAGCCCGTGTATAACAAATCAGTGCAAGCACTTTGGTTTTAAGCGGGCAGAGCTGCTGGCATGTGCCTTATAATAATCGTTAGGAAGCACCATCATAATTATAATGATGATGTTGAAGCATCAACATAGGTACCTGATAAGGGTGTTGACTTTAGCAACATTGATGTCATAAAGCTTCTTGACGGCAGCCTTGATGTGGTGCTTGTTAGAGGTGGTGTGGACAATGAATACCAAGGTATTGTTGTCCTCAATTTTCTTCATGGCCGCTTCAGAGGTGAGCGGGTACTTGATGATGTTGTATGCATCCATGCTGAAACAAAAAATAATATTCATCAACAATGTCCAAGAAAATCCTGCTCCCAATCTGAAAAGGACTTCTCGTATCACTTCAAAATGAAAGGCAAATGAGACTTTTCATCTTTATGTCTCTGTGGTTGGTGGCCACAGTGCAATGCTGCACAGTGCGCATCCTAGGTAGATGGGGCCTATGAAATAATGCACTGTTCATAAGCATAGGGCCATAAGTATGGGACTTAACATCAGGTAGGCCATCCAACTGTTCATTAATTCCAACATGTATAAAAAAAAACTTCAACAGTGTTGCCATGAACCCAAATTCCTGTTCATCTGTTTGTTCCTGGACATCAGGGCTGGTCTTAACCTTAGAACAATGTAGTGGCATAACAAAAAAAAAAAAATTGTAGCAATGGCGGCGATGAGCTCACCACCAGTTAAGTCTATAGTCCTGCATTGTGTAACCCACTGTGAAAAGAGGCCTCTTGAGGCTCTGCCTGCCCATAGGAAAATGACAAGTGTAAAACTACAAATTTTAGATTGAATCATTTCATATGTAGATTGATAGATAGAATTGTATGTACTTCATTATGCAACAGGCCCCAGATATTATTTCCCCATTTAGAAACAGATTTTACTACTGTTTTATCAACTTTTGTTGATTACAAAGACCCATTAACTTAAAATTAAAAAGGTAATAACAGAAGGAAATTCTTAGATAGGTAGTTGGGTTGCAATCTGAAATCTAAATACCTATTCTATCATGTTAGTAACGTTTTTTTGTTAATGTTATTATTTGCAATTATGCATTATAAGATTATATTGTAGTTGATGATGACAGCAAGGTTTTTTTATGCAAGTTCTGCAGTGACTTTAGTTTTCATGAAATGACATGATCATACTTACAATCAAACAAACAAATAATATGATAGGCTAAGTGACTATGTTAATCATTAATATGATAGGCTAAGTGACTATGTTAATCATTACATGATGCAGTGAAGGAGCATGCCACTCTTGCTCACTCTTTATGACCCAGAGATAAATTTAAAGGATGTAGGAAGTTCGTGGATGGAGACGGCTCAAGCTCTTTCGTCGTGGCATTTTATGGGGGAGAAGTATGTCCAGCAGTGAACTTGAACAGGCTGATGATTATGAATAACATTACTTGTACTTGTGAAATAATTTCTCAATAATTTTAAAAATGGGTAATCTTTCCACTGTCTACATTGATTGCCCACCTTTCAAAATTTTAAAGAAAATCATATATTTATTGAGGATTTCTATTCTTCATCATCAGACTATCTTGCTGTCACCATAATAGTATTGCCATTTTAACTTAGTGCAAGATTTAAACTCTCCCGTTTAAAATCAGCTTGCATCAATGCAATGCAAGCTGGGGGTAACTAACACCACTTTTTATCTATAGATACAATTTATTGGATATGATGAACTCACCGGTTCCTCTTGGGCAGAGATTTCCTGGGGTACTTGGGTTGCCTAGGAGGCTCAAAGGTCTTTGGCCTGCGGAAGTGCACCGAGGTGCGGATTTGACGGACACGCTTGCCATGTTCTCCTTTGACAACCTGAAACATTTATGAAACTGTTTATGCTGTTTTCGGAACTATAGCCAAATTTGCAGGGCAAGCTTAATTGGTATAAGATTTGTCCTGACTGCTGGCTTATTTAGGAATGTGTTATTGCTGGAAGAAGGCATTACCAAGTTAGTGTAGGAAAGCAATGTAACAATGAGGTCACCACTGGCCTCGCCTATGTTTCTACAATCGTTTTCCCACAGTGCAGATGTCCATTGAGGCTCTGCCTACTCCTTTGGAAAAAAGGGAGTATGTTTATCACACAATGTTTAGTTAATGAAATAAACATTTGTATTTGTATTTTGTTTATGTACACATATGTAAATGTCTCTAAAGCTGAGCCTAAGTTAACTGATAATACCTAAATATTAAATTACATGCACATTTATCTTAAAAGAAGTAAATGCAGGAACAATCTCACCAATTCCGAAGGTAAAACTCAACAAAGGTAAAGTATAGTATGCTTTTATGTTATGTTATAATAGAACATCTGATATCTCACCTTCCTCTGAGCTTTGAGTGCCTTGGCAACAGGTTTCACAACCTGTTTCTTTTGTCCCTTGATGCCGGTCTTCTTGGGCTTAGGAGCAATCTTCAGCTTGGCCGCTGCCGGTTTAACCTTTGCGGCTCCCGCAGCTTTCTTCGCTGAGGGCTTCGCACTGGACTTGGTCTTCAGTGCAGCAGCCTTGGCAGAACCAGGCTTGGCAGACGGCGCCGACGCGGGCTTCTTTTCCGCAGGCTTGGCTGCTGGCGCCGAGGCAGGCTTAGTTGCTTTAGGTGCCGCAGCCTTCGGAGCAGGCGCGGGAGTCTTGGCAGATGCAGCCGGCTTTGGCGCACTGCTAGTCGATGCAGCCTTAGGTGCAGGCGCAGGGGTCTTAGCAGTGCTCTTTTTTTCCGCGGGTTTGGACCCGCTTGAAGCTGCAAATCGCAAAAAGAAAGATGATCAAAACATAACCTCAACATGATGTCGATACATGTAACGGAAAATCAACACTAGGAAATTAGGGTGTAGAACTAAAATGTATAGTTTTTATTCCTATTCGTACTGCATAGAAACTAGTCATTGTAACATTTACACTGTAATCTTCACATTCACAACATGTTTTTACCGCGTGGCCATTCCAATGTAACTTCAACAAATAAACTAACACAGTGTTCTCCTGCTTATCACTTGGAGCCATGATTTATATAGATTTATTATATTTCACAATTAAAATCGTTACATTTTCCATGCCTTTTCCCACAAAATGATTTACGTACCGGATTTCTCTGGTTGCTTCTTGGGAGGCATCGTGACGAAAAGATGGTGGAACAGAAATCCACAGACAAACTAGACGGATGACGTTTATTCAGACAATAATTATAGACTACTTGTCTATGTAATCAATATGAAACTATGGGAGTCTGTGATAATATGGTCTTTGTTTGGCCTTGCACGAAACCATGGACTATGCACGAAACACAATGACGGGTTTTCACATAGATTTAGTAGCGTAGCGAAAAAATTCTACGTCTACGGGTTTTCACATCATTACGTCACTTACAATTTAGCGTAGCGATGAGCGATATGCATTTAATAACCTATACTATTATTTAATCTGTGTGTGTCTACAGACCGCACACCGCGTGTACACCGCGTAGACAGAGGAATTGTGAATAGTGCCAACCATAAAAAAAAATACTTTATGGCAGAGGCCCTAGTCGGAGTTTTGCAAACACCATAGTAACGATGAACGTAACGACGATCGTGCGTGTTTAGCATAATAACTAGCTATTAATCTGTGCCAAAAAGTCACAGATTAATGGCTAGTTACTACGCAATACACGTACGCTCGTCGTTACGATCATAATTACGATGGTGTGTGTAAACTCGGTCTTGCCCCCCAGGTGCCATCTTACGGTGAACAGTCTATATTTAGCTTTACTCCAAACGAGGGCTTATCATTTTCGAATAAAATAAAAAAAAGGTGTTCGATTTGGCTCGATACTCGGAGGCCTGCAATGCTCTAAGGCTCGATAAATGGCGCTGACACAAATGTGGTTGCCAAAATTAACAAATGATTTGTCTGTGATTTTGTAATTGTTCGTTCGTTCGTTTGTTTCGTATGAGGTAGTGCTGGCCTCTGGTGTCGGAGTTTGTCAAGCCACCCGAGGGCCTCTGACATGGCTTATCGACTGCTATTAATAATAATTTGTAACAAAATACTTCAAAAATATATCACTACGTTGTTGACTTTGACAACTCACTTTATTTAGACAGTTAAGTTCAGAGCTGGCGCCATCTATTTTCAAGGGTTTAAGCATGATGTGGAACGGCCGTGAAAGGGCTTTTCATTTTCGAATTAATAAAAAGTAGTTCGATTAGGCTCGATAGATGGCGCTGACTCAAATGTGGTTCCCAAAATGATCAAATGCATTGTCTGTGCTTTTGTGTGATAGTAACAAACTACCATGAAAATATATCACTCCGTTGTTGACTTATATATTTAACTTTATTTTGACAGTTAAGTACAGAGCTGGGGCCATCTATTTTAAGCATGATGTTAAACGGCCGTGAAAACACCACATTAGGTATTATATCATTATAGATATGTAGGTAGGTACTTTAGATTGTGGTTTTGAGATAATTCTTGCGCTATGCTTTTCAGCCACAGGGGACTAGTTATCTGAGGTCAGTTTAATATCAGGCAAAGTGCAATCACTGTCAATTTTATATTGATTGTGCCACCGTGCTTTTGTGTGATAGTAACAAAATACCACGAAAATATATCACTACGTTGTTGACTTTGACATCTCACTTTATTTTGAAAGGTACAGAGCTGGCGCCATCTATTTTCAAGGGTTTACGTAACCGAACCGATCATTACTTTTCTCTCCAAAACGTCTTACCCACCGATTGTAATACGAAGAATATAACTAACTATAAATAGGTTGCATGCTTTACGTAGGCCTACAATGAAGGGTCTAAGATAAGACTTATCGCCGCACGACACAGAATAGTAAAGCTTTGGGAGCGCTTTAAGATGGAATGCACACCTATGCCACAGATAGAATAATACTATACTATTATAGTACATATGCCAAATGCACCTCTGATTCTGAGGCGCTAGTCGGAGTTTTGCAAACAACATCGTAACGATGATCGTATAATGCGCGTCATGTAAAAAGAACGCAGGCGGTCATACTTCTTCATACGTTTCAGCGTTCTTTTTACATGACGCGTACTCTACGTGTATAACATAATTGCTAGCTATTAATCTGTGCCAAAAACGTCACAGATAATTAGTTACTACGCAATACACTTACGCTCGTCGTTACGATGGTGTATCCGTGTATGTAAACAAGGACTTGCCCCTCTGCTCTGTTCAGTCAGAGCAGTTTCGCAAAAACAAAAGACATCAAATGGAATATGTATAAAAAAAACAAACGTTTACACACAGCTACCTACTACATGGCCGAGACTGTTCAGGGATCCGGGTCAGCAGTCTTACCCTCTAATCCAATACTAATTATTGTCTAATGGCAATTTTAATCCAATGTTGAAAACTGTTGGAAAACAATTCTGTTCACATTGGATTGAATTTGGGATTGCGCTCGGATTGGCTTAAGAATTGTTAGCTGGTCTTTGGGATTGGATGAATTGTCAGTACCTACTATGAAGTTAGCTACTCTCTGCACAGGGACAATTTCAATGTCAATCCCAATTCACAATATTAAATTATTTTGGCGCTAGGTTGGCACGTCAGCTCCATTTCGGCAGACTTATTTTATATTGTAATATCACATCCCTGGACCCCCGGACTATAGTTTGGCTATGTAGTAGCTGATAGTAGGTACTTTTATTACATTAAGGCATATCTAGGTATATTCAAATAGTTAATTACTAATCAATACTGGATAGTGCGGTGTATGTATGTTATACATTAAAATGTATGTATGTACACATTTAAAGCCTTCTAAACGAATTTGTCTTCGAACTAGAATACCCTGATTGCTTTACATAAATGCAATACGAAGCCTACCCACCATAATATAAAATTATGTAGGCCATTTATTTTGTTGCTGTACAATATATGCAAGATAGAATGGCTCTTTACTAAAATAATGAATATTAGTTCAATTCAAGTCCTATAATACATTGAAGTCACTCTGAGCTTGACTAGAACCAGCAGTTGTGCGATGGAATGACCCAAAATTAAGTACAGGAGTGTTATAGTTTGCAGTAACAGAACCTTGATGAGGTGATACCATGACATTACTAGCTGCTTGAATAGGTCTCTTCCCAATTATTAACGGAAAGCATTCATCAGAGATACATGACAGAGCCATCTGAATCCTTTTCATGCGATTCGAGCACTCCTCAAAATGATCAGTTATATACTTCAGCTCGGGAGCTGTGGAAAAATTATGATGGGTTTTTAAATTTTTATCAATTGCTCTTAGTCCTTCTGTTGCAGTGAATGTTACTTTCTCTCCACCATAGAAAAATAAATCAATATCTGTCCCGTTTTCCATGAGCTGGCATTTTGCTAATGACGAGTACAATGTAATTTTTGGTGTCTTTGCCTTGACAAGATCAACAAAACGGGATGCATATAAATATTTCTTCCAATGCTTTTGAGGCAAGTTATGATAAGAAAACACTTCATCTGGATGAGGGTCATAATCCATATTTCCATTTTTACCTCTATTATTATCCACCATATAAATCACTATTTTCATACCATCTTTGGATATTTTACATATTTCCACAACTTTTTCTTCCCTCTCTTTTCCTTTCTTTTTTATAAATTCCACTATAACACCTGAAGGTTCTATTTTTAAGATAGCATTGCGTGTTTTATGAGATATTGATGGTAATCTATCTGCACACAGTGGTGGTACACTTAATACATTACAAGTAACACCACAACTCTTAGGAATATTTTCTTTATTTTCATCATCAACAGCATTATGATGAAGATCCGGGACCTTTTTATATTTAGTTGCAATTTTATTCAAGCTTTCAAGCAGGTCTGCTCCACTACCACTTTCTATTTTGTGCATGTGTAATTTATTACTTTGGTATTTCATATCAAATAATTCAGCTGAAGTATTTTGACTTTGAACAGTTTTGTAAATGGGTACATTGCTAGCACATGCATGATTGCTGTTTTCTTGCATTCCAGAAAATACATTAAATGATCCGGTCCTGCTTTCCACCGGCTTCTGTTCCTTACACAAACCAAGATAGTCAGAATTGGTTTTTTCTTCAGATCTTATTTTATTGCTGTGTTGGGTGCTATGTAGTGTTGTAAGGAATCCAGAATCTCTCGACAGATCTTGCTTGCAGGGTGAAGTACATATAAAAGGATGATCTAAGACTTCTTTCAGAGTAATTCTTTTTGTTGGGTCTTTACATAAAAGTTTTTGTAACAAATCTTGAGCTTGAATAGATAATTCTGCAGGAATTTTGTAATCAGCATTGATAACTTTATTCAAAGTTGTCTTTACATGTTGAGTATGAAAAGGCGGACTGCCAACCAGTAAGGTGTATAACATACAACCCAGTCCCCAAACATCTGCTGGGAGCCCATGCAGTTCTCTCGAGGCCACTTCTGGTGATATATAGTTGGGAGTACCGCACATGGTAACATGTTTTTCATCTGGTCCATTTAGTTGTGTTGCTAGTCCAAAATCTGCTATTTTCACATTTAGGTCTTTTGTCAACAGTAGATTGTTAAGTGACAGATCTCTGTGAATAATATTATGTGCATGAAGATATAATACACCACACAGGACTTGCCTAAATATGTCAGCAGCAGCCTTCTCAGAGAGGCCACGAGTTCCTAGCTTGAAGTGCTTAGCCAATTCACCATTATGAGCTAATTCTAAAACTAAATAGACATAGTGTGCATCTTCAAAAAATGTGTGCAATTCTAGAATGGCAGGGTGCTTAAGCCGGGAGTGTATTGTGACTTCTTGCCTCACTCTTCCTATCATTCCTGCACTCGCCATCAAAGCCTTGTCTATCATCTTGATAGCAACAAATAATCCTGTGTGCCGACATCTTGCTCTATAGACATGAGCGAATCCCCCTTTCCCGAGATGTTCTAATATTTCATAGTCTTCTATTTTTTCACCAAACATATTAATTTTGCTACAGTATACGTATGTCATGAATAAAGCTGAGTTGACAATCTGGAAAACTCATGCATATCTTCTTTGACATGTCCATCATTGACGATTATACTGAAACAGTGAAGAATTAACGTTAATCATGGTATCATGTTAGCGGACAAGAGAATAGGTACATATGACACAACTTTTATGCCTAAGCTAGAAAGGCCTGTTAGCATTCATACATAGCTGTAGACTGTTTACTTTTTACCTTATTCACAATCCATTTAGAATCCTCAATACTTTTACTGATGATTTCTTTGACTCTTTGAGGATCAGGTTCGAACTTATGTTGGATGAAACTCTGGAACAGATAAAATAGCTCACTGTGACGGAGTTACCTAAACGTTAATACGTAGCTTAAGCAATAAATAATTAAGCCAAAATGAAGAAGTCGTACCTGCCTCACAGCGAATTTGTAATGTTTACAAGCGTCAGGAGGTAACCTTTCACACTGACGTAACAAATATTTGTATAAATTCAAAGATGTCATAACAACATGGGAGTCGTTTGACGATTGTGAAATTAGTCGAATAAATCGTAAAAACATTCGTATCACAGTACTTTTCTATTTTTTACCTAAATTACATAATAAATCTCTTGTTTAAAATGAAATGAATGAACGTAAAATTTATTGTTTTTTTTTAAAGTTTGGTATTTTATTATTTGATTACTTCTAGCAAGCAGTGCTGCCAACTTTATTTTGAAGGTGTTGTCATGTCCATGTCATAGACCAAGAGGGATATTCTGTCATTGGCAAACTCTTGTGGCACCACTACCGGTCCGCTGAACACGCCAAAAAAAAGAAGAAGAAGAAGGTATTGTACAAGATAGGATAAAAATCATGAAGTTATAGGTAAATCTTTATCTTCATGATAAAAATCGTGTTTTGGCCAGTAAGAAACAAACAATAGTGCTGTGGTTACTGGGTCTCAAGCGGGGGTCGCTAACTAGACTAGACGTTTATATAGCAAGCTAGCGAACCCCCATTCTTTCGTACGAAACTTTAATGTATTGAGGCACTAATTATTAGTGAATTAAAATTATTGAATTAAAGGCACTATTTAGACACTATTTATTAATTATGAAGAAACCCATATACTCGATATGGGGGTTCGCTTTCGCTATCTATACCAATCTATACGGACATCGTTTTTTTTTCTATGGTATCCATTGAAATTTTGAAGTACACATCAAAAGAGTACTATTGTATTGAGCAACTATTCAAAAGGCAGGCACTATTTAGCACTATTTATTGGATTTAAAGTCTGTGCAATAAAAAGTAAAAAAAGACTAATTCTTCACTCAATTATTCTTTCTTTCATTCATTCATTCATATTTCTTCAAAGGCAGGCGCAGTGATTGATTTCGTATTTATTCTATTTTCACCACAGAAATCTAGCAACAAAATGAGATAAATGTATAAGTTAGCTGTTCAGTTTACTTCAGAATCAATTATGTGTATTCCCATCGTCTCCCATTCATGACATGTTGGTGACCGTCTATGATTCATGTATGGATTAGTGTTTTGATAATGTCAGTGTAGTGTACCATTTCTCCAAAGTTTGTGATTGTTGCTTTACATAGCTCGATAATGATTCGTAAATGGTAATGTGGTATGGCACTCGTTACCATTAGACGTTCTCCGAGTGTGCAAACACCAAGGAAAACGGTGAGTACCAAACAAAGACGGATGTTACAACACAAGCCATTGTTGACGATAGTCTGCAGAATAGATGGATCAAGTTGTCATGGGTTTCGCATTTAGCTGGTCGGACAAGTAAACAAGTGCTACGTAAGAAACAACGTGCTTGTGTTCAACTGTGTCATGATATGACATTACTCTTCTTTACATACAATGAAGTAGGTTCCTACATACTTACAGTACGGCCGATATATCGAGGCTGCCCTGAAGTTAAGCTGTATGGATGAGCAAAGTACCAAAGAGCACAGACAATTAAGTTCCTAAAAATTAATTACCCAGCCATTGGCTAACTTCAGGATGGCCTAGTTATATTGGCAGAATTATATGTTATTTTTAAAAGAACCCAACTAAACTACTTTGCACTCAAAATAATGATTCTGTAATTACACCCTTCCTAATGTAATCAATGATTTGATCAACCAACAATGTTTTAGGGTGCGGGAAGTCAGTGGATTGAGGCGGCACAATACAGTTGTGGCATTCTACGGGAGAGGCTTATGTCTAGCAGTGGACTTTTAAAGGCTGATGCTGGTGATGAATCTAGTTATTTAATCAAATCTTTTATAAGTAATCCAATTTCATGAAATGAACATCTGTAAAAGTGCTATTTATTTTGGTAAAATAAATTGTCTAAAGCATCACTCATTATTCATCGATTTAATTGAATTCCTGATACTATCCTAACTGAAATTACCTGAATATGATCAATCGATACTGGTTTTCTGAAACAATACCCTTCTCGTACGATGGAAGCACTGCAATGGATCGTATATAAAATAGTGTAGTTTGTTTTATTTATTTTGATAGTAATATTATAAAGCTGGCCACTCATGATCATTCCAAATGGCGTGATGTACAGCTTAAAATTGCTTCCTGATCAGAAAGTCTAATTTTTAAGCTGCCTAAGATCATGAGTGTCCAATATTTTGGAGCGGTGACAGCCAACGAATTTGAATCCGAAGCCTTACGCTATTTGGCATCGGTTTGTGGTCGCCATTCGAGAACCTTTCTTCACCAAAGGTTCTGCGAGGTATACGGCCTGCCCATTGCCACTTCATTTTCATAATTCTGAGAGCTATGGTGGTGATCCTGGTTTTTCTACACATCTCCTCATTTCGGATTCTATCTCGCAGTGAAACTCTGAGCATAGCTCTCTCTATAACCCACAACTTTGAGACACGCCCTTATTATAGATAGACGTTCGTACACGCGCACGAAGTCGCGGGCATTCCACTAGTTACTTATGAAATGTTTCTATCTACGAGGGCGGAGTGATAAGTCTGGTAAAAATGAAACAAAGAGTCAAATTTATTTAAAAATTATGATATATATTTCAACGTAGTTTCCTTCTAACTCAATGCACTTCATCCAGCGATTCTCTAACTTTTCGATCCCTTCCATAAAATACGACTTAGAAAATCCTTCGAAATAGGCATTGGATTCGTGCACGATCTCCTCGTTGGAGTTAAATCTTTTCCCACTGAGCCATTTTTTAATTCAGAAACAGAAAATAGTCGCAAGGGTCTAAATTTGGCGAATATGGAGGGTGAGATAGCAACTCAAATCGCAACTCATGGAATTTGGCCATGGCAATCGTGCAGGCGTGCAATGCGTTTTTGATCAAGAGTCAGTAAACGCGGCACCCATCGCGCGGAGAGTTTCTTCATATCCAAATGTTGGTGTAAGATATTTCGCACACGTTCGTCTGAGATGCCTACTATCTCGACTATCTCGCTCATTTTTACTCTTCGGTCGGTCAACACTTTGCCCTGGATTTTAGCGATCACCTCTGGAGTAGTGACCTCAACTGGGCGTCCTGAGCGTCCTGGGCGTTCAGCATCACTTGTGCTTGTATGACCTCACCACAAATCCGTAAACCATTTATGAATCATTTTACTCGACGGAGCGGAGTCCCCATAATATTCAAATGTTTTTATTTAAAATGGCTGTCAAAAAAACACTAACCTGCGGAACTGGCTGAAAATTTGCCTTTTGAATTTAGTCCTTCGAAAGAGTTGTGAACAAGGAGGTTTCATGCAATTTGCGATAATTTTACTCCTAAATAGATTTTCACTAGACTTATTCAATCCGCCCTCGTAGTATTAACATAATTGTTAATGCAATAAAGAATTGAATTGAATTGAATTGAGCCAGTCATGCGCCAAAAATATAAAGAAGTTTGGAATTAATTAAATGGGGTTATTGGCATTCATCGATTTGATTTCAGTCTATTGGAGTTACACCAAATAGCGTGAACGTGAGTGGCCAGCTTTACAAGCTCAGATGTTTTTTACCTTGTTTCAGGATGAAGCGGACAATACTGATGAATTCATTGAAAATGATGTTGAGAACCGCTTCAGTAAAAGGTATATACATATTGTATAATCTTAAAATATCCTAAAGTGTGGTTTTAATACTTCATAAAAAAAGGCCAAGTGCGTGTCGTGCCACGCGCATTGTTGGTTTCCGTAGTTGCCCGTCACAATATGCGGACTTAGAAGGGGGCTTTCCTGTTTAACACAACTAACAACTTCATCTTAGTAATTTTTTATGGAATTTGTTACAAAATTGTCCTATTGACTTCTCAAAGTGCATTTGATAAGTTGTTTGACTATTACTCGTTAACATACCCTACTTAGCTGTGATAGGATATACACTACTGCCGAGAATTTTTTCACATATCACATTTTATTCACCAATAGTAGAGTAGTGGATGGGTAACAAGGAACTTTTATAGTTTCGCCATGTCCGTCCGCCTGCCTGTATGTCTGTCTGTCTGTCTGTCTCCGGTATGGCATGGGTATCATATTAATCACGCCGACAAAGTGGCAAAATAAAATATTGTTTTTTTATGTTTCTACACGTAGAGTAGAGATGTTTTTTTTCTCGTCTATCCCAAGAGAAGTGTCGTTGGACAGGTCGTTAAAAAAATATTGCGGGTGCTTGAACACCAAAAACACAATTTTTAGATTCAGGGATCCGTTTGCGAAATATTAAGCTTTATAGAGAGCTAATTTTTGTCAGAGTCAAGTATTCCTCTGGCTGCGAAACAGTTGTTTTTGCATATTATGTGTAAAAATTCACAAATACATAAGGCATTTTTTTTTGTAATTTTCCTAGTTTAATAGATATCTGTCACAGCTGAGAGTAGGCTTTACAAGTTAACGAGTAATAGTTGAACAACTAATCAAATGTACTTGGAGAAGTAAAAAGGAAAATTTAGTACAAACATTGAAAATTACTTAGATGAAGTTTTTAGTTGTGTACGACACCCCCTTCTATGTCCGCATATTGTGACGGGCAACTACAGAGCCCTACAATGCGCAAGGACTTAGTCGCTTTTTTTAAATATGGTTTTCTCTGATAGGTAAGGAATTTAACAATGACGGTTTTAGTATCATGAAAATTCGTGTAAGTAGGCACTAGGCCGGCGCGGCGCAGCGCGCTTAGCGGGCTGTATAAAGCTTTTACTAAACATAATTGGTAAAATGTCATCCGGGAACAATGTACGGGACGGGACTGTTGATACAGGGATGCGCTAACCTACTGCACAGTCACCGGTCCTTCCAAATAGTTCTTTGCGTTCATAGTTCAGTTTCTGTAGTGGGTATCTTCTGTAATCCTTCGTATGGGATCCCTAACAAACGATCAATCCTGCCAGAATACATTATTTCCTGACTAATGATGCAAGCGTTTCCTTGATATATAATATCTTCCAACGCAACCGTCGACGTATTAGTGTCTGACGGCCACATACTAGACATATAAAATTGAATACGAGTACTTTAGCAGTTATAAATAAGTCGCCTGGCCTCAAGAGTTGGTATGATATGAAGCCTGTTCCTAGATGCGCTTTCGACAAAAACTAAAGCTCTTGCTAGATCATAACTTTCAAGAATTAGTATCGTTGTCTGGTAAGGTAGTTATCCCATTAGATTGGTTATTTAGGAATACAATACATTTGTAGATTCCTGTGTGCGAATATAATTACATAAATCTGCTAGCTAGTGAGGAGTAGCGAATATGTAGGCCTTGCGTGGCCACGAGTGTGACTCACAGCCAGAACTCGTGTACATTGAACCTAGTTAAACATGTTGCGGGTACTAACGCTGATATCCAAATGATCTATCTCGATTTCTAATGCAACTGATTCAACTTACCTTGAGATAAGTAAATTGAATATTTCAAGGATAAGCGACCGAAAGCTGCGTAATGCGCTCATTGTTTGACCTCAATTAGTTCGGTTTCTTTCATAAAATGTTTCCACTGTTCTGTGGTTCCGCCGGATTGATTATAAGGACGAATTCGGAGAGTTGTTTCTACGAATGAATGTTTATGAATTGCATGTGTATCGTTATTTATAGGACCACCTCTAACTCTTTTACTGATTCGTCAATCGGCTATAGCACAATCAATTAATCTACGCTTGAGTCTCGGTTCAGAATTCAAATTGTTAAGTTCTGAAATAGAGATCCTTTAAAATTATTACGGACGGTAAAAAACAAAACATACATACCTACTAATTAATTTGTTAATAATATAACTAATTAATATAACTGTTATTTTCCTCATAACTAAATCGTAATTTTCCTACGTAAATGTATCTACAATAATAGGATAGCTGGTAGAGAATGCTTTTTAGCATTAAGTTCGCCTATGTACGTTGTTTGTTTTGTGCAATAAATAATATTCTAGTCTATTCTATTCTATAGGTAACTTATAAGTTATGAGCTTTAATTACAATACGCATATATTTTGTTTTTATTAATGGTATATACGCTTAAATAATGTAAGGCGCGTTGTGCGTAAAATTATATTCCTTTCCTCATCGCTTCGTGTTCCTGTTCGGTGGCGTTTCTATATTTACGCGGCAGTTTGCTCCGAGTTCAGAGGGAAGCTGCGAACGGTATGACGTCGGCTGTGCAGGCTCGTCGCGACTGAGCAAGGCGAGTGTGTAGTATAGTAGTATGCTCAACTCCGCTCAAGCCACACGCTCGGCAGTCGGCACTGCCGCTCGTGGCGCCGCTACCGGATGGCGCATCGCGTATACGGGCCCGGTGGTGTGCGGATACGCACTACATGTTACCGGAAAATCGCAACCGCAGGACCACAATGTTTTGTTGTTTGAATATTATGTGACGCGATAGCTGTGCGATCTTGTGCGGCATTTGTTACTCGGATTACTTTTACCTTTTGTCTTCAACATGGTTGCTTTCAGGTAAACAATGCTCTTCTAGTATTAATCTTAAACCTATCTTTGTACATTTGAAATGGTTTGAATATATGGCTGGTTACGTTACGTTAGTTATTGAACTATGCAATAATATTAGACTAATTCCTAGCTCTCGTTGCTTTGTTGACGTTATTATAATATTCACATTACGATACAACAACCAGAAGTCGATAAGATTGATTTTTGATAAGGTTCTTTCTAGTCATAACGTCATAAATTAGTTGCTAATCGGAGAGTGAATTTTACTTTGTACGAAGAATTACGTAGTTATAAAATTAATCTTCAAATCGAAACAAAGTAGTGACTGACAGAGAAGGCACAGCCTAAACCGTAGTGCGTAACACAAAAAACGTTGTGTTACAGCGTTATCTGAAATTTCCCTGAAAAATTCCAAATCTTTTGCAAAAATAAACCCTTGTATTTCGATATATTATTAAAAGTTAATTCCATTTGATGAATATATAAAATATATTGAAGCGAAAATGAAAAAATTGATTTGTGTCGTTTTAAATGTCGTCAAAAATGGATTAAGAGGACATATTAAGGGTACCATACAAGTAGACCAGGTCTGTTGATAGAGTCGGAAGGTGTTGAACTGTACTCCTCAACGACTACAATAGAATAGTCGTGTTTTGGCTTTTTTGGATTGTTTTATGAAATATTGAATGTTAGATGTATGTTATGGTATGATAATGAAGTCCAAGAACTTTACTTGACCAATCGCAGTAAAGACGCAGTAAAGTTTAGACGTGCGAACGTTTGAGCTTTGGTAAAATACGTTCAGAATTAGCGTGACTCTGGAGGTGTTCAACGGATCTCCTAAATTAGCGTGACTCTGGAGGTGTTCAACGGATCTCCTAAATTAGCGTGACCCTGGAGGTGTTCAACGGATCTCCTAAATTAGCGTGACCCTGGAGGTGTTCAACGGATCTCCTAAATGGATACCAGTAGAAAAGTTGTGTTCAGTTTAGAATATTTAGGGTGGTTTTTGGTTGTCAGACAGTAAATTGTCTCCAGGATTGTCCAGGCTTTTCGAACGTTTTAAAATAGCCCAGCGATGATGATAACGGTAGGGGTTCAACGGACCTCCTTAATAAAAAAACATTTGATAGAAACTGAATATTGTAGAGACTAGATAACTTCCTTTACTGAACGCTTCATCCTTCTGCCTTGTTAACTATCTACATAATGCAAAGTCACTTTGTAACTGTACCATCTAGAATGAGAATCGAAGTTGCAGCTACTATAATATGATAAAAAAAGGTGTATTAAGACCTCCTATTTGTGAAGTCGGTTAAAAATCTCAATTCAATTTTGGTTTCAAAGACAGGTGGGTAAACCTTCGCAAGTAGATGAATCCACGTAGCAGCGACATTCAGGCGGGCATGAAATAAAAAAAAACTATACAATTAGTATAGTTCGCCCCGAACGTGACCTCGCGTGGACCCCTTTCCACAATAACCACTCTACCGATCAAGCTCATGTTCGAACTTAGATGATATTCACATAACCTACCATATTTATGTAAATCGTATACCAGTTTGTATATTGTATGTTTTTGTATACCAGTTGTCCTAAGTACTAGTTTATTTTTGTGTGTTATTATTTGTGTGTAGTGTCCTCTTCGGTGAAAATAAACTAATTTTCTTTCTTTCTACCAAGTTTCATCAGGATTGGATCGACGTTTCTGCAGTTATCGTCGGACAAACGCACATAAATAAAATAAATAAATAAATAATGCTGGAAAGTTCACACAACATTATCTAGCCCCAAGCTATGCAGAGCTTGTGTTATGGGTACTAGATAACTGATAAACTTAATACAATATATTACATAGATAGATATTTTTTATTATACATAGAAAATACCCAGAACACCCTGAACAAATATCTGCGATCGCACAAATATTTGTTCCGAGGCGGGAATCGAACCCGCGACCTCCTGCGTCGCAGGCCAACTTTCGCCCGCCGTGCCACAGAGGTCGTCATACATACAAACATATATATACCTACATGAATACTAAACGCCGCATCTTGCATATAGACTCTGAGATCAATTAATATCATGCAGTGCGTTTGTTTACATTATGAGATGTAATGTAGGATCCAGTTTGCAAAATCAATTGTAAATGCGGCCAGGGAGATGTACCGTACATACAAATCAATTGTAAATGCGGCCAGGGAGATGTACCGTACATACAAATCAATTGTAAATGCGGCCAGGGAGATGTACCGTACATACAAAGCGAATTTTGATCCTCATTAGTTTGACCGAGCGAGCGAAGCGGCCTTGCAACTGGTAAAATTTGCTTTCATCTGTCCGGATGTATGTATGCTGGTACTCGCGTACGGGTCGTATTTTTGAACTAATTTTGACGAAACTTAATACAGGTATAGTAGTCATAGTTTTTTTTTGTCGTCGGCGATTTTTGGTTTGGTATTTTCCCCAAAAAGGGGAAGTTTTGCGTGGTGCTATTTACCGGCCGATTTTGATAATATTTGTCAATTTTTATTAAGAGCAAAATGGGTCAAGCGAGATCGAACTCATGGGATCAATCAGGAACTACTCGTACTCAAGATATTCAGATACACAAAGAGTTTTTTTTAAGGCCTCATCGGCGAATTCTGAAACCGTGAGAGTTATCGAAAAGTGATGCTAAGAGTTACAGGAGGGCAATTTTCGGATTGTAGAGATTATCTCTAAATTAGAGATAATGTCGAAGCATGAATGTCTACAAAAAATGTCACGAAAATTTTCGTATTCCATTTGAATGATTTTGGTCGACTTATGTCTATTTGTGACATCACGAGAATAGCAAATTAAGATTTTATTCGACATTCGCCATCTTTTTTTTACATATGTCGAATTCGACTTAATCTCTAAAGCACGAGAATTGCCCTCGAGTTTGTAAATAATAAGTTCTACATTTAAAAAAGTAAAAAAAAAATATTAGTAGTTTTTAAATAAAGAAAAGCCTTTTTGGGTTCTTTATTTGGTCATTATGGATCGACATGATGCATCGTTTTATACAAGTTTGTGTTCGCGAGGTCTACCGTTCGCAGAACTACTAGTTAATTCAACTCAATTAATTTTGTAGACACAATCTAATTATAGAGACTAATAGTGGACCTGTGGTGTGTCATTTTCATAGTGGTAATTGAATAAAATCAAACTAGTATGGGTTACAACATTTCCATACAAATCTTTATGTTGTGAGTTATCTTTAATGGGATTTGGAAACCGTATTATTGTATAAGAAACTGACAAACTACAGGTCTAGATATTATTGATCATGTGGTCAAAATGTCATGGAGTTTGACGAGATAATATTCAAAATAGGAGCAAACTTCGTTTGTATATAGGGAGCTCTAGCGCCCATCCTTGCACTTTAAGTCGCAATAGGTTCACAGCATGTCTATAATGAACTCTATAATTTTTAAGTTTTTGATATGAGTTCTTACAGTTTTTAAGAAGTTAAAAATATATGGTATTCTTAACCTTTTTATCTAGTTAAATCATAAATTCAATACACAATTTAAATTACTTCACTCGTTTTTTTTTAATCAAAGATACCACCTTGTCTTACCATTTTAGACTTACTTCTTCCACGTTTTAATTTGCGAAACATTTTGGTAACTTATTATTATTTGAGATAGTCATCAATAAAATTTAACAAAACTCTAAAGGGCATTTTTATATATATTTTTTTATACACAAAATCTTGGTATCGTATCGTGAACTCGCCTTCTTTTGCCTTGTCTTTTCTGCGCTCGCCAAAAGACAGGGATCCTCTGGGTATGCCCGGTGTATACAGTATACCATGTGACTGTGGCAAGAGTTACATAGGTGAAACCCGGCGTAACATATCGGCTAGATTGACGGAACACATCAGGAGTGTTAGAAATATGGACGTAGAAAAGTCGGCGGTTGCAGAGCATGCAATGATCTCGGAATCGTCCCACTACCTACGGTTTGACAAAATTTCAGTTCTTGCGAAAGAGAAGTTTTTTGTTCCTCGCAAGATACGGGAAGCAATTGAGATTAGCCGACATCCAAATTTCAATCGCGATCGGGGATGGGGTATTTCGCCGGCATGGCAACCTATACTCCACTCCGCCACTACTGTTTGTAGTACTGTTATCGGTCTGGAGATTGATACCGTGAGTGCAGTGTGTACGCAGCCTTATACCGACGACGTAGGTAGTGCTAGTGACGTAGATGAACTAATTCTCGACGCGCGCGCAACGAACCTACCGCCGCCGCCGCCGCCGCCGCTGTCCCAGCGAGCTGAGCGCGCGGTTGCACGCAGTATTCGCTGGTCCACCGTCGAACGCGGTCGCGGGCGGTGCTCATGATGAAGAGGCTTCTGAACTCAGTCTCGAAACGTCAGCAAAGTGACGAATAATAGTGGTAATTAGCCGTTTATCTTTTAATATGATTCCCAACCACGATAGTTTCAATTCTATATTTATTACTTAAAACTAAATGTTTTCTTCATGCTCACTTAAATTTATTACAGAAATGTACGTAGTTTAGTCACAATAAGTTCTAATATAAGAAAAAAGTCTCTCCCCTGGTCTGTCCCCAAACAGACTTTATTTGTAAACCAGTTATTATGAATGTATTAAAATTCAATAATTACTTCATCAACGTTAATTTTATACAGAACAATAACTTAGTCACAGTGTCTTATAAGTAAAATTACTTATATTAAATTTTTTCATAGATAATATCAACGCCGAAATTTGTCCTTCGTGTTTCGTGTCTCGTCCCCTGGCTTTTTGTTTTCGATTAAATATCAGTTTTGCTTTGCTAGTTTGTGGAAGTTGTGACATTGAGTGCATAGGATGTAAGGTGAAGCTAGCAGCAAGTGGCGCTTAAGCCGACTGCGCAGCCATTTTAAAGGCTTTTTCAGTCTCGCCGCTCGCTGTGTGTAGAAGTGATGAGTGAATGCAGTCTTTCCTCTGGTAAGTTTTATTTAGCAATTATTTGTTAAAATACTAATATAGACTTAAATATTCACTATGAATAGTGCATACATTGTTACGTTTGAATGTGAATTGCGTACGAGAAACACTTTTACGGCTATTTTAGATATCAATCGAAAATGTATCTCCCCTGGCGTATTTCCCCTGGCTCTTTTGATGGCAGGGGAGATACTTAATGTCCAGGGGAGATACATTTGTATGCGTTTTCATGAATACTTCTACATTTTTCTCTGAACCTTTACTTGGCATTATGTATATCTTAGCTTTACAATTTAATATGACTTTATTACAGAAAAAATGGCACCTAGAAATTAAAACCACACTGCACAAAGATGATTCAAAGCCCTCAACATCTGGAAAGAAAACATTCTGCGACGGGGACTTTGTGCTGGTTAAACTTCAAGATACAAAAACAGAATATCGTTATGTTGCAATGTGCACAGGTGTTGAAGAAGATGATGTACTTCATGTTATATTTTGTAAAATCTGTGATGAAACTTGAAAAAAAAAACAGAATTAATGATGACGATATTTATTTAATCACCTGGGATAAGGTTTTAAAAAACTACCCTCCCTTAACTTAAAAATGAGAGGGCAGCGTATTTTTTATGCATTTAATGAATCTATTAATATCTTTGAACGCGGGTTTTAGAAAGTTTTTTTTTTAGTTACCTTTTAAGAAAAATTATTTTCGAGTTTAAGTACAAGAAAAAATTAATACTGTTACTCAGAGAAGTTTTTGTTTCTTTTTATTTCATTATTGACTATTGATAGTAAAGTTATAGATATTTTTGTTTTGATGGAAAGGAAAAGTTAGAACCTTTTTATGTTTTGTACCTAGCGCTTAAGAAACATTTAATTTTATAAACAAAGACTGCTAAGAAATGAAAAGTCTGATTATAAATAATTCATAATTAAAATTAAAATAAATAAATAAAGTTGATTCTTAAATTTAACCCTGTTTTTAATATGTCTATCTCTCTTTCCTGTCCATAAAGTATCCTCCCCTGTGCATTTTGTCTCTACCCTGTACTGAGTATTTACCCTGGTCACTTATAAAACGAGATAAAACCAACAAATTGACTGGCCACTTTGTAAACGTTTTCAACTTAAAAGTTTCCATAAAAAAGATGCATACTTAAGTAAAAATATTTAAAAAAATGCCATTCCGTCACTTCATACAACATATTACCTCTTAACTTATAATGACCCAGTTACCTTTTTACGACTAAATGGGTTTTTTATTTTTTTAACTGCTTTAATAACGTATAAAGCGGATTGCATTACCTCATAGGTCACGTGCACCTAGGACGCACCCTATGTGGCATTGCACTACGCCCGCCATCCCGAGAAGACAGCAACACAGAAATGCGAAAACTACTGCTTTGCGGCAGAAATAGGTATGGTGGTATTACTTCGCCAGGCGAAAAATTTCAGAAAAAAACTCTATTTATGAGATACACAAAATACTTACTTTGGGTACTTATAGTTTATACCAAAAGATATTGTTATTAAATTCTGTTAGTAATAATATAAGTGCGTCACAGAATATAATATAGTAGTGATTTGCGTTTCACCGTAGCAAATCAAAGGTATTGAGCTAGTCAAATATGACTCACTATAAACCTGTGGTTTCCAAGTCATCAATGTTTGTCTATTGTTTATGTTCATTCACTTACATAATCATACACACTTCGGCAAGTGCGACCATTCGATACATTTTATAGTTGAAAAAGCGAAGCGAATTCTCTGAGTCAACTTGGACGAAATCGGCGTTTGTATAATGTATGTATGTATGTATGTTTGGAGGATTACTTTCAAACCGTTAATCCGATCTTCATGAAATTTGGTAGATAGTATTAGTACAATGTAGGTAAGGTTATAAGTTTTATCGGTCAGGGGGTTGTTGAGATGGGTTTAGTGGATTAGTACATGAATGTCGACTTTCTGGAAAATGCCAACTTTTATAACTTTTCATACATCTGATCGCACTGTGACAAGTTTCTCAAATGTATGAACTTGAGATCGCGCTATGCCGACTTTTGAATATTGGGGTCCAAGTGGGAGTAAAAAAAGTTTGACAATTAGGTCAAGTGGGATGCCATATAAAAGGGGCTTTGTTTGAACATTTCATAACAATTTAAATTTTTTGGTATTTTACAATTAGTCGTTTTTGATACATAAGAAAAGTAAAAATGAGAGACCTCTACAGCAAGTTACAGATAACATACAGTTATCCCACAATTCTGAAATTTAGTATGCTACTAGCTATCTGACAAAAATACAGAAAAAAGTACAAAATCGAAGATTTCGTTTTTTTTCCTATAATATTTAAAACCACCTATGTTGAGCTCACATTTATTGGAAATCGAATGACGTTATAGTTCGAGTTAGATTGACACTAATTTATTCCATAAACTACATACTTTACAATGATGCCTATAGTTTTTCTGCAATACTTACTGCCATCCTAATACTCTTCTTAGATTAATTTCTGATGTGTCACCCCAAATTCTGTCACTATCTAACTCAGTAAAGTTCAAGTAAGTGAGAAAGGGACAGAAACGCAAAAATGTAGAGCACTCAGAACAAAATGTGAAAAACGTGAAAAACCGCAAATTTCTTAAGTATAAAAAAAACCTAAACTTGAAATTGCCTTTAATATTGTGAAAGAATCATTAAAATAGCTGTAGTCGTTTGGAAGCAGTAGGATTTTTTCAAATTCGATCGAAAGCTTGTACCTACTATTATTTATTCTGTGTCGAAAGAGACAACACACGGATTAACTACTCGAAGGATATACCGCGTTTATTAGTAGCACGGTTAGTTGTTATGTTACACTAATATAATCGACAATAAGTAATTCCTCAAAGTATAGGTTATGAATTGTAAGCAATTGCTAGTGTCCTTGCTTGATATTTAGAATCATTGACATTGGTTTGCTTGCATACAATGAGCAATTTAAATAAAACAAATTTGCAACTACTGACAAAGTAGCCATCACTTTTGTGTAGTTTAACTTAACATGACTGTAACTGTAACAATGTTTGCCGTGAACTGTATAAATACTTAATGTTATGCTTCAAATACGTTTCATAGGGTGACCTAAGTCGTGCCAAACAGGTAGAGAGAACCATAAGACTGTACTTTCCTTTCAAGCGGGATCAGCCAAATAAGATTTTTTAGACACAAGTTTTTGCTCATTTGCACCGATTTCTTACTTTTCTTCTGGCTAATAATGATAGCAGGATGAAACAAAAGCTTTTACTAAAAGCTTTTACTAAGATCTGCAATTCTCTATTCTCATAAATATAACTTCATTGTAATATAGTCACAGTTTTACATGTAAAACTGTGGTATAGTTTGGCATTTTATAAATCCCATATTACAAAATTGATCCGGAAAGAAATGTTTATTTCGCAAACGCAATAAATAACTGAGATTTTATGTCTCGCCATGCGCATGCGGCGAGGTCGAGCAGGCAGCGCGCCCCGGCTCGGGTGCGGCGCCGCGATGATACGGCATGCGGCATCGTGCTCCGAATTGGGTAAGGTTGATGGCAGCGCGATGGGCGGGCGCGGTGCTCTCACGCCTGACCACCTATAGTATGGGCGGACTACGTTTTGGCAACAAGCCGTCGCGTGCGCACGCGCTATTTTTAATGAACCTTGAGATAAACTGCCCTTGCCGCTTAAATACAAGTCAACATTTGGAAATTGTCGCGTATCATCACGAATCTATTCCATCTCTATTATTATCCGCCAGTTCACCCTCCTTCCTTGTAAGAGTCTGGCTGAATTTACTCATCCCACATGTTCCCGCAGAGCTATTTTCAGATGACCTCATCATGCATTTTACGCCTAATATACTACAGCTACCTACAGCTTTTAAAAGGCATTCGACCCGTATGAAGCTAAATGTCATCGTGGTTCGTGAAACCATAATTGCGTATCTTGATAAAGGGTATTGGTATTTTAGGTAACAGTGGTATCGCTCGGTCGATCTGACGCTGCACGTTTTTGTTCTTGTGAAGTGAAGTTGATGACGGTACAAAAATAGCTGCATGCATAATTTACGTCCGATCTCCGCACTGTGACTCGTTTAGCGGAGAGAATCGCCTAGTGCAACATGCGTGGTTTAAGATTTATGGTTTCGGAAGCGGTGAGTGCACGGCTCAGACCGGCAGGCGACAGGGGCTAGCCAGCGCGTCGTCGCGTAGTCTTCAATGTCTCCAACACTGCCTGCGCTGCGCCGGCGGCGCCGGTGAAAGGGAGGTTAAACGCGCCGCCTGCAAGACAAATTGCCGCACTTTACTAAAAATGGCGTCACTCATACATTTCGCGGTTACATTATGTCTTTAAATAATTATAGCACAGTTCATCTGACGAATATCTCGTGCGACTCTGTTGAAGAACCTGTTCATATTCATTAGGTATATTAAAATGTACATCAAATAATAATAATGTAAGTTTTATCTGAAGGGTTAGAAATCCGCACTTAAATTACATTTTACGATATAACAAGAAAGCTAGTAAATTAGTAATGGTTTGTAATTGAATATGATATAAGGAACGCTCCTTTGCTAATGATGACGTATCATTGTTGCAGCCTCAATGAGTGTTATTTCGCGAACAAGGGCGCCGCGGTGGTTCTGGGCGGTTCCGAGCGCGGCTGCTGGGAGCAGCGCCGGTCGCCGGTGCGCGCCCATCCTCCGTGCGACATACAGCACCACCTCCAGTCAATGTTCTACTTGCTGCGCCCCGAGGAAACGCTCAAAATGGTATGACTGTCCTTGCAGCTGTTATAGTGGCAACCCTGAGTGCTCTAGTGGTAGGTAGAAACGGCATTGGTAAGAGTAGAACAACGCACGGGTCTTGCTTGAATAAATTAATTATTTGTTAGTCAGATTATTGTTTTAAACGCTTATGAGGGCTCTTCCCAGTTTGGGCTACAAGCTTGATAGTGCATCGTCTAATGAATGTTTGAAAAAACTGTGAAAATGTGAAAAAATAGAGACGGCGCCAGAGCCCTCATTTGGGATTCGGAAAAGTCCGCTGCATACTTACGGAAGGGAAATGAATACGCAAAAGTTTAATAAAACTTTTTCCAGAATATACGTGTCACAGATAGGGAATGCAAAACCCGCCAAAATTTAAACCCGGGTTTATTTTCGAGTTCTATTTTTAAAAACCCGGGTTTCGGTGAAATCGGGTTTAAAAAGAGTTTTTTTTGTAAGTTTTTTTTTATATAAACTACATGGAAACGAATAAAAAATCGTGATCAAAGGAAAATAACTTTAATTTATTTATTACGAAAACTAGGAAATAGTTAAGAATCAGTCTTACAGCCTTTTTCGTGAGTGTTGATAGTGACCTGAAACCGACAAAAAATAACTAACAGACCTAAGCGATAAGAAATTTGTAACTACGTACATTTTTATACTAGATATCGGTCGAGCGATCGGCCGCAACGAACAATTTTGCACTTAAGCGTGAATTCATTCATGCCTTGTCAAATGAGTTTTAAGTGCCTTTTTAAAAGTAACGCGTTTCTTAATGTGACCTTTGCATAAGCAAGTAAGACCGAGCATGTATGTTCTTGTCTATTTCCGATGCAAATATCATTCCAATGTAGCTAGCAATAGCATATAACAATAATCAACAACATAACACACACTTTAACTAATAATCGAATCATAATTTAATCCATTATTAGTGTTATACAAAACAATTTGAAACCGCATACAAAACTAGTAAAATACTTACAAAAACACCTGTACTGCACGATGAACACTTGAATTGTACGATAAATTTACTTTAATTCTATATTTTATACTTTGAAAATAGCTAAAACTTATTAAATTATAAAAACAAACATCCCTTTTATGAAAATTATGATGACAATTGAAACGGTAGGCGGTTTTAAAGAGTTTCGTTTCATAAAAGTCACTTTGACAGTGCTATAGTGTTGCCATTAAAAAAAAACCGAAAACACCGAAAAACCGGAAACGTGGCAAAAACAAACCGAGTTTTTTTATCGTTTAAAATATCACAAAAACCCGGGTTTTCGAATTACGGTAAAACCGGTTTGCATTCCCTAGTCACAGAAACAGCCTTACATGTTTCTGTAAATAAAATTACTTTTTGAATCTCATAAACAAGGTTTCTAGGGAGATGTTTTATTTACTTCCACCCACAGCTAATGAGTACATATGAACGGCCAAAGTCAGGTATACACAATTAGCGGATTTTTGGAGTATTTACTGAAATTGATTTAAAAAAAATGCTACTATTTATACCTAGCTATGTGCACAAGGTACATATTTGTACAAAACATATAAAGAAAAAATTGTTACAACGCCATAATCACTTTCGAGCTGCGTACGAGCGTTCGTATCGAAAGTATGACGGGCTGGCCGCTCTTAAGACGCTGACAAGAGTCACATAGGCTACACATATATGTATTTTTACACGACCACACAAAAAAAAGAGTGTATTGTTTTCAGGGGAAAGAAAGATGATTGAAGTATCATTAGAATCTGTATTTATTTATTTTTTCGTATGGCCTTGTACAATCGCACAAGAGACTATAATTCCATTTTTAATTTCTGTATCCATTGGAAAGCTTCGTTTTCAAGAGCGAACAAGTCTGCTGGGTTGCCGACATATTTGGTGAGTGGACAGTCTATGATGATGTGCACGCTATCCCGATACGCAATGGATATGTGAAATTTAAAAAAATAACCGTGGCCTTCTGTCGTGAAAATGTATGTGAAGCTGATCGTGTTTGTAATTAATGCTTGTATTTATTCTGTGTCAATGTGTAGAATTGAGGGGGTAAGGTTCTAAAAAAAATATAACACAACTGCACGTTATTCCCAAGTTTTTTTTCGTAATTGTTAGTCTACTTTATGGCTGTCGTGTTTACTTATACTTTTAATCGTTTCGTTTCGTTTCGTATGAGGTAGTGCTGGCCTCTGGTGTCAGAGTTTGTCAAGCTGCCCGAGGGCCTCTGACATGGCTTATCGACTGCTATTAATCAATAACAGCCGGGACCGACAGCTTAACGTGCCCTCCGAAGCACAAAGCGATGGAAATCCGCACATAACTTAATACTTTTAATGAACTTGATAGTAAAATATAGACAGATTACAGGAGCGTTTTTTTTTTAATTTTCTTTTTATTTCCTGGTACCTATTCAAAATTACAACACTCTACTTCGATAAATGGTCTCGATATAATAAAATCGTGAACTAACCTCTAAAATGAGCTTCTAACGTAAATATCTCTATTACTTATCTACGTAAGTTGGTAAAATTAATAAGAGTAATACGATAGTACTTTATATTTTTGCTTAGCGAGCGCCATCTTCTATTCTGTCTCTTTCTAACTTACCTAAACTGGAATAAGTTTGTTAGACAATGAAATAATTAGTTGTCGGCGTCTTAAGGTGGGGCATGTCGCAAAATTCCAAACTGTAGACTGTAAAATATTAGGATAAAAAAAAACCATGGTTAAACATAATTCCGAGGGATCACTGTACCATAAACACGATAGGACCATATTTTCCCTATAGAAAAAAAAAACAGTTACTTTTAACTTTTGGCTAGATCCGATTATTTCTCAATATGGTGTATATTATTGGGTCAAAAAATAGATAAATAAAACCGATACAATAAAGCCGAGGGCTTACTGTAGGGTTTCGTAAAATTATATATATATTTTATGAGATATTCAATGAAAATGTTTATTTCAAGCGGCGCGAGGCGTTTGTTATGAAGATTTCTGCCTGGGGTATATTTAGTATTGTTTATTTGTGATTTGTACCATCAATCTGAATAAATAGTAATTGTGTCGATGTTGCCGTCACCAGGCGGTGAAACTGGAGAGCGCGCACGCGGGTCGCACGAGATACCTGGTGGTGGTGTGTCGCAGCGAGGAGGCGGCTCTGCTCGGCATCGACTGCAACGAGCGCACGTCCGTCGGGCTCGTGCTGCGCGTGCTCGCCGACACCTCCATCAAGCTCGACGGTGACGGGTGAGTGTCCACGGGAGCCTTTCACCAACAGAATGCAACGACGCACAAGAGAACGCAGACAGAACAAAAGCGGACCGCATCTTTTGCGTGCTCCCATCCAAGGTTAATGTATTTCCCAAACGTATATCCGATACGTCAGCCGTTTTTAATTCCATTTTTCATGCAGACAGACGTAATAGTTACCCTTTGGTTCCGCCTATGTATAATCAACTAGCGGCCCGCTCGCGACTTCGTTCGCGTGTTCCATCTACCTCTATCTCTACTTCTCTAAGTTTCATCTTATTGGCATAGTTTCATCGTATTGGCATAGTGCTTTAACCACTTTATAACATGTTGAACACAAAAACCGTTAATATGCATTAAAAATAACATCTTGGGTGTGAAATGTTTGTAAAAAACAGCCCATACTTAACCTAAAAAAAACAATCACTCAAATTAAAAGCTACAAAGGTATTGGTTGTCTTGTCACGAATTTGTACAAATAAGTAAAATTGTAAAAAAGGTCCTAAAAATAAGGTAGAAAACTACAGGCCAATATCGAAGTTGTGTTTATTTGCTAAGGTTCTTGAAAAAATTGTTTACGCTCAACTGTACTCCGCACTTAAACACAACATTTCGATACATCAACATGGTTTCTTGAGAGGTAGGTCAACCACTTCCAATCTTTTACTCTGTACGGAGTTTTTAACACGTTTTATGTCTGAACCCTCTCAAGTTGATGTTATTTATACGGATTATTCTAAATGTTTTGATCGCATCGACCACTTACTTCTTCTTCAGAAGCTTCAAAGAATGGGTATTAGGGGGAATCTATTCAGGTGGTTTTCATCTTACGTTCGCAATCGGTGCCAAACTGTCGTTCTAGGTGGCTACTCTTCATTGCCCATGTGCATCCCTTCTGGAGTCCCTCAAGGATCCTTATTAGGACCATTGCTTTTTACCATTTTTATAAACGATATCTGTTCCTGCTTAATTTACTCTAAAATACTTCTTTACGCTGACGACATGAAAATTATTTTCCCAATTAATAAACTTTATGACGCTTTTCGCCTTCAAGATGATCTTATCAGGTTTCAAAACTATTGCACACTCAATAAATTAGATCTAAATGTTTCCAAGTGTTACGTGTGCTCTTTCACTCGTAAACCGACTAAATTGATTTATAATTATTCATTTTATGACTCACCTCTAACAAGAGTTAATATTATTAAAGATTTAGGTGTACTTTTCGACAGTAAGTTGTTGTTTGACGAACATGTTAACAATATAGTCAAGAAGGCATCTCGTGCACTTGGTTTTGTCTTAAGAATGTCATCGGAATTCGCTAGTATCAAGACATTTAAAATACTCTACTGTGCATACGTACGTAGTCATTTGGAGTACGCCTCGCAGGTATGGAATCCTTGTTATACCGTTTATTCATCGCGACTGGAATCTATTCAAAAGAGGTTTTTACGATACCTTCAATACCGAGCCAAAATTTTCCTACCCGATTACGTCACTAGGTGTCGCAAATTTCATTTTCTTCCACTCTCCAAACGTAGGGATGTAGCTGATTTGGTGTATCTTTTAAATATTGCCAATGGTAAAGTTGACTGCCCGGAGCTTCTTGAAAATTTGGGATTGCGTACTAGCATGGCTGTGTTGAGAAAACCAAACGTTCTTTATGTTCCTCTTGTCAGGAATAATTATAGGCAAAATGCATTTTTGATCAGAGCAAGCTGCTCGTTCAACTCCTTGGCTAAAGCAAACATTGATGTTGATATTTTCAACACTACAACAAGTAAGCTTAAACGCTTGATTAATGACAGTTTCTTTGGTTAGTACTATATAAACTTAGTATTATATTATCTTTATTATTTGATTGTGTCGTTTACTGTTTATGTTTGTCTTAACTACTTATTTATACATATCTGCGGAAACTTTTAATTGGCCATCAGCGTACTTGTAGCTACTTATGTTAGCTGCATGTATTTATTTAACTTCCTATAGTGTACCCATCTAGCTGTAAGTTTTCCTAAAACTTTAAAAATAAAATAAAATAAAAAATAAATCAATATTCATAATTATATTTTAAGATTTTTGTGAAAAAAATATTGTTCAATACAAGCTTTTATAAAATTTGTGATCGTAACCGTGTGCTGATCAAAATGAGCCTAAACACGGCCAGTCTTCTATTATCCATCAAGGAGTTCCGTTGTCCACCCTCCGGCTCCATCGTCAGATAAGCTCGCTGTCACCATCGTATTGTATTTTCACCGGAAGATTCACCCTGATTCCACCCAGACAAACATACATTGCAAGTTAAATAAAACTTGTAATAAAAACAGATTTGTCACAATAATTTAGAATGCATGATGTCATTTACATTTTGTCTACATCGAGTTTGACTAGAGTATAGATAATAATACTCGAAGTATCACTGCCTTTTTTTGAAGAACTAAGGCCAATATTTTTGCTAAACATTGAATGCTCGAAGTATGCGCTAGTCAAATCGTTTTTATTCGTCTTGATTTACACATATAGTATTTTCGTGCTACAAACAATTTGTATTACAATCAAACATAGCCATTATAATAATCTGGGATAGTTTAGCTTTCTATTAGTGCAACAATTTTTGGAAACATTTTACTACAAATAAACAGTCAAACAAATTTTACCTCTTTATATTAGTAGATCCCTGCTAATTATTTCAATAGTTAACTTTAAAATCTAATTAGTTCAGCCACAATTATAAATTTAGTGTAAATTAATCGGGCAGATCTTAATGATGCCCAACAAAACGATACAAAGTAAACTGAACGGAAACGTCGGCCGGTACTTTACATTTTAATGACACTTTAAAACAGAAGAAAATGTATTGTTTGTTATCGCAAAGAGGAAGGCATTGCCTAAAGCTGCTCAATTTTAGTAAATTAACCTTATCTGCTTGTAGAAGTTCGCAACAATACAACACAAGAATGACTCACGTTAGTGAATTACGTTAGCCAGTTATCTACTTACCTACTACAAAGAGCAAGGCATGCGAGTAAAGACTTGCGAAAATGCCATTACTTCCATTACTTAACAGTCGAGTTTCGATTTTATTTCAAACAATTCTATAGCGTGTTCCAAATCTAAAGAATGACCTATTTACATAATCTATTTATTTGTTCGTAATTAGGCGCATATTTGATAAACAATGTGTGTGTGTGTGTGTAACGATATGCGATGAGTTACGAAACGGACAAATATTTGAATGAAACTAATTCACTTTCATCTATGTTCTACCAGTATTATTTTATCTGTGGTTCTACTAATATGATATTTGTGAGTTTGTATCTAGGGGTTAATATCCACTAACAACATAACATAACACCCAACAGTCACATACATAGTCCTGATCCCACACTAGGATGCCCTGTATCGTGGATATCAGGAACTACGAGTAGCATGGTAGGTACCAACACCCAGACCCGGAACTAATATTTGCAGATCATACAAACATTTGCCCCGCAGCGGAAATTGAACCCACAACCCCTCGCTTCTCAGCCGGCTACTCGCCCGATGCGTTACAGAGGTCGGATAATAGGAAACTACATGATCTCTTAGGCTATGTTTTATTAGCTTCCGTCCGCGGCTACGCCCGCGTTATGTATAGTTCCTCTCAGCTCCGTAACGGTTGAGCGGATTCTGCTGATATTTGGTGCGTGGATGGATGTTGAACTGTTTTGACTGTTTTTTATCCCAACACCACGCATGCGAACCTGCGAACCTGCTGGCAAAGTCTACTAGTATATTTATAGTCAGTAAATAATACATAACGCAACGCAACGCGGTGGGTTATAACGAAAAATTACCAACCTTAGATTTGTTTTTAGGGTTCCGTAGCCAAATGGCAAAATACGGAACCCTTATACAGTGGTGGCCATATAATTAAGAACGCTGATATAAAGGGAAGATTTTTTCCAACTAAGATGCAAAACTAATTGTATGCATTTGTTTTTATTTCTCTCGGTATCGTAAAACATTTCCATATTACCACTGTATTCATTGATACACATGATTGGCTAAAAATCAATAGGCAAACTTTTTACACTACTTTTAAACAAAGTATTCCTTATTACTGGCTGGTCACGTAATTAAGAACGCTAAGTAGTTTATACCTTTATTCAAATTTAAATAGAGAACACTCAGTCGATTTGTTACTGTTTGTATAATTTTGGCGCCATTACGTGCTGTAAAAGATTAAAGGTGATTGCTTCTTTAGAAAAAACAATGGGAAAATATAAAAGTTGTGATAAATCTACAAGGGAAGTAATAATAAAACTTCGCCGGAAGAATTGGTCTTATAAAAAGATAGCCGACCATATGCAATGTTCAAAAACGATGGTTTTCCACCCTGTAAAGCATTTTGCTACGTATCAAACTACTTCGAATGTTCCACGTGTACCTAAACAGAGAAAAACAACTCCTCGAGATGACCGAAACATCGTTCGTATGGCAAAACAAAATCCTTTTAAAGGGTCCAATGAGCTTAGAAAAGAATATTTTGGTGAAAACAACCCTTCAGCAATCTCAGCACGCACTATTCGAAGACGTTTGGTAGAAGAAAAATTGCACGGTAGGATAGCAAGAAAGGTACCCATGTTAAAACTTTGCCACAGGCAAGCCCGGCTTGCATTTGCGAGAAAGTATGAAAACTGGACTGTACAAAAGTGGAAAAATGTACTTTTTTCTGACGAGACGAAAATAAACAGAGTATGTTCTGATGGAAAACAATATGTACGACGTCCCCCGAATACAGCATTCGACCCAAAGTACACGGAAGTTACATTAAAGCACGGTGGTGAAAATGTGAAAATTTGGGGTTGCTTTTCTGGACATGGTGTAGGACCTGTAAAGTTGATAGAAGGTAACGTGGATCAGTTCCAATACAAAAATATACTGGAAGAAACAATGTTACCATACGCTGAAGACGTTCTACCGGTCATTTGGACATTCCAGCATGACAATGATCCAAAGCACACTGCACGCACCGTAAAGGAATTTCTTACAGCGCAATTAGTTTCTGTCTTAGACTGGCCTGCTAACAGTCCAGATCTAAACCCAATAGAGAATCTGTGGTTTGAAGTAAAGAAAAAGGTTTCAAATACAAAGTGTGGAAATTTAAGAGAGCTGTATGACGTTTTTTTAGAAGAATGGAACTCTATTTCTCTTGCGAAATGTCAAAAATTAATAGAGTCAATGCCTCGCCGGTGTAAAGCTGTAATTAAAAGCGGTGGATATGCTATTAACTATTAATTTTAGTTAAATATTTATTAAAAAAAAAAATATGTTTCCTGTGCTACATAATATTGTGATTTTTTAAATCTAAGTGTCATACAAAACAATTCCCGAGCAGTTAAATAAATCGTTCTTAATTATTTGTCCAGTTTCAGTACTATTTGAATGTGTTACTTTGATAAAATCAATAAAATGTGCAAAAAATAGTTAGCGATTTCATACTTTATTCTTAAGTCAGGTTGCTCTATTAATGTGACTATTATATAACATAACTAGTTGCTTCTCAGAAGGTACACATCTCTGTGTATGATACGATTTAAATAAAAAACTTCTAGAACTTCAAATCGTTCTTAATTATATGACCACAACTGTATATTCGTCATGTCTGTCTGTCTGTATGTCTGTCTGTCTGTCTGTCTGTCCGTATATGTCACAGCCACTTTTTTCCGAAACTATAAGTGCTATGCTGTTGAAACTTGATAAGTAAATGTATTCTGTGAACCGCATTAAGATTTACAAACAAAAATAAAAAAAAAACATTAAATTTTTGGGGTTCCCCATACGTAGAACTGTAACTCAATAAAAAAAAAATCGTCTAACTCCTACGTATCTATGGAAAGGTCTTCAAAAATGATTTTGAGGTTTCTTATATAATTTTTTTCTAACCTGAATAGTTTGCGCGAGAGACACTTCCAAAGCGGTAAAATGTGTGTATCCCCCTGTAACTCCTAAAATAAGAGAATGATAAAACTAAAAAAAAAATATGCTGTAAGTACATTACCATATAAACTTCCACTGAAAGTTGGTTTGAACGAGATCTAGTAAGTAGTTTTTTTTTAATACGTCATAAATCGTAAACCATCCAAGAACTTTTATATTATGTTACTTGCTGCTACGGAACCCTTCATGGGCGAGTCCGACTCGCACTTGGCCGCTTTTTTAACTATTAAATCAAGTACAATATTCAAATTATAAATACATGCATGGATACTACATAATAATTCCGAGGGATGACTGTACTAGAAAGCCGATAGGACAATATTTTCTCGATTTAAAAACACCCAAAGTTACCTCTATTTTTTGGCTAGATTCTATTGTTTCTTAAAATGGAGCATATTATTGGGTAAAAAATTAGATAAATAAAATCAAGACAACAAAGCCGAGGGTTTACTGTGGGGGTTTTGTAAAATTATCGATATTTTACGAGATAATCAATAAAAACTGCTTTTTCGTGCGGCGTGAGGCGTTTTTTTATGAAGATTCTACCTTAGGCGCAACCTTAATTTTGAATCGGTGATCTGGCCTGGCAGGACCTGGTGGCCCCATGAATCGCAGGGCCCTGGGCACTTTGACAGTGTACCCATTGGAAAAGAGGGGCCTTGGAATCGCCGATGTGTTTTCCGATCACATTCCTGAGCAGACTCACTGACAGTTATAGTCCATACCGAGAAGAGACGCTCACCCAATGAATTCCTTTAAAGCACAGAACAATAACTAATTAAGGATTCATTTCCACAGAGGGTTCAGCGTGCGAGTGTGCAGCCAACAACACATATTCAAGCCGGTGTCCGTACAAGCCATGTGGTGAGTTTGACTTTTATACATCAATAACTATTACACGATAACGTATCTGTTTTACTCCGCATCGGATGGGCGTGAGTTCGAATCCAACTTCTGAGAGATATTAACAAATCTATCAGAGAAGTTGTTGAAAGATGAACGTCGATACAGTTGTCTATTCTTTATTTTATTTATTTTTCACGAAGGTTCTACATTAATTATTTCTAATTGCTTCACTAATTTTACGGCAAAGCCAAAAGGAAGGGTTATGTTTTGAGCAGCCTATGTATGTTTGTATTGACGTATGTTCCACCGCAGCGCATGAACCACTCATCTGATTTTGATGAATGTGGTGTCTATAGATTTGTTAATATGGTCCGGGTGACTAGGCTACATTTTATACCAACAAAATCAGTATGAAGATATTCAGCCGGGCTATAGAATGAAAGAAGAGAAATTGTATAGAGTCAAACTAGCATGGATTATAAGATTTCCATACAAATGTGATTTGGTGGAAACCTTAAATAATTTTATAAGAAACTGTCAATCCACGGGTATTAGACAAATAGAATAATGTAATATTTTGACATTAGTGTATTATGTACAAAACTTCATGGAGTTGTTACATAAAATAAATATAATGGGCGCAAACTTCGCTTCGTCGATCAAGCGCCCTATATAGCGTTACTGTACCGCTGTTAATATAGTATTCCGAAAATATACCGAAATGAGGGAAATATTTGACACATATATAAAACAGCAATATTACAGAGCACTTTAACTTGACGATGAGACGAGTTGGAGAAGCTGGAAGCGTCCAATTTAATTGGAGGTTTTTAGTAGTAGTAGAGCTTTTTTGTTTCCGGGGAAGTACTACCTCCATACCTATTTCTGCCGCAAAGCAGTAGTGCTCGCATTGCTGTGTTCCGGTTTCAAGGGTATGGGTGTCGGTGAAATTACAGGCACATGAGACTTTTCATCTTTGTCTCAGGGTGGCGGGCGCTGTGCAATGCCACATAGGGTGCGTACTAGGTGGAATGCGTTGTTAAAAGCAGAGGTTACAGCTTAACATCAAATGGGCCATCTGCGAGACCCGTCATACACGTAGTCAAAAAAAACGGCAAAGTGCGAGTCGTACTCGCGCACAAATGGTTCCTTACCATTATCTATAAAAACGGCAAAAAAATCACGTTTATTGTATGGGAGCCCCCTTAAATAGATAAATAATAAATACTAAATATTTATTTTATTCTGTTTTTTAGTAGTTGTTGTTATAGTGACAACAGAAATACATCATCTGTGAAAATTTGAACTGTCTAACTATCACGGTTCTTGAGATACAGCCTGGTGACAGTCGGACAGTCGGACGGACAGCGGAGTCTTAGTAATAGGGTCCCGTTTTACCCTTTGGTTACGAAACCCTAAAAATGCTGTTCTGTAGTGACTGTATATATTTGTTTGTCGCAGGTCTGCATTGCAAACGTTGCATCGAGCAAGTGGGCGGGCTCGCGAGCTGAACCACTTCGCGGGCGGGACGTCCCACGCGTGGTGCGCCTACTACGAGGGCCACGTGGACTCGGACCGGTCCTGCCTCAACGAGTGGCACGCCATGGACAGCATCGAGTCCCGCCGACCGCCCTCCCCGGACTCACTGAGGCTCAAGTGAGTACAACTAGTACGAGGGCCACGTGGACTCGGACCGGTCCTGCCTCAACGAGTAGCACGCCATGAACAGCATCGAGTCCCGCCGACCGCCCTCCCCGGACTCGCTGAGGCTCAAGTGAGTACAACTAGTACGAGGGCCACGTGGACTCGGACCGGTCCTGCCTCAACGAGTGGCACGCCATGAACAGCATCGAGTCCCGCCGACCGCCCTCCCCGGACTAGCTGAGGCTCAAGTGAGTACAACTAACGAGGGCCACGTGGACTCGGACCGGTCCTGCCTCAACGAGTGGCACGCCATGGACAGCATCGAGTCGCGCCGACCGCCCTCCCCGGACTCGCTGAGGCTCAAGTGAGTACAACTAGTACGAGGGCCACGTGGACTCTGACCGGTCCTGCCTCAACGAGCATGTACAACTAACGTAACGTAACGAAAACACCCCTCCCGTACCGCTCCCTTACCTCAGGGACTGACTGTGCTAAACCTGAAGTAGCTCTGCGATTGTGTGTACAAAATGTAATTGCCTTGAATTAATTAATATCCAAATGAGGATCAATACACTCCAAAGTAATTGGACTCAAGCCCTCATCATCATTATCATCACCAGCCGATAGACGTTCAATGCTAGACGAGACCTCCATAGAACGCAATGGGGGGGATTTGCCATGATCACCACGCTTCAGGGATTGGTGATCGTAGTGTTGTTAAGTACTAATCTCTTGGTTGGCTGTCATCCGCACGGGACGACACGGAGGGGTATATTCTCAAGCCTACAAGTGGGTGGGGTATAACGCAAAATTACCAATCTTAGATTTAATTTTGTACTTAACTAACTAAATCAAGTACAATATTCAAATTATTAATATGCATGGATACTACATTATAATTCGGAGAGATCACTGTACCAGAAATACGATATGACAATATTTTCTTGATAGAAAAAAAAAACCCAAATTTACCTCTAACATTTGGCTGGATTCGATTGTTTATTAAATAAAATGGAGCATATTATTCGATAAAAAAATTAGATAAATATAATCAATACAACAAAGCCGAGGGTTTACTGTAGGGATTTTGTAAAATTATATATATTTTATGAGATATCCAATAAAAACTGCTTTTTCGTGCGGCGCGATGTGTTTTTTTTGTATGAAGATTTCTGCCTAGTGTTGACGCAACCTTTAATTACTCCAAAACCTATTTGCCTATTTCTTGCTAAACATAAATCTGGGCTAGCTATAATGCTAATTAAATAAAACCGCAAACAATGTGAGTTGATGAACTCTGGGGCACAGTGATAGCTGACTATGACTACGTACAACACGTATTGTTTGACCAATACCTCAGTACGTTGATCAATAGAAGATAACGAACTAACACTGTTAATTGCTTATTTAGAACTGTGTCTGAAAGTATGTTTATGTTTTCGCCAAGACCTAGTTTCTTGGCCTCTAAAAGGATCGCGTTTCCGCTGAAGCGCTAATTAAGAAAACGTATCTGCATGCGAACTTCAAGGACTTTGAATGACTGGGATTTTTACACGACTGCCCAAAAAAAGGAGTGTGTTGTTTTCAGGGTTCATTTATGTATGTGTTTTTTTACAAGCTTTTGTCGTCAAACCTTGCAAGCTAAATAAGAACCACTTTTTCTTGACATCCGATTTACAGACCGTTCACCGTAAGTTGGCACCTGCCATGGAGTATTTACAGGTGCCATCTCACGGTGAACGAGCTGTACAGATCCACCAACTTATCTGTAGAATTAAATGTATGTAGTTTCCCATCATCTACATACATTTCATTCTACAGATAATTTGGTGGACCTGTAGCTGAAATTTTGCATACCTGTCAAGCTCCGATGACAATACAATATTAAGATGACAGCTTGCTGATCTGATGATGGAGACAGAAGGTGGCCAATGGAACTCCTCGATAGATAATATAGTACACTGGCCGTGTTTAGGCTCTTTTTGCTCACCGTACTAATGGTTTACAAAAAACTGCATCCAAATCGGTTAACCACATAAAAAACCGCTTCCTCCTCGTGGTTGAGCCATTTTGAAGGTCGACCTCTGTGGCGCGGCGGGTGATAGTTCGCCTGCGGCGCAGGAGGTTGCGGGTTCGATTCCCGCCTCGGAACAAATATTTGTGCGATCTGCAGATATATGTTCAGGGTGTTCTGGGTATTTTCTATGTATAATAAAAATATCTATCTGTGTAATGTTATTATATTATGTACTTATATCAGTTATCTAGTACCCATAACACAAGCTCTGCTTAGCTTGGGGATAGAAAATGTTGTGTGAACTGTCCAGGTACTATTTATTTATTTACTTATACGTCTGTACCCAGACGAATTAATACGTAAATGTTAAGTTCAATAAAAAAAAATAACCCCCGACGCAAAAACGACGGGGTGTTATAAGTTTGACGTGTCTGTGTGTGTGTGTGTGTGTCTGTCTGTCTGTCTGTGGCATCGTAGCTCAACAACGGGTGAAACTTTTTTTTTTGTTTGAATGTTGAATTTTTCGTTATTGTTCTTAGCTATGTTTGATCAAAATCGATTCAGCCGTTTCATTGCGTTGAGGGTTTTTTTAATTTTTACAAAATTAATTACTTGTTTACTAATTACCTTATTATTTAATTTGTTTCAGACCCCGTGAGAGGGACGAAACGGAACGCGTGATACGTTGCACACTGAAAGAAATCATGATGAGCGTAGACTTAGACGAGGTGACGAGCAAAGCGATCCGCGGCCGCCTCGAGGACGACCTAGACATGGACTTGGCCGAGTACAAGTCGTTCATTGACCAGGAGATGCTCACCATACTCGGGCAGATGGACGCGCCCACCGAAATATTCGACCACGTGTACCTCGGCTCCGAGTGGAACGCCAGCAACCTAGAGGAGTTACAACGGAATGGGTGCGTAAAGGAAATGATGACTGTATTGCCATTTCCATCAACAAATACTCTAAGAGCCCACGCAATCTACAGACTTTATACGCCGATAGTTTTTTTTGAATACTACTTTTTATGACAGATCATGCAGATGGCCCACCTGATGTTAAGCGGTACCCTCTGCCTATGAACAGGGCATTACCTCACAGGTCACGTCCACCTAGGACGCACCCTATGTGTCATTGGACTGCGCCCGCCACCCTGAGACAAAGATGAAAAGTCTCATGTACCTGTAATTTCACCGGCAACCATACCCTTCAAACCGGAACACAGCAATGCGAGCACTACTGCTTTGTGTCAAAAATAAGTATGTTGGTAGTCCCCGGACGAACTATTTCACGAAACAGCTCTACTACTACTAAATAGTTCGCCGACAGCTAAGTTTGAAGGCATTATCGACCAATACCGAATCGTTATAATGTGCGCACTTGCATTTTCATACTGATTAAGGCGCTATAGGTTCAACGAAAGTTTTTGTATGAGGCGAAGAAGGCGAGCGCACGATCTGATACCGTGTTTTTATGCATAAAAAAATTATATAAAAATATCGTTCAAAGTTTTGTTTAATTTTGTTGATGAATTCACTAAATCAAATAATAACTAACTTGTAACCAAATGTTTCAAAAATTAAAACGTGAGAGAATTGAGTGAAAAATAGCATTTAAATTTTAAAAAGGAGGTATCTTTGTTATTTTTTTTTATCGAGTGAAGTAATTCAAATATTGTATTGAATTATTGATTTCACTAGATAAAAAGCTCAAGAATATCATATATTTTTTTCTTCATAGAAAACTACGAAAATTCTTATCAAAAACTTTAAAATTCTAGAGACATTTGAGAACCTATCGCGCCTTAAGTACCCGACTGAACTATCGGCCGATATAAATTCTGCAGTCTAAAACTCTTACCACGAAAAACATGGACACGCCTTCGACACGTTTTTAACAGTAAAGTTGTTTAGCAAAAGTGATACCACAAACCCATATTTAACCGTTGTTTAGGGTTAAACTTTGAGTTAACACTTGTTTAAGCAGTGTTTTGCCCTTAGACACTGTTTAACTAAACACGTGATTAAACGAATTTTTGTATTGGTTATGCGGTACATGTTCAATGAGATTTTAGGGGGTAACACCCATCCAATCAACAATCGCTGACGACAAAAAAATATATGAAATTTTAGAACCCGTATATCAAGTTTCGTCAAGATTAGTTGAAAAATACAACCTGCACGCGTAGATAAATACATACATATATGCGAGAGGACACCTCACTCGCTCCGTCAATTAGGTACTACTAGACGAAGTGACGGAGCTTTGCTCGGTCCTAGAATTTCATTTTAATCGTTACAGCCGTTTTCGAGATTTTCTGCACAGACAAAAAAACATAGTCGCTAGTTTGAAGACTGTGGGATTCTTATTTTTTATTTGAAATAACAGGTTCGTTATTTTGTTTCAGTGTAAGACACATTCTGAACGTGACGAGAGAGATAGATAATTTTTTCCCCGGTATGTTCGATTATCTCAACATAAGAGTGTACGACGACGAAAAGACTGACTTACTTAAACACTGGGACAACACTTTCAAGTACATAAACAAAGCCAGAAACGAGGGTTCTAAAGTGCTCGTCCATTGTAAGATGGGCATCAGCAGGTCGGCCTCAGTCGTGATCGCGTACGCCATGAAGGCCTTCAACTGGAACTTCGACAAGGCTCTCAAACACGTCAAGTGGAAACGGAGCTGCATCAAGCCGAACACGAACTTCCTGAACCAGCTCGAGACGTACCAGGGCATACTCGACGCTATGAAGAACAAAGAAAAGCTGCAGAGATCCAAGTCAGAGACGAACCTGAAAGCTCCCAAAACGACTGGTAAAACGGAAAACAAGGTGTCGGATCCCACCCCCCTAGTGCTGGCGCTGACGGGCTCGTACTCGGGGCGGCCGCGCTCGTGGTCGCCAGACAGCGCGCTGGCGGCCGAGCTGCTGCCGCCGCCGGCGCCCACCTCCGTGTCGCTAGAGAACGTGGCGCTCGAGAGCCTCGCCGCGCGGCACATGCTCATGCCGTGCGCCAGCGGCAGCTACAGCGTCTCGCCCAACCAGATCATGCGCCTCAAGGAGGAGGGCGCGCCCAGCGTGCGGCACATCGTCAGCGAGATCGAGAACGCCGCCTCCAGCGACCGCAGAGAGTCCAGCCGGAGGTACCAGCGACTCATTAACTGCCTGCGCTCCGACCCGCCCGGCGCGCCGTGCGAGCTCGCGCACACCTCGCCCTCCCGGAGCATGTGCCATAAGAGTCCCCAGGCACATTTTGAACCAGAACAAATACACACGTGGGATCCCGGGGAGGAGAGTCGCCCGGGCGGCGACCTCGACATTATAGTGAAAAGTGACAGTGGTGTAATAGACGTTAAAAACAAAGTGACAGTGGCCGAAAACTCAGTTGAGCGTAATCAAGAGTGTGAGGAGCCGCCGCCGCCGCCGCCGAGCCGGCAGAGCTCGTGCAGCTCCTTCGACAGCGCCGTGGGGCTCGACCTGTCGCGCCACTCGTCGTGGGGCTCGCACGAGACGCGCGGCGCCAGCGAGGCCGCCGGCGAGCTCGCCAGCATCACCGAGCACCGCGAAAGCGCGCGCGCGCCGCCGCCGCCGCCCTCACACATAGCCGATAACGAACGCAAGTTCAACGAAACGTGTGCCATACTGAAGGAGCTCGCGCGCATGGGCAGCGCGCGCGACCGCGGCGCTTCCACGTGGAGCGGCCGGCTGTCGGCCTCCGCGCCCGCCGACACGTGGCTGCGCGGCGGCGCCGGCGCGGGGCTGCGCCGCCGCCGGCCCGCCTGCGCGTCGCACGGCGACCTGCCGCGCGCGCGCGCCGCCTCGCCGCCCGCCTCGCCCGCCGCGCTCGGCCTCGTCAGCCACCTCCTGAAGGAGTTCGAGGCGCGGTCGGAGCCGACGGACGGGCCGCGGCGGCGCGCGCGCGAGCCGGCGGAGGACCTGTCGGTGCGCGTGCTGGTGGACCGGTACGACGCGCCGGCGGGCCGCGCGCGCGCGCGCACGAGCTCCGCGCTGCCGCTGCGCAACTCCTTTTGCGGCGCGGTGCGGGGCGCGCCGCCCGCTCCCACCGTGCTGTCGATAGCGCCCATTGACTATAGCGATGTGGTTTCAACTGTGATGTCGAAAGCTCAAAATAAAAAACAATTACAACACGGGAAGACTCATCCGTTGACGAGGCTCAACCTGAATCGGTCGAATAATAGATGTTCAAATCCTGTATACAATACCATGTAGGAGTATTTATGATTTTTTTATTTATTATGAATTTCTTGCCAAACTCGATATTTCTTATATCTTCTAGAGTTTTATAAACTATATTTACAAAATTAAATCACTGTATTTGACATGCACATAATTTGTAATAAGCGGCTGTTTTGAGTAGAGAAATGTTAGAAAATAAAATGAATACAACTGATGTACAACTTCAACGAGTGCATTTATTATTGTTGACATTGATCAGGATGATTCATCCATCGCAGTACAAAATGCTTGCATCAAGTTTTGTATTAAGTTGTGTTTGTATTTCATCCAAAGTCCACAGTCTGCAGCCTTTTCCCAGTGACGAAAGTAACTCGAGGTACGCTCTGTATCTCACTTATCTTTTTGTATGTTTCTTGCACTTTTTGAGATTTTCTTCCTACAGTTCCAAAATCGAAAGCATAAATGCTACCTGGGTTATTTCTTATACAGCACTCAGTCTGAGAAAACAAACATTCGAAAATCAGATGAGCTGGCTAGACAACGAAAAGCTATACGAAGCGCTAAATAAATATGTTGCCGAATATATCTTCTGGGTATAACGATTTTTGCCTTCTCTTAGATAGCTTCTTGCACCATGTACAAACGGCACGTGCCCTCAAGGTCAACTATATACAACACTAGTGACGACCTCTGTGGCGCGGCGGGCGAAGGTTCGTCTGCGACGCAGGAGGTTGCGGGTTCGATTCCCGCCTCAGAACAAATATTTGTGCGATCTGCAGATATTTGTTCAGGGTGTTCTGGGTATTTTCTATGTATAATAAAAAAATATCTTTTTAAGTAATGTATTGCATTAAGTATATCAGTTATGTAGTACCCATTACATAAGCTCTGCTTAGCTTGGGCTAGATAATGTTGTGTGAACTGTCCAGCATTATTTATTTATTATTATTATTATTTATTTATTCCGGTACATTAGCGACACAAAAAAGTGTTGCTTAGCGCTTTCGTTCTTAGCGTTTTCACTATCGCTAACCATTTGTATTTTAATAAACTAGACTAGTTATCATGTAGTACTAGCTCCGCATGCAGCTTCCCTCGCGTGGTTACGGGATCAAAAGTCAAGTACAGACCTGACGTTTACCGTAAGATTCCCCTGCCTTGGTTGGCACGCCATACAAGGCAGGGGACATCTTACGGTGAACGAGCTGTAGTTGTAGTAGTGAAAGTGTACTTTTCGAATATCTATTTCTATACAAAAATCCGTTTTACACCAAACTGTGCCGTGTTCCCGTGTCGGTTGCTGGGGTACAGGCTGTGGCAAGATAATGGGACTCTCAGGATAAATACGTTTTCTGTTGTAGTTAGGAGAGGTTTGTTTCTTAAGAAACAGGTCAAATTTAAAGAAAACGAAAAAAGCAATAAATATAAATTAAACTAAAAAAAAAACAAGTTACCTTTTCTATCTCTTTTTAAATCGTAGGTACCTACCTAATGTTTATAGAAAACTCAAAACAACCCGCTCAAGGTATCATTAGAAGCTGCACGTTATGTAAATGCGCACAGGATAGTGAGAAATTTAAAAAAAATATAATTTTGTTTTCGATATTAAAAAGACCAAGCTTTAACAAAATATCTGAAACTGATTGTGTTTGTAATCAATATTTCGAACTTGGGGAATAGGTTCTCGTCGTCGTCGTTTCGTATGAGGTAGTGCTGGCCTCTGGTGTCAGAGTTTGTCAAGCCGCCCGAGGGCCTCTGACATGGCTTATCGACTGCTATTAATCAATAACAGCCGGGACCGACAGTTTAACGTGCCCTCCGAAGCACGTAAAAATAGGTTCTAAAAATATATATCACTTAGGTATTTACAGCACGTACCTAGTCCAAAAGAAAAAAAAACTTACTTGCCTTTAAAATCATGGCAGTCGTGTTTTTTAATATAAGTACCACTTTTGGTAAAAAGTTCCTGATGAGAAATAGTGCCGATTGCTTTTTTGCAAACATGCTTTTTTAATGGAGGAATGTAATTTTTCGGGCTAACTGTAAAGTTAGGTACCAAATATCCAGTTTTATTCAAATATAAACCTAATGTTTCCTAAGAATAAACCTCTTTAACTACAATTGAAACCGTACTTACCCTGTGAATCCCATTATCGTGCCACAACCTGTGTTCAACAAGCATGTTGTACCTAATATTAGTAGTATTCTTACAACTTTCATGTTCAAGTCCACAACGCGCAGTACATTCGCGTCGGATCCCGCGCACACCAGGAGGTTAGTCCTCGGTACCAGCTTGCCACAGTATAACTTCGATTGGAAGGTGTCTGGCTCAATAGTTTCGATCAGCTTACAGGATCCGTAGTCCCAGAGCTGTATGCAATCCTTTTCTTGCCAAGAGCATGTTATTATCTGAAAGAAAGAAACACATACTAAATGTCACGGTGTTGATTCTGTGCAACATTGCGCTCGTGAGGACTAAACTAAAAGAGGTTAATTTTGGCATGGTTTAGCTTTAGTGATTGCTGCATTGTGTCAACAGACCACATACAACAAGATATACACCGCAAACACGTAAACTGGTATAAAACCAAGCGTGCCGTTTTATTATGCACCTACTATGCTACGAAATATCTCCATTTGCATGGCTAGTGAATGCTAATTTTTACAGTTCACTATGGCACAATTAGGCTTTCTCTATTAACATCCGACGTGCTATTATTACACGTCCACTGTTGGACGAGGAGTCCCCCATAGAATACGATGGGGGGATTTGCTAAAACCACCACGCTTGACAGGCGGATCGTCGATTGGTGATGAGTAGCCAGGTGGATGCTGATGCCCATCCCCCGGTGTAATTAAGCAGCTTTTACGACATCCCCGAAACGGAGGGATATATTCTTAGGCTGACGCACTACTTCGCTAATGGTAATGGTTATGTGTATCTACCTATACTTACCTAAACAACATGTCAGACTATTGTATTAGGGTTGGGCCACATCTGCCCGCGTCAAATCGCAGAACCACATAACTATATTTTACACATCACCGCTAGAGCAAGAACTTGTAGTCTGCAAATGTAACAAGAACTACATGAATACATGTGGTACATGTGGTGTTCATTACATGGACTTTTGTTTGGAAATTGAGATTCTCAAGGTGTCTGCTGGGGCACTTTTAGTTTTTCTGATGTGTCTGAGAGACTGAAAGGGATAGAGTTACTGCGATTCGGTGCCAGCAGATTAATGTGAGCCAACCCTTACCTGTTTTCCTGGTTTATCGAAGTCCAAACCTTCGCCACACAAGTGTACGCCGAAGAAATAGCGCGTGGCGTACGGCTGCCGATCGTCCCAGCACATCACTGCGTCGTCCCATCCGCCGGATATCAACTCGTGGTGGGACTTGGGATTGAAGGCGCATGCGAATATTCTGGATGTGTGACCATCGGTGACGCCCTTTATTCCACTAAACAAACAAAAATAGTGCCATTTCTAGGAAATCTTTTGTTAGGAACACGTTGATTTATTTATCTATCTATAGCCTGATTGAACTTCCAAAATGAAGCTTTCTGGTTTTAGAGGGTTTTAGTGATTCAAAAGGGTGTGTGTAGAGATAAATGGTCCCACCTCCGGCGAGTAAGCGATGAGCTATATCGGTGATTAAACGAAACAAAAGATAATCGCTCCCTAGTAAATAAAATAGAGAGATTAAGTTCATCGCTGAGCGTTTCGTTTTGTATTCGTTTATCGCTCGTCGCCGGCGGTGGGACCTGTGCCTGATACGGATATGTTGAATTTAGACTTTTAACTATGTGAATGACAGAACAAGCAGATGGCTCACCTGATGTTGAGCGGTAACCTCTGCCTTTAACAGTGCATTACCTCATAGATCACATCCACCTAGGGCGCACCCTATGTGGCATTGCACTGCGCCCGCCACCCTGAGACATAAAGATGAAAAGTCTCATGTGCCTGTAATTTCACCAAACCGGAACACAGCAATGCGGGCACTACTGCTTTGCGACAGAAATAGGTATGGTGGTAGTACTACCCCTCTCACAAAAAAGGTCTAATACTAATAAAAAACTACCTACCTGTACCCATGAGCATCATCAGTTGAGGCGTAATTAAGTACACTACATAGTATGGTATATACCTACTACAACATTTGCCCCAGGTCATACATACCACAGACCATTTGCCCAGCTGGTTCAGTCGACACATTATGGGCAATTTCGTTTAAAAAGGGTAACACTGCTGTTGTGGTGCTAGGTAATACCTACCTAGAATAGAAAGCTCTTTCTAGAGTTTTTACTTCTTCGTCATACATGTTCAGTTTGGAATCGTCCCCGTAGGTCACAAACTTGCTATACCGAGGGTGGTAGTTTAGTCCAAGAATCTGTCTCTTCTCTCGGATTGTGTATAGGCACTGGTCATATTTATATTTCCAGCATTTTATGCAACCGTTTACATCTGAAAGTAAAGTATAGCAGGTGTGGTGAGATCTTTGCGTGTTGCCAATGATGATATACGAAGTTACGACACGGCAACGTGGTCGCTAATATTGCCCGCTTAGGAAAGCCCTAAGTTGCGCAGTGGTCTATGGAGAGAGCTATGCTCGGAGTTTCACTACGTGATAGAATCCGAAATAGGGAGACCCCAAGAAAAAAACAATGTGGAGGCTTTGAAGTTATCTAAAAGGCGGACGGAAGAACATTGTTTTTACGAGTACCGTATCATGTGGTTATGTCATTTGAAAGGTCTTTTAAAATTAAAAGGGGATTGAGGTTTTTTTTTCATAAGTAATTTCTGAAGAATACCTACTTTATTGAAATGAAATTTCAGCGTAGTCGGCTATAGTTTTTTAACCGACTTCAAAAAAAGGAGTAAGTTCTCAAGTCGTGTGAATTTTTACCTCATTAAGAAAAAAAAACATTTATGAAACAATTCGGAGCATTTTTTTTAGTTGACTCGATATGTTTCCAGCTTGTTCCGATTTTCATCAAAATCTGGTTCTGATGATGGGATCCATGAGGAAGTAAGGGAACTCCTCAAATATTATAGGCACACATATAGCGGTTTCGGTATTTTCAGCAACAAGTCCAGAATTATGTGGATTCAGAAAGTTCCATTTGGTGAAGTGGAACTGATGAAGCAGACCAAAGATAGCCATGGAACTACTCAATGATAAGTATTTCACGGGAGGCGATAAGAGTGACTTTCCGATATCCGATTGAGGTGTTTGGCATAGGCACGCATAGGTACCTGTCACGTTCCGATGACAGTACAATATGATGGTGACCGTTAGCTAATATGGTGATAGAAACGGAAGGTGAACAACGGATCTCCTCGATGGATAATAGTAGACTGGCCGTGTTTAGGCTCATTGTGATCAGCACACGGTTCCGATCACTAATATCATAAAATCTTGTATTGGGGAAAAAATCCTAGCTGCGAAATAGTTTTATTTTCGAAAATAATTATTAAGCTTTTGACTTATCTGAGATAGTGTTTCTGTTATTAGATAAGTGGTACTAACAAGATGAAAGTAATATATTGGTGATCGGCGCCGCCTTGCTGACTGGTCGATGCTTGATAGCCGTGACCGGGCCCGGGTACGCGTGGCATTCGTCGTCCACGAGCGAGTGAGAGCAGATGTACTAGTGTTACTAACAAGATGAAAGCATATATTGGTGATCGGCGCCGCCTTGCTGACTGGTCGATGCTTGATAGCCGTGACCGGGCCCGGGTACGCGCGGCATTCGTCGTCCACGAGCGAGTGAGAGCTGAGGGGTGAGTCTGAGTTTTGCAAACACCATCGTAACGGTGAACGTAACACGATCGTACGTGTATAACATAATAACTAGCTATTAATCTGTGCCAAAAACGTCACAGATTAATGGCTAGTTACTACGCAATACACGTACACTCGCCGTTACGATCATCGTTACGATGGTGTGTGTAAACTCGGACTCACCCCTCAGATGTACTAGTGTTACTAAGAAGATGAAAGCAGTAGGTATATTGGTGATCGGCGCCGCCTTGCTGACTGGTCGATGCTTGATAGCCGTGACCGGGCCCGGGTACGCGCCGCATTCGTCGTCCACGAGCGAGTGAGAGCAGATGTACTAGTGTTACTAAGAAGATGAAAGCAGTAGGTATATTGGTGATCGGCGCCGCCTTGCTGACTGGTCGATGCTTGATAGCCGTGACCAGGCCCGGGTACGCGTTGCATTCGTCGTCCACGAGCGAGTGAGAGCAGATGTACTAGTGTTACTAAAAAGATGAAAGCAGTATATTGGTGATCGGCGCCGCCTTGCTGACTGGTCGATGCTTGATAGCCTTGACCGGGCCCGGGTACGCGTGGCATTCGTCGTTCACGAGCGAGTGAGAGCAGATGTACTAGTGTTACTAAGAAGATGAAAGCAGTAGGTATATTGGTGATCGGCGCCGCTTGCTGACTGGTCGATGCTTGATAGCCGTGACCGGGCCCGGGTACGCGTTGCATTCGTCGTCTACGAGCGAGTGAGAGCAGATGTATTAGTGTTACTAACAAGATGAAAGCAGTATATTGGTGATCGGCGCCGCCTTGCTGACTGGTCGATGCTTGATAGCCGTGACCGGGCCCGGGTACGCGCGGCATTCGTCGTCAACGAGCGAATGAGAGCAGATGTACTAGTGGTAGGTACTAACAAGACGAAAGCAGCTCATTGGTGATCGGCGCCGCCTTGCTGACTGGTCGATGCTTGATAGCCGTGACCGGGCCCGGGTACGCGCGGCATTCGTCGTCCACGTTCGAGTGAGAGCAGATGTACTAGTGGTACTAACAAGATGAAAGCAGTATATTGGTGATTGTCGCCGCCTTGCTGACTGGTGAATGCTTGATAGCCGTGACCGGGCCCGGGTACGCGCGGCATTCTTCGTCCACGTTGGAGTGAGAGCAGATGTACTAGTGGTACTAACAAGATGAAAGCAGTATATTGCATGGTGATTGTCGCCGCCTTGCTGACTGGTGAATGCTTGATAACCGTGACCGGGCCCGGATACGCGTGGCATTCGTCGTCCACGTTCGAGTGAGAGCAGATGTACTAGTGGTACTAACAAGATGAAAGCAGTATATTGGTGATCGGCGCCGCCTTACTGACTAGACGATGCTTGATAGCGGTGACCGGGCCCGGGTACACGCGGCATTCGTCGTCCACGTTCGAGTGAGAGCAGTTGTACTAGTGGTACTAACAAGATGAAAGCAGTATATTGGTGATCGGCGCCGCCTTGCTGACTGGTCGATGCTTGATAGCCGTGACCGGGCCCGGGTACGCGCGGCATTCGTCGTCCACGAGCGAGTGAGAGCAGATGCCGGTAGAGCAATTAAAAAGTCTGATGGTGCCATCAGTGAAGCCAGCAGCTATGTCGTTCAAGTCCTCCGTGTACTTACAGCACATTATATCTTTATCTGTATCACTGGGGACAAAGGTACAGTGTAGTCATAGACTATCTGATAGTAAAATGGTACCTAAAGTAGGTAGAGTCTGTTCAGAAAGAGAGTCGTCGTGGCCAAATTGTGTAGGTAACATACTAACGTTCGTTCTTCTCCTGGTTTCTTTCTATCGGCATTTTAAATAATAAACTAAAGAAATAGTTACTGTTGTAAAAACATCAAAATAGAACAGACGCGCTTATTATGAACCATATTAAGTACTAAAAAATATAGTTAGGTACCTACAGTCAAATTGAGAACCTCCTCCTTTTTAGGAAGTCGGTTAAATTTGATCACGAAATAGGAACATGGACTAAGCTATAATTAAACATATCATATTACATAGGTAGCAGGTATAAGTAACTATTAGGTATTTAATCTGTGGTAGCGGGGTGTGTGGTGTGGCTCTCGAATTAGCTTAGTAGAGAAATGGGTTCGTAGCAAGTTAAATAAATAAATATAAATAAATAATGGTGGACAGTTCACACAACATTATCTAGCCAAGCAGTTGAAGTGGCAATGGGCGGTCATATAGCTCGCAGAAATGATAACCGTTGGGAGAAAAGGTTCGCGAGTGGTAAACACGAACCTGATGACGCAAGAGGAATAGGAGGAGAAAACCAAAGAGGAAGGCGTTGGATGGCGGCGGCGAATTCTATGGGGGAGGACAATGTCCAGCAGAGGATTTCTGCAGGCTGAGGCTGATGATGATGATCTACAATATTAAGTACCTAGCGGTATAGCAACTCACATTATCGAAATAACATTTACTTCGCCTTGATATATTTGTGATTGTTCAGCACGGGCAGACCGCTTCTCAACAGACGGCGTGCTGGTGTGCACTGTTATAACTTCTTTTTCTGGGACATTGCTTTTGGTGCTGCTGACGGCAATACTTTTCTTCGATGCTTTCATACTAGACGGGGCCATAGGCCCTGCGGCTGTTTTCCTTTGCGGAACCATAACAAATGGGCATTATAAAAACATTCCTCGGAATAAGAGGCAATGTATAAAATGTATACCTAATCAAAGTGTATATAATATGTGTATTATAAGATTGAAAATAAAATAATATGGAACGTGGAACTGTCAGAACACATTTTAGAAGTCAAAGTCAAAGAGAATTATTACTTTGTCAAAGTTACAGATGATGTCGAAGAAGGATCCTGTAGGTTTCATCCTCCGTTCCGTGTTGCTCTCAGAGCATTGCAGGCCTCCGTATGTTGCTCGATAGCTTCACACATGCTTCACACGGAGGCCTGCAATGCTCTAAGCTTCACACTTTGTTAACTACTATACTAGCAACTCGCCCCGGCTTCGCACGGGTAGGTCGGGATCCCCCTCCCTCCGCCCCTCTATCCACACACCAAAACACCATAATCTTGGTACATTTTTAGAACGTAAAATTGTAAGATAAGTACTTAGTAAAAAGCAAAATATTTTTTTATTTGATTGTAATTTTTAGGGTTCCGTAGCCAAATGGCAAAAACGGAACCTTTATGGATTCGTCATCTCTGTCTGTCTGTCCGTCCGTATGTCAAAGCCACTTTTTTCCGAAACTATAAGAACTATGCTGTTGAAACTTGGTAAGTAGATGTATTCTGTGAACCGTATTAAAATTTTCACACAAAAATAGAAAAAAAAAACAATAAATTTTGAGGTTCCCCATACTTAAAACTGAAACTCAATTTTTATTTTCATCAAACCCATACTTGTAGTGTATCTATGTGTAGGTCTTCAAAAATGATATTGAGGTTTCTAATATATATTTTTTCTAAACTGAATAGTTTGCGCGAGAGACACTTCCAAAGTGGTGAAAGTCCCCCCCTGTAACTTCTAAAATAAGAGAATGATAAAACAATAAAACAAAATATGATGTAAGTTACCATGTAAATTTCCACCGAAAATTGGTTTGAACGAGATCTGGTAAGTTTTTTTTATTATACTATTATTAAAACATCTATTTTAGTTACAACGAACTACATGAACTTTTATATTATGTTACTTCTGACTGCTGGGAATAACCCTCAAAATATTCTAAAGCAGTTTCCCCAGCCAAATCTTGAGTTTTTTTTAATTACATACACTTTATACTAAATAAACTTTGCCTCTTTATAATATAGTCAAATCTTCACATCATTAAACTTGATTCTAGGATAACAAATTTCTCTATGATTCTAAGAAGTGGGCGACAGACAGTGTCGGATCAGGGGTTTTCGACAGGCATAGAAGGTTATCATAAATCTGCCACCCTCTCCTATTTTACGAACCAACTTGACCAACATTTCCATACTTTTTTTTTTTTTAGCTACTTAAATGGCGGAGCAATCTGTTGGCCTACCTGATGTTAAGCGGTAACCTCTGCCTTTAACAACGAATTACCTCATAGGTCACGTCCACCTAGGACACACCCTATGTAGCATTGCACTGCGCCCGCCACCCTGAGACATAAAGATGAAAGTCTCATGTGTCTGTAATTTACCGGCACCCATACCACCCATACCGGAACACAGGAATGCGAGCGCTACTGCTTTGCGACGAACTCTTTCACAAAAAAGCTCTACTACTACTACTAAAAGGATTACCTACGTAGGATTAGTTAAGCAGAGCAGAAAAATATGTTTTTTTACTTTTTTTCATTGAGCGCAGCCAACCGCGAAAATCCAGTGTTTTTAGCAGCGAGATCAGGTAACATTGCAAATAGAGAAACGAATAGTTGTAGGAGGCAATTTTAACATACTTTGATTAATAAATAATTCAAATTAATGAATAAATGAATATGGTGCCCCCTGAATATGGTATTACCGCCCGAGGCATAAGAGCCCCGAAGTGCCCCCGGTACTGGATTAGGTCACCAGACACTAGAGATACCTACCTTTAGCATTCCGCTATAGGATAAATTAGTAGGACCACGAAAAACGCTGACTATTTTATTAGATACCCAACATACATAGACACATGTACCTACCTACACCTTTTTCACCGAAAGTGTAGGCAGAGCTCAATGGGCCTCTTTTCACCGTGTGGGTTGCACCATTGTGGGAATAAAGACGTGACAAGTGGTGAGCTCATCGCGGCGGGTAGTTCCCATTGTTCTATGGAACATGACAGCCATGCAATAATAAAACATTCTGTAATAAGCTAAATACAATAAGAAAATAATAAATGTAATAAGACAAATCTAAAACCAACGAATGGTACCAATAAGTCCAGGTAAAATAAAATAATAAATGTATAACATGGTAAAAAGAAAATAATAAAAGTAATAAGACAAATCTAAAACCAACGAATGGTACCAATAAGTCCAGGTAATCCCTTAGTAAGCTTTTACGACATCCACGGGAGATGGAGAGGTATATTCCTAAGCCGAACTTACCAATGGCACCCAGAAGGAACATTTATTTTTTATACTACTTGAATGACGGAACAAGCAGATGGCCCACCTGATGTTAAGCGGTAACCTCTGCCTATGAACAATGCATTACCTCATAGGTCACGTCCACCTAGGTCGCACCTTATGTGGCATTGCACTGCGCCTGCCACCCTGAGACATAAAGATGAAAAGTCTCATGTGCCTGTAATTTCACCGGCACCCTTACCTTTCAAACCGGAACACAGCAATGCGAGCTTTGTGACAGAAATAGATATGGTGGCAGTACTTCCCCGGGGCCCGGGCGAACTCTTTTACAAAAAAGCTCTACTGCACTAAATGTAAATGTAATACCTAGCTAGAACCTATGTAAGTCTAATGCGAGCCCGTGAGGCCCGTGCTTAGGTATAAATTAGGTAACAATGAAGTAGTGAAACTAGATTGCAACGCTAAATAAAATTTATTTCATGTCAATTGGTATATTCACACTCGATTTATATTATACAGCTTTAAGTTACGAACAGCCACCAACAATGTTGCTTTATTATATCTTCTAAACGTCGATCGAATCTGTATAGCATTATATTAGTAAGTAAAATGATCACCAGCAACGATGAAGTGCAGATTACCAAAATAGGGTGCTGAAATTGTATGAATGAACAAGGAACACGGCGACATCTATCGAAAAACTAATATGTTTGAGGAAGATCGAAAGACAACGCCATTTTGAACTTTCAACCTTCCTGTGTTACAGTCCTTGTCTAATTCCGGCTTTTCCCTAAGTAGGTAGGTACTTAGGTTTTTACCTATGTTACATTCAAACTATTTATTTATCGCAATTCACCGTTGAAGCTGCTAGTTGAAGTGATTGGTAAAGGTGTGGAGGTAGGTAGGTACTTATTGATCTACGTGTAATCATTTGGTTGCTAGTCCTAAACCGTTCTCCATACAAACTTTGATGAATCAACGTCGGTAATAGAATAGATATAATTTCATCACTAGTGTTTTATTTTTAGTAAAAAATAATTTTATAAAACAGCAATTATGTACCCAGGCACCAAAAACAAATTTTAATACCTACTATTAGTGTTAAAATGTATGTTTGTACAAAGAAAAACATTTTAAAACTATTAATAGGTATTCAATTTGACTATTGTAATATTTTTAATACTGGATAATAACTGGGTATTGCCATTTTGTTAGTTTTTACTTAAAATAAAACACTAGTGCTGAAATAATATATTTTCTATTCAAAATTGGTTCCCCAAATTTTTGTATGGGAAACGGTTTTGGACCCACCTTTTGGGCATTTAGTAGTAGCATTACATTCACACATTCCTCTGAATGCCATGACGAGACTACCAAGCCATATCCTACCACCCTTATAAATAATGATGATGACTGATACTATTACCTATTATGTATGTAGTAATTATCACTTACTAGGTATGGATTACATACAGCTCACAATAACATCCACAAATTAATTAGGTACAGTCGCCTGCACCAATATGTATTCAAGCCGGGTAACTTGTTCCAAAAGCATACAGGGTTTACGTAATATACTGATGATAATCAAATGGCAGTTTCTCCAAACAACAAAATTACTCTAAATAAAAAACTCTAGTTATATTATCAAATTTTGAAGAACATCAACAAAGCTAAGGAGCTTAATTAAAAAAAGTTACTCTCCTAAATTCGACATCCAAATTTAAAGGCCGGAATCCACAAAAGCGTAGCTTTGCTTCTTATCTTCTTTCTGTACGCGCTCGCTGCTATTCGCAGTGATTGTGCTGTTGAAAATAAGAGATCGGCGTTTGACGTTTTCCACTAAAGCTGAGCGGAGAGATGTGAAAATAACGGCAATTATCATCTCTGCAAATCTCCACTTTAGTCTGAAGTGATACTGGCCCGGAAACGCCCAGAAATTAGATTGGTTAGAGAATGGGCGGTAAGGCTACTTAGATGGCAATCATTATACAATGGCAAACGAATATTTGATTTGGTTTTTTGACGTGACTTAATGAATTTGGGTTTTTTGTCAATCATTTGACAAACTTACCTATTTATTATGACCATAAAAATAATCCCTTTCATTTTCGTCCATACATTAGAAAGATCCTATATAAATATATACCTATGCGGCGTACCTATGTAATATGTACGGCGGCATATTGGTGCAAGCGACTCCACAAATACACATCCGTAATGGAAGACAGGACATCCTAAACCAATCATCAAGAGAGGTATGGTACGGTCACACAGTCAGGGCCAAAAGTAGATTTAAACATTATTAGGCTACATCTGCAGGCGAACCGCTTGGTCATTTGACCTTATCCGCTAAAGCTGAGCGGAGATGTAGGAAAACCGATATCCTATTATGAGTTATTTTCGCACGGCAATTATCATCTCTGCTTTGGTGTATACTGGCCTAGAAACGTTAGTTAGATGGCAAAAGCACAACATATATTTTGTTGTTTTTTTGACATAATATTTTTTTTTTCACTTTTTTATGATAAATATTTGACAAACTTATTTCTTATGGTCATCAAAAACGCCTTTAGTTTTCGTCAGTATATTAGCTATGAAAGACCCTATATATTTTTATCGTTGGCTTCAGCAGTAATAACATCCAACTTTTGTCGCTCACTGTACATTTTTGTATTTAGATAGATTATTATCTAGATAGTGGAATAAACACTGTATTAAGTATGCTTCGTCGCTTCATTACAAATGACCGACGTCATTTTGATATCGAACTAGTACATACCTACTATGAATACAAATCAAAGTGAATGTAATGAATGAATAAGATGAATAAGTAATCAAATAATGAATAATTTTAATCACGAATACATCAATTAAACTAGGTTTTTTTGTTACTTTGATTGTAATTTTCGTAAGTACTTATTTACCTAGTAAGGATATATATGGATTTAACAATAATAATGGCAATAGTTTATTTATTACCACCTATTATCGTAGCTTAATATTATATTTTATGTTGGTTCTCAGATAACTCGGCAAAATTTGGTTTAATTAAGCTACCGAAATTGACTTTCTTGATAAATTATCATTTCTACAAAATCGCTTGGTTGTGTTAAAACGATTAGATAGGTATTTAAAATTGATTTATACAGACATTCTAATCCACATTCGACATGCACATTATTAAAAGACATAAATTAGAACCAAACAACAAATAGCCAAATAAGTTAATAAAATCGAAATCAAGCAAAAACATAGAACAATAGAAAAGGCAGCCAAGTTGAGACCTGGCGGGCGTACCACGTGACAATTTTTATTACAAAAATTTCTGCTATAGAGATGGATCCTACTTGCAAAATCAAGTACCAGGGCATCCAAGTATACGTCCATACTAGCAACGAAACCCAGGGTTCGAGGCCATCTTATGTGGATGTGCTCCCCAAAATCGTGTCGTAACTCAGTATCTGCGGGGTCTGCGAGTCTATTTTTTTTGAATATGAAAATTTGATATTTTTTCATTGATTCCTGTAACGTGAAAACACAAAGTTGAAAAAAAAACTTCGATAAAAAAAATATATGAAAAATCCTTGTTTCGCACACGTTTTGAATGATATATCAAGAACCCTACGATATTTCGAGATAAATTTTACTACAACAAGTAGGTAATAACTATTTCTCAAAACGACAAAGGAAGTTTTTTTCTATATATGAAATTGACCCTTGCAACAAGGAACCGAATAAGGAACAAAAATACGTTTGCAAACAAAAAAACTTGGAAATTGAAAAATACTTGTATAGCAAATTAGTACATGCCAACTATTGCCAACTTATAAATAAGGAGCATAATTGCATTTGCAAAAAAGTACTTCGAAACCAATGAAGAATGGTCCCCGCACGTCGGTGTATTTCTGCAAAAACCTGGTTAAAAAATCGACCTTCCCTACTCTGCAGCGCAGTCACATAGTACGCGCGCCGGTGCCCCAACACATTTGCCGCTTACTATACACAAACACATAATAAGGTACAATCCCACATCAGTTACAAAATACCCAATAATTTAGGAGTTTGTACTTACTTAATTGAATAATGATTACTAATAAATATTGAATTGAATAAAATTATACACACATGAACAGCTCTACGAATGGGTAGGTACATCTATGGTATAGATCAGGGACGTTTCGGTACTTATAAAATATTGGGTGTAGCCTTTAGACAGAGCAGACATAGGTATATACAATGATACAACCCATATGTATATAGGTATCCACCTATTTAATAAGATATAAAGTACATTTGTACAATATAAAAATATGTTCATAATTTAAAATATAATTTACTTATTATTGCATCAAATGGTAACAAAAAATATTTCAAAACATAATTAAATGGGCTGTGCCTGCGCCACGCGTCTTCAACTATTAAATATAACATTGCAATCTGCGTACAATAATCTTACATATGTGCAAAGGGTAACATTTATAGATACTTTATTTTATTTAATATTCGATTATATCGAATATATAATTTTGCCGTGCTGGTCTCGGCCTTAGAATATGATTCCTCAAACTCCTACCATGTGTCGTAAAAGGCCATTATGGGATTACAACAGGGGATGGGCTACAGCATCCACCTGAGTGCCTAACACCAATACTGCAATCACCAATCCGCCTGCAATGCGTGGTGTGGTGATTAGGTATCACAAATATCTCCATTGCGTGCTATGGAGGGCGTCGTTCAGCGGTGGATGTATACTAGCTGATAAGACATTCAATTTATAGGCGCGTAGTATATTTTTTGTAGCACAAATTTAAATACAGTCACTTTAAATGAAATAGTTATGCAAGTAGGTGCCTACCAGCTTACTTACCTACATATTTGAATACAATTTTACAGAGTTATAATTATATTAGAGACGTGATTCTATGAGGAAATATTTCATGGACTCAAAGCAACCATAAAGTTAGTCAATTTGTATTGACTGAAGAGTTAAGACTGGAGTGGTTACGATGTGGATATGGGTTACTTCATTCTGGTTGAGGGAAATGCTTAATTCACTCAGGACCCCACTCGAGATTAAAATTTTATTCGTATTTGCCTAATTTGCATATTGCTATTGCAGGAACGCTGATCACGATTTTTTGATTCCACAGGAAGTGCAAATAGAGCCGTGATAAAATAATTCTAAAATAAAAATAGTGATTGGTGTCCCGCAATAGCATTATGCAAATTAGGAATACAATTATGTTCCCGACAAGGGTACAGATATCGCCAGCCGCGTCTTTGTTCATAAACATTTCAATTAGCTGTGGCCAAACACATCTTTACATTTCACAAAATATATTTCTCTAATATTACCATAATTAAGTGCAATGCGCATAGACATTAGAATGTACATTTTCCATAGCTAATATGTATATTATATACAATTACGAGGTTTGTTTTGTACTTCATATTTCGGGTAACGATAACACTATCTATCTACAATTGCATTAACTCACCAAGCTTTGTGAATATCGTAAACAATTCAAACAAACAGCAAATAAATACAATACAACACATTTAATAAGCACACAAAATTTTACTTCATTTTAATTTCTCACTTTGCTTTTTTCTTTTACCTATTTCTGCATATTTGCATACACTTCATGCAGATACGATTTTGCAAAAGATTTTGTCAATTACAGTTTTCAGTAGCACAGTGAAGCTGTTTGATTTACAAAAATGATCTAAGTATTGAACCACCTTTGTGTTTGTTTGATTACATCTTCACATGAAAGTAACAGAGTATATATTATATGTAGGTTTATACAGTCTTGCAATCTGTATAACCATCCTTATGTTTGTCCTATTTATGTATTTACAATGGCTTTATTATTGCACTACAGCTATTTTGTATATACCCATTCAGTAAACAATCCCACATCACATAGTAACAAAAATATTCTATTTATTTCGTGAAAAATAGACATCTGACTATATTTTCATACCCACATCCACCTGAAGAAACACACAATATAATTTATAATATTCAACAATAAATAGATTCTCTATTTTATTATACTTAATATGGTTTCATTCTTAACAGTCTGTAGTGGCAATCTAAACATCCACTAATAAATTGATGTATTTTAAACAAAGGTACACATAAGTTACTTCATCAAATAAAAAATAGAATCACATTTACAATCGTTAACTAGCTATTTTGATAGGAGCCGTAATTAAATTACTGCACAAATTACAACAATTTAAATGTGAAATACACATGCACCATGTTGGTTGGGTATTATTTGTGATATCTTCATAAAAACTTTTTTTATTCAAAAGTACATTGTATGAAAAGACCCATTAAAATATTTGCAATGAAGCTTTTAAATAAATTGCTGTTATTTCGCTGATCAAGCATCATGCTGGTAGCTTTTTAATTGATAAGTAAAACATAACAATGTCAAAATCTGACTGCAGCTTTTTTACATTATTAAGTATTGTAAAGGATAGTGGAAGATTTGAAATATGATTCCTTACACTTGTATCCCTTGATTGTTGATGTATTAATTTGCTATGCAACAATTAAATAATAGACAAGTTCACTGTTTGCTGTTAAAACGGACTATTGTTAATTAAAAATGTTACCAAAAATATGATGCCTAATTTATTAGGTTACGGTTACAGGCCCTTCCATCTAATATTATATGAATTGACAAACAAAAGCACAACAATAAATACTTCTTAAATAACAAGTTACATCATTTCATCTAGGTGCTATTTGTAATATGGCTGATCCAAAACACTGTAAATTATGATAAAATATAATGGTTTAAAGAAAATCAACAAAACGCAAGCAAGTCCACATTCAATAAATAACATCAGTAGCCTATGCAGAACTCTTCACCAACAGAACATTTGTTGTAGGTAGATAAAAACAAAGAATAAAATTATCTAGTTGTTGCTACAATCACAGAGATTATTGTGAGCTTGTTGCATCAGATAATAAGATCAAACCGAGTGGCCCTGGGACTGGTGTCGCTGTCCCCATTGACTAGAAGGTCCCTGTGCTGAGTTACCTTGTTGCATCCACGAGAGGAAGTTAGGTGGAGCAGGAGGCGCCGACGATGCTGGACCAGCAAATGCACCTTGCTCGGACCCACCGGACGGTATGTTGTTAATGAGGCCCCAGCCAGCAGCTTGGTTCAGAGCAGCCGCCACTAAAGCTTGATTTACTGGCATTCCGCCCATGCCCAGTGGCATACTACCTCCTTGACCCTGGCCGCCACCTCCAGCGACCGCCGATTGCCCGTGTTGACCGGACATACTCAAAGCTTGCATGTTCACCATGTCCATGTTACGGCTACTCCATGAGTTATTATTGGAAGCATTCTGAGGGTGCCCCTCTTCATAGCTTCTGTTGGACATATTACGCTGATTTGCTGCACCTTTGTTTTGTTTAGGTGAGGCATTTGAAACATTTACAGAAACACCTTTGATTATATGATCTTGACCGCAAAGGCTCTGGGCTACTTCTGGATCCAAAAAGGTAATAAAACTGAAAGCTCTGAATGGTTTTGGTATAAATACATCAGTTACTTCACCAAACTGTGAGAAATATTCTCTTAAATCATTAGCTGATAAATCTTCAGTACAACGGCCAACAAACACCTTACAGGGCATTGACGCAACTGAGCCTTCTTTTGAATTTGGTATCCTCACATCACACCATCTCCCATCTATCATGTGCCTCTGTGCCAGCACCCTCATTTGTGAGGTGTAAGAGGCAAATCGGATGAAAGCAAAACCTTTAGACATACCAGTTTTAGGATCTCGTTTCAGTTGCGCCATCAACACTTCTCCGAATTTCTCGAAGTATTCTCGCACAGTTTGCTCGGTAGCTTTCCATGGCAGGCCCAAAACTATGAGGTCGGAGCACAGGTTGTCGTTCCTTTTATTTTTGGAGCTAGAAGCATCAGAGTTTTCTCCACTCTTGCGTTTACTTTCTTTTGGAAAGCTACAAATGTACAGCTGATTACCCCATCCTTCAGGTGGAGCGTACAATCTGCCGTCTCTTAGCCTGATGCCCCGTATAGTTTTAGTTTCCGGGTGGCGATATTTGAGTCCGCAACAGCCAGGGAATTGCGCGGACACAGTCGTCAACATCAACGTTCCATCTTCTTCGACTGGTAGTTCTATGGGTTCCTCGTTTTCATCTTCAGCCACGGGCAAGTATTCGAATGACATTATTTCTTAGTCATGAACAATATTTGTTGAAAATTGATTAATTAAACACAGATTTTACACTTATATCACTAAAAACTGTACAATTTCTATACCATAAAATAAATAAAATTAATTAGACGTCACCTACGGGTTACGAACCCATTGCAATTTGCAGGTTGAAAACATAGCTCAACTAAATCAGTTTGATCATATGATGAAGGTCAAATCAAAGGAAAACTAAGCATATAAAAGTATCAACTCTGTAGAATCGTACTATAACAATAGACAACTTTCTAAATTTGACGTTCTGAACTTTAGTATTGCTGTAAAAAAAATATTTTCTGTAGAATAACCACAGACTGAACAGGGAGGAGCATCTAGGAAGAAATTATTCCGTGGGGAGGGGCGAGCTTTCCTCGTCCCCTCCTCTACACCCCCAGTCGTTACAACGCCATCTTCCTAGTACAACGCACAACATCAATGTTACAACCATAGATTTAGTATATGTACTAGATCTACAATCAGAGATCGAAGATGGAACCAAAAAAAATATGTGCACGTGTTGGTGAAAGTCTATGTCTGAGTTCAAAATAGTGTTGTCCTCGACCAACACTTTTACATTGTCGATAGAATTCATCATCCGTCCGTGATGTGTATGGTAGATAAATACATCTTAATGCAGATTAGCTCTTGCAAGTCATCAGGAGTTTCAGTCACAACTTGAATAAGTCTTGCTGCAGATTTGGGCTTAAAATAAGTGTTACCAAAACGGAATGTATGGCAATGGAGACAACGAACCATACACCTCTCAATTTGCGGCTAGATGATAAAGTTCTGAAGCAAGTAGATAAATTTAGATACCTAGGAAGCACCTTAACATCTAAAGGTGATCTTGACTCGGAAATTAACGCCAGGATAGGTGCAGCTTCTGCAAGTTTTGGAAAGCTCCGAGAAAAGATTTTCCGGTCACATGATATAAAACTAGGGACAAAGATAAAAGTGTACATGGCTGTTGTACTGCCTGCACTTCTCTACTCTTCGGAGACGTGGTGTGTCTATCGCAGACATATTCGCACATTGGATAGGTTCCATCTGAAATGCCTCCGGGACATAATGAACGTTAAGTGGTCCGATTACGTAAGAAATACCGAAGTGTTACGAAGATCCAGCGTGTGTGGTATCGAGGCATATCTAATGCGGCGCCAACTGCGATGGTGTGGCCATGTCTCCAGGATGCCCGACGAGAGAGTAGCGAAGCGCATTTTCTTTTCTGAACTCCAAAAAGGGAAACGCAAACCCGGTGGTCAATACCTCAGATTCAAGGATGTTCAGAAAAGACATATGAAAAAATGCAACATTGAGCCCTCTCATTGGGAGTCTATGGCAGAAAAGCGCCCGGAGTGGAGCGGGCTGGTACAGCAGAAAGTCTGGGCATTTGAAGATGACAGAAGGCGCGATCTTGATTTAAAGCGCGACGATCTTAAAAGTAGACCGCCTTCTAGCATAGTATACCATTATGAAAATAATACCCTCACGTGCAACTACTGCAAACACACGTTTACAGCCAAGATAGGGTATGTAAGTCACATTAGAGCGCACCAACGAAGCTCTTCCATATAAAGCAGGAAACAGTCGCCGTGGCCGAAATCGGCCTGGATGACATCATCATCATCATCAATGCAGATTAAGTCTTTCATGAATAACACAGTTTGGCAGATTTGACGTCATAAAGAGAATAAGGTTCTTATTCCAATTTTGAATACAGTTAATAAATAAACCTTTATTATTTATAGACCCCTAAATATTACGGTTTTATTTATAGGTGGGATCTTAGAGTTTCCCTTTTAAATTTAAACTTAAAAAGTTTGCTGCATATACCTAGTGGAGTTCTTATTTGAGTCCATCCCACTCTTCTTATAACCGATAACCATTTTTCTCGTAGCAAAGGATTACTTGGAAATCTGAAAGCACAAAAACATTTTATATCGGCCGTGCTACGCCCATATAATTTTTCACTCTGTTACTTTATCTATAGACAATTTGTTACCCCAAAGTTTATTATTTTTCAAGTGTAAACCACGCTTTATGGATAACATTAAATTTAAATGTAACCCAAAAATGCCGTTCTAGCGGGACTCGAACCCGCACCCTCGCCTGTCGTCGGCGATGCCTTAAACAATTTATCCATAGATCGAGCTATGACGCTGGAGACGAAATTTGTGGGCACTATCAACTCGGCTATAGCGCAAAGTTGATAGTGCTGTATCTACAGGTGTTTCATTGGAAACCTTCTGTTCAAAGTTCGAAAGTAAAGGCATCGCTGATCACAAGCGAGGGTGCAGGTTCGAGTCCCGCTGGAACGGAATTTTTGGGGTATATTTAAATTTAACTTGTTACCTATTATTTTATTAAGCAGAAATAAACAATATTTTTTTTTTTTTTTTTTAATAATCAACAACGTAAATATTGACTCCAAAATATCTACTACACAAACTGCAATAAAAACACCCGTAGTGCTTTAAAGTTACCTTTTCAATAGTCAATACAAAAACACACACCTCAATGTCCACCTGGTTATTATAGATTTAAAAAAAAACGGTAAAATGTTAACAGAGCACACATATTTACTCCAAACAAAGTAAACCTCCATTCTACGATGGACAAAAATTTAATTTATAGGTAGGTATAGTGCGCGTCATGTAAAAAGAACGCTGGTGGTCAAGCTTCAACAGGCGTTCCAGCGTTCTTTTTACATGACGCATACTATAATTGTACATTAATTGTAGTAAACTAGGTAGGCACTCATTCAATGCATAGGTATACATCTCTTAAATAAGTATAAAAGTAAGTAATCTCTTCGTTTCGTTTCGTAAGAGGTAGTGCTGGCCTCTGGTGTCGGAGTTTGTCAAGCCGCCCGAGGGCCTCTGACATGGCTTATCGACTGCTATTAATCAATAACAGCCGGGACCGACAGCTTAACGTGCCCTCCGAAGCACAGAGCGATGGAAATCCGCACATAACTTAGAAAAAGTCATTGGTGGCGGAGCCTAGGATCGAACCCGGTATCGTTGGATTCTGAGTTGCACTATTGAACCGTTAGGCTACCATCGCAGTAATCTCTTAAAAAGAACGCTGGAACGCCTGAAGAAGCTTGACCGCCAGCGTACTTTTTACATGATGCGCATTATACAACGATATAGACTGCAACAGGACTATCGATATTTCTGACGTCATCACTTGGTCAAGCCCTATCGTAATCAAACATTTTTATATTTTACATAAAATATTGTTTATTTCTAGGTGCAGCAACGAAATATTATTAAAAAATATAAGGGAAAGTCCTAATCTACGAATGAAACTGGTTTTTAGGCCATTTACTAAAGCAGAATTGATAAAATAAGCAATGCAATCGAACTACCAATAATCTCTTATTTACCTGTGAAACGTGTATTTTCCCGGATAATTACGTCTTTTATCTTCACAGTCACAAACTGAACACGACACCATTGTCATACAAAGTAATATTTGTTATTTAATAGTAAGATTACTAAAATAATTACAAAATTAGGTAAACTGCACAAGAGACCGTCCGGTATGCGCATGTACTCAAGCAAAATATGTCACATTCAATACATTGTTGCTGTCACTTTTCTTCTTGCACGGGGTACATTTAAAAATGACTTCTCTCTCCCACGCTTCGTTTGTCTATTTAGCGTAGCGAAAAAATTCTACGTCTATGGTTACAACGCTAGCGAGTATACCTTTGGCGAGAGGTAGGCCCGTGTCGTGTCGAATCCCTTCGTACCGGAGCTCTATCTACTACAGATCGTTCACAAAAGCAAGGCACTTATTTTGTGTATTGGCAGCATTGCCTACGGTGCTGCCAACAATAAATGTAGCATTTACCCCACTTGGTGATTGGTGGTCGCCGACAACATTATCTAAACTTGTATGTACAGTGGCGGAATGAAAAGGTTCGTCAATTTTCAAAGAAATCCCCTTAGCTTGTCGCGAGCACATATTACCTTTTCCAACTATACTACTGCGCAGACTGCTGTATGGAAAATCATAATTTAATTGTTTACTAACAAAGATCAAATTTGCAAACCTTTAATCAGTTGCTTGTTTATGTTTTGATACGAAACTTTTTTTATTGAGTTGACCAGAAGTTTTGAAATTTAATTCCACAGAGAACTTTTTTAGTATTATTCATTGACAGTGTATGTCATTTGTCTCCATTGTTATTTTCAGTAATATCAAAATATTCTAGATAATTATTCTCATTCTCTATTTGTCGTAATGCCCAGAAGTTTAACAATAGAGCAAATGGCAGAAATTATTGCTGAACATGAATCTGGCTACAATATTAGCAACATATCGGCTCGCCTTAATATTACTAGAGACAGTGTAAGGTTCTGGATCAGGAGACATGGCAAGGAGGGGGTTTTAACAGATCATCGTCATACCAATTCTGGACGCCGCCCGCTTCTTACCGGTGCACAAAAAGATTTTATGAGACAACAATATGAAGAAAACGGTTTCATATCAACAAATAGGTTTGCTCAAATGTTTGAAGTTTGTCCCAGAGTGATCAGAAATGCGTTACACTCTATGGGCCTTCATCACAGACGACACGTCCAAAAAGTTGCTCTGACGAGAGCTCATAAGGAGGCACGCTTAAGATTTGCTCAAACGTATTTAAACTTCGATTGGAGTACCACTATGTTTACGGATGAAAAATGCTTTAAATCTAGCCAGCATGGAAGACTTAATTTGTGGAGATATAATGGCACAAGATATACGGAAGAACATGTAGTGCCCAATTTCAATTCTGGACGGATCTCTGCCAACATGTGTGGATGGATGTCATCACATGGTGTAGGCGAGCTCGTTCTTCTTCCATCGAGGGCAAACGCAGAAAATTATCTATCGGTTCTGGAAGAAAGTATGCTACCAACTGTCCGTAACGTATTTCCAGCAAACGAATTGCCGCAGTTCAATTATATCCACGACAATTCCCGCATACACACTGCTCGTATTGTGAATGAGTGGTTCAATCGACATCGGGAGGTTGAGGCCCTGGCCAGCAAGATCTGCAGATTTAAACCCCATAGAGAATCTATGGGGTTTAATGGTCCAGCGGTGGGTTAATAACAATGAAAGGACAAAAGAGGCCATAGAAAACCACTGCCAAACCATTTGGGAAGAGACAAGAGGAACGGACCTATGCTCTCGGCTTGTGGGTTCTATGCGGGAGCGATTGCAGAGTGTAATTAACGCTAACGGAGGTTATACCCGTTATTAAAAATATTATATACTTAGTTGTTTTTGTTATTATCTGCAGTGTAATATTATCTGTAATCTGATGAACAGACGGACAGTCAGACCGACCGACGACAGCGTAGGGTTAGCGATAGGGTCCCGTTGTTAGCACGCTTTGGGTACGGAACCCTAAAAATCATTACAGTCTATCGACAACACAGAAAAATTGTTTGTTTGGTGGATTGCTGCTTATATCCGTTGCCATGGTAACTGAAGTTTATTTTCGTAATATTGACACATTGGCAGTTCCGATACAGTACTATGTCGGTAAAACAGTCCATATGAAATACTATGTCGGTAAAACAGTACCTATGCTTTTTGCATTGAACAATCAAAAATAGGCTCTAAGGTGACGAACATTTTCATACCACCACTGTACCTACCACCGACTATTATGTTTTACTTGCCTATTTTTAAATAATATACAGTTATAAGTAGACATCGGATTATATGCATGATCAAAATGTCAAAATATGCATGCAAATATGCACTAAAAAAGTGCGAAATATGCATAAAATATGCACAATCAAAAATACAATTGTAATAAGAACTTACGTTTATTATATTATCTATCACAATAATAACTTGATTGCAATAATACTCATAAATTAGTTATATAATAATAACTTATTTATTTATTATAATTCTTGTGACAGCAAACAATAACATATTTTTCTAGGTTTCCTGCAGCAAACTTGTGACGTTTGTCACTTAATATTAATTTATAGGCTGAAAATGACCTTTCGACGTCAACTGACGTTACAGGACAGAACTTAGAAGTTGGCGCCATTTCTGTAGAGACCTCATCAGGCAGAGTTTACCCGATGCAATTGAGAAATGTTGTGCGCGAGTCGGATGTGTTGACGGCGTAATACAACATGCCTTACTCTGCCAACGTACTCGCATAACTACTGAAATAAGCACTATCAATGAAAAAGTACCAAAATATGCAATAACGCTATAAAAATAGCATTATATGCATTTGCATATGCAAACATGCAAATGCATATAATCCGATGTCTAGTTATAAGACTAGTAAGGTTGTAAATGATGACAGTATTTAAATTAAAAACTATTTTTTTTTCTGTCAGTAATTATGGTCGAAAGGAACGATTCCAGACATATCACTGTCACTTGCATAAACGTCATCATCATCTATCGTATAGTATCTGTCATATCGTATCTGTGCTGCTGTCATTTCCTAGTTCAATTATCAGTAATATAATCCATGCAGACATCATGTTCATAAAATTTGTCTTCTAAATTTTTTACGTGTTCAAACGGTTTTTGTTAATCCTGAGGGGTTATAGATGAAATAGCTTCTTCAGTTAATTTCACGATATTCCCAGCTTCTTGGCCGACATTATTGCTAGCTACTCGTCTCTTTAGAATTCTCCACATATAAACTCAATTGCATTTAAGTCGCAGTGGTAGGGGTGTGTGAGTGCCTTGCTTTTGTGAACGTTATGTACAAGTCCATGCCGTCGACTGAAGGGGAAGAAACGTTGAAACATGTTAAATAAAAACGAAGTGCGAAACCAAAAAAAAAACGAAGAAAATAGTAGATTGTATCATAAGGGAGCAACACAATATTTTTACGGCGAGGGCGCTTTTTTGAATCCAGTGCGAAGTGAGGGATTCTGGAGTAGAATCCTGAACGTAGCGAGGGATTCAAAGTACGTCGCCCGAGCCAAAAATATATGTTGCGCCCGTGTGATACACTCTGCTTTTCATCACCCACTATGAGAAAATAAAAGGCGCCTCATATGTTATTGTAATATTATTATTTAATAAAACAAATGGTTGTTGTTTTTTTTGTTATTGTGTTTTTTTGTTGTGTTTGTGTTTATGTGTTTTTTTTTGGGTGTTTTTTTGTGTTTTGTGTTTTTTGTGTTTTGTGCTTTTTTGTTTTTCGTTGTGTTTTTTTTTGTGTTTTGTGTTTATTGTGTGTATTGTGCTTTTTTTGTGTTTTTTTGTATTGTGTTTTTTGTGTTGTGTTTTTTGTGTGTTTTATGTTTTTTATTTGTGGTTTTTTGTGGTTTTTTTTGTTTTTTTTTGTGTTTTGTGTGTATTGTGCTTTTTTGTGTTTTTTTTGTATTGTGTTTTTTGTGTTGTGCTTTTTTGTGTTTATGTTTTTTGTTTTTTTTGTGTGTTTTGTGTTTTTTGTGTGTTTTGTATTTTTTGTGTTTTTGTGTTTTTGTGTTTTTTTTGTGTTTTGTGTTTTTTGTGTGTATTGTGCTTTTTTGTGTGTTTTTGTGTTGTGTGTTTTTTGTGTTTTTTTTGTGTTTTGTGTTTTTTGTGTGTTTTGGGTTTTTTTGTTTTGGGTTTTGGGCCGTCGTACCAGCCAGTATTTATTCAAACAATATATGCGTTCGAATTATTTGGCGCTAGTTCCAAATTCAATAAGTGCGCCGCAATTATCTTTGCCGCGCACTTTTTGAATTAGGAACTTAATAAGTGCGCCGCAAAACTCATTACTGCCCGCTAAAAGTTTCTCATAGAAAACACCACCGTACCCAGTCGTCCTTTTCGAATAGATGGGATGAAAAAGAAAGAAACTAGACTATTATTGTTTTTTACTATTATATATTCTGTGGTTTTGTGAAAGAAAAGAACGGGAACGACTGAACGAGATTTGCAGTGCAGCAAGCAAGCAAGCAAAGTAGCAAAGCAGCTAAATAAAAACTAAAAAGCAAGAAAGAAAGAATCTGTCTACTGAATTAGTTAAAGATTGTGCTTGTTTTACAAATGTAGTTACTAAGACATACTACTAATTATAAGCTGAAGTGTGCTTGAGCAGTTGTTCATCCACGAAATCTACATTATTAGAACAAGTTAACCTTTTCATTGTGTTTTGGTGTGGTATCTTCCAAGTAAATTGTTTTACTAGGTTTTTGTCGTAATATACCTCCTATGATTTCATTTGTTGATTTGATATGGATGATGATTGTAAGGAGTATAAAAGAAATAAACAGCAACAAAGATTGTACAAACCTGGTAGTGGCCCTTTGAGAAGATCGTGTTATGGTTTTGATACAAAAATGGATACATACAGTACCGATATTGTTAGAAGAGAAAAATATCATAACCACTATGGATCCCAAAATTCTGTAAACGATGTAAATGTTGGAAATAGAGATCACTCTGCTGCTAATATGCGTCAAAAGAAGCCAGAGCAACAACTGTATGTGGCCAAGTCAAGTGATTACTGTCCTGATACTGACAGACTGTCCATAGGGCCAACAAGGGGTCATAGCACTGGCCAATACAACAGTAGAAGAGCCCCTAATGATTCTGATAAATCATACAATAGTAGTACAGGGAAACATTCTCGGGGAGCATCTAGAAGAGATAGGAAATTTGAAAATATTTCTGTGAAAGAGGGGCCGAGCAGTGATTTAAACTACAATAGATCCTTTAGACAAACATCTGAAACTAGATCGATATCTCCTTCCCGTTATTCAAAAGAACAAAACTCTTTGGACAGAAACCGAGACAGTAGAAGTATGGAAACTTCAGGTGGAAGGCATTCATCAATGGCTGGTGGAAAACCTCCATCAGGTAGACGAAACTCTGCAGGGTATGTGTCTGACACTTCTAGACCCAAGTACACAGTTAATTTAGATAATATACCTCCAAGATTTAGAAAGAAGTATTTAGAACAGTCAGGACATTACAGTTCTAAGAGTGTGGACCAAATACACAGAGACAATCACATGTCCAATCCATCCATCCCACCTTCATCTCAAGAGCATTATAACAGTCCTGGACCAAACTGGTCACAGACCCTGCCGTCCCGGGGAAGAGGCAGACTACGAGACAGTGAAAGTTTTGATAGAGAAAAGTTTATGAATAATTACCTCAGAAGGAATCATGATCAGCATTCTAGAAAATCAACCCCTAGTGGTTCATATGCAAATCTGTATGATGGTCATGCATTTAATAACTTGCACATAAATGAAAAAACAGGTACTATAGATAACAATATGGATAGCCAGAGAGAAATTACTGAAAGTGGTAAGTTAATTTCTCACAACTGATTCAACGTAAACTGCACTTTATACCTGCTGTGGTGGGGTGTATATTGCATTGTCTGACCTTCCAGTGGCGCAGCAAAAATAGGGTGGCAGGGCTGGCAAAATGCCACGGGCCCCCGACCCAAGAGGGCCCCGGCCTAAGAGGCCGCGAGCGCAAAAATATTTTTTTACTTTGTACCTGAGTGTTTTATTTTATTTGAAAAGTATATTTTTATAAGTTCTGCCTAAAATCCAAAGTGAGAAAACTAAATTTTTTGTAATTTTCGAATTTACCACGGGCCCCAGATGGTTTAGTTACGCCACTGTGACCTTTGTTTCCATAGATTTTGGTGCTCCTTTTCCTATTGCAGTTTCAGCTTTATTTTAATCTCCTTAGTTGGTGGGTTTGATAGTTCTTAGTTGAGCTTAAGTTTGAATAAGCTTAGCACAGTTTTAGAAATTTCAACAGTAATATCTTTCAGCATCCCTCAATGGAATAAGCATGAGATCAAACACTGCATCAGGCACTCAGATGGATCCTCAAAAACAAGAATCTGATAATGATCATGACAGTGAAACTACATCTCAGATATCATCAACTCTTCTTGATATCTCAAATCTGGTGAGAACGTGTTTTGTATTACGCTACAATTTTGTTTTAAATGCATTGTTAGACTGTAACTAATATAATTTTATAGGATTGGACAGAGGAAGTAGAGAAGAATATAAAATTGGATGATGATTCTTCTATAAGTTTCTCTCCAAGTACAAAACCATCTAAACCTGAAGATGTGAAACCAGTTGAGCACCGAGAGTCTAAAAGAAGTGGCAGATCTAAACGTAAAGACAGAAGGTACGTTTTTGGGGTTCAGAACATAAAGGGTGCCAATGGGACGCTATTACTGCCTGTGCCATTCATCTGTCTGTTTGTCTGTCTGTATTCTGTCACAGGGGTAGGTATAGATCTCGGCAGATGCAAGAGATAGCCACAGATTATGTGTTGTTGGTGCATCAACTCTTAATAAATAATAAAAATGTTAAAAAAACATTTTAACTTCATTACTTTCATTTTCTTTTGTTATTAATGATTTTATTGAATAAAATGAATGAACTAACATTTGATAAAAATAAGTGATTTTCATGAAAAAAGTATCTCTGATACATACCTATATAGACACACGCCTTTTTCCCCGAAAGGGTAGGCAGAGACTCAATAGGCTTCTTTTTACTGTGGGTTGCACCATCGTGGGAATATAGATAGTTTATTTTACTTTATTTATTTATAATACACACGCAGCTATCTGAGGTGATGCGTGTATATCTTAGTCCTTATCAGTGCACTTTAAATGTTTGTCAAGTCTATTTTTGAAAGAATTCACTGAGGGGGCACTGATCACTGAATCTGGTAGCCTGTTCCAAGTGCGCACGACGCGATTAGGCAATATGTGCATCCTCGGATTGCTGGAACTTGGCCCGCGTTGCAGCTTCAGCGAGTGTCCTCTGAGTACTATATTACTGTTCATGGTATATAGTGTCTGTGATAAATCTGGTATACTGTAGTGATTGTTTAGGATCTTGTAGGTCTCTATTAGGTCTCCACACTCTCTACGTTGCTGAAGGGTAGTTAATCCAAGTTCGTGAAGTTGTTCCTCATAGGTAAGTGCTTTAAGACCAGGTACCATTTTCGTAGCCCTATGTTGTACTCGTTCGAGAAGGTTCATCTTTTTTGAAGTACGTGCTGCAAATCTGGAATGCTTACTCTAATAATGGCCTCAGATATGTCGTGTAAAGTTTTATAAACAACTCCCTGTTAATGTTATATATATATATATATATATAATAGAATATATATAGAATATAGTATCTCTGATATCCTGTGATTAATACTTTTCCGAGTAATGGAAGGACAGTTGATTGACTTCAGAACCCCACACTATGTGTGTTTCGAGAAGAGTTGCATAGCTGGCATTTTTACCCAGCTGCGCCAGAACCAGGGCTATGTTTTTCGACTGTATGTACGCATGTATGTATGTATTTATGAATATTTATTTGGCACGCTCTGTAGCCTAAATGGCTTGATGGATTTTAGCATGAAAGGTGATTCATCTTAGTTGTGAAAGTGACACTGGGTATATTAAAATTACTCACAGTCAGTTTTGTGGCCCTATTATGACCTATTATGGCCCTATTGTGGCTTTATTATGAAGGACATTGAACAAAATGGTATAAAGAAAACACTTTTTATCACAATTATAGGAGTTCCAGCAGGGGTCTCAAAAACAATGAAAAGAAACCAGAAAGGAATAGAAAGGACAGTACAGCCAGTGTACACATAGAACATGAGATTATCAGAAAGGATAGTAATGTTAGCATTCCATACGATTCTATTCCCCCCAACATAAGAAACAGGGAGAGAAGGGACAGTCACAGAAGCAATCGATCTTCTACACTTGGAAATAGTCGGGATGACTTGGATCGTTGGCGATCATTGAGATCATACAGCAGGGAACAAAGTTCTGAAGGGTAAGATTTTACACTCATCCATCTGTTCGTACTGACATAGGCCTCAACAAAGAATGCCACACCACCTCTCGCGACCACCACATCTTTCCATGGAGTGGGGAGCCTTCTGCAATGCGTTGTCCGGTTTGTGGTCGCCACTCGAGAGCCTTGAGTCCCCAGCAGTTGTCAGTTCTGTAAGATATATATGGCCTGCCTTTAGCGCACAGAACTGCCCCCTGCCACTTTGCCAAATTGCTTCTTCTTATAACTATGTCCGTGATCTTGGTTCTTCTACACATCTCAATACCTACACTATAGGCACAATATCCGAAATCCTGATTTCGGATATTGTATCCGAAATGAGGATTTCGGATATTGTAGGAGGTTGCAGGTTCGATTCCCGCCTCGGAACAAATATTTTTGCTATCTGCAGATATTTGTTCAGGGTGTTCTGGGTATTTTCTATATATAATAAAAATATCTATCTATGTAATATATTGTATTAAGTATATCAGTTGTGTCGTACCCATAACACTAGCTCTGCTTAGCTTGGGGGCTAGATAATCTTGTGTGAACTGCCCAGCATTATTTATTTATTTTATTTTAGGAAGACTAACAGCACAAAAAACATCTTAAATATCGTTCGTTTCCCGTGGTACTACCAGTAGTAACACGGGTAAAAAAAACTTCCGTTGAACAACCGATCCAGTAGTACCTCTTTTTTTTAACCCGTGTTTCATAAATGTAAAATGTGAAAATATAATATAATTAATGTATATTTCAGAAGAATAGTGTCCCAGTGTAACAGTAGGGACGGTTCAACAAATCGTGCCACAAGTCCCAGAGATAATGACGGCTTCAGAGTGCCTTCGGCAGTCAGTAGATCCGCTGCTTTGAATTCCAGTAATCAGGTACTTATATGTAGAAATATGAATCATTCAATCAAGGCTGGTTCTCATGGAACACGTTTGGTTGGTGCAATACAAATAGGGGATTTCCCGGTCTATCAAATCCAATTTGCGTCAGCTAATGTGGGAAATTCCATAATGAATGTCGTGACATTTATCGATTGTGTAATCATAGACCATATACGTCCACTGCTATATTTATTTACATCGTATGGCTATACTAGAGTCGCTAACATCCAACTCCTCCTCCTGTCGGGCTGCGTTCACATCAGAGCAGAGATTCAGGGATTCTCCAGCGTATTTCCGCTTTGGGCAGTCAATGATGTGGTGAATGGACTGCACAGACGCTCCACAATCGCATGCCGGTGTATTTCGCCAACCACACTTGAACATGAGTCGGTTCTCTGAGTGTCTTAATTGGCACCAACCAGTCCCGTATGGAGGCCGAGAAGTCACGGAGCTTTTGTGGGGGGGCATACTTTGATACAGCGGCCCCGTGGGTGGGTTTGACTTCCAGTCTTCCTGCTATATTCTAGGTCTATATATTATATAGAGAACGCCACGGCGAATGTTCTTGTGCCGTCATTTCCCCCCAGATTATCAACAGTGTCAATCAGATTGTTTGTGCAGAAAGAGAATAGGCGTGGAGAAACCGGAACTAACATGACTGCGTGATTGATGATTGGATTAACGAATTATCATATTTACCGAAAATAACATCAAAAAAATGACTTGTATGGACTACAATTTCGATGTTATTTTCGCTGTTAATCCACTGTTTTCTTCAACCAAATATGATTTGCCGCAAATAATGACCAATATAAAAGCCAACAATAGTCATTTCAGTGTAAAATTATACTCTGTTCGCTCATGTTTGGTAAAATGAATTTGTATGATGTATGAAAAAGCAACCACCTTGAATGTGTATTTTCGATTGTGCAGAAGAAAAACAACGGGTCCTGGGCTAACGGGCGTACGCCAAGCATGGAGCGGGGGCGTCAGTCCCCTACACCCAGCGCCGCGTCCGTCGAGCCTGGTGCGGGGGGCGGCTTGCGCCGAGCCAAGCGCCGCAGCGGTCGGAAGCGGTCCCGTGCGTCGGACGCCCACCCCCCACCTACCGCCCCTGCGGTGCCTCACGCACCACCCGCGCCTCAGAACTCCTCGGCTCCTATGAACTGGCGCGAGGAAATATTGGCTACTAAGGGCTCACATGACAAGTAAATATAAACATACTATTGAAACTATTGCAGTAAGCTATGCGCATCGCGGTTACGCTTGTAATTGATGTAATGCTAGGAATTTTATCAGCGAACGGCAGCTGAATTTGTATATCAGCTGTGTTGTTTAGAATTGTTTTTATGCTGATTCGTTGCTCATGTTTAAATCCTTAATTTTATGAGAATTTATAAATAAAGCCTTGGTCTATTGTAATTTTAAATACAGAATCATCATCATGAAGGCCGTTCACGTCGACTGATGGACGAGGCGTCCCGCCATAAAATGCAGTGAGGGGATTTCCCATAATTAATACACTTGGCAGGCCGATTGGTGAGCAGTGTCGACGTTAGGTACTCGGGTTGCCTGTTGCCTTTTACGATATCTGGAGAAAAAGGGGTCTAATCTTCATAAAAACTGAATAATGCTATTAAAATGTACTGACTCTGATATGTTCAGAGCTTTTTTTAAGATCTCTTTACTATTATATTGTACATTATGCAAAATAAATGATTACTGAAAAATATGACGTAATTATTTCAGACAAGAGCCTGGTCATCAGCGCAACAGATTGAACAGCACTGTCTCGGAAAAATCTAATCCTGACTCTGGCACTCCACACCCTGGGCTTATCTTGCTGCCTCAAAGTGCAATCAATCATTTACAAAAAGATGTAGGGTGAGTTGCTATCACTGATTTGAACAAATACATCAATAATTATTTAAAAAGGACGACTGTAAAATTAGGGATTTATCCCCTATTTTTCCTACTATTTTGGGATTTTTTATTTTAACTTAATTTAGACCATCCTCGAGATATTTTATTAACCTATCAGGGGTCACCAAATGGCGGACCGGGGTCCGCATCTGGACCGCCGCGCTGACCCATCTTGCGCGGACCGCGAGAACACAGCAACTTGCAGAAATCTGCAGAATCTCTGTAGTGCAAGTTGCTGTGTTCCAGAGTACGTAATTTTATAAAAAAATATCCTTGCAGCATTTTCGAAGATGAATTTCATTAGGAATAAATTTCGATCTCGACTTACTAATGAACATCTCCAGGATTTAATGTTAATAGCTTGCACCAATTTTACTTAAAACTTCAGATAGTCCGCAACAAAATAAAACATTTTTCTCATTGATAATTATGTAATAAAAAGATTGTTATTTCCGTAATTACATTTGTTAAGAAAATATTTTTTTCTAAAAACATGTAGTGTGGTCCGCGATTGTCATTTCATTTATTAAAACGGACCCTGAGCGAAACTTATTGCTGACCCCTATTCAGTCAAACTATTTATTCAAATCGATTCACAATCGGCGAAGATATAGCATAACGTATACTACGACAAGCCTACGAAATCTGTGTTCTGACAATCAAGGCCATATAAAGTTATTCCTCATGGATCCCATCATCAGAACCAGATTTTGATAAAAATGGAACCAATCTGGAAGTAATTTTCTTTCAAATAATAATATAATTTTCCAAATAATTTTTCAAATTGACTGAGACATGAGGTAACAATCATTTAAAAAAATATAAATAAAATACACACGAATTGAGAAACTCCTTTTTATTTTTGAAGCTGGTTAAAAATGGTGTATGTCGGCTTCCACGTGCGACTGGAGTTTACTCCTGTCCAGTTCAGTATAAGATGCACTTTTCTTTTTATTAACGCTCGATTTTACGATTTCACTCCGCATCTATCTGCGTATCGTGAGCCATAGATGAAAATCGATTCCCAATATACTATATTAAATTTACTGTGTTGCTTTCAGGCGAGGAAATGCCGATACTCAGAAAACTCTCTTTGACCACCACAATCCATCCAAACCTATCATAGTTCAGACGAATCCTTCTAAAGTTGACATGAGAATGGAACAAGGTCAGTAAATTCGCTTAATGCGTTTATTTCAACGACATTGGTAAGCTGACTGCCATTTGAGCATAAACTCTTTGAAGGATAGGAATAGGAATCAAACCCTTGGAGGGTACGAAACCTATTGTGTGCGTCCAAATGGATTTTTCTAAACCTATTTTTGCACTTACCTAGTATTCAAAACGGTGAAGAAAACAATTGGGATGTGCCCAGGAACTGTGCTCAGGATGTTACAGTACAGGACCCAAGATTCGAAGGCTCGTGATATCCACAAATCCGCATTGGGCCAGTATGGCAGTGGTTCAATATGCTTCACTACTGTGCGGCTGACATTCCATCCAATACATTGACTGTGTTTACTAAACTGAAATTCCAAACAAAACACGCTTTTGTTAGTAGTAGAGCTTTTTTGTGAGAGTTTGTCCGGGGAAGTACTACGAGCATACCTATTGCTGCCGCAAAGCAGTAGTGCTCGCATTGCTGCGTTCCCGTTTGAAGGGTATGGGCTGGTGAAATTACAGGAATATGAGACTTTTCATCTTTATGTCTCAGGGTGGCGAGCGCAGTGCAATGCCACATAGGGTGCTTCCTAGGTGGACGTGACCCATAAGGTAATGCATTGTTAAAGGCAGAAATTACCGCTTAACAGCATGTGGGCATCTGTTTGACCCGACATTCACGAAGTTGTCTGAAAAACTGAGTCTCATGTTGAAGCATGTAGCAATGTAGTGTAACTTGACAAATAGCTATTCACTCGCTGAGTGTAGCCAAAGTGGGAATATTATCGGCAGATTTTGCTGACGGTTACTTGTACTTATTTAATTTGACGATCTCTGTGGCGCGGCGGGCGTAGCGTACGTTCGTCTGCGACGCAGGAGGTAGCGGGTTCAATTCCCGCCTCGGAACAAATTTTTGTACGATCTGCAGGTATTTGTTTTAGGTGTTCTGGGTATTTTCTATAATAAAAATGTATTGTATTAAGTATATCAGTTATCTAGTATCCATAACACGAGCTCTGCTTAGCTTGGTGCTATGATAATGTCGTGTGAACTGTCCAGCATTATTTATTTATTTATTTCCATATTTTTCGGTTACGGCGCGTTCACATAGGACGACCGTTTTACAGGTCCGTTTAAACGTTATGTTATTAGCGTATGTAGTTGTATGAGCGAGTTCACACAGAATACAGTATTCCGGATCCAGTAATCGATCCGGAATACTGTATACGTCTGAACTCACCGGTCTGTCTCGTCGGTCACCTCCCTACTTTTTAAATGTATGGAGCATGTACTGAATAGGAAGCTCCTTGCATACCTCGAAGGTAACGACCTCCTCAGTGATCGCCAATACGGATTTCGCCGAAACTGGTCTACTGGGGACCTTCTTGTGTATGCCACGCACATTTGGAGTGAGGCCATCGAGAAATACGGTGAAGCACTAGCTGTTTCATTAGACGTCTCGAAGGCCTTTGATAGGGTTTGGCACGCTAGCCTAATTGGCAAGCTTCCTGCCTACGGACTGCCAGTTCAACTCTGCTCCTGGCTCGCAGACTTTCTGAGGGAAAGATCCATTCGAGTAGTTATTGACGGCTGCTCGTCGGATCAATTGGCTATTAACGCCGGGGTACCTCAGGGGTCAGTGCTATCTGCCACACTGTTTCTGTTGCACATTAACGATCTGCTAATGCCCGGTATCATTGGGTATGCAGACGACAGCACAGTTGTGGAGAGATATGTTTCTACTGCGCGAGCTAGGCAGAATGAAATTCAGGGGTTAAGAGATGAGATGCTGCAGCGTCTGAATTTGACTCTCAAGGCTGTATCCGACTGGGGTGATGCCAATCTAGTCAAGTTCAATGCCTCTAAAACGCAGGCTTGTCTCTTCTCGACGAAAAAAAGTCCGTTTCTCCAAGTTCCTGTATTCCGTGATGTACCTGTAGCTATAGGAGATCACCTCGAGCTCTTAGGTGTTTCGCTCACGCCTACTCTCAACTTTGGCTCTTACATCGAGTCTAAGGCAAGAACAGCTGCCATGAAGCTAGGCATCCTGAATAAGGTAAAGCGTTACTTCACACCAGGACAGCTTCTTAGTTTATATAAAGCACAAGCCCGGGCTGGTATGGAGTACTGCTGCCATGTTTGGGATGGTTCGGCCAAATACCAGCTTGCTGCCCTGGACTCGATCGAACGTAGAGCTTTCAGGCTCATAGGTGTGCAACATATGGCGGAGACTAAGATCCAGAGTCTCGAGCACCGCCGTAAGGTTGCATGCCTTTCAATCTTCTATAGGTTACATTTCGGGGAATGCTCCCAGGAACTGCACGATCTGATCCCACCATCTCCTTTTCATCATAGGACGAGCAGGCGTACGGCTCAGTACCATCCTTACCTCATTGGTATACCTTCTATTCGCACAAAACGTTTCGGTTCTACCTTTATAATGCGAACTGCTAAGGAGTGGAACACACTGCCGTCGTCTGTCTTTCCTGAAAACTATAATCTGGGTCTCTTCAAGTCAAGAGTGAATAGGTGCCTTCTAGACCTTTGTGCTCCATCTTCGGCCACATCGTCACTTACCAACAGGTGAGATCGTGGTCAAAAAAAGGTCTATTAATGTTAAAAAAAAAAAAAAAAAAAAAAAAAAAAAACTCGCTCATACAACTACATACGCTAATAACATATACATTTAACGCGCCCTTACTCGTACTTATATATATTTTCTATGATAAATAAAAAAAAGGGTGTTGTATGTATTACGTTTTAGTAGTAAAAGAGTCGTCGTCTCGCGGCGGGCAAGGGTACGAGGCGACGGACGCGGCGCGGGCGGCGCGGCACCGCACTCTGCTGCAGGAAGTGGACCGCGCCGACGCCATACTGCAGACACACTCGATCAGGGGCCCTCTCTCGCTCGCCGACCACTGGCAAGACGTCACTAAGACAAGGTACATATACAGGTTTGATGAACTGGCAGAGTCCTCTGAAGCGACGTCAATAAGAATAGGCGGGCCTGGCGCACTCCGTACTCAATAGTAGAGAGGCCACTTCTCGAAAAGTCGTCAAATGGCGATTCCCGTTGGACAGACTATTCCCGCGCCGACAACCGGTATCATTGTATTCAGCATGATCTCCTGAACAAGAATAGACTGGTTGTCGCATTCTAAAGTGGTGGAGGGGGGAGAGAGGGGAGGGGAAAGATGTGAAAACCGGGTATAAGGTTTGGTTAATATCTCAATAACCACTTGTCCGATTTAAACAAGTAAGGTGTCATACGATAGGTAATAAAATCATTGACATATAGTGTCTTAAAAAAGTTTTTGTAAATATCATTATTAATTAAATATCTCGAAAAAATGCAAATTAAAAAAAAAGGTTTTGATTTTGTTGAAAATGGCAGTAAATGACACCTAACTAAAAAGTGATGTATCACGAAGAATTGAGCGATTTATGCAGCAGTATTTTGCTTTTTATATTTTTTAATTTGGTTGAGAATCGACAAAACAGTGACAGGTTTTTGCAAATACCATATTTTATTATATATTCAAAAATAGGCCAATTTTTTGACAAAATACGTTTTTGGTTTTGTTTATTTTTAACTTTATTTTATTTTTATTATGTTTTCTTGTAGAAACCAAAGCAGTACTTATACTGTGAAAATTTCAAGTTTCTATCTATTACGGTTAAAAAAATACAGCCGTAATCAAGATCGAGCAAAAACAAAAGTTTATTCTTATGAGTTTTATTTTTATTTATTTTTTATTATGTGTACTTATAGAAACTACAGCATTACATATTCTGTGAAAATTTCAAGTTTCTATATATTTATAGATATATATATTACGGTTCAAAAAATACAGCTCTTATTAAAATCGAGCAAAAACAAAAGTTTAGTACTATATTTTATTTTTTACTTTATTTTATTTTTGTTATGTTTTATTGTAGAAACTATATCAGTACTTATTCTGTGAAAATTTCAAGTTTCTATCTATTACGGTTCAAAAGATACAGCCATTATTAAGATCAAGCAAAAACTTCAAGACATGTGAATAAAGCGCCCAATTTTTTGTCATACAATTACTCTTTAGTTAGATGTTTTTTACACTATCATTTTCACCAAAGCCAAAAGCGTCTTTTGTTTTAAATTCGCCTTTTTCTAGATATTTAATAAACTAAATAAACTATGGTATTTACTAAAACCAGTCACAATTTTGTAGTTGTACATCGAAAAAAAAAAAAAAACTGTTAGAAAGGTTAATAAAGCTCCTAATTCTTTGTGATACATTACTTTTTGGTTAGATGCCATTTACTGTCCTTTTCACCAAAGCCAAATCATCCTTTGTTTGAAATTCGCCTTTTTTCTAAATATTTAATAAACTATGACATTTACGAAAACCATTGTTAGACATAGTATGTTGACCATTTAATTACCTATCGTATGACATCTTATTTACTGAAATCGGACCAGCGGTTATTGAGATATTAACCAAATCTGATACCCGGTTTTCGAACCTTTCCCCTCCCCTCTCTCCTCCCTCCACCACTTTAGAATGCGACAACCGGTCTATTCTTGTTCAGGAGATCACGCTGAACACAATGATACTGGTTGTCGGCGCGGAACTCGTCTGTCCAACGGGAATTCAATTTCGGAGGACTGGCCTCCCTACTAAAAGACGATATGTTAAAATATCGAATGGGCGGAGTCTAGCAAGAAAACAATAGCTGCAACAACGTGAAAGCGCTATTACTCGCATGAACCCGGGAAGAGATGAGGTATACATTTCTGCCGCTCGGAAGTAACTGACAATAGCGACAAATGATAAAACTTCGTTTTGCTTCTAAAGTAGCAAATATAAAAATAAATTATCTGCTATTAATATGAGTAATGTGATTACCTACTGAATAGTATAAAAATGTCCACTTAATATTTTCTTTGATCGTAGGAGGGACCTAAATCGGGATATAACAGTGCCAATTTCAAAAAATAAAGCAATCGTAAAAAGTTTCACCAATCGTGGTTCTTGTCTATGATTTATTGAGATTACATCCTCAAGTAATTACTGTATTAACATCAAGTTTGTAAACTTTACTGTTACTGAGTGAGCATGTAACGCAACAACTCCAAAATTGTTACATATCGTCGTCGTCGTCTTGTCTGCCTCTTAAGGCAGACAACAGCCAAATACCGTCACTGTCTAACTCTAAGTTAGAAAGTGACAGAATAGCACTCGCGCAACGAAAAGTGTAGTAAAATCATAAAAACAATATTTAGGCAAATATTTGTTGCATAATCGAAAATATTAAACTACTATGGTCCTCTAAAATTATATTATTTTAATTATATTATTAATTTTATCAATTTTTATAGTTAATAGAGATATTTACGTTGTAAGCGCATTGTAGAGAATAGTTCACGATTTTTTTAATTGAGAATATTTATCGAAATCGTGTTTGGGCTCCATCATGCCCTGGAAATATGATGAAGATAAAAAAAAAAAAAGTTGTTATAAACTGTGTAGATTTTGCTAAAAATACTTCTTCTTCTTATGGTAATGGGTTCTGTGCGTTATTTGCAACAATTTAGCCATGTGAAGTGATATAATAATATATTTTTTTAGTCGTTTAAAGAGAAGCATATTTGACTCTAGACCAGTATTTGACATTGACTATCGTCTCGCTTAAAGTTAGTTATTCGTGCTTACCCTACTGATGTATGGATTAGAAGTGTAATACGAAATTTTGTATAGAAATTGAGGTTCACAAAGTGTCCGCTGGAGGGCGTTTATAAGTGTCTCCAAAATCCGTGTTACACTATACCATACGTTCGCGCCAACTGTTTGTTTACTTACCGTGCTACTATAGAACGCGAGTCATCCTTAGAATAGTGACAAAGTCTTTTGTCGTTTGCATTGATATGCCGTTTCAAATTCGATCGAATAAGACAAAACCCGGTGTAAAAAATACAAGGATAGTTTGTGTTTATTAGTACCACGGTTAGACTATTACATTGGTATTCAAATTGTGTTTCTTTTTCACAGAATATTTTTGCAAAATGCTCTCGAGAGACTCCTCGTGTCAGATCTAAAATATTGTCAGGCAGACAACATCGAACACCATTTTTGGAAAATTTTGTACTACAATTTCATTGAAGTGCTGAGAAAGAGCTTTACGCAAATACCTCTAGAAGATAAGCCGAAAATAGTGAAGTTGATAAACACAATAATCGAGGAAGGAAATATATATTTCGAGAATTTGGTTCAGATGTTGGAAAAAACTTACAAGTTCAACATAGACGATTACATAAATGACAATCACATTTTGCCACCGAAAGGTCTCGGCTACTTGGGACTGGCATTGATCTCAGTACAGAAGCTGTACGTGTTTTTGGGGGATCTGGCGAGGTACAAGGAACAAGTGAATGAGACTAGTAACTATGCTAAGAGTAAATTTTGGTACACAAAAGCTCAACAAATAAATCCTAAGAATGGACGGCCATACAATCAACTAGCGATATTAGCCATTTACGCGGTAAGTACTGATTCAAACTACAATTAGGCATGATGACGGTTACTAAAAAACCACTGAAATTAATGATTTAAAAATGAATACAAGTAAAGAATACCAAAATAAATTCTAAATTTCATATTAAAAACGAGTTTATTATGATATTTTGCAAAATAAACGGCAGTCCGCCATGTTATGCGAACCGCTAATCAGAGTCAGTCACACGCGTGACGTCATCGTCATGCCTCTGAATCTCAAGAAAACCAAAAAAACAGATTAAGGTGGTTGCTTTCGCTTGTGGCGCGAAATTATTATTTTTTCGTGTTTTTTGCTCACCACAGCTCATCAACACTTCTTCAGATAGCGAAAACTATGATGACGGTAATTATATGACTACACACAAGGTTTAATTTATATTATCACATAAATATCATTAGTTTAGCTACGATTATGCTTCAATGGTATTTACAGTGTTTTTTTGTTTTAAAAGTAACGAGTAACATACATACATACATACATACATACATACATACATACATACATACATACATACATACATAGACACACGCCTTTTTCCCCGAAGGGGTAGGCAGAGCCTCAATGGGCCGCTTTTCACAATGGGTTGCACCATCGTGGAACGAGTAAATGCGAAAGTAACCACCTTAAACAATAGTTACTGCATTAGCGTTTTTTTTTTGTTTACAAAATCGTGACGTCACAAGCAGACGCCATGACACCTGCAGCGTTTTGACGCGAAGTTCAAAGTTGGTTTAATAAATGCGAAATTGTGTTATTAAACATTAGTTTTCAAAATCAGTCATCATACTTGTCGAATCTAAATTGACTCCAAAAATGTATAAACCACTTTTATTTGTTGCAGAGAAGAAAACTTGATGCAGTGTATTACTATATGAGGAGCCTAATGTCATCTAATCCATTTCATTCAGCGCGGGAAAGTTTATTATCACTGTATGAAGAAAATAGGAAAAAGGTAATTCAGAATTCAGCTATTGCTGCTGCTGATATGTCTCCTACATTAACGCGATGTCAGAGGCCCTGGGGCGGCTTGACAAACTCTGACACCAGAGGCCAGCACTACCTCATACGAAACGAACGATTAACGCGATGGGAGGAGCCGGTAATGTAATGGCCGGCTTTTGCAGATTAGATTAGATTAGGGTCTTTACGCACCGTCTTTTTTTTCTTTATAATTGGCGCCGCACGGCTTGTGCATTTGCCATTTTCAAGTATCTGTATTTTCACTATATTGTATTTTCAATATATTTTGCAACTTTACACTCCGTCCAAGTCGTCAAAGTCACAGTCGAGTCATGTTTTAGTAAAACGGTGGCCAATTTTACTAAAACTTTGGTAGACAATTTCCACCAATTTCAAAAGTCGCGCAATTCACTTCCATTTCATTTCACTACACTTGTGCTTTTTAAACGAGCTACATTCGTTAAAATAACACAAAATAACTCAAGAAAACACTAGGAAAAGAAATAAAATAAAAGTAGACAACGTCTCTTTTAGAAAATGGCGGGAAGAGTCATACCGTCTTTAATTAATTTTTGACTTGATGAAGACACTGACGACCTAATTTTACTACAGTAATACACTTTGCATTGATGAAACTCAAGGAGACTTTCCTCAGAAGCCATAAAGAGAAGGGAAGAAAGTACATTCCAACGGGGTTATGTCCAGCAGACTGGCTGATGATGATGATGAATGATACAAGTATAAAATTTTACAAAAAAACAACCGACTTCAAAGCTCTCAATATAAATAGCTTCAAGGCCTATAAAATTTGAAGAGTTCCCTCGATTTCTCCAGGATCCCATCATCAGATTGATAACCATGGAAGTATATCCCTTTCAAACAAAAAATAATTTTCCAAATTGGTCCAGGCGTCTTCGACTAATCGAGGAACATATATATATATCCCTATAAGCCCGGGGAGGGGGTATTCTACACATCAAGGCGAATAACTTTAGTTCTATGTTATTCTATGTCTTTTTAAATTTCGCTGTTTTTAATTCATGAAATGCCTCTTCAGAATCCTGTAATTCCTCAAGAAATGTTCCTAACACAACAGGAGGATGTTACGGTACGTTAAGGTACCTTACGAAGGGCTGACTCATGTTGTGTTAGCTACATTTCTGGAGGAATTTAACAGGAATTTCAGAATTTTTACAAGGCATTTCATAAATTCAAAACTGGAAATTTAAAAAGTCGTAGAACTAAAGTTATTCGCCATTATGTGTAGAATATTCTCTCCCCGGGCTAATAGAGATATTATGTCACCATGTATAAAAAAAAACAAAGAATTGAGAACCAACTCCTTTTTTGAAGTCTGTTAAAAATACTAATTTGCTGTATTTTCACAGTATGAGGCAGCAGAGCGTAAACGTCGCGCGGCGATAGAAAGCAAGAACTCTGAGAGTGGGACCAGTGATGCGGTGGATGCGAACAGCGCGGTGCAAGGGAACCGACGGGAGGTGTGGGTACGAGCCAGCGGGCATCGCACCACCACTCCGCGAATAGACCCGCAAACAGAACAGCTGGCAGCTATGTCCTCTGTGGAGGTAACTACACCCTGAATGAGGCCCGAGCAAGAGTATCTGTTCTGACACCTACAAGTCAAATATTTACCAGTTAAATTACAAAGTTTTCAAGCTACTCCGATGTCATTGGCCAATATTTTAAATCAAATTTTTTGCTCTTGTTACAGTTAAACAAAACCTTCATCACTAGTTATCTCCACGTACACGGAAAATTGATTACGAAAATAGGGTATGTATTCAAAACAATATTCAATATTAAATTTAAATGTAACCCAAAAATTCCGTTCCAGCGGGACTTGAATCAATTTAATCAATTGACTTGAATCTTCAATATTTTAAATTTTGTGTCTTTTTACGGAATATTGTTTAAACCTGAGTTTAGAGGCCTAGGCCTAGGTTTAAATGTCAACCTGTAGTAAATACGATTTTAATACAAAAGCAGATAGTCTGTTTTCCGAAATCAACTACCAGAGGAAGTCCGAGGTTTTATAATTTTTTACATAATATTGGACTATCTAGCTCGAAGGTTGATTTCGGAAAATAAACTATGTGTTTTACTATTACAGTCGTATGCACCAAGGTAGGCATACATTTGTAAACCATCTTTCGTAATGAGACCGTATAAGTTTGTTTGAAGCAAAGGTTTCAAAAGATATGTTTCCCAACAGTATGGAGTCATTCCACGAGTGCGCGAGTCAGATGCTGCGTCAGTTCCGCGCGCTGCTGCATCGCAAGCCGCTGCCGACGCCGTCCGCGCGCCTGCTGCAGCTCACGGCGCTCAACATGTTCGCCGTGGAGAGCTCAGCTGCCTCGCTGAAAGGTAAACCTTCATAAAAAAAACATAAAATCCCTGAGGAGATCCAACAAGGAAGAAGACGGGTATGTTTAAAAATAATAACCAATTTGGTATACACCCACTTTATGCTTAGTAGTGAGCATTCCATACAGGTTGCACGCCCATAGCCGCATCATCATCATCATCATCTCAGCCCGGAATCGCACACTGCTGGATATATGTATATCGACCTATCTCGCTTTCGGACGACCCGGATTTCTTCGGCCAGAGGGCCTACTACAGGTTTGTAATTTGTTACAAACCAGAATAACGAAAACCGAGTTGCGAGTCGTAATGTCGTTTTTTTATGCATAAAATGATAAGCATCCTTAGCGGACTTGTTGAGAAACTCATTGAAACCATGCATTAAAACAAATATCGTTTCGCAATTCGACCGTCGAGGCTGTACTCTACCGACCGTCACCACGACTGGTTTATTGGAATACCACCGTAAACTCATATGTCGAGCAAAAACCATTATTTCAAACAGCCTGGTACCGAGTCTCAGTATCTCTATCTTTCTACAAACCGTGCAAAATATAAATAAATCGTATAACGCGCCCGTGCTATCGCCGCCGGCGCGCCGTGACGCGTGAGGCATGCTGACAGAAAGACATGACAAAAGTCACATGCTTACCAAATTTTGGTGTTTCGCTTCTATTGTCTTTGTTTTACAGATAGGCTTACAAACAAATGTGGGTCTGGACGGCCAGTAATATACTATTATTTTCTCAGTCTAAATATACCCTTTTTAGGGTTCCGTAGCCAAATGGCAAAAACCGGAACCCTTATGGATTCATCATGTCTGTCTGTCTGTCCGTGTATGTCACAGCCACTTTTTTCCGAAACTATAAGAGCAACTGCTGTTGAAACTTGGTAAGTAGATGTATTCTGTGAACCGCATTAAGATTTTCACACAAAAATAGAAAAAAAACAATACATTTTTGATGTTCCCATACTTAAACTGAAACTCAACTTTTTTTTTTCATCAAACCCATATGTGTGGGGATCTATGGATAGGTCTTCAAAAATGATATCATATGATTCATATGGTTTCTAATTTTTTTTTTCTAAACTGAATAGTTTGCGCTGCGGACACTTCCAAAGTGGTAAAATGTGTCCCCCCCCCGTAACTTCTAAAATAAGAGAATGATAAAACTAAAAAAAAAATATGATGTACATTACCATGTAAACTTCCACCGAAAATTGGTTTGAACGAGATCTAGTAAGTAGTTTTTTTTAATACGTTATAAATCGTAAACCATCCAAGAACTTTTATATTATGTTACTTGCTGCTACGGAACCCTTCATGGGCGAGTCCGACTCGCACTTGCCGCTTTTTTAATCTAGCTAGCAATACAATACATGGTGACATGTAGAGCTCGTCACTGAAACATAATCATGCCGCTAATAAACACGGAATATCCTTAGGCTAGTAACTAAGTATTCATAAAATTTGCATTAATTGTCTCTTTCAATCGAATTTGAAACTGCTTATCAATGTAGAAGACAAAACACTGTGTAGCTTGTCCAAGGATAATTGAACGAGCGAAGCGAGTTCTCTGAGTCAACTTGGAAGATTCGGCGTTTGTATGTATGTATGTATGTTTGTCCGAGCATAACTTCCGAACCGTTCATCCGACCTTCATGAAATTTGATAAGGGGGTAGATAGTATTGGTACAATTTGTTCGTAAGGTTATGATTTATATCGGTCGGAGATATAGGGGTCCAAGAGGGGTTAAACAAATTAAAAGTGAGAATATCAGATCAAATGGGGTGTCATATGAAAGCCCCTTGCTTCGACATTTCAAAACTATTTATTATATTTTTTTAACATAAGTAGTTTTTAACCCCCGACGAAAAACGAAGGGGTGTTATAAGTTTGACGTGTCTGTGACTGTGTGTGTGTATGTGTGTGTGTGTGTGTGTGTGTGTGTGTGTGTGTGTGTGTGTGTGTGTGTGTGTGTGTGTGTGTCTGTCTGTCCCATCGTAGCTCCCGAACGGATGAACCGATTTCGATTCCGATTTTTTTTGTTTTAAAGGTGTAATTGCCGGGAGTGTTCTTAGCTTTGTTTGATCAAAATCGATTCAGCCGTTAAGCGATGGGGGTTTTTTAATTTTTACAAAATTAATTACTTGTTGAGATATTAGGGTAAATCGAAAATGTAAAACCCCAAAACCTCTAGGGTACTTCCACTAATCCTACAACGATGAAATTTGGTATGTTTGTAGCTTTTATGACACAAATACTGGAAAAAGTCTAAAATTGAAGAATTTCGAAACATGTACTCCATAAAACAATAACCAATTTTGTTGACCTCCCGTTTCTACAACGACGTTGTAGGTCTAACAAGAACGTTCATTTTATGTGGATGTACAAACGTACATATATATTTTATCGAAATAAATATGGTAACCTACCTATAAATCGCGTGTATTCGCGAGGTCTCAGTTCGGGGCGAACCACTAGTTATATAGTAACACGGCTCCACGATGGTGCAACCCACAGTGAAAAGAGGCCCATTTTACGCTCTGCCTACCCTAACGGGGAAAAAGGCGTGTGTCTATGTATGTATGTACGGCTAGACAACAACTTTATAAGTACCTATTTTAAGATCAATGTGTACATTTGATTGAGCCGGAGAACAGCAACACAAGTCGTACCTAGTAAATAATAAAAGTGCTCTGATTTTTAACTTTTCCGCTTAGCAAAGTCCAGTGTTTTTGCTAAGCTATAAATACAGTGTGAGTCTTCATAATGTGCACATATTAAAATGTCGGTAACTTTGGTTAATTTTATCGACGGAAAAAACTACAAAAAAAAACTATCATCTTTTTTATTATTTTAAGTCGCTTTTTAAATTTTTGTTTGCTACAATGGCCTCCATCTAAACAAAACGGTGTAATTTTTAAACTAAACGATCTATTTCAATGAAACAAACTGATTAATGATTAGAAATAACAGTAGCTGCTCATAAAATAAAAGTTTATAGGAAAAACAGCCCTCAATTGAAAATTAAGATGTTTTTTCACAAGAATCAGCTTAATTTTCAATAATTTATCTAGTAATTTTAAAATTTTGCAATAATAGCCCCACTTTACCCACATTTTTTATTACTTTACGTTATTCTACATTGTATTGTCTATCTGATAGTAGAAATTACATGTTTGTAACTCAATCACACCATTTCTTAACAACTGTTAAAGAAAGGCACTCCGGACGCGCCATTCATTATTTTCCTTTCCTAAGGAGGTTTAATTTGGGGTGATAAAAACAAAAAAAAAGAAGTCAATAAACAAAATTTATTCCACGTAAAAGCTAGTGCATAAGGTTCTCGAAATGTCCACCTCTTTTTTGCAAGCACATAGTCGCGCGAATCACTGTTTGTTGAGCAACTGGTGAGCAAGGCCTTTCTTTAACGGTTGATAAGAAATTTTGTGATTTAGTTATAAACTTGCGATTTTTACTTTCAGATAGATAATACAATGTAAAATAACTTAAAGTAATAAAAAATGTAGGTAAAGTAAGGCTTTTATTGCAAAATTTGAAAATTACTGGAAAAAATATTGAAAATTAAGCTGATTCTTGTGAAAAAACAACTTAATTTTCAATTGAGGGCTGTTTTTCCTATAAGTTTTTATTTTATGAGCAGCTTCTGATACTGTTAATTCTTAATCAGTTTTGTTTCATTGAAATACATCGTGTAGTTTAAAAGTTACACCGTTTTGCTTAGATGGAGGCCATTGTAGCAAACAAAAATTTAAAAAGCGTCTTAAAATAATAATAAAAATGATAGATTTTATTTGTAGTTTTTTCCGTCTATAAAATTAACCACTAGAAAAAGTGACCAATGACTTTTCTAAGTTATGTGCGGATTTCCATCGCTCTGTGCTTCGGAGGGCACGTTAAGCTGTCGGTCCCGGCTGTTATTGATTAATAGCAGTCGATAAGCCATGTCTGAGGCCCTCGGGCGGCTTGACGAACTCTGACACCAGAGGCCAGCACTACTTCATACGAAACGAAACGAACGAACCACTAGAAAAAGTTACCGACATTTTAATATGTGCACATTATGAAGACTCACACTGTATATCCGCGCAGCTAGTAACCGTAAACGGTGAAAGTTGGAAATAAATATTGTTCATAAAAGTAAAAACCCATCACTGGCACTCAAAACTAGCGAGAGGGGACTTCTTTCGTGTCATCGAGTTGTAATTTTTTTTTTTTCATGTTCCTTTTTGTTTGTAATTGTCTGTTTAGCCATAATCAGATGTTTTTTGGGTTGAAGTGGTTTGGTTGTGACTCCAATGAATAACACCATATAATTTGAAGAACTGAAACCTATACCTAAACTCTGATATCTATTTGAAATATCTCGCAGAACGACTTGCTCGTCGCTCTTTCGCCACTCTCACTAGCAGGACCATCGTTCCATTCAGGGACTCGCTCTTCACTCCACGCCGGTCTTCGTGAGTTCGTCTTCAACAAACGAGATACGTTAATTGCAAAATCCCCATTGAACCCCATTTTGATTTTTAAAACCTTTCAAACGAAGTATAACACAACAGGGTACGAGTAAAAAAACCGTTCAAATGCGAGTCGCACTCGCATGGAGAGGGTTCCGTACAAGTAAACTACCATAGTAACCTCTATTGTCGATGTCTATTTTCGGGGGAGGGGGGGGGGGGGGAGGAACGGATGAACTGATTTAGTTTTTTTTTTGTTTGAAAGGTGGATTTGTCGGGAGTGTTCCTAGCTTTGTTTGATCAAAATCGGTTCAGCCATTTCATTGCGTTGAGGGTTTTTTAATATTTACAAAATTAATAACTTGTGTTTTGTTATAAACAATGTATTTTAAAACTATACAAACATCTATTTATATTTCCCTTTCATTTCACGACACTGTGGCCGCGGCGGGCGAAGGTTCGCCTGCGACGCAGGAGGTTGCGGGTTCGATTCCCGCCTCGGAACAAATATTTGTACGATCTACAGATTTGTTCAAGGTGTTCTTGGTATTTTCTATGTATAATAAAAATATCTATCTATGTAATGGTATATCAGTTATCTAGTACCCTTAACACAAGCTCTGCTTAGCTTAGGGCTAGTTAATGTTGTGTCACAGAATAAATAATGTTGTGTGAACTGTCCAGCATTATTTATTTATTTTATTTATATGTCACATGATGTTTTTTTTTTAAATTTTAAATTTTCCCCCTAATTTTAGCTTCATCGTGGAATATAGACGTGACAAGTGGTGAGCTCATCGCCGCTACTTATTTAAAGTTTTTTTCGATGATGTGTAGGAAAGTATCTCGAGGTGGTATATCTCAGTAAATGTTTTTAGGAGTCGGTTAGAAAGGTAAATAAAGTGTGTAACAGTGTTTGTAAGTGTGTACCTCGCGTGTATTCGCGAGGTCTCAGTTCGGGGCGAACCTCTTGTTTAGCACAAATAACACTTACATCACATACAAGGCTGATAGAAAGAGTAAAACGAATATAAAAAAAAACAAGAAAATAAAACTATGGTATAAATCGGCTGTTTCTGACATGCACATAATAAATAATAGGACAAGTACTTTTCAACTTTTTTCGTCCAATATATTCGGAGAAAATAGGCTGTAACAGACTGACAGACAGACAGACACAAGAGTGATCCTATAATGGTACCGCTGGTTCGTTTTGAGGGGTTTAACCCTAAAAATTGTCGTGCCCCTTTCAGATAACGTCACGGTGGCCAAGAACCCCATAGTCTTTACTATGGGGCGATTCTTGGTCTCAAATATTGTTCAATCGCTTCGTCTTTACGAAGAGATCATTTGTCCTCATTGCACCTCATTTGTCAAAATCGGTTCATTGGTGAAGGTGAAACATCCATACAAACATACTTGTTTACACACATATTCCCTTACTCACTGCAGCGGGACATAGCTATGCTATGCTTCACTAAAGTAGTCGGGCAAAAATGCAAAAAGGCTTACATTATCGCGGCGCCAGTTCATTTACTCTTAAGGATTTTTTATTACTTTATAAGGTATTCTAAAGAACATACCTCGACGTCCTTGTAGAATACTAAAATGTAATTTAGTAACTCAAGAAGTAGGTGGTGCCGTTAGACCCGCCTGCTCCCACCTTGAGACCTAAACGAATAAAAGTACTCAAGAAGTAGGTGGTGCCGTTAGACCCGCCTGCTCCCACCTTGAGACCTAAACGAATAAAAGTTAGAGACTTCAGATATCAAAATAACAAGATCTTAGTCATTTAAAGTTTGTAATTGGTTTTTCCCGTACGTAGATGTTGGGATAAATGTATTTTATTTATGACATGCTAGTATTAAAGCTTATGAAAAATTCTTTGAAACTGAACAGTTAGATTTTATCCTGGCGTATATAATTAACACCTTCCAAGATAACACAAATATTTAATGAACATTCGAAGCGTCTGCTTCAAAATATCAGCACCATTCCAAATCCATTAGCCGTGTTTTGCTCCAAGTTATTTATTGATATGCTTTTATCATATCTTTCCTATTAGCGTATCACGGTCAAATTAAATTCGAACAAATTGACAGTTAGCTGGCAATTATTTTATATGGAAATATGCATTTTATGGCTTAAAGAAAAAGTGGTTTTAATTCAAAACGTGCAAAGTAACGTTTTATAGTTCACATTTTGAGTTTGAAATGTACCAATCCATTTCTGAAGCTATAAATGGGGCAAGTTTATTAGTTTATAGCCACGGTAAATTATTTTAAGTGCAGCTATCAACTTCCATATGATTAAAGTTCGTTTTGTTACGCGTAAATAACCACACCAAAGAAAATAAGTGAAGAAAATTGTATGGCCGGCTGCTTAATTGCACATTTTAATTGCTTTTATTATAATTTTTACAGGTTTTTAATCAAAAATGTAATGTAATAAAACTTGTATTTCTTGCCACTAGAATGAAGGAGTCTTTTACTATAAAACTTAATTACGCGATGTTATGTTGATAATCGATCTGCTTTGATCGGTCTTTTTGTTACTAGATTTTCACACCGATTTGAGATGACACCAAATTCTAGTCCCTATTTCTCTTTATTTTGTAATCATATAATAATAGTTTTTTCTCAAACATACATGGAAATATTGTCATTATTTACGAAAAAAGAACACGCGAAGTATTGTATTTACGGACAAAGAAAATCAAATCCATTACAGGAGCGTTTTTTTGCATTTGGAACATTACACCAAAGACTACAATATATTACTGGGGAATAGACGGTACTCTCATCTCTATTTCCGTCACAATTCTAAACGTCATCGTGTAGAAGTTAGGACATTACCGCAAATAGATGACGCTTTTTGTGTATATATATATATATATATACACATATACATATATATATATATATTCTACATAGTACCTACTTGTATTAGTTGTATTACCTACTAGCAGCGCCCCGCATTTTCACCCGCGTAAGTCTCGATCCCGTAGGAATATCGGGATAAAAATGTGCCTATGTGTTATTCCGGGAGTCCAGTTATCTCCATTCCAAATTTCATCCAAATCCGTCCAGCCGTTTCAGCGTGAAGAAGTAACAAACACACACATAAACTTTCGCATTTATAATATAAGAGGGATTCTTTCTGTAAATAACCTGTACCTATTGGATACAGTATCTGTACCTATACTATACAGTGCCTGTAAAGTATACAAGGATAGCTATAGCAATTTTCTTACTAGTTAACCTAAACTATATTTTGTCATACAGCATACTTTGATTATTTTTTTAGTACCTACCGCTACAATATAAAAATATACGTAGGTACCTACGTGACAGAATGATAACACAGTTTACTAGTACCTACATTGTTAATTAAGTGTTTATCTGTTGTACCTACGTAAATTAGGAAATCAAAAGCATTTCATAGTTAAAACTTATCTAATATAGCAAATTAGTTACAAATGTTCATTATTTTCCAATACTACATACTACACACGGGTTAGTAACAATGTCAGTGGCATGGTTCATTAGTTTGGTTCACATTATACACACATTAAAAAAATCCTAGATTTTTGGCTTCTTAATTTTTATTAATTTTCATTATCTTATGTTTTGAAAGTTATATCGTGTAATTTTGGTGGCATTTTAACTGGTATAACATTTATAAAGAGCACATGTGTGGACCAAGATAAAAAACAGGCCAAGTGTGATTCGGACTCCCGCACGAAGTCTTCCGTACCATTAACTACAAAAACGGCAAAAAAACAGGTTTATAAAAAAACAATAAAAGTTGAACGCAAAAAGTGGTCTCCCATCCAAAAACTGACCCCGCAGACCATCGCTTAACCTACATTAGGAGAAATCACGGTTGTTGTATGGGAGCCCCCTTAAATATTTATTTAATTATATTTTTTGTATTTGTTGTTATAGCGGCAACAGAAATACATCATCTGTGAAAATTTCAACGGTCTCACTATCACGGTTCATGAGATACAGCCTGGTGACAGACGGACGGACAGACAGACAGACAGACAGATGGACAGACGGACAGCCGAGCCTTAGTAATAGGGTCCCGTTTTACCCTTTGGGTACGGAACCCTAAAAATTACGATATGGTACTTAGATATTTTACACCCATATAAATTAAGGTGGATTTGCTTTTTCATAGAAACGTATTTTACGAAATATGGGCAAACAGAGTATAATTTTACATCGAAATGACTGTTGTTGGCTTTTATATTAGTTATAATTTGTGGGAAATTATGTTTGGTTAAAGAAAACACTGGATAAACGGCGAAAATAACTTCAAAATTTTAGTCCATACTATATTTATATTTATATTTATTTACTTTTTTCATACTAGTCATTTCGATGTTATTTTCGCTATCAATCCAGTGTTTTCTTCAAACCAAAAATGGTTTGCCGCAAATGATGACTAATAAAAAGTCAATAACAGTTATTTCATTGTAAAGTTAAAGCTCTGTTCGCCCATATTTGGTAAAATACGTTAGCATGGAAAAGCAACCACCTTAAGGCCTTCGATCACAGATGTAGTAGTAGAGCTTTTTTGTGAAAGAGTTCGTCCGGGGAAGTACTACCACCATACCTATTTCTGCCGCAAAGCAGTAGTGCTCGCATTGCTGTGTTCCGGTTTGAAAGGTAAGGGTGCCGGTGAAATTACAGGCACATGAGACTTTTCATCTTTATGTCTCAGGGTGGCGGGCGCAGTGCAATGCCGCATAGGTCGCGTCCTAGGTGGACGTGAACTGTGAGGTAATGCACTGTTCATAGGCAGAGGGTACCGTTAACATCAGGTGGGCCATCCGCTTGTTCCGTCATTCAAGTAGTATAAAAAAAAAGCAAAAAATTGGATGTATCTGTAATCAAAGTTTAAGGCGCAATAGGTTCACAGTATGCCTATAATGAGCTCTAGAATTTAACAGAATGAAATTATGAAATAATGGGGCTCCAATACAACAAACGTGATTTCTCCATATGTAGGTTAAGCAATGCTCTTGTCCATTTGAGCGCGAGTCCGACTCGCACTTGGCCGTTTTTTTTTTTTAGGTAGTCAATTCGTACTTTTTTCCTCCCCAAGTCCTTCAGGGCTGAGAGCAAGATTCCTCGAGAGGCTAAGTCAGGGTTTTCATGCGACTGAACGTGGTACCAGTGTTTGTTGTTGAGGTTCTCCACTATTTGAACAACATTATTTTCTTAACTGGATTTCCTTTTCAGATAATTGTCTGTACCCTGAAACATGAAAATAAAGTTGATGTTTTGTTTGTGCTTTGCCATTTCTAGGTGTCCGTATCTATTTAGTATATCAAGGGACGTCGTCGTCGTTTCGTATGAGGTAGTGCTGGCCTCTGGTGTCAAGAGTTTGTCAAGCCGCCCGAGGGCCTCTGACATGGCTTATCGACTGCTATTAATCAATAACAGCCGGGACCGACAGCTTAACGTGCTTATCAAGGGTAGCGTGTGCTGTCTTATGAACTTTTGCTGATTCATTTTAGCATCTTACTCTTGACTGCCTACCGAAGTCTTTTAAGTTGGTTTTCTTTTTTTTCTTCGAATCAGCTTCCACTTGTTCTCGAGGCACCACACATGCGCTCTCCACCTAGTAGTAAGAAGGATCATCAAATAAAGCTGAGCCGTGTTTGTTGCCTGATTCTTCTAGGTTTGGTAACGTTGGACAGGAGTAACAGGAGTAAATTTATTTTACAAGAGGATTTAAAATGATCCTTGTGATTTCAATGAATAAAATACTTTTGAATAGGAAATCTTGACTATCAGTTAACTATCAGTCCGGGCGAGTAGCCAGCTGAGATTATGTATATATTGTAAAGTTGAATGAAGGCATGATAGGTACAATACTCCAAAACTCTAACAGAGTACCTACCTAAGTACCTTTTAATTAAAAAGCTTCCTAAAAGAAGCAAATGTTTTGTTTGTCGCTATTTTTATTATCTTGAACTTGTACCATTATTTATTCTGTGCCTTAAATGAATCATGTAGGCATGGCAGTCTGTTCTTGGGTTAGTGGAAGACTACTGCAAAATGTCTTCGGCATTCACTTCGATTGTTGTAAATGAAGGTTCAATATCTTTTGTGGAACTTCCAACAATTCTGGAACCGATCTTTTTCTAGATTTGGGTTTGGAAAGTGCAGCACATCTGGAATTTTTAGTTTTGTTACATTTTAATGACTAAGTACATGTAGAAATTAAATACAACGAATGAAAAACTAACGTACCAATACTAACCATCTTTGAATAGTGAATGCACGTTCAATGAGTTTGGTAGGTACATAAAAAGACATTCTGAGTCCACAAGTGCTAACGAAGTCACTTTTTCACACATTATTACCTAGTAATACGAGTTCTGTCCCAAACGATAATTTTATTTTATGAAAATCAAAAAAATCCTAAATTTATTTTCCAAATTTTGAAGCAGTGTTGGCAGATGAGAATTTTGAAAAAGCGGGAGAGGTGCTTCACAAACGCGGATTTTCAACAAAAAAATCGGAACATTTTAATAATTCTGTTTTTCTAGCTCGAGGACAGTGCAGTAATAAAGATATACATTATCAGAACATTTATCACATATAATCTTGTATTAGGGATAAATTTCTAGCTTTGAAGTTGTTTTTTTCGTACAGAATCATACATAGACGACCTCTGTGGCGCGGCGTGCGAAGGTTGGCCTGCAACGCAGGAGGTTGCGGGTTCGATTCCCGCCTCGGAACAAACATTTGTGCGATCGCAGAAATTTGTGTTCAGGGTGTTGGGTATTTTTCTATGTATAATAAAAAATATCTATCTATGTAATATGTTGTATTAAGTATATCAGTTATCTAGTAACCATAACACAAGCTTTGCTAAGCTTGTGTTTGAAATGTTCGTTACCGTCAAGTTTTAGAAGATTTGTCAAGTTGTCGTGTATTATTATGGGGGGTCACGGGGGTCATTACCCCCCTCCTCCCACTCGGATCACCACTGACGCTTATTGATGTTTATAAATGATTATTCACACAAGAATAAGGGAATTTAAAAATGAAATAATGAAAACACACAATGTCAGTAAAATAAGTCCGGCGGTATTCCCGACGCGACGTGTAATTAGTGTAACCATGAGTGAGAAAAAACGGAGCTTTTCAGCAAATTCGAAAAAAACGGAACGTAGGTTTAAAGCGGAACGCGGAACCATTGGCAAAAAGGCGGTCTAAAAAGCGGAAAAGCGATGCATCTGGCAGCACTGTTTCCAAGGCAACAACAAACATTTTTCTTTTTTTTCTTCAAAATTTACAAAAACTTACTCACTGACATGCACCCACGCATGGCATGACATTGACATCTAAGTAATGCTTCATGATTGTCAATTTTTCAGAAGCCATTATATGAAGAGAAAAAGAAGATTTCCAATTAACCATTGCCAATGTAAAATATTTCCGATTAAATTAAAATTTTATAGAATGGTATAACTAACTAGCAAATATTTAATCGTTACCAAGTACAGGTGTAGTTAGTTTCCATACTAAAAGTTTCGAGCATACCACAGTGTTTTAAGAGAACACAGCATGCATTACACTGCTCCTGCAATGTTGTATGAAACGGCGAGCTGGGGTTATTAAATACTCTTTGATTGGATCTCTTTTATCATTATTGGCATACCAAAGTACTTAAACCTCTTTGCTTAGTACAAATTGCGTTCACGTGGCTGTATACAGTTTGCATTTCGACACAGGTGATAAATAAAAAAATTGGCGGCAAAGCTGAAAATTCATCTTGATTTGTTATTTACATACTTAATGAATATAAATATAATAATTAAAATGAGTTCCAACGGTTCAGAGAGTGAAATGGATATTGATTGTACTCCACCAGATTTAAGACAGAAGCCAAATTGGCAATGGAAAACCTGCATCCAGCGAAGTAAAAAAAAACAAAAACATGAAAAATATAAAATTCTATGAGTTGGAAAAACGAGAAAAAAGTGAACATTTTCTCTGAAACAGTATTTTTGGCGTATTTTAATGAGATTGCTAAAACTAAAAACCCTTCTAAATTATGGGCAATTTATTCCATGCTGAACTGTACTCATGTTAAAAACGTCATTGACTTGAAAAAATATGGAAATTTAACTACGACAATCGACAGGATCCAAAAGCAAAAAAACTTTTAAAAAAATTGGCGAAAACATAAAGCAATTTTTTATTAAAGCCCCAGGTGATATATATTTAGCGACAAAGGTAAATGTAACTTTTAATATTAATTAAATTAAATGCATATGAAAAGTATGTTTTATTTCCCTGCATTATACTGAGAAAAGCACTATATATATGCTTCGGCGGAAAAGACAATTGCCTGTCTCGTATTTAGTGAAAGCCTCGCCTACGGCTCGGCTTTTTAACCTTATATTCGACCTGCAATTGCCTATTTCGCGGCCTTTGCAATAATGTACTATTAATTGAAACTTCATTTAAATAAACTTTAGCAAAGCGGTTTTTAATGTTAAATTATTGCATTATCCTTTCTTAGATATTCTTGGATTATTCTTTCTTAGATTTATTAAAATCAAAAACGTTTTTTGTACCCCTTAGTTCATACCTAATTCCAAAACACGCGGTTACCTACGCTGCACCTCCTATGTGTTTTTGATGAAGCGATATCGTTGATTTTGATGGCAAAAAAATATTTATTTTCTAAACAATAATACCTCTGTTGTCCGTACTAAGGCACAGATTAATTAATAGTTACTAAGGTTTGGAGCAAAGAACTTTCAACTAACTTTTCATAAATGTGGTAAATTCCTACTTCCGCGTAGCTCAACTCTTTGTAGAATATTATGTACTCGTTATCAACAGCAAAGCGCTATGTAATAGTTATTATGTTACTCTATAATGGTACTTTTTACAGGCTTCTTAATTTTTAATTAGCAATTGAATTGTAATAAGTTCGCACGTATTCAATTTGCAAAATTACTACATAATGTATGCTTGTAAGTCTGGCTATTTCCTGTGGCTCTGTCCGGGCGCCGTGAAGGTTTGTAATTACAAATTACAAGTTATCGGAGGTTGATGCACCGGTCCCTTCCCGCGCCGCGCCGTGCGCCCCTCTCCTCACAAATGCACACATTTGATGGAGACAGGTTCAACAAACTGAGACGACGACGAACGCCGCGCCCGGAGACGCGACCGCACTTTTACGCCATTACTTGTAATGATGTTTTGAATTATTATAGAAAAATTACTGCGCAGAGACCCTTAATTACGGCTTTTGGCAAGGCGATGCCCTTTAGCAAAAACTTTTACGCTGACTTTCCAGGAAAGATATTCGGATAACAATGTTTTGTATGCGTCGTCCTGTTGCTGTAGTGTTTTGTTTAGTTTCTTTGGTAAGCAGCGGGTTTCAATTTGCAAAAAATAAAACTGCTATTATCGCTTCACGAAATTAATACACTGTATCGACACTTATGCCAGTAATTTTCGCGTTTAAGTGTAGTTGGTGTTTCTTTGTTCAATGACAAGATGATTAGATGGTGTTGTCTGTATTCCACAGAAGCATCATGTAAAAACACGTTGCGTGACATGAGTGTCTGTTGTTTTTATAAGCACTGTATGTAGGCGGTTGCAGTTTCAATCCGTGCGATGTATTTTTAGATTGCTCCATCTATTTATAACAGACCGGATCGCCGAGACCGGTAGCTGCCGGTGTATGATCGGACGAGTGAGCGACATGTCTATGTAGGTAATATCACTATCATCTAAGCCCCTAGGGCTTGTTCTGTCCGGTTCCAGCATTTATTTTCAGAACGACTGTAATGCATGGTTACTGCTATAGTGGATAAGTAAATGCATTCTTCCGCTTATCAATGTTATGGTAATAGGCACATTTAGATGTTGGATACATAGCAATGGATTTTAGGATTCAAATTTAATAAGTGCTTAATATGATTAAAAAGCCCGTTTACTACGTGACTCATTTTAGAACAAATGATGTTGATTGCTATTGATAGATCTTGATCGCTTCTAGAAATCGAAGTAACATACAACATAGCGTTTTTATTTGTCAAATGTACTTACAAACTATTTACCGTGGTTCCAATAGACTAATTATAAATGCATTGTATGTTTTCACATCGCGAGTATCAACTAAACAGTGGCCCGTTCCGGTTATTCCTGCTCGGCGATTAAAGTTGATTTGTGTGGACAGGACGGGGTCCGATTGTTTGCAATTAATATTTGCTTGTACTCGTAAATATTGGATGAAAAGTTCTGCTATGTTTGCCCACGCATTATTATTTATACTGATTGCGTATTTAGCACTTGCACATACAACACCTCGGTATTTGCTTGGCATCGTATTTTGAGAGCTTTTTCTGGTATCACATTGACCTATAGCTTCATGTTAGAGCTCTTGGAGAACGAGAATAAGAAAGAAAATAATTTGTGTAGGTATTTAAATAATTAGCTAATAAGGAGTTTTATTTAACCTCTTGTTTTATTTTAAATAGCCAGAATAAAAATAAGCCTTTGACTACTATCACCTGATGGAAAGTAACGATGTGGTCGAAGAATAGCACTTGTCTAAAAGATACCTTTGTCTTAAAGATCGGGGAAAACAACCGCTGGCAATGTGGCGCTGGCATTCTTTTGCTGTTTTAATTATTCTGAACTCGCCATGAGAATACCAACTTTAAAACTTTCTGGGAAAATCTGTTCGACTGTATCGCATCTGTCAGCTAGATTGAGGGAAGTCGCCTTACATTATATTGTGTCTACAGATAAAAACAGCAACGGAGAGCGTTCAGGATGGTTGGAATGCGCCCTCGGCGTGTCTCTGCTAATGTTTGGCGCCTTACTAGAGAGATGTTGTGCGCTCCTCCCCGAGCCAGCAGACACGCAGCAACACACGGACGCCTTACTGCTGCTGCCTGCGATCAAGGTACACTCATGTTCCACTGTCTTCATCTTCATAGAATTTAGTAGCAACGGAAAGAGCCACTGGGATTTCCCGTGTCACGGGTATCAGGAACTACGAGTACCATAACACTCAGATCAGAAACTTGCAGGCGCAGCAAGAATTGAACCCGCACCTCTCGCGTCTCAGCCGGCTACTCGCCCGCCGCGCCACAGATAATTTTACAATTTTATTGCGTACTTTACTGTCACGTTGTATAAGTGGGCACAGCGCCTTTGTGGACGCGTGACTTTATCTACTGCAGCAGTTTGTAGTACTTACTTTATTATAAATATATAAGAAAATAATAAATCCAGCTCACATAAATAAACAGAGGTCACACAGAGGTCGTTTTGTTGTGGTAACAGAGCCCTGCTAATTATGGCTCAGCAGTTATGTTAATTGATGTGTGGAATCGCAGGGTTATATGATATGAGAGGTCATAACTACGTGTGATATGTGGAATATTTCAGCAAAGCGCCAGCGAAAGGCAGTTTAAAACATCCTAGAAGTTGAAGGCTTTTAAGAGGAGTGTACCGCTACGGCCGGCGCTTGAGTCTTCAGGATATGAAAGAACTTTACAAGAACTTTGGAAATTCTGTCATCAAACTCTTATGTAATTTTGTATACCTACATAATCAATACACTCATATCATCTAGTCTAGACCCTTGTTTAGTCAGTTGTACAATTTGGTATGTGGTTTCCAAATTACACAGACTTAAAGATTTGTATGGAAATGTGCTAGTTTTACTCTATACAAGAATGGGAAACTGACAAACCAAAGGTTTCATTACAGTCTTTACTAGACTGTGTCTACAAAATTTCATTAAATTGAATTAATTAATATCCAAATGAGGGTCAAACTTGTATAGAGCGGGCTAGCGGTACACTTATCTTAATGATGGCTCAGCAGTTATGTTAATTATGTGTGGACTCGCAGGAGTATGGTATGAGATATTTGCTATTATTTATTCTGTGGTGAGTTCATAATAACAGCCGACGTGTGACATGTAGAATATTTAAACAAAACGCTTGTAAAACGCAAATAAAGATTTAAATATTTCAAAGCACGTAGATACGGAATGGTAGACTTGCTAGATAGAACTTGCAATTGTAAGCGATTGATGTCATAGAGGATTTTTGCAAGCTTTTATTTAACTTGGATTTCCTGTCTGTCTGTTGCTGACAAATCTTGAAATTCAATTTTAAACAAGTAACCTCCAAATTTTGTATACCTCTCACGTTCCTATGATGATAAATGTTATGGTGACAGTGAGCTGATCTGATGATGGAGACGGAAAGTGGAAAACGGAACTCTTCTATGTTTAATAGTAGTCTGGCAGTGTTTGGACTCATTTTTATCAGCTCACGGTTTCGATAATCTCTTCATAGTATAAAACAACGTCGCTTTCCGCGTCTGTAAATCCGCTAACTCCTAAACCACACAACGGATTTTGATGCGGTTCTCACCATCAGTTAGATCATTTTTAACTGAAGGTGCAACCCACGGTGAAACGAGGCCCATTTGAGGCTTCGCACGGGCAGTTATTGTTTTTTTTTTCCCGTGTGAAACCTGGTGGTTCGCTAGTTAATTTCATAGTAAAAATTAGTGGTTTGAAAATATATTATTAAAAAAACTTATTGGTCAGAATCCTCTATATTGTAATAAAATATTAGCATTATTTTTGTGGTTTCAGGCGTATATTCTAACACAGTTGGTTCATAATTGCTGGCGTCTAAGCGGAGGCGAAACGCTTAACTCCATACTCGTTGAATAGTTTTAATACCAGTTTTTGCAGTGCACGATGTACAGGCTACTTTAACAACACCTAACAATGCGCAGAAAAAGACGTGTTACATGTCTCACGACTCGTTCGATATATTTGCGGGCTGTAATCATGTATTTGTATGAATTATTTATCGCGCCGGCATTCATTTTTATTGCAGGTGTGGTCCGACTGGATGCTTTGCCACAGTAGCGTATGGAATCCACCAACGACGTTTGAAAACTTCCAAACTGAGTAAGTGTAATAGCTGCTCATATATTTTAACCCTACCCCAGCAAAGTCAAAAGGAATGGTTATGTTTTTATCAGTCTTTGTATTATGTTTGTACAAGCAGCGCCCCGCGTTTTCACCCGCGTAAGTCTCGATCCCGTGGGAATATCGGGATAAAAATGTTCCTATGTGTTATTCCGGGAGTCCAGTTATCTCCATTCCAAATTTCATCCAAATCCATCCAGTATTTTTCACGTGAAAGAGTAACAAATATCCATCCATCCATCCATACTTACAAACTTTCGCGTTTATAATATTAGTAGGAAGTAGGATAGGATAGGATAGGATTGACGTATGCACTGCGCATGTATGCGCTGTAGCGCCTAAACTACTCATCCGATTTTTATGAATGAGGTGTCAATCTATTTGTCCGTCTAAGCTGAAAAACAACATCAGGTGATGTTGTGGTTCAGCATAGACGGACCTTAGTTTTTATAACTTTTCACTTTGTACTAAATGAAGTGCAAATTTGATGTCATCTTTGTTTTACAGCTCTGAAAGCGACCCATGGGATTGGCTTGCGAAGCTTATGAACATCCTAGAAGCGTTGGACGACAAAACAATACAATTAGAAAGCGAATCTAAAGAAGGTGAGTTATGTTTCTTGAACCGGTTTCGGAAACTCGCATCATCATCATCAACAGTAGCTTTTAGACGTCCACTGCTGGACGAGGCCTTCCCCATAGAATGCAATGGGGGATTTGCCATAATCACCACGCTTGGCAGGCGGATTGGTGATAGCAGTATTGGTGTTGAGTCTCTCAAGTCCCTGGTGAGACACTGCTAGTTGGCAGTAGTTGGTTGGCATTTGCACCTACTTTGCGTGTTACTTTGCCTGTCCGAAGTAGGTGCAATGCACTTATTAGCATACTTCAAATCAGTTCGTTTTCGGCCGTCTTCGCGATAGCACGTCGCATGTTAATAGAAAAATGCCTTATTGCGCCATAGTGAACTGTAAAAATTCTTCGAATCGAAATCAGCTTGCCGTGCGAATGGAGATATTTCAAAAATAAATAAACATATAATGCTGGACAGCTTACACAACATTATCGATCCCCAAGCTAAACAGAGCTTGTGTTATGAGTACTAGATAACTGATATATTTAATATAATACATTACATAGATAGATATTTTTTGTTATACATAGAAATTACCCAGAACACCCTTAACAAATATCTGCAGATCGTACAAATATTTGTTACGAGGCGGGGATCAAACCCGCAACCTCCTGCCTGTGCGTAGCACAGAGGTCGTCAAATATAGTAGCATAGTAGGTACAAAATAAACCGGCACGCTTGGTTTCATAAAAATTTACGTGTTTACACACCGTCATTTAAGTGTCTATCTTGATTATGGTTTGTGAGCTGGACATACCACGGTAAAAACACTATCGATTCTAATTTACTTGTCTAATTAGTTGTTTATAAATGTTTGAGGGTGGCGAACGGTTCGCAGTAATGATTGACTAACAAAACACTACCGCAAATGGCTAGCTCATACAAATTCAATGTGACCGATTGAGTTGTGCGTCTATTCCCTTCGTACATGACTCATACGTGGATTTTTCACGGACAGTGAATGATCAAAAGCTAGTCTTTATTTCTTTGTAGGGACAGGGATGTATCTCCTTTTGATTCGGTCCCTCATCGACATATGTTGGATATGACCCAACGACAACCCCCAACTGTTACCTACAGTCCAGGGCCGCAGTCGCGCTATTTTGAACGTTAGGCCGTGGTGTGTCCGGCCTAAGAATAGACCTTCATCTCCTCCCGTGGATGTCGTAAATCGGAGATGAAAATGATATCGGTCACATTTAGATAAAATCACATTTCCGTGTTGTAATTGTCAAATTGTCAGTTAAGAGAATACCATTTGTGATATTTTTTATATTGACACTAGAGATCGGAACATGATGCGAACTCATTTAGACTATTTTTTATAACGGGAAATGCTGTTGATCCCATACTAGGATTGTCGGTGTCATATATCATGGAAATAGCTAACTATTCGTCATTTTATCCATACATTATATTCATCAATCATCATAATATCTATATTCATTGTGACTAGTGTATGTTATGTTGGCAAGTGGTTTTCTTTTTTTTTCCTATAGGTATTTTTAATTCTATACTTAATTACTAAGATTTTTTAATTTAATAGGCTGTGTTTAATGTTTTTGTTGAATTATTATTTTTATTTTGTATGCTATGTTATGATGACCTTTGCCCAGCAGTGGGACACAACAGGTTAAGGAAAAAAAAAATGCTATGTTATCATTATCAGCAGTCATATCACCGTTGGTCGTGATCTCGGTGAAATCTGGTTTTGGCTGAAAATGAGCGCTGGGTATTTTACTTGTACGTAACTTATCCAGCACAACGCTGAGCTGAAATCAATTTTCTGCAGCGATTTGGGACGCACAGAGGGTATTTTTACATACATATTTTATAGACACACGCCTTTTTCCCCGATAGCATAGCCTCAAATGGGCCTCTTAACACAGTGGGTTGTATCTTATCGTACGGTACGTGCAATTGTACGTATCTTTAAACGTAGTTATTTATAACTTTTGAAACTATCATGGTTATGTACATAATTTTCACTAGAAACGGGATATTTACAATGATTTTTGAGTTTTATATGTTATGTGGTATCGTTCGTAATAAAAGAGTGAGAAAGAGGGTAGATCGATATATCTGCCAATAACATCTACTCGCAAAGACTTTAGTCAGTTCTCCCGTGATCATGGCGCATGCAACTGTGCCGAAATATCGGGAACATATAAAACTCAAAAATCATGGTAAATATCCCGTTTCTAGTGAAAATTAGTTATTTATAGTTTAATTGGTCTTATCTTCCTATATTTGATTTAATATTCATTTTCTTTTCTTTTTTTTGTGTTAGTTTGGTACTTTGTTTTCATTTACAACATTTACAAGTAGTAGTAGAGCTTTTTTGTGAAAGAGTTCGTCCGGGGAAGTACTACCACCATACCTATTTCTGCCGCAAAGCAGTAGTGCTCGCATTGCTGTGTTCCGGTTTGAAGGGTAAAGGTGCCGGTGAAATTACAGGCACATGAGACTTTTCATCTTTATGCCTCAGGGTGGCGGGCGCAGTGCAATGCCAAATAGGGCGCGTCCTAGGTGGACGTGACCTATGAGGTAATGCACTGTTCATAGGCAGAGGTTACCGCTTAACATCAGGTGGGCAATCTGCAAGTTCCGTCATTCAAGTAGCATAAAAAAAAAAAAAAGAGTGTTTTCTTCTCTTCAAACTCTGAAACAACCGGGTCCCTAGTTATTGAGACATCCTATATGTGATCTGCTTAGCGAGGTATATGCCGGCTTATGTGATTTGTCGATACTGTATGTAACCGCAGGAGCCAAGTCACGAATGTGCTAACGACGAGATTAACAAAGTCCGTGTGATGCGTGCGCAAGTAGCGGCTACCTCTGTGTCGGGGCGACTAGGAGCCCTATCAAGCGCTGTGTTCAATACGGCATTAACCATAGCCGTTTTCTGATGCAGTTTATTTGATTCGTATTAAATCTAGAGGTTTTTTCTATTAGCCTCTGTGTGACGACCTCTGTGGCGCGGCTGGCGATGGTTCGCCTGAGACGCAGGAGGTTGCGGGTTCGATTCCCGCCTCGGAAAAAATATTTGTGCGATCTGCTGATATTTGTTCAGGGTGTTCTGGGTGTTTTCTATGTATAATAAAAAATATGTATCTATGTAAAGTATTGTATTAAGTATATCAGTTAACTAGTACCCATAACACAAGCTCTGGCTTTGCTTGTGGCTAGATAATATTGTGTGAAATTGTCCAGCTTTGTTTATTTATTTATTAGCGATGACGATAGTAGAACAGTCCGAACAGTGTATGAGTTTGACGTATGCGATCGTAATGGCACGTGTAGCAGCCAGCTACACGTACTAGCTTTAGCACATTTTGATGGTATTTGATGTGAGGATAGATGGGCAAGAGGGGCTTTTCTCTTGACTAAAGTGGTGGATTTGCCCTAAGGCCCAGTAGGACCGGGCCTAGGGGCCAGATATTAGGGGTGGCAAATCGTGACAAAAAAAACACTGTTGATAGCAAGAAATAAATCAAATGCAAAGTACCTAAAAGTCTGCGCATGTTATGGCGGGCCGCACTGCACCGCGACGTATAGCAATAATCTTTCTAAATCACTTTTATTACGTATAAAAATATAAGTAATTATTTCGTACGTATAAAATATTTCGTACCTGTAATATAAGTGATTTAGAGGCCAAACGAGGTGATAGCGGCAAATCCCCCTATTGCATTCTAGGGAGGTCACGTCCACCTTGGACGCGCCCTATGCGGCACCCTGAGACATATAGATGTAAATCTAGAATCATATTACTGTGTCAGGGTGTGTCGTGGCGCGCCAGAACGCAATCGCTTACGTTTATTACCTATGACTAGATTCACATTATTAGGTTCACGCGTCACAACACAACACAACCTACTACTGACACACCCCGACACAGTAATATGAACCTGGTTTAAGTCTTATTTGCCTTTAATTTAACCTGCATTCTTGGAACCCTCTCCACGTGAGTCCAACTTGCATGTTAGCCTTTTGTTATATCCAAGGGATGTGTGTGTGCAGGTGCGATATGCGTGCGGCTGCCGGAAGACGCCACGCTCGGCGGCTTCACGCCGCTCATGTACATGGAGCCGGGCGTGGCGTGGGCGCGCGCCGAGCCCGCCGTGCCCTACCACGCGGCGGAGCACGCTCTAAGGACGCAGAAGCTGCTTTTCTTTGGAACAGAGTGAGTATTTACACGACACAGGGAATCCTAGCGTGGGATCAGAACTGTATATGTGACTGTTGGATGTTATGTTAAGTATATTATTCCCAAAACATCACATCAGGGGGGCAATTCTCGGATTGTAGACATTGATTTCGAATAGAGATATGTCGAAACAAGATGGCGATTGTTGAATAAAATCTCTACATTCGCACATCTTGTTTCGACATTATAATCTATTCGACATCAATGTCTACAATCCGAGAATCGCCCCCTGATTCGCATAAAACCAAAAGTGCTAAAACTATGTATGAAAAAAGTTGTCCAAAGTGACAAGATAATGTGAATGCGTGTTATATCTTCGCGTTATATCGAGGCGGGAATCGAACCCGCAACCTACTGCATCGCAGACGAACCTGCGCCCGCCGCGCCACAGAGGTCATAGGTATCTAATGTATCATGATTCTTAATGGATACTGAGCTGCATAGCGGACTGAAGGTCAACTCGGTCATCGACGAAATACAAATTAAATTATAGGCCTAGCGCTTAACTCAGTAGCCTCGTGAGGTATGGGAGCGGCACGGGAGGGGTGACATGTAACGTAAAGAACTGTCGGGCTACACACGTGATGAAAATTAGTGAAGATAGATCTTACGTTATTTACAAATAAGTACCTAAGTCAATGCGAAAGAGAATAAAATACTTGTTCAAATAATTATTATATTTAATACTAATATCAATATTTTCAACTTAACTTTCAATTTATTAGCTTATGTCCATATCGCTACTCGAATCACTGTCAGTATGGCTGGAATCACTTTCGTTATCTGAGTCGTCATCTCGTAATCTTATTATAAATTGATCCATTATATCGTCGCTAAGATGGTCGTTATAAACAACATCTTTCGTTTGAGCTCTAATCCGAGGACCCATCTTCGGTTGCTAATCTCGTGTACGTCTTGTCTAAAGCAGCCGGTCCAAATAACACGTATTGACAGCAGCGAGATCGCCGCTCGACTGACGTCAAGTGACGTCTCGCGACATTTGACATAAGAAAATCACCACTCTCCCGTGCCGCTCCCATACCTCAGGAGGCTACTAAGTTGAACGCTATACCTGTAATAATGATATCGTTGTACGTGTGCGTGGCAGGTACCTGGTCGGCGTGGATCCCCCGGTGCTGCGGCTCGAGTACCCGGCGGCCTGCGCGCCGAGGTACGTCAGCGCAGTGCAGAGGGCGCAGCCCGACCATCCACCGCTGCAGAATTTGGTACGTCTCTGACTTACACCCGATCACGCCCATAAGACGATATGTTACAATTTTGGGGTTGTTGCGTTACATGCTCACTCAGTAACAGTAAATATTACAAATTTAATGTTAATACAGTAATTACTTGAGGATGTAATCTCAATAAATCATAGACAAGAAACACGATTGGTGAAACTGTTTTTGAAAGCTTTAGTTATTAAAATTGGCCCTCCTAAAACTAAATAGACAATATAATAATCGTAATTTTTTATGCTATTCAGTAGTACTCACTTAAATTAATGGCTATAATTTTTTTTGTATATTTGCTACTTTAGAAGCAAACCGAAGTTTTATCATTTGTCGTTCACGTTAGTTACTTCCTAGCTGCAAAAATCTATACCTCCTCTCTTCCCGGGTTCAAGTGAGCAATAGCTCTGTCTCTTTCTTAACAGCTGTTGTTTTCTTGCTATACTCCGCCTATTCGATATTTTAACATATCGCCATAAGGGTTAAGCATGTAACTCAACGGTGGCGCAGTATTAAATTTGTAAACGATGCTAACCCAATTTGGTTAATTTGGGCCGCATTGCTTATTTTAAAGATTTGAACAAAAGCACTTGTCTGAAAAAATAGCCACCTAGCGTGTTTTAAAACTATTTTCAGACTGAAGATTTAGAAGACGATGACAGCGCCAGTGCCAGTGTGAGCGGGCCGGCCAGCCTGTCGGAAGGCTCCGTCGCGGAGGGCGCAGACGCGCTCACGCGGAGACTACTGCGCAGGAAGGAGCTCCTCGAGACTAGGAAGGCGACCTTGGACCGCCAGCGGGAAAGGGTGCAGGTACATCAGAGAACCAGCAAATAAGCAGATGTCTCAGTAGATAGCAAATATACTAAAAAAAAATGTACAAAAAACAATAAACAATATATAAATTGACTTTACTATAGTCAAGATGTCTGTGGTGTATCCGGCCTGAGAATATACCCCTCCGTCTCCTCCCATGGATGTCGTAAAAGCCGACTAAGGGATTACCCGGACTTGTTGTTAAGATTCGTTGGTATAAAATTTGTCCTGGCTGCTAGATTATTATGGAATGTGTTATTACTGGAAGAAAGCGTTAGCCGAGTCGGTCGTGGGAAGCAATGGCGGCGATGTGCTCACCCCTTGTCACGTCTATATTCCACGATGGTGCAACCCACTGTGAAAAGAGGCCCATTGAGGCTCTGCCTACCCCTTCGGGGAAAAAGGCGTGTGTCTATGTATGTATGCAATATCAGTCTATCAATAGTCACCAAAGAGTTTCATGAATAGTCTGCAGGCAGTATTTACATAAGCATAACATATGTAATGCATACATAGCATTGTGTAGCATAAGCTACACAATTTTGACATGTGATATACAGGTTTCTTTGTATGTCTAGTAGTTTAACTCAATGGTCGCAGTAGTATATTCAGTCTCCGAAGTAGTCTCAGTAGTATAATATTCAGTCTCGGTAGTCTAGTCAGTCTCAGTAGTAACTCTGTAAGAATTCGACACGTTTTTCGCTATCAAAGTGAAGTGTGCGGAAATAATAAAGAAATAAGAACACTGCAAAACTCCGCAGATATAATAATTCTTACAGTTTTTGGGTTGAGAGTGGTGGCTAGTACTAAATATTTATGAATCTACTAGCTGGGGGCCCGCGCTTCGCGCAGGTTCTACAACTTTTGGAAATTTCTTGAAAGTTCTTGAACTTTTTCAATTTTTTCTAGAGGTTTTTGAACTTTAAGAAATTTCTGGAAGGTTCTAGAACTTTTGGAAATTTCTCGAAAGTTCTAGAACTTTTGGAAATTTCTCGAAAGTTCTCGAACTTTTTCAAACCTTTCTGGAGGTTCTCGAACCTTCTAGAATTGTCTTGTACTTTCCAGAACTTCCCCGAAGTTTTCGAACTTCCTCGAACCTTCCAGAAGTTTTGGTTGAGTTTCAGGTCAAGTTGAACTTCTTCATGGATGGGAGGGTTGGGGCTACCCTACGGTTAAACCTTTTTTGGGCTGCATTGGTTCGTTTTTGAGTTTTATCGGAACATATCGACATGCGACATACCAACTTTCTTTTATAATATATATAGATTATTGATTGTAAGCTTGATATTGCAGGAGATCCTGCGCAGCGGCGCCGGCAGCGACGAGATCGAAGTGCGCCCGAGGTGGCTCATCCCCGACACCAACTGTTTCATCGACCACCTGCCGCTGCTGAAGGCGATCGCCGGCGCGCCCTCGCAGCCCTACTTGTTCGCTGTGCCGTTAGTCGGTTAGTACTTACTAACTAACTACTCAAACTTATTTTCATATCAATCAACTTTTTATGGTGAAGGTCGGTACTCCGGCAGTTGCCATTTTGAATTTCTCCTTATTCAGCTAGATAAAGCTAGTAACCTAAATAGATCTTGTCTTCTTAATGCCAGTCCATTGTCTAATTTTGCGTCGCCAAGATGTTTTTCTTTTTCCAACACCTACCCAGTATTGTTATCAGATGGTTTCGCTTAAGCTTTCGTAAGACATGTCCAAAGTAGGCAACATTTCTTTGCTTGATGTTGGCACAAGATCCAGCCTTTTAATAAACATCCGTTTGGGAACATTAATGTTAGTGACTTTATCAAGGAAAAAATTTATTACGCATTAGTAGAACTTTTACGAGTTTGGGGTGCCGGTGTAATTACTGGCACATGAGACTTTTCATCATTGTCTCAGGTGGCAGGTGCAGTGCAATGCCGCATAGGGCGCGTCCTATTTGGACGTGACCTAAGAGATAATGCACTGTTCATAGGCAGAGGATACCGCTTAAGATCAGGTGGGCCATGTGCTAGTTGCGTCACTTCAAGTTGTATTAAAAGAACAAAAAGATGTTAAGATTTATCAAATCAATAACATCAAATTATGTTGCAACACGCCGTACTAGGATTAGCCATTAATTTTATTGCTAGTGCTATGACATTTATGTATGATAGACCTACTTATTTATGTTTCCGTAACCAAACGTGCCAATGGGACCCATCACTAAACGTGTCTATGTGTGATCATCACATCTCGGCAGCTGTAAGAAGTAGCTAGTTGAAACTCTTACAGTTTATGTGTTATCGTGGCATATTGTGACAATATTTTTACATAGGAATATCTTCATGCAAAACAAAAATTAAAATATCAAAACAGTAATTTTTTATTCTGTCAACATATTCGTGTTTTCTGGCCACAGGGACCCTCAGATATCAATTTTGAAAGCAATCGGGTTTAGTAACAAAAAAACAAAATGGCGGCCACTTTTTTAAATTCTGACTAAAGATTCGTGTTCTAATAACGATAACGATTTTGAAAGCAATCGGTACAGTAACAAATAAGTTCAAAATAAATTAACAAATGAAAGCTACGTTGTTATCTTGACTGCTGTATGATATTTCCACCTGTGTTTATGTTTACAGTGATAACGGAGCTGGAGGGTCTGCAGAAGTGCAGCCGCGTGGGCGGCAGCGCGAGCGCGGCGCTGTCGTGGGTGGCGGGCGCCGGCGCGGGCGTGCGGCTCGCCACCTCGCTGGGCTCGCTGCTCGCGTCGCGCGCCTTCACGGACGAGCGGGAGCAGCTGCGCTCCACCAACGACGACAAAGTGCTGGCGACTGCGCTCAACCTGCACGCTAACCTCACCGCCGCAGACTCGGGTGAGATATACACTCATTATGTATGCGACTGTTGGGTGTTATGTTAAGCTTTTAGCTTACTAGCCTTTTGCCCACGGCTTCGTACTGGTGTCGGGATAAAAAGCAGTCCCACTCCCCATCATCGCCGATGGTTTCAGTAACCGCATTTTGTGTTGGAGAAATCGGGCAAAATTAAAAAACCCCCATCGCAATGAAACGGCTGAACCTATTTTGATCAAACATAGCTAAGAACACTCCCGACAAATACACCTTTCAAACAAACAAATCCGTTCGGGAGCTACGATGAGACAGACAGACAGAGAGACACACACACACACACACACACACACACACACACACACACAAACGCTCGCGCACACGCACACGCACAAACACACACACTCACACCCACACCACACACACCACACACACAGACACGTCAAACTTATAACAACACTTCGTTTTTACGTCGTGTGTTAAAAATGGACAACAACCAAATGAGTCTTTCGTTTATTACCAGAAGTCCACTGCTGGACATAGGACTCCCCCATAGAATGCTACGACGCACGGTCTTGCGCCGTCTCCATCCACTGCCTTTCTGCGACCTCTATAATGTCTTTGGTCCATGGAAAGGGGGCATTCCTCTTCTGCGTCTTTCTGCCCCAACGATTATCAGTACTGCAAGCTATATGGTCTGCAAATGGCCACTTCAACTTGCTAATTCTGAGAGCTATGTCGGTGATCTTGGTTCTTCTACTGATGTCCTCATTCCAGATTCTATCACGTCGTGAAACTCCGAGCATAGCCGTAATTTTTAGTTTTCCTTTGCGCCCAATATAATAATGGGACCTAAAAAAATGGTACGGTATGGTTTGATTGTCACACTCAGTTACGTATAATCGTAACATTACACCATGCTTATTGGCATTCGGTGAATGGCGGCGCATTTATGAATTCGCTGCGCCTTATCAGTTAAACCTATTATTGCTACGCTTCACAATCATTTATTAGCAATGTTTCATGCTTCACGCCGGGCTGGTATAGAATACTGCTGCCATGTTTGGGATGGCTCTGCCAAACACCAGCTTGCTGCCTTGGTCTCGATTGAACGCAGAGCTTTCAGGTTTATAGGTGAGCAACATATGGCGGAGACTAAGATCCAGAGTCTCGAGCACCGCCGTAAAGTCGCATGCCTTTCGATCTTCTATAGGTTACATTTAGGGTAATGGTCCCACGAACTTCACGATCTCATCCCATCATCTCCTTTTTATCATAGGACGAGCAGACGCACGGCTCGGTACAATCCTTACCTCATTAGTATACCCTCTATTCGTACTAAACGATTCAGTTCTACCTTTATAATGCGAACTGTAGAATACCCTACCGTCGTCTGTCTTTCCTGAAAACTATAATCTGAGTCTCTTCAAGGCTAGAGTGAATAGGTGCCTTCTAGACCTTTGTGCTCCATCTTTGGCCACATCGTCAGTTACCAACAGGTGAGATTGTGGTCAAACAGAGGTCCAACATAGTAAAAAAAAAAAACCTGTACAAGTCCCCTGCTGGACATGGCCTCTCATTAGAACGCCACGACGACAGCTCTCCAGCCGCCTCCATCCACAGACTTCCTGCTACCTTTAAAATTTGTCTGTCGAGGGGCGCCATTCCAGGAACTATATGGCCTGCCCATTGCCCGTTGATCTGACCGTTGCACTTGTAAAGCAAAACTTAAAGGACCGTCCCCTCCACCTCCTCACGTGGATGTCGTAAAAGCCGACTAAGGGACCTAATCCCTTGATCCTAGGGGATGAGTAGCAGCATCAACCTGTGTAAATGCTGTATGCTGTACGACCTCTTTGGCGCTGCGGCCGGGTACCCGTATGAGATGCAAATATTTGTTCCGGGTCAGAGTGTTCTGGTACCATGGTGGACACAGGGAATCCTAGTATGGGATCAGGGCTATGCATGTGACTGTTGGGTGTTATGTTATTATGTATGTAATACTGTAAATTTCCCATTGCATTATATGGGGAATGCCTCGTCGCACTGTGGACATAGAAAGACTGCTGATGATGATGATGTTGTTGTTGTTTCGTATGAGGTAGTGCTGGCCTCTGGTGTCAGAGTTTGTCAAGCCGCCCGAGGGCCTCTGACATGGCTTATCGACTGCTATTAATCAATACCAGCCGGGACCGACAGCTTAACGTGCCCTCCGAAGCACAGAGCGATGGAAATCCGCACATAACTTAGAAAAGTCACTGGGGCGGAGCCTAGGATCGAACCTGGTATCGTTGGATTCTGAGTTGCACTATTGAATCGTTAGGCTACCATCGCTGTTGATGATGATATGGTTTTTTTTAAGGTAAAATTAGTGGAACTGTATAAGTATTAATATGACGACCTCTGTAGCGCGTCGGGCGAGTAGCCGGCTGAGATGCCAAAGGTTGCGGGTTAAATTCCCGCTGCGGGACAAATGTTTGTATGATTTGAAAATGTTTTTTCCGGGTCTGGGTGTTACGGTGGCATGGTACTCGTAGTGTCTGGTACCCACGACACAGGGACTCCTAGTGTGGGATCAGGACTATGTATGTGACTGTTTTATGTTCTGGGGGCTTAGTACGAGAATTTGATAGTATTAGAAACTATATGAAGTTTCGTTTCCTTCAATTCATTTACTGACAGCGTCCTTAGTTTCCTCCTCGTTTCCGCTAGGGGTAAGGTGCTGTCTCAACGAGCGAGAGAATCGCGCCGATATTAACGTCGTGCCATGTATTTCTATGAACGCGTCTCCACATGACACATGTTATCGCGGCGATGTTTTTTACGCGCGAGCGCGGACTCGTCGCGATTCTCTCGCTCGTGGGGACAGCGCCTTAATGTTAATGTATGGGAGGAAACGCCTTCTCGTTTCCACTAAATAAATCGCTGCAAGTAAATGTATGGGAGGAAACGAAACTTCATATAGTTTCGAAAACTATCAAAACACGTACTAACTCCCTGTTGGATGTTATGTTAACTGCATTTATAAACCCTTTTTCTGCGAAATAAATGTTTGATTGGTGATGATGACTGTGAGGTGATGGTTGCAGAGAGCCGGTGCGAGGAGGGCGGCGCGGCGGCGTGCGCGCGGCGCGTGCGCGAGGTGGTGCTGCTGACGGACGACCGCAACCTGCGAGTGAAGGCGCTGGCGGCCGAGCTGCCTACGCGCGACCTGCCCTCCTTCGTGCAGTGGGCCGGCTTGCACGCTGCGGTGAGTACCACGACCGCAACCTGCGCGTGAAGGCGCTGGCGGCCGAGCTGCCGACGCGCGACCTGCCCTCCTTCGTGCAGTGGGCCGGCTTGCACGCTGCGGTGAGTACCACGACCGCAACCTGCGCGTGAAGGCGTTGGCGGCCGAGCTGCCGACGCGCGACCTGCCCTCCTTCGTGCAGTGGGCCGGCTTGCACGCTGCGGTGAGTACCACGACCGCAACCTGCGCGTGAAGGCGCTGGCGGCCGAGCTGCCGACGCGCGACCTGCCCTCCTTCGTGCAGTGGGCCGGCTTGCACGCTGCGGTGAGTACCACGACCGCAACCTGCGCGTGAAGGCGTTGGCGGCCGAGCTGCCGACGCGCGACCTGCCCCCCTTCGTGCAGTGGGCCGGCTTGCACGCTGCGGTGAGTACCACGACCGCAACCTGCGCGTGAAGGCGTTGGCGGCCGAGCTGCCGACGCGCGACCTGCCCCCCTTCGTGCAGTGGGCCGGCTTGCACGCTGCGGTCAGTCTTAACCCCGACCTTTTAAAACAAATAGAACCAGTTTTTTTATATCTGCCCTTTCTACTAACTTGTAGCTCTATGAACTTAGTTTTAGCGCAATTGTCAATAGCGCCATCTATTTGTTCCTATAGATTGATAGTTCTATGTTTGACCGCTTTTAAAGTACGGCGCTATGTTATCGGAGATATGGTGGGCGTGAAATGGGAGCGTTGCCTAAAAATCAAAACCTAAAAAGTCTTGCCAACGTCTTAAGACAGCGGCACCGCTAGGCAGAAATCTTCATTAAAAAAACGCCACGCGCCGCTCGAAAAAGCAGTTTTTATTAAATATCTCGAGAAATATAGATAATTTAAAAAAAACCCTTGAGTGAACCCTCCGTTTTATTGTATTGATCTTATTTATCAAATTTATACCCAATAATCGGTACCATATTGACAAACATTGAATCTAGCCAACAGTAACTTTGGTATTTTTATGGGAAAATTTTGTCCTATCGTATTTCGGTCTGGGTGATGCCTCGGTATTATAATGTAGTATCCATGCATATTTTTAATTTGAATATTGTACTTGATTTAGTCAGTTAAAAATCTAATCTAAGATTGGTAATTTTGCGTTATATCCCACCTTAATAGTAGTCTCTATCCTACTTCCTATCCTAGATTATGCAGACGTGTGTTATCCCGACGCTACCGAAGAACAGCTTAACAAACTAGAGCGGTTGTTGAATCTCTGCATCAGGTACATTTATGGTCTACGTAAGTACGACCACATTTCACACTACCGCTCACAGTTAAAATGGCTCAAAATTCTATACCGTCGGGATACACACTTACTCTGTCTCTTTTACAACATCCTCCACAATCCTCTTTCTCCAAACTATTTAAAAGAACGTTTCCCTCCCCTTTTTTCTTCTGACCATCTATCTCGATCCTCTCAACATCTTCTATTCACGACCCCTGCCCATAGGACCTCTTTTTACTCATACTCTTTTACGGTCACTTCGATCAGATTTTGAACTCTCTTCCAGTAGAAGTTAGGAAAGCCACTTCCAAGGGAATCTTCAAGTCCAAACTGTATCAATACTTTTTGTCATTGCAAAATGTCCAACAAAATTGAGCTTATGTTATTTATTGAATTATTTATATATATTATATTATGTTAGGTATTTATTTAGCTAGTTATTTAGAGTAGGTATTTTATTATGTTAATAATTTAATCTCAACCTATAATTAATTTTAATAGCACTACCACCCACTCTACATTACGCAAAGGTTAGCTGGAAGGAAATGCTAATTAGCATTAAGTTCGCCTATGTACTGCTTTTTGTCTTGTGCAATAAAGAATTTTCTATCTATCTATCTATCTATCTATCTATCTATTCAGAATTACCTTAATAGACTTGTAAGACGTTGCATGTTTACTTGAGTGTACTTGGAATAAGTGCGCGGCATCAGATGAGGTAAATTAATTTAAGATACCGTATCCGTAAGTCTTTTGATTAATAAGGTGGATGCTCACGCTTGTGGCGCGAAGTTATTTTTTTTTGGTGTTTTTTGCCCATTACAGCTCATCAACACTTCTTCAGATAACAAAAGTTGATTTCGCGAGAACTAAGAGTCTTAACACACATATTTTAATTGATAGTATCTCATAAATATCACCAGTTTAGCTTCCCTCACTCCCTTACAGAGAACACGAATCTGTAGTCCGAATTGGGAAAAGTGGCCATCATTTTGAGCTTTTTTGTTACTAAAACGGTTGCTTTCAAAATCGATATTTGAGGTTCCCTGTGTTCAGAGAACACGAATCTGTTGTAAAAATATCAAAAATAATATTTAAAAAAAAAGTAAAAGAAAAAGGATTTACTATTCTAAATATTGTTCCTACTTACATACCTATTGTGGTTCACAGTAGTCGGGTTATAGGTTTTTAACTGTTTATCACTTGTTTACTTGGTACCGCCTGGTAACCTCTACCTATAACAATACATTACCTCCCAGGTCAAATCAATCTAGCACGCGCCCTATGTGGCATTGCACTGCGCCCGACACCCAGAGATATAAAGATGAAAGTCTCATGTACCTGTAATTTCACCGGTACCAATACCGTTCAAACCGGAACAAAGCAATGCGAGCATTGTTTTTGTTTTTCATTTCATTTATTTAATTCAATAACAATTTACAATCGTATGTGAAATTACATAATAAAATAACATACAATAAGGACTTTATACAATTCAATTTTAAAGATAATTAAGTATTGCTCCTATTCAAAATGTCATATAAATTCACAAAAAGTCAGAATAATAATTAAAGTCAGAATAATAAAAATATAATGTCAGGTGCTATCAATATTTACATTAGTTAGGACAAGGTCATCTAAAGAATAATAGCACCCTTCCAACAAAAGCTTTTTTAGTCTATTTTGGAATACGCTTGGACTATCAATGGTCTTCATTACAACAGGTAGCGAGTTATATAATTTAACTGCCTGCCTATAATTTAACTGTTGCAGCAGAAATATATATGGGTGGTACTTCCCCAGACGAAAAAGCTCAACTTGAATGCCTTCTAGTCAAACTGTTTTACTGAAAACCTAGGATTATCCTTGGAATAGCTACACAGTAAATAAAATAAAAATAAAAATAAATAATGCTGGACAGCTCACACAACATTATCTAGACCCAAGCTAAGCAGAGCTTGTGTTATGGGTACTAGACAACTGATATACTTAATACAATATATAACATAAATAGATATTTTTTATTGTACATAGAAAATAACCAAAACGAACACCCAACATCTGCAAATCGCGCAAATATTTGTTCCGAGGCAAGAATCGAACCCGCAACCTCCTGCGTCGCAGGCGAATGTTCGCCCGCCGCGACACAGAGGTCGTCAGTGTTTTGTCTTTTTGTGACAAGCAGAATAAATTTCGATCGAAAGAGACAAACGATTTGTAACTATTCCTACGATATTCCGTGTTTAATAGTAGCACGGTTAAACATTAAGTTGTATGTAAATGTATTGATGTATTCGTATGCTTTTGTTACAGATTAATAAAGGCTAATCTATTGACGTGCCTGCTAGCCGTCAACGGTCGAACAGAGTCCAGCATTACGCTCATTGACACCTCACACCGCGCGAAACAGTGCTTCAATATATTGTAATCGCATTCTCCGGCATGTTCCCCGCGGAACCTCATTATAGCATAGGAATTGAGTAGATTTAAGTGAAACTACGCCGATACACGGTTGGAATATTGATTTGGTTAAAAGCTCCAGAATTCCACCTCTGTGTTCCTGATAAAACAATATTGTTATTTTTTTACTTATTTTTGTTTATTTTTTAGTTTGCTAGGTGATAGATATCGACGATTCAGTGATTCTGAGCTTTTATTTTTATTTACTGACTATTGTAATATACATAAGTATATCTTTTATTTTTGTAGCTAGGTTATAGTAACTAATTGTAATTACGAATCGATAGTCAAGTACAGGTTGCATGGTCTCAGTTCATTTACTACGACTACATTATGGTTTGTTCAAGTCCTCGCACGTTTAATGTTTGTATCATCTTACCTTAGCCACCTTAAGAGTTATTTCAAGTACATTTTAGCGTGTGTTTCGTGCTCGAGCCACTAGCGAGATGATTGCTAGACGCTAGCTTATACGTTAGAATAATTTGGAACATTATGCCTATTAACATTTTAAACACGCCGTCATCAAATAAACTTTGAATTGAATTTTTATAATTATTTGGTAAAAAAGTAGTACAAAGTTGACATTATTGTGTATCAATTAAAGTTTGCTTAGACTAATGAATTAATAAAATACAGATTATTGTTATTATAATGTTTTTATGGAAGCTTTATAACAACGTTCATGTTTATCGTTTGAACGAAACACGAATTTTATTCTCATATAAGATTTGGGCTACACTTGCGATCTAGTGTTATCAGTTACCTCGTAGATTTGCCACTCAAAAAAGATCTAACTAGAACAGCACTCAATCAAGGCTGCACGACTAGTCCAAGCATTATTTTGAGCTTCAATTAACTATATATTGTTAAAGCAGATTTGTTACAAAGTAATTAGAAAACGGTTATAAATTAGGTAAAATTATATTTCTTTGTAGATATTAAAAGTATTATATAAAAACGAATAAATAACTAGTTAACAAAATGTAAAACACATTGTTTTTCATTTTTGGAAACAATTTGATGCTGTTACTTTTAATCATGACGTTTTTAATAAACATTGGATTATTTCAAAATTATCTTACAATTTTATTTAACGCACCCTTCCTCCATTGAACACATCGAGCAACGCAGGCCTTCCGTGTTGCTCGATGATTGAACATTTAATAATAGGAGCAGCAAACTAAGCAAAGGAACCTGACGTACAATACCACTACGAAACGAATGGGCCTCGGCAATCATCGGCTTTTCGAAACAGAAATATGATTGCAAGTTATTGAAAAAGCGATAGAACGTAACGACGATTGCCGAGGCACGTTATTGGAGTTAACTACCACGGTACACAAATAGATGAGGAGTAAAATCGTAAAAAGTGAAGTCGTTATGTTTTCTGAACCGGACTGGGCCCTTATTCGCTATGACCATTCATAATGTATTCTGATTCTGAACGATGATTCCACGCAGATATCGTAACGAGGCCGCGTTATGTCACGTTTGGTCATAGCGAATAAGGGGGCTGGAGTAAAGTCAGTCGCGCTTCGGAGATAACAACACCATTTTTTGTTTTGCAAGTAGTACCAGTAGTAGTACACTGTTCGAAACGCTTCACCAGGTCACGCCGATAACTAACATTCTAGGTAGGTGTTTAATTAAAAATTGATTGCTGTGAAATATGGGTATTATGTTCATTATACTAGAGAAGGCCGGATTAGCCTTGTATTAACAAAAACTGGGCACAAAGCTCGTGAGCGCCGCGGTTAGATGGTACTTAGTTGTGGATAATCCGCACTGGCAATGAGGCAAAGCTTGCGAAGTGCTTGGGAGGAAGCAGCACACTGTAACGTGTTACAAACGAATATAGTAAATCTATTCATGTCCGTTCAAGTGAGAAATTCCAATGTCTTGAGCAATGGGAATTGGCAAGGTTCCGAGGCTAAGCTAGGCACCGCACTGGGGCCGCGGTTGTAAAAGCACCGTTATTCTTATTTACTGTGCGCATCTTGCTTTAGGCGCTGCCTTAAAGTTACGAGATAAATTCACATGCTATTTATGAAGGCATCAAGTATAAATCCTGGAATACTAACTAAAGTTATTGATGGTAAAATAACACACGACTATTATGGTACCTACCTAAGATAAAACTGGGGGCAGACTCACCGTCACACCATTTTGTGCCACTATGGGCAAGTGCCTAGGTACATATAATTTCATCCAAGATCAAGAATTCTCGTTATAAAAAGTACCTGCTCAAAATAAGGTTCGGATCATAATGCGATCTAGCGTCGATGTCATAAATGTCACATTTTCGCTTCCCGCCATTTTCGAAAAGAAACGTCTACTTTTATTTTATTTTATTTCCTATGGTTTTTTTTGAGTTATTTTGTGTAATTTTAGTGGCATTTTAACCAATGTAGCTCGTCTATAGAGCACATCAAGTGTAGTGAAATGAAATGGAAGTGTGTTGCGTGACTTTTCAAATTGGTGGAAATTGACTACCAAAGTTGTTGTAAAATGGCCGCCGTTTTACTAAAACATGTCTCGACTGTGACTTTGATGACTTTGCAGGATTGTTACGATGCAAATTATATTAAAAATACAATATAAATTATACCCACTTGAAACTGGCAAATGCACAGCCAAGCGAAGATAAGTATAAAGAAAAAAAAACACTTTATTCTCTTCAACCGGTAATACAACATTGCAAGGTGGAAATGTGAATAGATCGTAATGTGACAGAAACTTGAACGAAGCTAAACCAGCTTAAAAATATTTATCAAATCCATTCGGCGAAACTTAGCTTGAACACCCTCTTAGTCGTTCCTCGAACCATCCTCCACTCCACTCAACCTAATTTGGTTTTCCATTTTGAAAAAATCATTAAATGGATTAGCTACTATATATCCTCGAGTGAGGTTGAGTCGAGTGGAGTCAAATAAGAGGAACGACTAAGAATATCAGTGTAAGTTGTTGCCTAAGGCAGAATACCTACCTACCGTTTTTCAGACTATTCATAATTCGGTCAACTTTCAATGTTGTATTATATATATTAACGACAATTATCCTTCACATGTCCTCTGTGACGCTTTTTACGTGGCGCGGCCTCTGTGGCGCGGCGGCGGGAAGCCGGCTAAGACGCGAGAGGATGCGGGTTCGATTCCTGCTGCAGGACAAATGTATGATCTGCAAATATTTGTTCCGAGTTTGGGTGTTGTGTACCATGGTTCTAGTAGTAATCAAAAAAAATACAACTTGTGACGGAACAAGCAGCTAGTCCACCTGATGTTAATTTTGAACAGTGCATTATCTCATAGGTCACGTCCACCTAGGACGCGCCCTATGCGGAATTGCACTGTGCTCGCCACCCTGAGACATAGAGATGAAGTCTGATAGAGCCTGTAATTTCACCGGCACCCATATCCTTCAAATCACACAGAAATTCGAGTACTACTGCTTTGCGGCATAAATAGGTATAGTGGTAGTACTTCCCCGGACGAACTCTATTACAAAAAAGCTCTACTATGTACTAGGTAATGTAGTTCATATCTACAAACGTACCTACCAAATGTTGTGTAGAGACACAAATAAAAACCACACACATAAGCAAATAGTTAATGCTAGTCCGCATTATCTCTAACTAACCTAACCTAACTAAGCTAACCTTTGTGTAGCGCTGGTTTATACATAGAATGTACCCTTAGGTAGGTAAGTAACAACTATGGATGCCAAACGTACAGCACGTTGGTAGGTTGTAAGTTGTTGGCACCGTAAGTTGGCACCTGCCATGGAGTATTTACAGGTGCCATTTTACGGTGAACGAGCTGTAGGTACGAAGATTAGGAACATTATTCTTAGCATCTTCAATCGTAACAAAAGCCAATAAAAAAGGTAACTTTGTTTACCTATTCCTGTGTATAATACTTACCTACTTATTATCACTGTTAGCAAAGAAATGAAAGCTATTGGTTTCCCGCTAAGAGGAGTGTACCGCTATGGAGCTTGAGCCGAAGTTACTCCTATTTTGGAAATTATCTCATACCTACTTATCATTTTTTCAATCAAATTTTTTCTAAACACTATAATTTTATTAGAAACTGACAAACCATGGGTAGGTACTAATCCATGGTGTTTGATGAGTTAATATTCATTAAGAGCAAACATCGCTGGCTTACAAATCGGTACACTCCTCTTAAATAATGTAAATTGCATGAAAATATGATTATAAGTAGGTACCTACTCCTGGCGCGTGCATTAGTGGTGGTTATTTCACTAATTGTGATATCTTACGAGATATTCACAGAAGCTGCATAGATTCCTTGGAAGCCCCTGTCAGCCTTCCGGCATTTCAAGTCTGAGCAATAAAATGCTACAGCTTCAATCACGACTCGTGATTTATCACTGCTACCTACGAGGGAAAAGCTAGAGCTAGATGTTAGTGGGTAGGTAGGTACCTACCTAGCTACTAGGTAGGTAGGTACGTACATTTATTTTGCATCTTATTATTTTTTACTTCGCAGGAAAACGTGGATAAAATCATCGACAAAAAGGCAGGCACCATCATTGTATCCGTGTGATTGTGTCACAGACTCAAAGTTAATGTCAACAAAGCTGTTGTTTTGCCTACGAAAGCTTAGTTTGACGTGGGATGCGTCAATACTTATTAAATACAATAATTATTATTAATTACAACAATTATAAACAGTTAAGCAAAAACTACAATATATACTGCAGTTAAGTAGCTACGAGAGAAGGAATAGAACACTAGATCATATAAGTCGGCCCAACATTCACCCAACATGCAAACCCGACTGCTAAAATCATAAAGGTTAGGCGTAGGGTATTACGTAAAATCTTTACATACGTAGCTATCTACACCAAAATAGTGGTATTGAAAACTAGGACTTCATACGGGGGAAGTACCTATCTTCTAGTATCTACCCAAAAGGTTTGGATTTTACAAGATGTCAGAATAGGTTATAGGGGATTTTTAAGCACACAATCTATTTTATTTATCAAATCTGCCGATTCTGCCGTTTCAATATGGTTCAAATATAAAAATTACGAAGCCATCCGCTGAGTTTGTACCTTACTTTGTACTTAACTGTATAAGCTAGCTAACTTTGTTTACAACTTGTTGATAGTAAACGACATCAAGGAGGGCGCCGTGGATGTCACATCGCCGAGTATATAATCCTATTTCTAGTGACACCGTAGCTCAAAATTATAATGATGCTCTCAGTTAAATTTACTCCTGTTCCAACGCGACCAAACAGGTGTCTGTGTGGTACCTATCGGACAAGAAGCCGAAAAATAGAAAAATAAAGGGTTTACCGACCTTACGTAGGTAGTCAAAAGTCTAATGTAAATGGAATTAACAAAAGTTCTTATGACAGGACACGCTAAAACATTGCAAGTTGACCTGTCGAGGGGCAGGGCGACATCAGGCCACGTGGCTTGTGTATAACCTTCTCTTGCTTAAAGGGTATATTTATCTACTTATTATTATTTAGGCTGTGGTGTGTCCGGCCTAAGAATATACGTAAATATGTCGTAAAAGCCGACTAAGGGATTACCCGGACTTGTTCATAAGATTCGTTGGTATAAGATTTGTCCTGGTTGCTAGCTTATTATGGAATGTGTTATTACTGGAAGAAAGTGTTAGCAGAGTCAGTCGTGGGAAACAATGGCAGCGATGAGCTCACCACTTGTCACGTCTATATTCCACGATGGTGCAACCCACTGTGAAAAGAGGCCAGAGGCCCATTGAGGCTATGCTTACCCCCTTTCGGGGAGGAATTCTACCTAATAAAATAATCTCAATACTTACATAGTCATGTCATGAGAGCTTTTTGCGTCGATGTTAAACCCCTGGAAGACGTCATCATGTTGTCATCAGCATGTGAATAGTATCCGGTTCGTCTGCACGATGATCCCGCGAGGTCCGTGAATCATCGCTTCATTCATTGTAGGGTTCAATCTATAAGGTGCTGACCCTCGGCTCACGGGTCACGTTTCCACGAAGAGCCACTAATAAAACGTCTAAACAAAAAAATAACTCCTTTATTTTAAGTACTTCTCCATGCAAAGTTTTTTCTTCGGGATTCGTTTGCAAGTTTTTTGCCAAACTTCCGCATGACTTTTTTCCTCACAACATACATACACACGCCTTTTTCCCCGAAAGAGTAAATGAGCCTCTTTTCACCGTGGGTTGCAACATCGTGGGAATATAGATGTGACATGTGTTGACGCCGCTATTGCTTCCCACGACTGACTTGAGTACTTGTGTTGAAACCTGAGCAAGCGAAGCATTCAAAGCGAGTGGTTCAAATATAGAATACTGAGCGTAGCGAGGGTTTCAAAGGTACGAAACGCAGAATAACTTTGCTGCCAAGCGAGACAATTTTTCACCTCACTACAGGGAGGAAAATTCTAGATGCAAGTAAAATAGCTTAAATAATATAGTAAATTAATGGTTATTGATATAAAAAGTTAGAAGATAATATTTTACAATTGGTAAGTTGTTTTTTTTGGAACTGTTATGGTTGTGTTTGTGACTTAGATTTTATCAAAAAAACTAACCAAATTAATTCTGTACTACCTTTTTGTGATTGTTTTAAAAATTAGGTGCAAATTTTAAAAAACTTTTTTACGCTAGCGGATAAAAAACACTTCTGCACGCAGATTTCGAATGATAAACAAAACCCTTCCGAACTTGCGAGGTGAAAATACTTAATATTTTTTTTAATTTTTTTTTTACTACTTGAATGACGGAACAAGCAGCCTGTTGTTAAGCGGTAACCTCGGTACATGCTTGATCTAAGGCACTTGCATACTTTGCATTGAGTATTATTTATTCTGTGGTATTGATTGAATTGAGATATGTCGATCTTTACAATAGTAGAGCAAGTCTATTCAACCAGATCATACATAGACATAACGACTTCCACGCTGATGATTTCAATGGATTCCGCAGTAATAATGTGACCTTATAGTAAGATAACTTACTAGTTAATTAAATACACAATGTTCAGATTTATATGACCTTATCATACCTATAACCTAAGGTAATCTTACTAAGCTCACTATCTCACTACGACAGCTACATCATCGTATTGGAATGGTAGAATTCGTTAGTTCTGTGTTCACAGAACATAATATAACCACTAAGGTTCTGGTAATATATTAATTTTAGCCGATGATTGAGTTTTTTACAAGGTAAGTAATCTTAATCAATGAGTCGTGCGCTAGGACGGGGCGGGTTAGCTCATCCGCCAAGCGTTTTGGTGGTTTTTGTGAGCAAGCCGTGCGAGGAAGGCCTCAGTCGACACGATGTTTAAAAACAAATGACGACATGAGCTCTTGCTTTTCTTGGCAAATATTAATCCTAGATCTACCTCTTGTTTTTCAGTAGCAATGCATCTTAGTTTTTACCAACTTGTACAAGTAGAGGTTGATTTGTTGTATCCGCGTTACCTATGCATAAGGTGTGTATGCAAGATAATGGGACTTTCAGCGGAAAGTTTCTTTGATTTTATAGATATTGCGTTTCCTAGCAATACTGGTTTTATTTAAATTGCGCTTTTTAAATCAAATCAAACTACTTTATTTAAGTACCTACTATAGAACGGTTCTGTCTGTTTTAACAATTTAAGTTGGGCTCGATCGACTCTATTTTACATCAGGAACGTTTCTTTAGAGATGTAGGTACGTATTACATATTTTGAGAAAATTAAAGTCAGAGAGTTTCCCTTGCCTTTTATATTAGACATAGATTTTGTTGTTATAGATTTATAAAGGGTACTTAAAGGTATTTTGATTACTGTGCCAATAAGAAGTTCGCTTTCGTAACCGAGTCTCCCGATCTGACTGAAGAAATTTAGATGAAACATTTTGAAAGCAGGTAGCAATGGCATCACGCGTATTATGCAGACGACGTCTCTCCACGGGACGCTAAGGGCCACTTCATAGAATATGAATGGGAATTATAGGAAACATTTTATAATCTTACGATTTTATTGCATAGGTTACTTTGGTGAAAAAAACATATGAGAAATAGAGTCAATAGCGATCATGTATTGTTTAAGAAAAAAACTTCTAAATAAAACTTAATTTCCTAAAACAAATCTACAAAATAACAGGTACTTTGATGACCCATTACTTTGCTACACTCTGTATAAATATAACATGAATATTTGATTAAATTGCACCCTTTTTTATCAATAATTCCTACAAAATATCTGCCGTTAGAATGTTTCTCATAATTTTTTTACTGAAATGAGATGAACCCACATGTTAATTCGTAGCACAAGTGCTACGCGTGAGCTCAATATCCGTACATTAGATTTCAACGCGTTGTAGTGCGTATTACTATCTAATTTTTTAGGGTTCCGTTACCCGAAGGGTGCCAAACTGGACCCTGGCTAAGCCTACGCCATCTGTCTGTCTGTATTCTGTCGCAAGGCTCGGCAGCCGTAAGTGGTAACCAGTTGAGCAAGTTCACAGATTATAAGTGCTCTTTGGGCATGAGCGTCATAATGAAAATGCTAAAAAACAAATCCCGATGGGGGAAATAGTAACAGTAAGTACAAGAGTTCTTTGACCAAGGAATATGAGTTCTGTCACAGAGCTATAATTTAAATTTTCACAGATTCTGTGTTGTTTGGGCATGAATATTACACAAAAAAAAACAAGCACCATCTTTCTTGTACAAAGAGTGCTCCAACCGAGGATGACACCGAAAGCTCGTTCTATTGTACTAGTGGCGACATCTAGTTTTGACCTTGTGTAAACTTCGGAGGCCTACATTGTGCGTGGTTCGAGAGGAAATTAGATAGTTTTCGAAACTATACAAAGTTTCATTTTCTTCGTAGAGCAATACGGCCGCCGGGCGACCAGGAGATTTCCTCCCATACCTACATTTACTTGCAGCGCCCAAGCGAAAAAGTCGAGCAACTGGCGGCATAAATGAATGGAAGGATACGAAACTCTATATGAAGTTTCGTAACTCACTAGTACTAGGGAGGTTTATTTTGACTTACTTTGTGAAGTTTTTCTTATTATTTGTGTACCTAAGTGTTTTACAAAACTCGTATACCGATATATTATTTTAAAATCACCTTTGCTCCTCCTTCTAATTTCTTATCAACAGCGATTTTATTAGTTTACAATGTTTACCGAAATGTAACACACAAGATGTGTTAATAGAATAGATATACTAGTACATAAGATTATACAATTAACTAATAATTATACAATGTTGCGGTGAGCAGTGCGAGTGCGCAACAGATGAATTGAGGTTCTAATATGCAGAAGGTTCGATGCATTTTCCTCCGGTAACGTCCAACCACTCATTAATGAGCTTAGTTATAAAATAGCCTGAAGGCTCTTAACTGCCATCCAGTGAGATTGCCTTTCGTGGTCGGCGTCTATTAATAGTTATTTATAGATAAAACAGAAAGAATTCCATAGCGCGGTCGTGATGGTCGCCCCAAGACAATGCGTCATATTCGTGCTGCCCTGAGAATTACTTACTTCTGATAAACGAGATGGGCTCTTCGTTTAGCAAAATACCTTGTAGATGATGTAACCGTAGATTGCGCTGCTTAGCAGACTGCTCTTTCACAGTCGGAGAAGCAGATATATCATACGTTTCTACCTCCATAGTTGCTTTGTAGTTATTAATTAAAATCGACGCAGTTAACGATCTATCCGATGGGTCTGTCGATAAAGATAACGGTGTGTGCACTTCATATTTTGTTAAAAATTATAGGGTTCCTTTATGGTAGAGCGCGAACGTTATTTTACGTTTGGATACCTCCGAGTAGTACACTTAAGTTTTGATGCATTAATTTATAGGGCTATAGTTTTTTACAGTTGTATTTCTTATTTATGACATTTTGTATGTAGAAATGAATACCTGTTGCACAATTCCCTAGCCACCATCAAAATATTGGTTAACAGACCAGTTATATTGACATCATAACCACAGTTCTTAGGTATCTCGTAGCGAGAGTTATAGATATTACAAAATATTTTTTACTGGTACTGAACAAGTTTGGTTAAATAAATGAACAACTAAACTATACCTTCCCATGAGAGAAGATGGTAAAAACTATCATTGCTCAAAGATGCTTGGATATTCATATTTTTTTCGAGAATCTTCTAGATAAATCTACCTTGCCGACTTACGCCTGTTCGTATGAAAATCCATACCTGTCGTGTTATAATAAAGGTAATTTCACAATGAAAATTATCAAATCAACGATTTTCTTTATCTATTAGTATTCTTGCAAAGCCTTGCATTGGGAAAAATATATACAAACCGTGAAAATGTTGTCCCTTAGGTATGTGTAGGCCCATATTCTCACGTTAGTCCATCAACGCCTGACTTGTCAGCCGCGGCAGTTCCGGCAGCGATGGAACTACCAGATGACCCACCTGATGTTAAGAGGTAATCTCTGCTTATAACAATGCATTATCTCATAGGTCACGTCCACCTAGGATGCGCTATGCGGCATTGCATTGCGCCCGCCACCCTGAGACATAGAGATGAAAAGTCTCATTTACCTACCCGTAATTTCACCGGCGCCCATAACCTTCAAACCGGAATACAGCAATGCGAGCACTACTGCGTTGCGGCAGAAATAAACTGGTGGTAGTACTTCCCCAGACGAACTTTCACAAAAAGTTCTACTACGTACGACAAAATTATGGAGTGGTAAAACTATGGAACCCAGCCAGGTTCAGTTAACAAATATACTCTTCAAAATCAATGGCAGTATATAGACAATCAATTCCGATATCCGTCTGTATTGAGAGCAGAATGGAGCCTTGGGAAATTAGTTCAATTTGCATATTATTTACCGTTTGTTTTATTTCAGATTTTATGGACTATCAATCAAAGAGAACGGTTGGAGCTAATTAGTGAGATTGACAACAGTTAGTGATCTAAAATTCGACGTTCCGTCGTCCTGTATATTGTACTCAATTACATCAGTACTTAATGTAACATTTAATGTTAATGTGTTCCAATTTCCGACTTGTTTATACTAAAACAGGAAATAATTTGTTTATATTTCATTTAATAACGCTAATACCTCCTACGCAAATAACTCGTGATCTGGGAGCACAATAGTGACATACATACATACATAGATTCATACATAGACACACACCTTTTTCCCCAAAAGTGTAGGCAGAGCCTCAATGGGCCTCTTTTCACCGTGATCCATCGCAGGAATATAGACGTGACCAGTGGCGAGCTCATCGCCGCCATTGCTTCCCATGACTGACTCGGCTAATGCTTTTTTCAGTAATAAAGCAGCTAGGACAAATCTTATACCAACGATTCTTACAAGTCCGGGTAATCCCTTAGACGGCATTTACGACATCCACGGGTGGAGACGGAGAGGTCTAGGCTGGAGCCACCATGACAAATAATAATATTTGTACATATACACATTCTTATCAATTATTAACTCGAAAATATGTTTTGAGGTTAATGCTTTTAAATTGTGCTGTCTGATGAAATTAGTTTCAAGTTTCAGGAAATAGTGAACGGTGTATTAAATTTCGTGTGTCACCTCAAGATGCTCACATTTACTGTTTCTTAACTTTGTGGTATTTCAGTTCAGTAGAAGTTACCTAACAACACTGATCAGTGAAATCCTTTTTCAGTAAAAGTACTTCTACATTATAGTATAAAGTATTAGGTACCGGTAAATCAACTGAAAAAAGCGGTGTCAATCTCTGGAATAGATTAGTAACTGATATTTGTTAATTATGGTAATTCTCATATAAACGGGATATTTGCCATTATAAGCCTGATGTTCTCCGCTTACTATTAGTTGTTTATGTCTCTGTATTTTATGCGGAAGCCTGTTATTGGCCATACTTTATATATCATAAGCATAATAATTATTATTAAGATTTCTGTATCGCTGTCGGTTTCCAAAAAAATATAAATAAATAAATAAATATAATATTAATCCTATTTCAGAAAAAATACTTCAACAATATACTAAGTATTAGGTACCGGTAAACCAACTCAAAAAGCGGTGTCAATCTCTGGAATAGATTAGTAACTGATAGCCTCGGTAAGAAGATATGCGACAAAAAGTCGAGTGTTATGTAAAATCGATTAGCGCAGCGCAAGCGCACTCATCATGATAAATTAGCTAATGCACTAGACGTGAGAGAACGCTAATGACAAAGAACAGCAAAACTGGCGTTGGTTTATATGACGACGCTGTGCTGCTGCTTCGCGCAATCGTAATTTTCCTAGTTTTGTTTAATTTTCACTCAGTATCTTAATCTTAGGGTTCAATTATAATTATCGTGGCAAGAATATCAAGCACATGGTAATAAGTCGTTTACACACAGTCGTTAACATTAGTAGGTTTGGTTTTAGGTTACAACAGTAGTTACTACATACAAGTTCATGTGGTAGATGCACATACATGTGTAGGTACTTAAAAATATATACCTATTGATCACTTAATACAGGAAGTAAGGAAAAAGCGGATTTTATCTTGCAGTAGAGTTAAGGTAACGCCAAACCCAGGCAGAAATCTTCAGACAAAAAAAAAGCTTCGCGCCTCACGAAAAAGCAGTTTTTATTAAAAATCACGTAAAAGTATAATAATTTTACAAAACCCCTACAATAAAACCTCGACTTTGTTGTATTGATTTTATTTATATAATATTATACCCAATAATATGCTCCATTTTAATAAACAATCTAATCTAGCCAAAAGTTAGAGGTAACTTTGGGTTTTTTTTCTATCGAGAAAATATTGCCCTATCGTGTTTCTGGTAGGTACAGTGATCCCTCGGAATTATAATTTAGTATACATGCATATTTATAATTTGAATATTGTACTTGATTTAGTCAGTTATAAATCAAATCTAAGATTGATAATTTTGCGTTATACCCCACTTTAAGAGCAGTTTAAATACCCAGACTGCGCAGGAAGTTGCAGTTCTGCTGCGCTGCTGTATCGCTGCGCGCGGTGGCAGCATGTAGCCCCGCCGCAGGTACCCTTGAACTTAAAGTGGCAGCTCTCGGCCGCCTTGCCAATGACCCCGCTGGCAGGCGCCCGCTTCGTCTCGGACCAGCTCGCTCGCTAATTGTTATGTAACAGAGGAAAGTTACGTGCATCGCACCCGAATATCAGATACTTGCCAATTTTACCTCGCTCCGCCGCAAGAACGCTTAATTGGCCCCCAAAATCCCCACAACTGCGGTATCGGGATACGCAAACAGGTTCGGAACGCGAATGAAGCTTCTTACCGATCCTGAAGGGAAGTGGAGTCAGTGAACTTGCACGTCGCATGCTACATCTCGCTCCTTACTTCATAGTTCTTGTGATTGTAAAATCATTCTTTGTGAGATGCTGTTATTATTATTACAGGGAGATAGGAATTTGCAGGCACGACTTAGACGGTTTTAAGGTAACTTCGCTGTAAATTATGTCAAATATAGAAAGCATTATGTGATTGAGTTTCTAGGTTTTGCATAGAAATAATGAGAATTTGAATTTTCTGTTTTTGCTTAGGCACCTAGGCACACTGTTTTTAGGGTTCCGTAACCAAAAATTACGGAACCCTTATAGATTCGTCATGTCTGTCTGTCTGTCCGTGTATGTCACAGCCACTTTTTTCCGAAACTATAAGAGCTAGGCTGTTGAAACTTGGTAAGTAGATGTATTCTGTAAACCGCATTAAGAATTTCACAAAAAAATAGAAAAAAAACAGTAAACCTTTGGGGTTCCCTATACTTAGAACTGAAACTAAAAAAATTAAAAAACATCAAACCCATACGTGTGGGGTATCTATGGATAGGTCTTTAAAAATAATATTGAGGTTTCTAAGATAATTTTTTTCTAAACTGAATAGTTTGCGCAAGAGACATTTCCAAAGTGGTAAAAAGTGGGTCCCGTAACTTCTTAAATAAGAGAATGATAAAACTAAAAAAAAAAATGATGTACATTACCATGTAAACTTCCAACGAAAATTGGTTTGAACGAGATCTAGTAAGTAGTTTTTTTGAATACGTCATAAATCGTAATCCATCCAAGAACTTTTATATTATGTTACTTGCTGCTACGGAACCCTTCTTGGGCGAGTCCGACTCGCACTTGGCCGCTTTTTTTCATTAGATATGCAGGCAGATGTGTAAGAAAATAAATTGGGGTTAATAAGTAGAGGAATTAGGAATGGCACAGACACATACAAAGAGAGGCCTATACTCAGCAGTGGTTGAAGTCAGGCTGTGGATGATGATGATGATGATGAATAAGTAGACAAAATGTAGACATAATCTCGTGCTTCATTGTTCTGCAGTTAATCTTGCTTCTTCACAATGTTAGCTGATATAACTATCATGCAATATTACTGTCGACTGATAACGGCTCTACTATCACTAGATATGTCTGACGCCCGATCAAATCTACTACAACGATTGATTTATATGCATTTCATAAAAATAGTCCAACAAAGTTGTGTTGGTACTCGTCCATCTGTTGAGCAAGAGACAGCGCGAGTGCCTCGGGCTTTTGTGCTAGAATTTTGATTGATATTTTTTGTCAGTTAACTCGGTCACAATAAGATGACAGCGGTAACAAGAGAAGTGCAAAATAGACTTAGCCGTCGTAACTGAAAGTATCAAGGTTAGACGGTGGCGGGGCGGCCGAAAGTCGGCTAACAGTACCAGTAGGTACACCCACGAACGGGGCAAAAAGCGGGCACCCAAAGCGCGTTACACAAACGCTGGTATACCTTTGTGCTCCGCCATCCGATCTAATGACTTCAAACTAGTGAATGGACGAAAGTCGTGTTTTATACATCTTGAATCAATGGACAGGATACGTTCACTCGTAACATGTAGGTACGAATTTTTTGCATGTTTATTTTGTTCCGAATAATAGCGGAGAGAGCTCTCGATGTCGAGATAAGTGACCTGACTTTATGATGAATTGGCAAACATTTCAGTTCGACAATTACCTCCGTTTTATGGTGAGTCTAATTAGTATTTATTGATGTTGGAATTGATGGAAAAAAACGAGGGGTCAATTTGGGGGGAATTTCGGTTGATGGGTCTGGCGCCTGCCGCGCGGGAGAGTGTTCGTGCTTCAGGCTCGGACCGCTTTCTCGGCCTCAATCTTGACCAAGAGTCGGCAGGCACCGTGTGCTCATAGTAGATGTATCTATGTCGATTGCTTGTAGGCGGCCTTGAGCGCAACCATTAATTTGTGTGCGGACTCGCCAGCGGGATACCGTTAGCCAGCGCCTGAATCTCTGACCGCTCGTTGATGCCGGCAGACATACCTACTAGCTAGTTCTTACTCTGACGTGGAATAAAAATAAACACTCCTATAATGCAAACAGATGAACGAATTAAAATCACACATTTATGATAATTTGATGGTTAAGTACCTACCTACTTAGTCAATACTACACCTTTTCCTCTTTTTTGTGTAAGACACTGTATTTGAGTTTACAGCTTGTTTACAGCATGGTACGAGTAATAAATCGTAAATACAAACGAGAATTATAGGTTTTTTTTTGTACAAATTTCATATTTATTTGTTCATTAATCTAATACTCACTTTCACCAGACATTGGGCTTACGAGAAACTTGACGAATGTAAAATTTGACTGTTTTTCATGGAAACCTGTCAATATGCACTAAGTGTTTCGTAAAAAATGAATTGGTTGTTCAAACTTTGAATAAGGATTACATTATATTTTATTAATGATTATGAGCTATTAAAAAGAAATTTAAATCTAACATGTTTTGTATTTTTTACGACCTATGTGGCGTGGCGGGTGTGTAGCCAGCTGAGATGCGAGAGGCGCGGGTTCGATTCCCGCTGCGGGACAAATGTTTGTATGATCTGCAAATATTTGTTCCGGATCCGGGTGTTGTGGAGTCACGGTACCTCGTAGTTCCTGATGTTGAATATATAGGTCTGTAGTACTGGTACTGCCTTACTGGCTGCTTACTTATGTACTTATGTTTTTTTTTACGTATTATTTTATATCCACCTTTTGCTCACGGCTACGCAACGCGTAAAAAGCAGTCGTCCTCCTCCCTCCTTCCCACTTCCTGAGAATTGAGCCAGCCCCAGGATTCTCATTCCCCAGGATCCACCCACACACCAAATATCTTCAAAATCTGCGCAACCGTTGACCCGACAGACGTTCTGTTTAATGGTCTTGAGTTCACACAAAAGCACTTTTAGTTGATCCAGAATTTTCCAATTTTCTGGATTACTTTTTCAATTTTTCTTTCACTAAAAATCTTATTCGGAAAATAACGAAAATCAAAAACAACAAAGATTACTCGGTCGAGCCGTTCTCAAGGGATGAGATTAATTAGTATTTGACAGAGTACGTATTATTTAAGTGACGTATGCTTTGGTATGGTATGCATGCGATTTAATAGGCTCAGTGTGCAAAGGAGGGTCGAGTCGCCTCGATAGTCGTCGCCGGCGCCGGCGCTCGTGTGATCTGAATTCGTATCGCAGCCTGGGAATAGCTCAGATGGTGCTCTCATTGGGCTGGGAAAAACCTTAGTATATTAGCTAGTACGCCTAGCAACTACGAATAGAGTTTTAAAAGCTTTCAAACTTTTAAAACAGTAGATGCTGATTAACATACGAATAACATAGCGACATTATAACTGGCATTCCTTTAATAAATGTGTCAAATATTAACTCGCAAATATGTTCTGTTTAATGGTCTTGAGTTCATACAAAAGCAAACAAACCTTTTTAATAATTAGGATTTATAATTGTAAGTATCTAAGTAGTTTGTATTATTTGCTACTTTTATTTGCGACCTCCTTTAGATACCTACACATAATGTAACTACTATTTAAAAATTACAAAACAATAAACTAAATTTGTAGTCTTAATTTTTTTTAATTCAAATAATTACATTTTTTTCTATAGTAATAACGTTTGTAAAAATTTTTGTCACAATATATAAATTCAACATACATTTCCAGTAGAGCATTTAAAAAAACTAATTTCCTACTATTCATGTTGTGGAATTATGTATTTATTCATTTCAATTCCTCAAAATTTCCCAAGAACCAAACTCTATTGATATTCGTCCATTTTGAGCAGATACAATGTCTCTCATTGAAAGTTTCCCTGCACAATGGCACTTCCGAACGCTTCCGAATAGCAATGGGGATATCTTAGCATGACAAGAAGCGGAGTGGTGCGTGCGCCGCGACGGCCGCGCCCGCTGCCGACGTGAGACCATTGTTGCCTTAATAGATAATTAGTGAGGTGCCGTTACCCACCACGACCTGATCGCCTTCGCCACCGGCCCACATCTCCACTAAGAGTGATTGCACACAGGTGAATTAAGGCCGAGACAACCCCAGGCAGAAATCTTCATAAAAAAAACCTCACGCCGCTCGAAAAAGGCGTTTTTATTGAATATCTCGTAATACATAATAGACAATTTTACAATATCCCCAATATAGGGATCTATGTACAGTAAGCCCTCAGCTTTATTGTATTTATTTTATTTATCTAATTTTTTACCCTATATGGTGTATCTATATTATAGATAAACAATCGAATCAAACTTAGAGGTAACTTTGTAATTTTTCTATTGAGAAAATATTGTCCTTTCAAGTTCTATGTACAGGGCCCCTCGGAATTATAATGCAGTATCCATGCATATTTTTAATTTGAACGTAGTACTTAATTTAGTCAGTTAAAACTCTGCCGAACGGCACTGCAGTGCAGTCATGCCACTTTTGTGACTTTAAAACTTAAATCATTAATGCCGAAGCATACAGTTGCAACAATGCTGCATCAAGGCGCAGAATGTTCGTGTGCATAAAACAATTTGGCAAATCAACTAGTCGCCCATTTCCGATCCTAACTGCATCGCACTCCATGTCGGATAGTTTATAAAGCGATACCGGAAAACTGGAACACACCACACGCTCTACATTTTTGGAACTTTCCGCATAGCCTATCGTACATATTCAATCGGTTTCTTTTAAATTGGCGTGCCTGATCGTGCAGACGGGTGATACTGTCACCGTTACTGACTGTGAAATGTGTGTGAATCAATGGTTCGCAACTAAAACTCGGTTAAACATTTTTGAACTCATTTTTAGCACGCTTTTATTATCTTCACTTGTAACTAACAAACAATGTAATCAAAACTTGGAATCGAATTTTCGACCACTTCCCGATATCCGATTGAACTGAAATTTGGCATAACTGCCAAGTTCCCATGACAATACAATATTATGTTAACAGCGAGCTGATCTGATGATGCAGACGGAAGGCGGACAACGGAACTTCTCGAGGATTAATAGTGGCCTGGCAGTATTTTGGCTCATTTTGATGAGCTTACGGTTGCGAATACTAATTGGTAGAAATGCGTGCTTAGAACAAAAAACACAATAACATACTTGCTATCGCCTACTCTCATTGGTTTTTATGATAGGCATGTAGGTATCTATAATATATAATTTAAATATGAAATCAAACAAAAAACATATTACAAAATTGACAGATTACGACGACAACATATATGGGACAAGGGATATTTATAACCATGGGAAAATGTAATACCTTGGTTTCATCCTATACTATTAAATGAGCAATACTATTAAATGTAATACCTTGGTTTCATCCTATACTATTAAATGTAATTACCTTGGTTTCATCCTATACTATTAAATGAGCAATACCTACTTGTATGTGTATAGGAAGGTCTCATTTCTGTGCGTTTTACGTTTTTGCTATTCGCTGTCTCAGTCACAGAATATTGAAGCTCTGATCAGGTAGGTACAGTTTTTAATAGTTTTCCAAAATTAAACCTTGCGGCATCTCATCTGTCCGGGACATCAGTTAGGGTCAATACAGCCTCCGATTTGCTGAGGATCTTAAAGGTGAAAATATGCAAGTCTCGACAGAGCTTAGATACGTATTTGAGCCTTAAGGGATCGAGACTCTGGGTCCGTAGGGTCCCTTCAAGTTTTCAATATTCTTTCAGGGTGTTTCTGGTCCAAGTGACACGTGACCCGAGCTGGCTCTTATCTGATTCAACGCATTAGTATTGCCATTGAGCGTGGCCGTTTAGCCAGCATCTTAGGGAAACTTGCGCCTGGGTATTATGGATCAGTTGGTCAGAAATATCTTTAGATCATTTGCCGTTTGTCGTCTTTAGATAGCTCAACTGTTTCATTTGTATTTTATATGATTTATCAAAAGCTTAATTTCTTTTTGCTTTCAGGTTTTCGTTTAGAAAGGCTTTGTCGTAATTAAACTCCTAAAGCGGTAAAATGAGGGTTGAAGATTGAATGGGACGTTCGAATATTCCTCACAGACGAAGTCGCGGGCTCACAGTCCAATGTTAACTCAAACAAAGCTTAGTGTTGAATTAAAAGTGTGATATGGCCGTGCTATTTGCGAAGCAATTTCGTCTATTGTTACTTATGTAGATGCTAACTCTTTATTGCGCTACATTAACCGTAATTAGCACTTAGCTCACTCGAATACAATACTGTAATTTTTTTGATCATCCTGAATGAATCTAATTCTCACGACATTATAACTTTAACAACCTGAGCAGCGGAACGTTACTCAGCGGAACAGAAGTTATGTACAGGAAGTGGAGTCGAGCTTTGTTTGTTTTGTTTGTTGTTGTTGTTGAGCTTTGTTTGTTTGTTGTTGCTAAGAAGATCCTCGACTTTGGAAACAATACGCTAGTACAATAGAAAGCAGTATATGATTCTAATAAATTAATCAGTTTTTTGTGAAAAATATATTTTACATTACAAGCTTTTATAAAATTAGTGATCGTATCCGTGTGCTGATTAAAATGAGCCTAAACACGGCCAGCCTACTATTATCCATCGAGGAGTTCCGTTGTCCACCTTCCGTCTCCATCATCAGATCAGCTCGCTGTTACCATCATATTGTATTGTCATCGGAACTTGACAGGTATGCCAAATTTCAGCTCAATCGGTTGTGGCTTTAAAATTCAGTAGCAAGATTCCACCCGGACATACATTGCAAGCTAATATAAAGCTTGTAAAAAGACAAAATATGTTTGCCAAGCTTCAATGGTAAATTCGCGTTTAAAAATACGTGGTTTTTCCGGCCTAAGTATAGACCTCTCCGTCCAAACCCGTGGATGTCTTAAAAGCCGACTAAGGGATTACCCGGACTTGTTGATAAAATTCGTTAGTATAAGATATGTCCTGGCTGCTAGCTTATTATGGAATGTGTTATTACTGAAAGAAAGCGTTAGCAGAGTCAGCCGTGGGAAGCAATGGCGGCGATGAGCTCACCACTTGTCACGTCTATATTCCAAGATGGTGCAACCCACTGTGAAAAGAGGCCCATTGAGGCTCTAACTACCCCTGTCTGTTTGTGACTATCTCTGTCTATGTATGTATGTGTGTAAAAATACGTATCATATAACTGTTTTTTTAACATTGTTTTACCACGATCTCACCTGTTGGTAACTGACGATGTGGCCGAAGATGGAGTACAAAGGTCTAACTCTAGAAGGAACCTATTCACTCTAGCCTTGAAGAGACCCAGATTATAGTTTTCAGGAAAGACAGACGACGGTAGTGTATTCCACTCCTTAGCAGTTTGCATTATAATGGTAGAAATAATATAGTAGAACGGGTATTTATTGGTATTAAATTAAAGTTAACTTACATTCAAATATTTATTGTTGAATGGACTCGAAGGCAGGTGTGAATGCTTATTTCTACATCATAAACAAGTGCAAGATGATAAAACCATCTTCAAAGTCAAAACGGGCATAGGTAATGCCGGTGGTTTTTACTGAGTTGGTACAGGATCATAGGTATACTAAATAGGAGGTGAACTGAAATAAATGCGTTTTGGTATCACGAGCGAGTGTGGACGAGGAGGCGAGGCATCAAGAGTCACAAAAACTTCTAAAAATATACTGACACAAAGTAATAATCACTACACACTAAATAAAAATAAATGAGCTGAACCCTGCACTCCAAGTACGTCTCTGATTGGCTTAGATTGGTTTATTATTCATAGTGTAAGTAAAGCAAAAAGCGGACTTTTCCTCAGCAATTAAAATAACATCAGGAATATTCTTAGTAAAAATTATTAGTAATTGGCTATTATTGTGTAGTCATTCCGAATATAGGTAGTACATAAGAAGTCAGAGTTAATAAACAAAATTCGTGATCAGGGTCATGAGCACGGTGCGATGATTAGTCACAGTACAAGGAAGATCTGGAAGCAATGCCGTCATCACAGCCACTGCCACCGACCTCATCACGTTTAGCTATTTATCACTACAAACCGATAATCCATTAATAAAATCACATTATCGGTGATGACGACGTATCGAATCCAGTCGTCGCTGGTCGCCGACATTGACTCTGTTTCTCACTTTCAATTTATTTATTATTTACTTTTACTTTTCTATTATCCACATCTTCACAATTGGTCGCATCGAACGAATATTGTGTGAGCATTATAAAGTAACAGTGTCCACTCGCGGCTTCACTCGCCTTTTCGTCCAGATAAACCGTATTTCGATGAGTAAGATTTGTTAGTATAAGATTTTTCCTGGCTGCTAGATTATTAAGGAATGTGTTATAACTGGATGAAAGCGTTAGCCGAGTCAGTCGTCGGAAGCAATGTCAGCGATAAGCTCACCTCTTGTCACGTTTATATTCCCAGGATGGTGCAACCCACGCCGAAAAGATGCTCATTGAGGCTCTGTCTACCCTTTCAGGGAAAAAGGTGTGTGTTTATGTATTGTATGTGTGTATGTATGGTTCAGCCATTTCGGTGTGATTGAGTAGACATACCAACATCCAAACATCGTAACTTGATATTAGTGAGATTGACATAAGGTGTCAAAGGACTACATGCAGAACCTGCAATCTTTGCTCTAGCTAGAGTGAAGATCAACAGGAATAAGCTCACAGGCTGTAGGATATTTTTATTTTCACTATATAGATAGAATATTATTTATTTCACAAAACAACAAAGCGAACTTAATGCTAAGAAGCATTTCTCTCTATGTTTTATGTCTCATTCGTTCCATATGTTTGTATTGTTAGTGATTCACCACAAGCAGTAAAGTATGCGTTATTATTTTTAAGGATAAACGATTCGTGCTTGTTGTTAGCGAGTATAAGAACTGCCTCTGTCGTGTGATCTCATCTTGGTTTTATTTTCATAAACCCGGATAATCCCGCCGATCGCGTTTGATGCTAGTGCCATATTCACAGATTCTTCGAAATTAACAACATTCTTAGCATAAACGGGCAGTTCTACATAATGATAGGGAACATACTGGAGTTGATGTGGGCATCTAATTTTAGTTTGTTCAAAACATTTCCTGTAGCCAAAGTGCGCAATTAGTGGCTGTTTTTTGTTCCAAAAATCAAGTTCTCTTGCCTCACGCAGAAGTCGGACGTGATAATTTTGAAATACATCAGTAAGTACTTACTGGTTCTTTCTACGATGAGTTGCAATGAAGCAATATTCCAAATTTTCTCCGTAACGTAATTAGATGTTCCGATTTAGCGTGGTCTCAACAATTTACACTTCTCTCCGACGGCGTCAAGCGTGGCGTGAGCACTTGCACCTCCGACCATTGTTCTACTTTACAGTTTAAGCCATTAACATGTTAGGAGCTTGTGAGAATTGAGATTTGTGTCATTATACGCACGATACTTTAATTTTTGAATTTTACTCTCAGATCGAGGAGTTTTGAAGAATGTGATTGAGGTAAGGGCTTTCATTGCCCGTAATATGAATAGCAGTTTAATCTATAATTGTCAGTTTAAACTATTTCCGTCAATTGACAGAAATAGTTTAAACCTAGAATCATGGATTAACCTGTATTGATATAACGGGCCAAAGAGAACGATTCAGATATTTTTGTGAATTATTTATTGACTGTATGGCTTCGCCCATCTCAGTTCAGGCACAAGGTAATCGCGGTGACATCTAAACCAGAACAATCGACCTAGACATTGATTCTGAAATATATTATCAAGGTATATTATTGTGTCCATTATAAACTCATTAGTGTAGCGGGCAACGGCACTCACGGCCGCCAAATTACCAACATTATCAATTTATACTGACCGTACAAACAAAAAAGACGAATGTAGATGACCGGTTCCCGTTAAGAAGTTCGTATTGTGCAATGTGGAAGAAAAATTGTAACGCATGTTTGTGGGTTATTACCGCTACAGTGGATGTGGTACATCCACACTTAAATGCTTTCACTGCGCCCAACATCAATCATCGCTACAGTACGCGGATCGTAGTTGCACGTTTCTTATAGCTTTATCGAATAGCTATTTTTAAGGCGTTGCTATGATAAACTATATTTCATATACAAAACAATAGCCCGACTACGCTGAACCACACCATTTAGTACAATATTCATATAAAGTATATCTACTGCGTATATAATGTCATCCAAAATGCAATTTTTTTTTTTGTGAAAAATATATTTTTCAATACAAGTTACAACACGGTTACGATTAGTTACGATTTCATATACGAAACAGTTTTTCCAATTAACTTAAAAACGACGATTAATAAAAAAAAAAAACTATACAATATTGAAGTGTATGTTTGTACGGATCTGCCTAGAAAATTAAATTAATTCATCCTGCCTGTAAAATTTAAATCTCAGTTTTAAAAGAGGTTTCCTTGAAAGTTTTTTCTTTGTTGTAAAAGTTATCCAATCGAGTAATGCAACTACAAAAATTAAGTCAGTGATATGAAGAATCAGTTCCATTTTCACATGTTTTATAATTGCACAGAAAAATCTAAATCCCTGCCACCAAAATGTGTAATAACTGCTCATATATTTTTATCCGACTCCAGCAAAGCCAAAAGAAATGCCTCATATGTTCGTACCACCGTAGCACCTAAGCTACTCAGCTAATTTTGTGAATGAGGTGTCAATCGATTCGTTATTATGGTTCGAGTGACATAAGCTACAGTTCAGTTCAGTTCAGTTCTTGAACAAGTGGCCCTTGCGGAATAGACCACAATTTCGCCAAGCTTTTGCACGAAGGTTATTCCGGTGTATGGAGAGTAAAAGGTGTGCCAAATTAAAAAAATAACCAAGCAAAAGAATAAAGTTGAACTACCAAATTCTATCTAAAAAAAATACAACTAAAATGTTATATTACAAATTGAAACTAATTACATAAGTAGTTATAATTAACACAAGATAATACGAAGCTTAAAGATTAATTTTAAACTTATCTATATACTTATTTACATTTTATACGAACAAAATCAATATGACGGATGTCACATCCTAAAAAGTGGGGTTCTCTGAATTATACATATATGACTAAAACTGAATTAAGTATTGAGTGGGATATCAAATAAAAGAAGAGGAAATTCAGTGATCATTAAGTTTTTTTACAAGCTTTTATTTAACTTGCAATGTATGTATGTGTGTCTGGGTGGAATCCGGGTGGAATCTTGCAACTGAATTTTAAAGCAGTTATCCTCATCCGATTGGGCTGAAATTTGGCATACCTGTCAAGTTCCGATGACAATACAATATGATGGTGACAGCGAGCTGATCTGATGATGGAGACGAAAGGTGGACAACGGAACTCCTCGATGGCTAATAGTAGACTGGCCGTGTTTAAGCTTATTTTGATCAGCACAAGGTTACGGTCACTAATTTTATAAAAGCTTTTACTTGTACAGAAACAAATATTTATCACAAAAAACTTATAAATGTTTGTGTATACTTTATAAGAATATTGTACTAAATGTTGTGGTTCTGACAAGTCGGGCTATTCTTTTTATTACTATTCTTGTTATCTGATAATCTTAACTGCTGGCCGTTTCATAAAACGTAGTATTAGGTTAGATACCTTCCTAATATTACGTGTAATAAATAATAAATAAATAAATACTCCTGGACAGTTCACACAACATTATCTAGCCCCAAGTTAAGCAGAGCTTGTGTTATGGGTACTAGACAACTGATATACTTAATAACAATATAATTACATAGATAGATATTTTTTATTATATGTAGAAAATACCCAGAACACCCTGAACAAATATCTGCAGATCACACAAATATTTGTTCCGAGGCGGGAATCGAACCCGCAACCTCCTGCGTCGCAGGCGAGCGATCGCTCGCCGCGCCACAGAGGTCGTCAAATACGTAGTACGAATAGTAGCGTCTACGGTATAGCTTGACTATAATATGATGATACGATGCAGCGATGTATTGTTTTCAAGCACAGTTAACAGTACTTTAGTACTCTACAGTAATACACTTAGATCCTTTTTGACGATGACATTTATATAATGATACGATGCAGCGATGTATTGTTTTCAAGCACAGTTAACAGTACTTTAGTACTCTACAGTAATACACTTAGATCCTTTTTGACGATGACATTTATATGGGGTGTTGTAAAAGTGTATGCTATATTATGTAGGCTGTATGGAAATTGTATGCTATATTATGTAGGCTGTATGGAAATTGTATGCTATATTATGTAGGCTGTATGGAAATTGATCGAACAACGAACCATTATCATTTCTATTATTAATTAAAGTTGGCTAATTTATAAAGGAACTTTAAAAGGGTTCCTACTGTAAAACCAATGTAATGTCCAAAAATCGTGCGAATCTCGGTTGCACCAGGTACACCTGGTGCAACCGAGATTCGCACGATTTTTGGAAAAAACAAACACGCAAAATGTGGTCGCCATCCAAAAACTGACATCGCAGATCATTGCTTACCTAAATTTGAAAAAACGTGTTTCACTCGGAAAAACGCTTTTTCCCAGAAATTAGTCCGATCTAGATCGATTTTTCACCCCTAAAAAACCCCACGCAGCAAATTTTATCGAAATCGTTAGAACTCTAAGAGTCCCTCGTTACGCTCAGGGTTAAATATGCCGCCCGCGACGTAAGACACCGCTTCATTCCCTAAAAGCATAATCTACTATTTCACACCACCAGCTCGAGAATGTCCAATTACATATCATGCAACCTCAACGTAAATTAAAGCATTACCTCTTAAAGGGGGTAACGTTGTTTAAAACTCCCGAGGGAGTTAAGTAATATGAATTTGGAACATCAAATTCGTGTGGAAACTCGTGGAAAACTCTAAGTAAAAAATTACCATATGGCATTGTGGAGGTTTGTTCGAAAATCGAACTGGCAAAGAATGTGAAACTAAACACTGTTTGGTGCTGTGATTTTCAGTGAATTTGTATTGTGTCGTGTGTGAAAATTATAGAATGCTCCTCTGGGTTATCCAAGACATCTGGTTATCGAAGACAGACTTTATAGTCTGTCTTCGTCTTGGGCAGCTTGAACCCGTCGCTGCATTCAGGACTCTATCTATTTTCAACGACATCAGGATACAGGGTATGAAGATGACAGGCGGAGTACTACTGAAGCTGATTCTTCAAGTTTGAGCTCTAATGTTTCACTCAAGTACCTATCATTCCTGGCGATGTCCTGTACAGCCGGAAATGTAACCATCAATCAGCAGTCAAGTTCATTAGCTTAATTTATTGTATAAGGTAATATTTCACGGTGATTTGGTGAAATATAAACACATAATATGAATCATCTTTTATTAAAAGTCGTGCGTATCGAAGTTGTAAGCAATACGCGTGCGTTTAAACAGTTTCAGCTATCAAAGGTTACTTCCTTATGCCTAGTTCATCAAGTTTGCGTAATACTCCTAGAACTCGTCACGCATCCATCTATTAGAATTTATTCTATAGAAGCTAGGTACGTGCAATTAATACTGGCCTTGACAAGGACGCCGAACCGTTAACGATTTCAAGTACCTTACATAACTTAATAGTATGGCAGAGCACAGTATACATGACTTGTGACCCTTTTTTTGAAAGTGTGGAATAAGGTCTAGCATCAGCCGAGCACGTACGACAACGTACAACGTAGTTAGTTTTGGTTTTATTATTTGTAAATTGTTTTGTATTATGGTGTGCAATAAAGTATTTTCTATCTTCTATCTATCTATCTACGACGCTCGGACGAGGCACGGATGTACAATGATACGTACATTTAATATGAAGTGGTTCGTGCTACACCGTGCGCGCGAGCCTCGTCCGAGGCTCAGGTCGCACGGGGGTGAAATACTTCCTGTTCGTGGCTTGATCGTGCCTCGTCCACGCCACGTACGTGCTCGGACGAGGCACGGATGTAAAATGATACTACATTTCATATGAAGTGTTTCATGCTACACCGTGCGCGACAGCCTCGTCCGAGGCTCAGGCCGCACGGGGGTGAACTACTTTCTATCCGTGCCTCGACCGTGCCTCGTCCGCGCCACGTACGTGCTCGTCTCGGACCCGGCTCGGCATAGCATAAATCAAAACACTACTATTTTAAGCAGAGTCAGTCGTGGCAAGCAATGGCGGCGATGAGCTCACCACTTGTCACGTCTATTTCCCACGATGTGCTCCATCGTGAAAAGAGGCCTATTTGAGGCTCTGCCTAACTTTTCGGGAAAAAGGCGTGTGTCTATGTATGTATGTATTATTTATTTATTTAATAATAATATCTTAAAACGTGTGGATATTTAACCTCGCAAGAGATATTCTGCGGTGGACGTGAGTGGAAGGGTCAAGTTATCGTGAGAGATCTTTACAATATTATATTATCTTTCTTTTTAGGGTTCCGTACCTCAAAAGGAAAAACGGAACCATTATAGGATCACTTTCTTGTCCGTCTGTCTGTCTATCAAGACACTGTTCCTCAGGAACGCGTGGAGGTAACAAGCTGAAATCCATATCAAATACTCAGGTCACTGTCCCTTGGAGCTGTGAAAAAACCAAACTTCTAAGCCAACGCAATCAAAAGATACAGCCGTTTATGCTGCAAATTTACATTTGCAAGGGAATCAAAACCTACAGGATACTTCCCGTTAACTCAGAATCTTGAAATTTGGTACGAAGCAACGTCTTATAGTACAAATAAATAAAAAATTGCGAAAAGCATAAATATTTAGTTACATGAAATAATAAAAATAATTTTCATAATTTTAAACTTACTACCCCTTTCCACATGATGATTTCATTTAGCAATAAAAATACCATAACTCTTACTTATATACCTACAGGATTGTACGGAACCCCCGGTACACGAGTCCGACTCGCACTTGGCCGGTTTTTTCATTATGCCAGCGTTTAGGGCGCTGCATAAGTTAAGTCTGTGGTATTGATTCTATAGTAACATTCCTAAGACGCCAAACTAGAGTTGCTCATTTTTAAACCCCGACGCAAAAACGACGGAGTGTTATAAGTTGGACGTGTCTGTTGTGTGTGCGTGTGTGTGTGTGCGTGTGTGTGTGTGTGTGTCTGTCGATTTCTTTTTTGAAAGGTGAATTTGTCGTGTGTGTTCTTAGCTATGTTTGATCAAAATCGGTTCAGCCGTTTCATAGCGTTGAGGGTTTTTTTAATTTTTACAAAATTAATTACTTGTGTATACTATAATATAATATAATTATAATATATACATCATTATAATATAAATATCAAAATAAATATAATTTCATACCATTTTATTTAATTACTTTATAAATATACCATACAAACCGTACCGTTACCGTTTTTCATACTATTAAATTTAACATATTATTAGTTATAATAACTAAGTGGGAAGTAAACTAAACTTATTATAAAAGCAATTTGCGATACTCGTCTGCGTCTGAGCCGTCTATTTCATTTTATTCCCCTCCATTATGAGACCCCCCTCACTCCTGGACGAAGCTAATCTGATACTTTCACCTGAACCCCATTTCCCTCAAGTGTTCGTTTACTGCCTTGATCACGATCCTGCGTGATCATTTTTAGGGTTGCTTACATCAAAACGTGCCAACAAAACCATTGTAGTATCCACAGACGATATAATGGTCTGTGATAGTATAACTCTCTTGTCTGTCTGTCACAGACTCTTTTATCCAAGTCTACAGGACGAAAAAGTTGCAATTTAGTACAAATACAGAGTTAGGTGATCTAATTATGGACGTATAGCGTAAATAAACGAATTCATATATTGAGGGCACACTAGAAACTAAATAAATCCTTTTTTCAAGTTTCTATATAATGTGACGTACGTATGTCATGAATGAAAATTGAACATTCCACACCTTATCTCAGAAATAAAATAGCATTCAATATTGAAAACAAAAAGTTTGGCTTCACAGGTAGCGATAATCCCACAGGAAACGGGAAATATTCGTGAAAAGAAAATGCGTACAAAATGCGTTGTTTAATTTCACCGAGGACTAATTCAATTAATATAGTGGTTACTATGGTAGTCAACTTGTGCGGAACCCTCTCCATGCACCTTAGACTTGTACTTGACCAGTTGTTTGAACTTTATGCGTACTCAACGAGATTTCTCTGCGAAGTCACTTAAAATTTTTCCTTTTGAAGTCGATATATTTGAGTGACTGTTTTTTCAGCATCGGAAGGGAATCATTTATTATCATGAATTAAAACAACGTGAAAATATTATCTCGATTCCTTAAATGCATCGGCATACAAGGAAGGTGGTGGTGGTTGATGTTTTTAGTTCTTTGACCGTCGTTCACGTTATAGGGCGCTTTCACGTACCTAAGGACAATAACCTGACGATATCGGTTTCGTCGAAACCGATCGATATCGTTGGCAGAGTAAAAGTGTTTAGTAGTAGGTATAAAGAACATGGAAGTTTTTTTTTTTTTGAAATCGTGTTTTCTAAGGCGCTGTCTCCACGAGCGAGAGAATCGCGACGAGTCCGCGCTCGCCCATACAAATTATCGCCGCGATAACATCGCCGTGTGGAGACGCGTTCATAGAAATACATGGCACGATGTTAATATCGCCACGATTTTCTCGCTCGTGGAGACAGCGCCTAAGTATACTCTACCCTTATCGTGTTTTAATAGTCTAATGTCCGAGTTCAGAATTTAAAAATCTCTTTCGCTCGGCCAAGGAATTACAAACTATTCAAGATTCTGTGACTGATACACATTAGCTAATAGCAAATCGTCAAACAAAAGTATTTTTGTGGAAAAACAAATATTGCCAGAGATTAAACCCAGATAGATAATTTTTTTTACCCCCATGTAGCAAATTTTCTCGCAATCGTTAGAGCCGTTTTCAAGAACGTGATTACAATATATGCCTTTTATATTATGAGATACATACAATATATATACACATATATATATATATATATACATATATATATATATATACAAATCCTTGCTCGTTTAATAGTATAGGATATTCGTGTTTATCTCATACGATATCGTCAACGTAATCGTGTCGTGTCGTTATCGTTGAGTGTGAATGATCCATTAGTTTAGGCTTCACCCTGTATGTATCTCGCTACTAGTTGTCTAATGCAGGTAATGAAGATGTATCGGTAGATTTATTTAAAACATAATAGTCACCAGCAGACAGTCTCACACGTACATCATAATATATTGCGCTCAAGTGCTTGAAAAGCGTGAACGAGTAGTGTTTATGTTAAATCAAGTTTATCCAAGCACTTGATTGTTCGATTACGGAACATGAGATTGTACGGATTGTGATGCATCAGCGTAGGTACCTTCTTACTTCCTCTATAAGCAAGGTTTTCGACAAAGCGTGAGTTATCGACTTTGAGAACTATTCGGAAGTATTTATCTTCGGCTAAGGGACGTAGCCAGATCGTGTTCTCATCCCAAATCTTCTACATTTAATTTACATCAAAATAATAAGAGGCATTTAAATAAGTTTTATGTTGAAAAAAATATTTTTCAAAACAAGTTTTGAAGAAGTGTACTGATGATGATGATAATTAAATTATTAAGCTAAACCGTGAGCTGATCAAAATGCGCTCAAACACGGCCGGTCTACTATTATCCCTCGAGGAGTTCCGTTGTCCACCTTCCGTCTCCAAAAGCAAGTAAGCAAAATTTCAGATCAATTGGATGTCATCAAAAAAAAATTGACAAAAAAAAAAGCTGAAAATGAAAAAGCAAAAGCTGAAATAAGCTGCAAAGCTTACGAAGCTTCGTAAGCTGAAATTTTGCTTACGAAGCAAAATTGAAGTGGTTCTAATTCAGCTTGCGAAATTGCTTGTTCAATTAAAATTGAACATTCCACACCTTATCTCAGAAATAAAATAGCATTCAATATTGAAAACAAAAAGTTTGGCTTCACAGGTAGCGATAATCCCACAGGAAACGGGAAATATTCGTGAAAAGAAAATGCGTACAAAATGCGTTGTTTAATTTCACCGAGGACTAATTCAATTAATATAGTGGTTACTATGGTAGTCAACTTGTGCGGAACCCTCTCCATGCACCTTAGACTTGTACTTGACCAGTTGTTTGAACTTTATGCGTACTCAACGAGATTTCTCTGCGAAGTCACTTAAAATTTTTCCTTTTGAAGTCGATATATTTGAGTGACTGTTTTTTCAGCATCGGAAGGGAATCATTTATTATCATGAATTAAAACAACGTGAAAATATTATCTCGATTCCTTAAATGCATCGGCATACAAGGAAGGTGGTGGTGGTTGATGTTTTTAGTTCTTTGACCGTCGTTCACGTTATAGGGCGCTTTCACGTACCTAAGGACAATAACCTGACGATATCGGTTTCGTCGAAACCGATCGATATCGTTGGCAGAGTAAAAGTGTTTAGTAGTAGGTATAAAGAACATGGAAGTTTTTTTTTTTTTGAAATCGTGTTTTCTAAGGCGCTGTCTCCACGAGCGAGAGAATCGCGACGAGTCCGCGCTCGCCCATACAAATTATCGCCGCGATAACATCGCCGTGTGGAGACGCGTTCATAGAAATACATGGCACGATGTTAATATCGCCACGATTTTCTCGCTCGTGGAGACAGCGCCTAAGTATACTCTACCCTTATCGTGTTTTAATAGTCTAATGTCCGAGTTCAGAATTTAAAAATCTCTTTCGCTCGGCCAAGGAATTACAAACTATTCAAGATTCTGTGACTGATACACATTAGCTAATAGCAAATCGTCAAACAAAAGGATTTTTGTGGAAAAACAAATATTGCCAGAGATTAAACCCAGATAGATAATTTTTTTTACCCCCATGTAGCAAATTTTCTCGCAATCGTTAGAGCCGTTTTCAAGAACGTGATTACAATATATGCCTTTTATATTATGAGATACATACAATATATATACACATATATATATATATATATACATATATATATATATATACAAATCCTTGCTCGTTTAATAGTATAGGATATTCGTGTTTATCTCATACGATATCGTCAACGTAATCGTGTCGTGTCGTTATCGTTGAGTGTGAATGATCCATTAGTTTAGGCTTCACCCTGTATGTATCTCGCTACTAGTTGTCTAATGCAGGTAATGAAGATGTATCGGTAGATTTATTTAAAACATAATAGTCACCAGCAGACAGTCTCACACGTACATCATAATATATTGCGCTCAAGTGCTTGAAAAGCGTGAACGAGTAGTGTTTATGTTAAATCAAGTTTATCCAAGCACTTGATTGTTCGATTACGGAACATGAGATTGTACGGATTGTGATGCATCAGCGTAGGTACCTTCTTACTTCCTCTATAAGCAAGGTTTTCGACAAAGCGTGAGTTATCGACTTTGAGAACTATTCGGAAGTATTTATCTTCGGCTAAGGGACGTAGCCAGATCGTGTTCTCATCCCAAATCTTCTACATTTAATTTACATCAAAATAATAAGAGGCATTTAAATAAGTTTTATGTTGAAAAAAATATTTTTCAAAACAAGTTTTGAAGAAGTGTACTGATGATGATGATAATTAAATTATTAAGCTAAACCGTGAGCTGATCAAAATGCGCTCAAACACGGCCGGTCTACTATTATCCCTCGAGGAGTTCCGTTGTCCACCTTCCGTCTCCAAAAGCAAGTAAGCAAAATTTCAGATCAATTGGATGTCATCAAAAAAAAATTGACAAAAAAAAAAGCTGAAAATGAAAAAGCAAAAGCTGAAATAAGCTGCAAAGCTTACGAAGCTTCGTAAGCTGAAATTTTGCTTACGAAGCAAAATTGAAGTGGTTCTAATTCAGCTTGCGGTATTTGATCTGAACATATATTGCAAGCTCGTAAAAAATACTGTACATGCAAAGATACATCAGCCTATAGAAGAGCACTACTAGACATAGGCCCCCCTCATAAAATTTCTTGACGACTGGAACTGATTTGCCTGCATCCACCGATTTTATACTACTTGTATGACGGAACAAGCAGATGGCCCACCTGATGTTAAGCGGTAACCTCTGCCTATGAACAGTGCATTACCTCATAGGTCACATCCACCTAGGTCGCACCCTATGTGGCATTGCAGTGCGCCCGCCACCCTGAGACATAAAGATGAAAAGTCTCATGTGCCTGTAATTTCACCGGCACCCTTACCCTTCAAACCGGAACACAGCAATGCGAGCACTATTGCTTTGCGGCAGAAATAGGTATAATGGTAGTACTTCCCCGGACGAACTCTTTCATAAAAAAGCTCTACTACTACTCGACATCATGCGATCTTTGAAATATCGTCAGTTCATTACGAAGGTGGCTTCCTACATTGTGTCGGTCGTCCGGTTTGTGGTCGCCACTCGAGAACCTTTATTCCCCAACCGTCTAGCTATATGGCCTGCCTATTGCCACTCCAACTTGCTAGAGATACATTGCTCGTTAGCAGAATTAGTGTTTCGCATTCTAAATTAGGAGTAGAAGAGAATAAAAAGTGGCAAGTCACTTTCTTCGTCGACTGGTAACATACATGTTACAATTGATACTTTCAATCACGACGAACTAAACGTGTCAGTGAAAGTAATCATCAACGGTTGATTAATTTTTAAATTGAATATAATCGAGCTAACTTGATTTTAAATTTAATTACATGGAAATTTTCTCTTATCATGTTTGTGTATTGTATAAAATAAATAATAAATAATGCTGGACAGTTCGCATAACATTATCTAGCCCCAAGCTCAGCAGAGCTTGTGTTATTATATGACCGGTAGTTGCCACATATTGAGCTATTATATTGCTAAAAATCTTAAAAAAAATATCAATTAAGATCAATTTTCGATTACAATTGCGTTAACAAACAGTGAAATCCGTTATGTTTTACCTCTGCGTAACGTTTCGCACATACTGAACCGGACTGGAGTAAACTCCAGTCGAACAGCATTTTTTATTATTTTTTATTTGGTATACATTTCAAGTTGCTACCTTCAGCCGTTCCTGAGAAAAAGGGTATTGGACATACATACAGACAGACAGACATCGGTCGGTACAGAAGGTTAAGGCACAGAACCCTAATAATATCAACACAATTATTCGGTACTACGAAAGCCTACATATAAAACGAATTTAAATTAGATGAAATCAAATTATTGACCCAATGATTTATATTACTACACAGGTACTGTGCTGTTATGTGTTTGGCGTACGAATAGCCCCTCCGTATCCTCCCGTGGATGACGTCATAGCCGACTAAGAGATGATGGAGAGATGGGATGAGGAGAGATGGGCCCCAGGAGATATGTTATGTATGCTATGACGTATGTACGTGCATACGTATGATGTGCATACGTATGATGTATGTATGTATGCTAATATTAGTTATATTATAATTATAACTGTGTAATATTGTGTATGAAATAAATTAAAAAAAAAAAAAAAAAGATGGGCAGCTGCGTCCTCATGAGTACTCAAAACCAACACTGCGATCACCAATCCACCTGCTAACCGGTGGCACCTGGTTATGGCATTGCGTCTGGGGGGAGGCCTCATTTACCAGTGGACGTCAAAAGGATGATGATTATGATGATGATGTTGATGAAAAATTACAAATGCACGGCACATAAAGTGCATGGAAAAAGAACACTCGGCTGATCATCTAGTCGCTGGTCTGATCAAGTCAATGCACTCACTGGCCTCCCTAACTCCGCTGCCCTAACGTGCCGAGAATAGAACAGCGTGTAAGAAGCTCACCAACATCTCTACAAAATCCTTTCAGGACGGGCAATTCCTTCACTAATCAAGACTACGACGAAGAAGAAGACCTATACCTATAGATAACACATGTACTCGTTCCATACAGGTCACCTCATTAACTGCGGTGGCCTGTAATTAGGTACAGAAGTACTATCGACTCCATAATCTAATCGCTTTCTTAATGCGTACAGTCACAAACAAATACAGAGTTCATAAATGACCTCGTTATTCTAACGGTTATCTACAACTGCTGCATGATTTTCATTTCTAGGTCACTATATTTCTTTGTAAAGCATGTTACATGCTTTTTAGGCAGACCATGATTTGAATATTTTTTGCTAGAAATTCGAATGTGTTGATAAAAATAAAGCTACAAATAACAAGTAAACAGAATTATTATTTTGAATAAGCTATAATTACATATATAATTAAACTTAAAAGTCAACTCTTGAGAAATCCTAACAGTCAAGGGTAGAGACAGAATAGCTCTGAATAGAAGCTTTAACGCGTCGCATCTTCAGCTGACCTCATCCTCGCCAACCACCTTCACCTCATAAGCGATAACTAAACATTTTTTACAATAACATCTCAATGTATCTTCTAATGAATATAATATTCACGTAAACATGTGGTAGGCAGTAGGTATGTTATTCTAATACATAAAAGAATTTGCGCATAATGCATGTTTTGTGACTCACAAAGGTATTCGCAGTCAAAAGTTATTAGCACCGAGTGATCCGAAGAATGAGCTGCAAGGCGCTGGATATGCTACATTTGACACGCCATCCTTCCTACAGTTAAAGAAATCTCTCCGTGCATCGAGAATACAATTTCTAATAGTTTTTATTAAAATCATAATTGAACCTGAATCGGAGTCGACACAGAAACATAACCTACATGTACGCATGCGAGAGCATTCATAACTGTCAGTGTATGAAGATAAATACAGGGTGTCCGGCGCAGCAGGCACATTAGTGTATGTTTTGCCGAAAGAAGGCCGTGTTGCGACCTTCCAAATTGTGGGCGCCGATCGTTGACCGGGCGCGGATCGCTTCGTCACACTCGACTGCCCGAATGATGCCAGCCTCAAGCCACCGCCGCGGTACCTGGCCGGTATTCTAATTAACTTGCGGTCTACATCCGCAACGCAATTTTACACATAATTTTAGGGATTTTATCTTTTATATTTAGGTGCATGTCTCAGTCTTATACCATCCAATCAAATCGTTTTGGAATGACTACAAGTTCATGATTATGATTGATCGATTAAAGTTTTTCGTGATGATATATATAGTTAAATTAAACCACATGATCTAAGTTTTGTTTAGACCAAGAAATATATGGTACTTGATTCTTTCATTTCAAATGGAAGGTTTATAAAAATAGGTACATACATAACATACATACATACTATATACATAATATATATAATATACACACATACATAATATACATGCCTTTTTCCTCGAAAGGGTAGGCAGAGCCTCAAAAGTCCTCTTTCCACCGTGGGTTGCACCATCGTGGGAATATAGACGTGACTAGTAGTGAGCTCATCGCTACCATTGCTTCCCATGACTGACTCGGCTAACACTTTCTTCCATTAAATAACACATTCCTTAACAAGGTAGCAGCCAGGACAAATCTTATAGCAACAAATCTTACTAACAAGTCCGGGTAATCCCTTAGTCGGCTTTTACGACATCCATAGGTGGAGACGTAGTAGTAGTAGTAGTAGAGCTTTTTTGTGAAAGAGTTCATCCGGGTAAGTACTACCACCATACCTATTTCTGCCGCAAAGCAGTAGTGCTCGCATTGCTGTGTTCCGGTTTGAAGGGTATGGTTGCCGGTGAAATTACAGGCACATGAGACTTTTCAACTCTATGTCACAGGGTGGCGGGCGCAGTGCAATGCCACATAGAGCGTGTCCTAGGTGGACGTGACCTATGTGAGAATGCACTGTTCATAGGCAGAGGTTACCGCTTAACATCAGGTGGGCCGGGCCATCTGCTTGTTCCGTCATTCAAGTAGTATACAAAAAATAAAAAACATGATGGAGGGGTATATTCTGAGACCGGGCACACCACGGTAGCTGTGTAAAAGTATTCTACAAACGGAAGATCAGGCTCGTTAATATGCCTGTCAGAAAAGCTCACTCTCCATCAGTCTAGCTTTATAAAATGCAAAAAGGGGCAGTTTTTGTTTGTTAGATTTTAGAGGATTTATATAATAAATGCAGAGCTTTGAATCCAAACCACTTCAATCGGTACAGTAAGCTGGTTCACCGCAGGATGCATATGTTTGCATTTTAATGTTTTTACTTGACAAATTATTAACTAGCTTTATTTTCAAACACCGATTGAAAAGACTGAATAGATTTATAAAAAGTGCAGTTACCGATAAAACTTAGCAGGAAGTCTTGTTCTTGCATAAATATTTTGACTTCGATCGTTGTTTAATAAATAAATAAAATAAATAATACTGGACAGCATCATCTAGCCCCGAGATAAGCAGAGATTTTGTTATGGGTACTAGATAACTGATATACTTAATACAATACATTACATAGTTTTTTTTAATATGTCTTATTTATACATAGAAAACACCCAGAACACCCTGAACAATTATCTGCAGATCGTACAAATATTTGAATTGAACCCGCAACCTGCGTCGTCCTTTGTTGGTTGTATATATAGTGTCAGTATTTTAGTTTACATTTTAAGCAATTCTTATTAAATTGGGTGGTACCTATGTATATTTTCTAGATTCTAGATAATCTAGTTTTAAGTATTTGCATATATTTTAAGTAAATTGTTGTATGCATATATTCACAAATATATGCATACAACAATTTAAAACTATTTCAATTTCAATTTTATATATGCAAATATTGCATGTTGTGTTCACTAGTATTAGAATTTACACCGAGAATGCCAGTAAAACAAAATACTGTAAAAAGTTGTTGTGCACAATTCGAGTTGTGAAACAAATAAAAAAAAAAAAATATATTGACCGTAATGGGCAACCTGTTGAAACTTTCTTTGTTTATTTTACTATTTTATTAGCCTACACAATACATAATAGTATTAGAAACATACAAAATCTTAGGATTGAAATTGAAATGGTCAATTAAAATGCTGATTCAACCAGCTGTAACAACATCTACTAGCAAAGACTCTCCCGTGATCATGGCGCATGCAACTGTGCCGAAATATCGGGAAAAATCAAAACTCAAAAATCATGGTAAATAGTGAAAAGTAGGTAAACCTAGTTTTTAATTGTGTTCCCTATTCCCTAGCTTACTATGACCTGATTTTGGAGACACATTTATATGTTGTAAAAAAACTTATTAACTTTGAATTCCAATTAATAGAAGATAGCAAAAACCCATAGGTACACAAACTTGTGTAGGTACCAGAATGTCAGGCATTGGGCCAGGCTGACCATTAGTCTACGTGGGACAACATTAATTTACACAAGGTAATACTGTTAAATACCGTTACTGTAACTGTTCAAATGTTTACCTAAATACAAGGTGTACCTCAACTTCGGACTTGATCCTTGTAATAAACACCATTTGATACTAGGTAGGTATATGTGTGGTATATGGTACAGGTACAGTTGAAGGAAGTAAATGTACTTACTAGTAATGGTATTGCAAGTAAATTAATACTGTCAGGGGTTTGTTATCTGCCATTGCGATTGATGCACGTAAACAGACCGTTCACCGTAAGATGGCACCTGCCTTGCTTGGCACGCCATACAAGGCAGGTGACATTTTACAGTGAACGAGCTGCAGACGATTATGTACTACTAGCTGTGCCCGCGACTTCGTTCGCGCGGTACATTCATATCTTCTGAACCCTGCAAGATATCGAAATTATTACACGAAAATTAAAGTTAAACTATAACTTTCAAGAAATCCCGTTGGGCCGTTTCAGAGCCTATTCAAGACAAACTTTCAGACAGACGGACAAAAATGCAAAAAACAGTAATTTATGATTAGGCATCGTATAAATAGCAGTTTTCAGTTTAATTTTGTCATTTTTTAAACACAGACTGTTACTTCCGTTTAATAATATTAGTACTAGTATAGTATTCTTTTATCTGTGATATTAGTAAAGATTAGTGTCAGACTTCCGTACACCATCACGAGAGATGGCGGACAAACGCTTGTTTTTTAATTATTATTTTATAAATATCTTTGGACTAATCTTTAAGACTTTTATGAAATAGTGATGATCGTGAGCTGATCAAAATGAGCCCAAACACTGCCTGGCTACTAATCATTTAGGAGCTCACCATAATCGGCATTTAACAGCTATGCAAAATTTCAGGCAAATCAGAGGCCAGCAAGTGTTTGAAAAATGGGTTTCAAACTTTTAGTGGAAGAAAAGACATAAACGAGGAAAATTCAATAAAAAAATTAGGTTTAAAAAAATAAGGACAAGTGCGAGTTGGATCTGCACCCTCAGGCTTCCGTACAGTTATTTTAGCATAAGTCGGTAGTTTCTTAGCGATGGTTCTTAGACTTGTATTATCAAAATCTGTTGAGCCGTTTCACTACGATGAAGGTTTTTTAAGAATACATTTTGTCTTGTTATACGTCACTATAATCGACAGACGGCAGACTTTATTCATAATATATATAATTCTTCTATACGTGTTTATGTCACTGAACTCGGCTGAACGGCTTGACCGATTTTTGATGAAAGTTTTGTGTGTGTTTTAAAAAAGTTTTGTTAAGTGTTTAAGTACCTGGATGGTTTAGATTTACAACTGGACTCAGTAGATGGCGCTGCAGTTGGGACACCATTAGGACCACGTGAACGAAGTTGCGAGCGGGCCGCTAGTTTGGTATCAATTTCAATTTGATACCTATAGCTGTTCCGAGAAAAAGGGTCTTAACTCGACAACAAAGTGATCCTCTAAGGGTTTCCTTTTTTCCCGTTGAGGTACGGAACCCTAAAAAGGGTGACTTACGTTTGACGTTATGTTAGATGAAAGCACCATCAAGCACTACTATCTTACGACTACTACATTACGTCTTTTTTTAATTAATGGATTTAAAAAAAAAATGTACACCATATGGCTTAACGAAGCAATAAAAAATCATCGCTAAAAAGCCATGTCTTCTACTTTTGGATTGAGAGAAGCTTAAATTACTCGTATCGTAGTACGTTTGTAACATTTTTTAAGGATACATTTTCTTTTATTACAAAAATGAAACTAAGAAATAGCTAAAAACCTGTACGAGTAGTTGATCTACGTCCATTTTCATCATTCCAATTAATTTGTAAATGTTTGCACGATTTGTTACCTCGTTGTTAACGCGTTCTCTAGTTCTTTTGTGTTGGTGAATTGTGATAATTTGATGATAGGTGCGACCGGAGCCGGGCCGATGGCGACGCGACGACACGCGTCGCGCTCGGCTCGCGCTTATTGTACACCAAGAGCCTGATAGAAGGCTTCAATGCAGTAAAGACAAGTAATTAATTGTGATAATTTGATGATAGGTGCGACCGGAGCCGGGCCGATGGCGACGCCACGACACGCGTCGCGCTCGGCTCGCGCTTATTGTACACCAAGAGCCTAAGAGAAGGCTTCAATGCAGTAAAGACAAGTAATTAATTGTGATAATTTGATGATAGGTGCGACCGGAGCCGGGCCGATGGCGACGCGACGACACGCGCCGCGCTCGGCTCGCGCTTATTGTACACCAAGAGCCTAAGATAAGGCTTCAATGCAGTAAAGACAAGTAATTAATTGTGATAATTTGATGATAGGTGCGACCGGAGCCGGGCCGATGGCGACGCGACGACACGCGTCGCGCTCGGCTCGCGCTTATTGTACACCAAGAGCCTAAGAAAAGGCTTCAATGCAGTAAAGACAAGTAATTAATTGTGATAATTTGATGATAGGTGCGACCGGAGCCGGGCCGATGGCGACGCGACGACACGCGTCGCGCTCGGCTCGCGCTTATTGTACACCAAGAGCCTAAGAGAAGGCTTCAATGCAGTAAAGACAAGTAATTAATTGTGATAATTTGATGATAGGTGTGACCGGAGCCGGGCCGATGGCGACGCGACGACACGCGTCGCGCTCGGCTCGCGCTTATTGTACACCAAGAGCCTAAGAGAAGGCTTCAATGCAGTAAAGACAAGTAATTAATTGTGATAATTTGATGATAGGTGCGACCGGAGCCGGGCCGATGGCGACGCGACGACACGCGTCGCGCTCGGCTCGCGCTTATTGTACACCAAGAGCCTAAGAGAAGGCTTCAATGCAGTAAAGACAAGTAATTAATTTTATAAAAATTAAAAAAACCCTCAACGCAATGAAACGGCTGAACCAATTTTGACCAAAGATACCTGAGAAGACCTTTCAAACAAATAAAAACTAAATCGGTTCATCCGTTCGGAAGCTACGATGCCACATACAGACCCACACACACACACACACACACGCACACACACACAGACACGTCAAACTTATAACACCCTGTCGTTTTTGCGTCGGGGGTTAAAAACCTTAATATGGAAAGTGTTATTACTGGAAGAAAGCGTTAGCAGAGTCAGTCGTGGGAAGCAATGGCGGCGATGAGCTCAGCACTTGTCATGTCTATATTCCACGATGGTGCATCCCACTGTGAAAAGAGGCCCATTGAGGCTCTGCCTACCTTTTCTGGGAAAAAGGCGTGTGTCTATGTATGTATGTATAGAAAACCTTTTTACTCTTTATGTACTGTTTTTGAAAACTAACATGGAAATTGAGATTCGTTGGTATACGATTTGTCTTGGCTGCTAGCTTATTAAGGAATGTGTTACTGGAAGAAAGCGTTAGTCGTGTCAGTCGTGGAAAGCAAAGGCGTCGATGGGCTCACCACTTGTCACGTCTATATTCCCACGATGGTGCAACCTACGGTGAAAAGAGGCCTTTTGAGGCTCTGCCTACCGTTTCTGGGAAGGAGGCGTGTGTCTGTGTATGCATGTATGTAATATTAGTATTTTATTGTAAAATTGTTTAAAAATATATTGTGCAATAAAGTATTTTCTATCCATATTATCAGTCGTTAGATGTCCAACGCAAAGACTCATAAAAGGAAGCATTATCATATAAACTCTATCTCCCTTAGATTTTTTCTCGTAGCTTACCTAAGATGTAAAGTGCTTTACGGCGCGTACTGCTAAAAAAACTAACTGCGGCAACTAAATGTCTACTTTGAGGACTCGACAGTAATGTGCTATTTTTGTCTTCCACCTTAGTATATCTTAGATTTCGGTTTATTTCAGCTATTATAGAGAGATGCGTCTTTATATTTTGCATGTTAATTGTTCTCTAGCTCCTGCACTACTACTCTCTATGTTTACTTATAGAGTGTAACGCCCTTTGTGTTCCTTGTTTTGTTACAAAATATTGAACACCGTTTTATTTAACACTCACACACAAATTAGATATGACAAAGTGGTGACGGCAAAAGCAGTTTCACACACAGTTAAAAAGAGGTTACGAAACGCTACAAAATTATTCACTACTGTTAAATAGATAAGACATTACGCTAAAGCAAAGTTAAAGTCCTACTTTAACTTTGCTTTAGCAATATTTAACGTTAGTGATTCTGGATATATCCTTCAAAATCTGGCTCATAGAATAATTTGTTTAACGGTTCAGCTGTAGACAAACTGAATATATTGAAGGTCTTAACTAGAGGTGAGGTTGTCTTTGCAAGGTAGGTAATTCAAGAACAGAGTGTTGACCTAACAAGCTTCAAACAAGTCCAACTAGAAGCTAGCACTAGGGGAAGCAACTCTCCCAAGTGTTTATTCTAAGAAGTTTGTAATGGCATGATTTCAAAAATTATTTGTTTCATCAGTCAGCCATTGTTCTATAGATATTGTGAATATTGGAAGCTGTTCAAGTAATTTAAACGTTTAACAAACTTAACGTTGTTAAGCTCTTGTTGAGCACAATAATTTAGTATTGAATGTGTAAACAAGCTAATGGCATACCAAAGATCATGTTACGGGAATGGATACCAGTTTGGTGGGTCCCTGGAACAAATGGTGATGTGCGCTTGCACTGCACAAATCTACGCAATGGTGCGCTAAAGTGGGAGTGCCAATGAACTTGGGACGGCTATTGACAGGTATTGCGTTAAGACAAATAGACGTTCCGGCGGCTAAGACGGACCTCCGTTCACTTGACCATATACGAGTGTAGGTAGGTACCTACGACCGCAAGCCTCCTGAGAACTTCTATGTAAATAATCACCTAAGGTAAATACGGAATTCTTGTAAGCTTGTAAGTACCTTAATTTTCTAACTGTACGTCGTGCGCCGTAGTGCTAAAAGTTCTACGGAACTACGATTTATGTCGAAAAAAGTTCGTTCGCTATATGTGAGTCAAGGGATATGAGGTAACTGAACATAGGTACATAGAAACCTATTCCTGACGTTTTCCAATGCTGCAAACCTTGCCTGCGCCCTGAATCATTTGCTGACACCCGCGTGTTAGATCGCGAAATTTTTTTCGAGTTATGCTATATTTGCATATTTAACTTTTGTGTATAATAATATATAAATTAGTTGTATTATTCATTATGTTAATGAATATTATTTTATTTTTTAACGTATTCATAGCAGAAGCACTACAAGGTATGGTTATTGAAAACTGGTTAAGTATCGATAAAGAAAAACCTGCAAGATTGCGTGCCATAAAAGTTTAAAGTCTAAGTTAGTTATTTACACCCGGTTTAGTTAAGTTTAAGCTTTGAAATGCAGAACAACACAGTGAAATTCTAATCTTGCACCTCACACTGTTTTACGGACCATTACATTCAATTTATTCGATTCCTAGAAATTTCAAATAACACTGTCATAATGCTACATTATGGCGTAACTGTGTGCTATTTTACGTTCCCAGTTTAAATAGATTTTGTAGCAATTGTAATATTGAGAAAGCAATCAGGACATTTCTTTTTAGAGTCCATAAAGTTGGAAACTAATGTGACGGGAACAAGACTCGTAGTTTTAAGTAATAAGAGTTGCAGTTATATTGACTTAGTTGACATAATCTATTTCCATTATAGTCGGGTGGCTAGGTCGGCGCCGGCGGCAGTGTGGCGTTATTTCTGAAGGCACTGCGGCTGAAGGCTGAATCCATCAGTCGCTAGTCTGGTGGTTATTGATTGTGACACGGTAATGGGCCAGTCGGTGCGTGGCAATAAATCACCCGTGGGTACCCAACATACACGTCCTATGGATAGCACACGAGTGCAGCGTCTACCAATAAATGTTATAGGCTATTCTTTATCGTGTAACTCGTTAGGGTTCTCATGTGAACTCTGGGGAGCGACTGTAAAATATTATAGTTTATTCAAACGAAGATATCATGCATGACCGATACGCCAGTGTAAAAAATGACAGGGTTTGAATGAACTTGTGAACCTATCATTAAATAGAGGTAATTATATGATGTTCATTATTATGTCCTCACACAATTAACCTATTGAATAAAACATGTTACTAATCGCATCTATCTTCATATATACAGATTACTATTTTCTTTCTTTGTTTGTCCCTTATGCATTCCTAAACCACTGTCCGTGCTACTATAAAACGCGAATTATCCTTGGAATACACAGTGGTTTGTCTTTTGCATTGACATGCAGTTTCAAATTTAATCGAAAGAGACAATTTTTTTATGTTTGTGATTGAAGAACATGCAGATGTTAAGCAGTAACCGCTGCCTTTAACAATGCATTACCTCATAGGTCACTTCCACTTAGGACGCACCCTATGTTGCATTGTACTGCGCCTGCCTCCCTGAGACAAAGATGAAAAGTCTTCAAACCGGAACACAGCATTGTGAGCACTACTGCTTTGCGGCAGAAATAGGTATGGTGGTAGTACTTACCCGGACGGATTCTTTCTCAAAAAGCTACTACTAAAAACGGTGTAACAATTCCAAGGATAATTGTTTATTAGTAGTACGATATGCCGATAGCAATAAAACTTTGGTGAGTTGTTGTCTGCAAAGATTTTGAAAAACAAACCGGGACCACCAGGATCTCTGGGATAACCGGGACCACCGGGACCACTGGGACCACCGGGATCACTGGGACCACTGGGACCAACGGGATCACCGGGACCAACGGGATCGCTGGGACCAACGGGATCGCTGGGACCAACGGGATCACTGGGACCAACGGGATCACTGGGACCACCAAGATCACTGGGATCACCGGGATCATTGGGACTACACAAACGAAATCACGAGCGGGCCGCCAAATGTACGTAAAAAATTAGTTTAATACCTACCTTTGTTGAATACAACTTTAAACGACGAAAAAAGCAGATGGCACAGTGGTACCCTTTGCCTATGAACAGTGTCTTATCACATAGGTTTCGTCCACCTAGGACGCACTCTATAGGGCATTGTACTGCGCCCGCCACCCTGAGACAAAGATGAAAATTGAAAACCTCTACCTATCGCATTACCTATCAACATTTCAGCCAGTTGACGCCCACATAGGCCCATGATATACCAAGATGAACAAGCTAGAACCTCCATCCACCAACTTCCAGTGACCTGAACAATATCGTCTATCAAGAGTGAAACGTAACTGTATCTTGTAAATAAATACATAGTTGGATGCATTATTGGCAGTTTATAATGAAGGAGAGTCATAATGTTTCCCCTTTTTGTGTGTTCAAGTCCCGTTGTCGACACAGATAGATAGGTACTTTCTAAGATTCCAAAGAGATAAGAGTACACTGCAAAGTGGTACAGGAAGAGTAAAGACAATTTATAGCAAAAGGTCAGTTTACGTGGGGTCAAGTCAGTTTTGCGGCAAGCTGCGACACCGCACATTGTCTGCGCGCCTCTATTCTTCTCATCTCCTGACACCCCAGACTCGCTACTGCTCATTGTTGGCGCGCCTCCTTTGGTCCACATGACACAATATTAGGGTTCATTAATCGTTACATAGCCAGGCCTATAACAATGAATTGTAAGGCGATATTGTCGTTTGAAATACATTTTACTGCTTACCTGACATCTTCTTGAGCCAACGACCCATAGTCACTTACGGTACTTCCTAGATTTTCTGTGTGTGTAAATTCCTAGAGTTGTTATTACTTGCATTTACTACCACAATAGTCTTTTGGGTTTTCTGGGACCTTAAAACCACTTACATTGGCTCTGTTTTATTGTTTTTTTATAGAATTTCTCCGAATTAGCAAAAAATGCGTGGTAGAAAGCTAGAGTTGGGGACCACGAAAGTGTGAGTGCCTAGTATAATAAAGTATTCAAGGATATCAACTGTTTTCGAGAGCAGCGATGTTCACAGAGCATTACCGTTTAATCTCGGGTTGTTAGGCTGTGCTGTGCTGGTACAGTTACATGCGTGCACGACAAATTTGCATTCAGCAAACGTAAAGCCTAGACGCTTAAAAATATAAATAAGAGATTGGGTGCCGGCCTTATTTGAATTCACAGGTTCAACTTTAGTATTCAAGAGATTTCAATCTTATTCTAGGAATGTAAGTTGGCTGGTTTATTTATAGAGTGCTATGTACTCTATAAATAAACGAGGAACACATTAACTTAGAGCTTTTTAAAATACTGCGTTTCTTATTTTGAAAGAGAGACGCAGTAAATAAGCTATCACATGCGCAGGTATATAAGTATTTTTTAATAGGAATACCTGTCTTGAACTTTTTAAAAACATCCACTAGCGGTTTCGTTTAAATGGTATTGGGATTAAAAGTAGCCTATGTGGCATTTCAGGATCTGTTTATCAAATTTTATCAAAATCGGTTCAGCGATTAATAAACAAATATCTAAATATCCAAATATTCGCATTTATAATATTAGAAGGATAGTACTTAGGTTCTATGGCTACGAAGGGCAAAACCTCTTCTTGTTGGATGTTGCCAACAAACTCAAATGATGAACGTTTCCATTTTAATTTAGTCACGGAACCTTAAAATTGATCGGGTCATGCTTCAACGGGTTTTATGATGTCATCACAACTAGACGCAAATCGTCATCAATAAAAAATGCAATGGCGCTATTATTTTTTTGCTATCAAATAGTGATGCAACGAACACGAATATGTATTCGTATACGCAGAATACTAGATAATTACTGAATATTCTTATTCGGCGAATATCGTCATGAATGCTAAATACAAATTAATTTATGTTAAGGATTAACTTGGATTTGGGCCCCATGAACAAAGGGTCTGAACCTTTTGTTTCAGTATAATCAAAAAACCCTTAGTATATTTTTACTTATTCAGTCGTTCAGATTCTTACCTACTGATTGCAATAGGGTTTTGAGATTAAAAGCTTGATTTTCCTAATTTATTTTATCCTATGTTGGTAGTTTTTAAAACTGAGAACAGTATAGTAATTGGTTGACATCGCATCCCCTAAAGTTCAAGATATTTTACAGTACCTATTGTTGCTATTTCGCAGTATTTATCAGTGCACGAGTAAATTGCGTATTGGTTGTGTTAGCTATTAGGTACCATCTCATCCGATCCGACATATATTTCCCTAGGGTGAAAAAACTCGGTCAGAAATATCTTTCATTCGATTTATCCGTGTACGGTCGGCTCAGCAAGAAAGTTTTTAACAAGCTGAGAAAATTTTAAGCGTAAATAATCTAATCAAGACTTGATGTTGCCACTAGTGGATTCGAATGCGCGATTTTATTCCTTGGTTTGAGATCACTTTGTACGGTATTTATTTTTTCTTTGTATTATTAGCATAGGGTTCATGCCGAAACAACACATCATTTGTGAATTCGATTTTGGCTACCTCTTACAGCTGCCGATATATACCCCTGCTACAGCAAATAGAAAGATAGACAGACAGACGGTCGACCGGACGGCATAGGCTTAGTTATAGAGTCCCGTGTGGAACCTTTGGGTGGGAACCTTAAAATAAAATCAATCCCTTGAATTTACAAATGCTATGTTTTTTAACATAATCATTCATTAGAATAAATAATTAGTGGGTATTTTTTCTAGTTACGTAAATTTATTCGAATTTACCGAATAGTCGGTTTGATGTTCGTATTCAAACTATTTGTTGCATCACTATTATCAATTAAGAGGAATGATGAATCAATTTTCTAATTAAGTTTTAATGTTTTTGTGATTTTAGAACAATCAAGTGTTCATTTGTACAATCCTCCGCGCTCTTTCCAGTTCCATAAAAGGAGTGCACTAATTGTATAAATCGGTTCCAAAAAATGTCATTGACATGCGACACGCCCGCCGCAAATTGAACATGAGGGCTGTTGATGGTCTCCATTGGCCAAATTAATTCGCTGAACTCCAAGCGAACACGAGCACAAAGCAAAAAGTAAAAGAAGTGACGGAAGTGCAAACCAGAGCCATGTGTGGAGCACATGCTCAGCAAAGCCGAGCTTTGTTCCTTACATTTATGGGTTAGGTTTATTACAAAAATAAGTTTTTTGTTAAAAACATATTTTTCAATACAAGCTTTTATAAAATTAGTGATCAGAACCTTGTGCTGATCAAAATGAGCCCAAACACGGCCAGTCTACTATTATCCATCGAGGAGTTCCGTTGTCCATCTTCCGTCTCCATCATCAGATTAGCTCGCATTCACCATAATATTATATTGTCATCGGAACTTGACAGGTATGCCAATGGGATGTCAAGAAGTGGTTCTAATTCAATCTCAACCTCATTGAGGTTCGACCTCAATGGCGCGGCGGGTGAAGGTTGGCCTGCGACGCAGGAGGTTGCGGGTTCGATTCACGCCTCGGGACAAATATTTGCACGATCGCAGATATTTGTTCAGGGTGTTCTGGGTATTTATGTGTATAATAAAAAATATACAAATACAAATACAAATACAAATATATTTATTTTGCCAATGACACAAAAACTTACAACTAAAACATTATCCAATTAATTAAATTAGCAAAAATGGTCGTCACTCAGCGTATGCTGCGACAGCGCAAACGCTGTGCAGCGCTGGTTTTACGTGACGCCAGTGTGTTGGGCAGCACTGCGACACACGTTTTACACAGAAAAGAAAAGATGAAATATTATTAAATGCAATCGTGGTAGAGCTATGATTCTATAACTATTATATTATATAAAATAAACAAATAACAAAACAAACAAAAGAGAAGAGAGACCATTGTGAAACTTATGCTGTATTAAACTAAACTAAATTTAGGCCCAGAACGACTACCTGTGGATGGTAAAAATTGTGAATGTAATAAATGTTTCTTAAGTGTGTTTTTAAAGGAGTGAATAGATTTTGAATTTCTAATTGGTGGCGGCAAATTGTTCCAACATTTCGTGGCAGCATACCGGAAGCTGCCACGAAAGGCAGTCGTTCTGTGGTGTGGACAAATTAAGCGAGTGGCATAACGTATATGTCGATTTGAAAAGTCGAGCTTATCGTATAGATACAAAGGCTGCTGATTTTTAACAATACCAAAAAGCAAAGTCGCAAAATGAAGATATCGGCGCGATGACATGTTCAATAAACCGTTCTGATTGATGTAAGGGGAGATGTGAGCTCGTCGCGGGATCGGAAAACAAAATCGCACACAGGCGTTTTGTATACGCTGAGTTAATTTTAATATCTATCTATGTAATGTATTGTATTAAGTATATCAGTTATCTAGTACCCATAACACAAGCTCTGCTTAGCTTGGGGCTAGATAATGTTGTGTGAACTGTCCAGCATTATTTATTTATTTTAATTCAGCTTGCAAGAGGTGACCTAAACAAACAATCTAACATACAGGACAGAATCCAACACTGCAAGTTAAACAAACAATCTAACATACAGGACAGAATCCAACACTGCAAGTTAAACAAACAATCTAACATACAGGACAGAATCCAACACTGCAAGTTAAACAAACAATCTAACATACAGGACAGAATCCAACACTGCAAGTTAAACAAACAATCTAACATACAGGACAGAATCCAACACTGCAAGTTAAACAAACAATCTAACATACAGGACAGAATCCAACACTGCAAGTTAAACAAACAATCTAACATACAGGACAGAATCCAACACTGCAAGTTAAACAAACAATCTAACATACAGGACAGAATCCAACACTGCAAGTTAAACAAACAATCTAACATACAGGACAGAATCCAACACTGCAAGTTAAGGTGCCCCATTTTGACTGACCGAAGTACATCGCAGGCGTGGTCTAAAAGCTTGTTGTTTCATCAAACTCAATGTTTGAAAAAGAGGCACTGCGAAAAGAGAGAGACCGCGCCAGAGCCGTCGGTTGGCATCGGTTGGCATTCGGAAAATTCCGCAGCTCACTCGTGGCACAGAATATATACAGTACCGCTCGGACTCATTCATGAATTGGAGTCTCACGCACGCATTACTTATATTTAGGTAGATAGTAGTATGTACCTAAGTACTATATACACGCGCCGCGCGCCGCTTGCTGATGTTCAAAAGATTATACTCGTAGGTACCTATCGCTACTCCACAAGTACCGTGCACATTTCCGAACTTATGACTATGAAAGAATAAATTACATCATAGGGAGGTAGGTACCTGCATACCTATCCTGTCTATATGTATTGTGAAAGTTGGCAAAGAATTAGATTTGTTTGTAGGCATAGACATAATTATATGTTTGTAGGCAACCTACAAACATAATTATAACATATATGTTTGTTCGTGCAACCTACTTACCTATATGTAGGTATATTATATGTAAGTAATAGAAGATAAGTAAGTACCTACTAATGTTTTATAGGTACTTGCCTAATGGGTATCTATTTTATAGGTAGGTGCGTTAGTATATTTCGCAGTAACAGGAGTACAGGACAGTGGATATTTACATACATAATATAGGTATGGTAGGTACTTATTTGACGACCTCTGTAGCGCATCGGGCGAGTAGCCGGCTGAGATGCGAAAGGTTGCGGGTTGGCATCCCGCTGCCGGACAACTGTTCGAACGATCTGCAAATATTTGGTTCTGCGTGTTATATTACCATGGTAGGTATTCGTAGTTTCTGATACCCATGACATAGGGAATCCCAGTGTGGGATCAGGATTATGTAGGTACCTATGTGACTGTTGGGCGTCATGTTATGTAATATTATGTTATGTAATATTATGTTATGTTATATGATAAGGATTTCAAAAATAGGTAGGAGTGAAACACAGTACCTTCATCTGTCTTTCCTGAAAACTATAATCTGGGTCTCTCCAAGGCTAGAGTACAGATAATATAATAGGTACTATACATTAGATAGAGTACAATAGGTGCCTTCTAGAATTTTGTGCTATTTTGTCGGCCACGTCGTCCGTCACTTATCAACAGGTGAGATCGCGGCAAAACAAAGGTGAAATCAATGTAAAAAAAAAAGTAAGTAATACGTAGTTTACCAAGTACCTATGGTTTATGAAGTAGGTAACAATATAGGTCCGTGGAAGTAAGTGAGAGCCCTCGGTTAGCGCAAAATCCGCGGCTCATTCGCACTCACACACGGCATGCGAGTCGATTTGCGCTGCGGGACAAATGTTTGTATGACTTGCAAAAAAAAAATGTGGGTTTGGGTGTTGTGGTAGGTACCATGGTACCACACCACTTCACTACTCGTACATACTTACACGATAGTACCTACTCGTAGTTCCTGATAACCACGACACCGGGGATTCTAGCATGGGATCAAAACTAAGTAGGCGTATGATTAAAAAAAAATAACACTAATCCTAGGTAGGTGATATGAAGGGGAACGACGAGTGATCAAAAAACTTCCTCTGAAGCACATTGGACAGGAAAATGGGTATCAAATAATACAAGGAGTTCGATAATAGGTATCCTAGGTAGGTAGGTTTATTTTATAAACCCTGATTGTTGAGTAAATTCCGAACACACATAAGTAGGTAGGTACCTACCTGGGTAGATTCAAACAAGACAGTCAAAGTTGATTGTAGGTAGGTAGTCACGCCGTAATACGTATACAAACCTACCTACCTACCTGTTTTTGTGTTGTTATTTTGTCGTATTATAATCAGAGCAGATTATATTAGTCTGCTCACTTGCAATATATATTTTACTAGTGTGCGCCCGCGGCTTCGCTCGGGTTTCACCAAGATAAAAAGTAGTATAAATATAGCTCAGTCCAGATCATATTCTATTTTCGCACAAAATTTCACCGAAATGGGTCCAGCTGATTCGGCGAGATTGAGTAACAAACATCCAAACATCATAACTTTGACATTTATAATATTAGAGGGATTTTGTAGTGTGTCCGGCCTAAGAATAGAGCCCTCCGTCTCCTCCTGTGGATGTCCCTGACTAAGGGATTACCCGGATTTTTGATAAGATTTGTTGGTGTAAGATTTGTCCTGGCTGCTAGCTTATTATAATTAGAATGTGTTATTACTGGAAGAAAGCGTTAGCGGAGTCAGTCGTTGGAAGCAATAGCGGCAATGAGCTCACCACGTGTCACGTCTATAATCTACGATGGTGCAACCCAACAGTAAAAAAAGGCCCATTGAGGCTCTGCCTACCCCTTCGGGGAAAAAGGCGTGTGTCTATCTATGTATGTAGGTATATAGTACATTTCAAACTTTCACAAAGTAATTGTGAATTCACTATCCACGTAAATCTTATATATTTGTATACTTGTGGTAGGTAAGTAGCTACGCCCCGCGCGCCGCGGCGGTGAAATATCTTAGAACCTACCGACATACCTACGCGCCGATAGTCTTAGGGTTCCGTACTCAAAGTATCATCGAGCGGGACCCTATTACTAAGCCTACTCCGTCCGTCTGTCTATCTCTCTGTCTGTACCTATTTAGTCACACAGCACACTTGGCAGTATATCCATCCGGACAGATGAAAAAATATACGAGCTGTTCGCGAGTACAAACGTATATACATCTATATACATATGACTATGACTATGACTATGACTATGACTATGACTATGACTATGACTATGACTATGACTATGACTATGACTATGTCTATGACTATGACTACGACTATGACTTCTACTATGACTAGTACTATGACTATAACTACGACTATGACTTCTACTATGACTAGTACTATGACTATGACCATGACTCTATGAAACTATGACACTATGACACTATGAAACTATGACACTATGACACTATGACACTATGACACTATGACACTATGACACTATGACACTATGACACTATGACACTATGACACTATGACACTATGACACTATGACTATGACTCTATGACACTATGACTATGACTCTATGACACTATGACTATGACTCTATGACACTATGACTAGTTTCATAGTCATGGTGTCATAGTGTCATAGCGTCATAGTGTCATAGTGTCATAGTGTCATAGTGTCATAGTGTCATAGTGTCATAGTGTCATAGTGTCATAGATTCATAGTCATAGCCATAGTCATAGTGGCACTATGACACTATGATTCTATGACACGATGACACTAAGACTATGACTTCGACTATGACTAGGACTAGGACTAGGATTCGGACTATGACTATGACTATGACTATGACTATGACTATGACAATGACAATGACTATGACTATGACCATGACACTATGACACCATGACACTATGACACTATGACACTATGACACTATGACACTATGACACTATGACACTATGACACTATGACACTATGACACTATGACACTATGACACTATGACACTATGACACTATGACACTATGACACTATGACATATATTGTCATGGTGTCATAGTGTCATGGTCATAGTCATAGTCATTGTCATTGTCATAGTCATAGTCATAGTCATAGTCATAGTCATAGTCCGAATCCTAGTCCTAGTCCTAGTCATAGTCGAAGTCATAGTCTTAGTGTCATCGTGTCATAGAATCATAGTGTCATAGTGCCACTATGACTATGGCTATGACTATGAATCTATGACACTATGACACTATGACACTATGACACTATGACACTATGACACTATGACACTATGACACTATGACGCTATGACACTATGACACCATGACTATGACTATGAAACTAGTCATAGTGTCATAGAGTCATAGTGTCATAGTGTCATAGTGTCATAGTGTCATAGTGTCATAGTGTCATAGTGTCATGGTGTCATGGTGTCATAGTGTCATGGTCATAGTCATAGTCATTGTCATAGTCATAGTCATAGTCATAGTCATAGTCATAGTCCGAATCCTAGTCCTAGTCCTAGTCATAGTCGAAGTCATAGTCTTAGTGTCATAGTGTCATAGTGCCACTATGACTATGGCTATGACTATGAATCTATGACACTATGACACTATGTCACTATGACACTATGACACTATGACTATGACTCTATGACACTATGACTATGACTCTATGACACTATGACTAGTTTCATAGTCATAGTCATGGTGTCATAGTGTCATAGCGTCATAGTGTCATAGTGTCATAGTGTCATAGTGTCATAGTGTCAAAGTGTCATAGTGTCATAGTGTCATAGTGTCATAGTGTCATAGTGTCATAGTGTCATAGTGTCATAGTGTCATGGTGTCATGGTGTCATGGTGTCATGGTGTCATAGTGTCATGGTCATAGTCATAGTCATTGTCATAGTCATAGTCATAGTCATAGTCATAGTCCGAATCCTAGTCCTAGTCCTAGTCATAGTCGAAGTCATAGTCTTAGTGTCATCGTGTCATAGAATCATAGTGTCATAGTGCCACTATGACTATGGCTATGACTATGAATCTATGACACTATGTCTTTATGACACTATGACACTATGACACTATGACACTATGACACTATGACTATGACTCTATGACACTATGACTATGACTCTATGACACTATGACTAGTTTCATAGTCATAGTCATGGTGTCATAGTGTCATAGCGTCATAGCGTCATAGTGTCATAGTGTCATAGTGTCATAGTGTCATAGTGTCATAGTGTCATAGTGTCATAGTGTCATAGTGTCATAGTGTCATAGTGTCATAGTGTCATAAAGTCATAGTGTCATAGTGTCATAGTGTCATAGTGTCATGGTCATAGTCATAGTCATAGTCATAGTCATAGTCATCGTCATAGTCCTAGTCCTAGTCATAGTCCGAATCCTAGTACTAGTCATAGTCGAAGTCATAGTCATAGTGTCATCGTGTCATAGAATCATAGTGTCATAGTGCCACTATGACTATGGCTATGACTATGAAACTATGACACTTTGACACTATGATTCTAAGATTCAATGACACAATGAAAATATGACTTCGACTATGACTAGGACTATGACTATGACTCTATGAAACTATGACATTTTGACACTGTGACACCATGACTATGACTATGAAACTAGTCAGTGTCATAGTGTCATAGAGTCATAGTCATAGTGTCATAGTGTCATAGTGTCATAGTGTCATAGTGTCATAGTGTCATAGTGCCATAGTGCCATAGTGTCATAGTGTCATAGTGTCATAGTGTCATAGTGTCATAGTGTCATAGTGTCATAGTGTCATAGTGTCATAGTGTCATAGTGTCATAGTGTCATAGTGTCATAGTGTCATAGTGTCATAGTGTCATAGTGTCATAGTGTCATAGTGTCATAGTGTCATAGTGTCATAGTGTCATAGTGTCATAGTGTCATAGTGTCATAGTGTCATAGTGTCATAGTGTCATAGTGTCATAGTGTCATAGTGTCATAGTGTCATAGTGTCATAGTGTCATAGTGTCATAGTGTCATAGTGTCATAGTGTCATAGTGTCATAGTGTCATAGTGTCATAGTGTCATAGTGTCATAGTGTCATAGTGTCATAGTGTCATAGTGTCATAGTGTCATAGTGTCATAGTGTCATAGTGTCATAGTGTCATAGTGTCATAGTGTCATAGTGTCATAGTGTCATAGTGTCATAGTGTCATAGTGTCATAGTGTCATAGTGTCATAGTGTCATAGTGTCATAGTGTCATAGTGTCATAGTGTCATAGTGTCATAGTGTCATAGTGTCATAGTGTCATAGTGTCATAGTGTCATAGTGTCATAGTGTCATAGTGTCATAGTGTCATAGTGTCATAGTGTCATAGTGTCATAGTGTCATAGTGTCATAGTGTCATAGTGTCATAGTGTCATAGTGTCATAGTGTCATAGTGTCATAGTGTCATAGTGTCATAGAATCATAGAATCATAGAATCATAGAATCATTGTGTCATAGTGTCATAGAATCATAGAATCATAGTGTCATAGTGTCACAGTTTCATAGATTCACAGTCATAGCCATAGTCATAGTGACACTATGACACTATGACTATGACTTTGACTATGACTAGGATTATGACTATAACTATGACAATGACTATGACTATGACGGCGCGGCGTGGCGAGCTCAGACCGCACCGCTCCGAGCGGCGCGCGGGGGCCCGGGACCGCACCGCTCGGAGCAGCCAGCGCGGCGTGGTGAGTTGGGACCGCACCGCTCGGCCGCGCGCCGCTCGGAGCGGTGCGGTCCCAGCTCGCCACGCCGCGCCGGCTGCTCAGGGCGGTGCGGTCTCGGTCTCATCCCCGGCTTGTGGACAGCAACTCACCGAAATTACAGGCCATAGTAACTATCAACTAATCTCGACTAAGAAACATAATATATTTTTTTAGTAGTTAGGTACCTACTCAATCAATTCGTAAAATTACGTTAGTGTCCATTAGCAAATATTTTATAATATTTATTTTCGATCACAACAAAACAAGCATAGCCACCATAGTGAGGCAAAGTGAAAAGTTTATCTACTACATAGTATGTCTACTTATATGTATACCTAGAGCTCAGATATTTTTCGAGTGGAAAATCCATTACAAAACCGGCATTTGAACCTACGACTTTATCCCTCCTGTATAAATAATCACCAGGTTTTCTACGCATAGAAAACCTGGTTGTTATTTATTCATATACAAATAAAAAAAAACTTTGATCGATCTATATAGCTTCATGATAAAATGTTGGTAAGTACCTATACTTATTTATTTATTTCTATGTTCGATATACAATTCTAAATCATTATAGCGATGCAACTTTGGCGAGTTGTTCCTAAAAGTTTTTTGGAAAAAAACCGGGACCACGCGAATGAAATCGCGAGTGAGTCGTTAGTAGTTATATTATTAAAAAAACAATAGTAACGTACCTAGTAATACTCCGCAAAGCAACCCTATGCAAACTGTCCAATCTTTTCATTCCAAACAAAACATTTATGTACCTACCTACCCAGATATCTAGGTACTTTACCTACTCGTACTTACTTATCTTTGAAATTAGTAGGTTCTTACTTATTTACTTTATTGCGTATCGTGATATAATCCGAAATGAGGAGATCGTAGTAGAACTAGTATCACCGACATAGCTCTCAGAATTAGCAAGTTGTGCAAGTGGCAATGAGCACGCCATAAAGCTCAGAACTGATAATCATTGTCGAATAAAATTTCTTGAGTGGCGACCGCGAACTGTACGACGCATCACGCAACACAATGCAGGAAGGCCGCCTCTCAATCGACCGAAGAAATTATAAAGGTACCTAGTAGAAAGTCTAGATGAGGCATCTCATTATTTATGTGAAATAAACATAGGTACATTTTACCCATTTTGTAAAACGCACGAGCTGACTAATTCAGTTGTTCTTCTCAAGTTTCGGATAGTAGGTATACGTACGCACGCGCAGCTAGGTAGGTATATATATTCTGAGGCGCAGCCAACAAATTCAACACTACCTAACCTTTCGTGTTTCGTCCGATTCGAGAGGCCCACAGCTTAGGCGCGGGAGCTCCATTCACCACCGTCTCACCCCGCCCCAACCCCACCGCACGACTCGTCCCCCGCGTACCTCACCGCCCGTAGACAAACAAGTAGGTGAGAAAGCGATAATATCGAATGAAATTGAGTGCGCCGAAATATCATAAAACAAGTTCCAGCACGTACGTTTTTTTGAAAAAGTCTTTCAAGTTTGTGAAAAAAATGTTTGTAATTTAGATTCTACACAACATGGGCTAGATACCTGATCAGTCTTTTTTTTCACTTTTACAGTTTGTAAGTACATTATGAACATACAAAGTTCAGGTAAAATTGTGCAAATAAGCTGATATTTGAAGGCTTATACAGAATTTAGAGGTAAACAAAAAAAAACAAAAAAAGATCACGTACGTAAATATATTCTTCAAGATACATATTTGTACAAAACATCTGACGAAAAAGTTGTTACAACTTCATAATCACGTACGAGCTGAGCACCAGCGTTATTATCGAAAGTACTGGAATTGACTGCTCTTAAACAAACAATCTAACATACAGGACAGAATCCAACACTGCAAGTTAAACAAACAATCTAACATACAGGACAGAATCCAACACTGCAAGTTAAACAAACAATCTAACATACAGGACAGAATCCAACACTGCAAGTTAAACAAACAATCTAACATACAGGACAGAATCCAACACTGCAAGTTAAACAAACAATCTAACATACAGGACAGAATCCAACACTGCAAGTTAAACTTAATGAAAAGTACGTAGGCGAAAAAAGTTTCTCCAGTTTCGACCACGAACTAGACAACGCAGTGTAGGAACGGTTTGGTCTCGAAGGACCAAATACATTTTTATGTTCGCTGGAAGTCGGTGGATGGAGGCGGCTCAAGACTGTATGTCGTGGCATTCTATGGAGGAGGACTATGTCATGTTCAGTGGACTTCTACATGCTGGTGATGATGATGATGAAAGAAAGTCTAATGAGCGCGTGTTGCCAGTGACGGTGACTTACGGCACTGCAACGTGGCCGCTAATTATTGGCCCTATTATTGGCTAACTATTATGGGAAAGCTCAAAGTTGCGCAGCAGGCTATGAAGAGAGCTATGCTCGGAGTTACACACCGTAATAGAATCGGAAATGAGGAGATCCGTAGAAGAACCAAGATCACCGACATAGCTCTCAGAATTTGCACGTTGAAGACGCGTTTCGCGATGTATATTTTTTCACCATCCACATAATAATTGTGATACGTTATTAAAAAATATCGATACAAATAAAAGCTTTATAGCCTGTGTTAACTATATTCCAGTCTATATTCCACGATGGTGCAACCCACTGTGAAAAGAGACCCATTGAGGCTCTGCCTACCCCTTCGTGGAAAAAGGCGTGTGTCTATGTATGTATGTTTACTATATTTAACAACCCTTTTACATTATCAAATATAATTTATCGTGCATTTGAACGTAATTAGAATTAACGAGAAATAAATAAATAAATAATGCTGGACAGTTCACACAACATTATCTAGCCCCAAGCTAAGCAGAGCTTGTGTTATGGGTACTAGATAACTGATATACTTAATACAATACATTACATAGATAGATATTTTTTATTATACATAGAAAATACCCAGAACAAATATCTGCGATCGCACAAATATTTGTACCGAGGCGGGAATTGAACCCGCAACCTCCTGCGTCGCAGGCCAAGCTTCGCCCGCCGCGCCGAAGAAGAGGATATCAGAAGAGGTCATCAAATGAGCAGAAAAGGTGACTAAGTGCGTGTTGGTCATAGCATAGTGTAGGGTTTCATGTTCAAATTTGTCCTTCAATAATTGTTTTCATAGCAGGGTTCCCAAAATATTTTTTATCGAGGGCTTTTCCCTGCAAACATGTACAACTTTCTGGGTTAAATCGTTTAGAAATGATATTATTTACGACTTTTAAGTTAACCTGTCTTTTTTTTAACCGATTTAAAAAAAAAGAAGGAGGTTCTCACTTCATTTGTTTTTTTAATGGTTCTTACCTCATACCTCCGTCATTTAAAAACCGATTTGGAAAAATCTTTTTTATTTAACACGATGTTTTTCCAGATTGGTTCCATCGACGACCCCTGTGGCTCGGCGGGCGAAGGTTCGCCTGCGACGCCGGAGGTTGCGGGTTCGATTCTAACCTCGGACCAAATATTTGTGCGATCGCAGATATTTGTTCAGGGTGTTCTGGGTATTTTCTATGTATAATAAAAAAATAGCTATCTATGTAATATATTGTATTAAGTATATCAGTTATCTAGTACCCATAATACAAGCTCTGCTTAGCTTGGGGCTAGATAATGTTGTGTGAACTGTCCAGCATTATTTATTTATTTATTTATTGTCATCAAAATCCGGTTCTGATGATGGGATCCATGAGGAATTGAGGGAACTCCTCAAATATATATAGGCAAAAAAAAAAAAAAACGATTTCTGTGTTTTCAGGTGTTTTAAGTCAAGCATGTGCATTTAGAAAGTATCATTTGGTGAAGTGGAACTGATAAAGAAGACCAAAGATGGCCATTGGAACTCCTCAATGATAGTCGAAATATAGACGAGACAAGTGGTGAGCTCATCGCCGCCATTGCGACATTACGACGAGTCGGCTAACGCTTTCTCCCTGTAATAATACATTCCTTAATAAGCTAGAAGCCAGGACAAATCTTATACTAACGAATCTTACTAACAAGAATAACTTTTGATAAATCGAAACTGGCTCTAAGAGGTATTTGCATAAAGGCCGGATTTAAAAGCCACAGCCCACCGGGATCGAAAGTGCCTATGAAGTTGTGAAAATGGCTCATAATTCATCTCACAAACACATGTGTAGGAGGCAAATCCGCGGCTTCGGGTGCGACTACGCGCGCTCCACAGAGAACACCGACCGTGGCAGCGCAGCGGTCAGCTTCCGTCTAGACAGAGATTATGTAAAACTGAATATAAACTCATTCGTTTTCACGTCCCTTTATCGCTACAGCACACTTGCTCTTGTTTTATTTTATTACGTGATCACCCAAGGATTTATGTTCGCTATCTTATTGAAACGCCCTTGTTTGCTCTGCGACGACGTTTGCATTTCGAAGTCGAATAAAAACAGAGTATCCGTCGCTAAACGTCGTTTTGCTTGTCGCCTTAACTGTACCTAAACGAGTCGAATGGCTGTGAGCTTGAATAAATCGAGACGCATACATAACAACGGCAAATGCGAATTGTTTGTGAGAACGAATCTCTAATGCAGCAGATGGCTGGCACCGATAGGAAATTAGCAGACTAATATAACGCATTGTCATTATTAATGACGGCCGATAGGCGACATGCCCTCCAGCGGGTTTACAAAGGAGCGAATTCGCAGCGCCAATGTTTACCTCTCTTGTGGATCCCTCTCAACGAAAATTGCGAAAACTTAATATAAATCGAATAATCCATTTTTGCAGGGGATGTTTTGAGAGGATAAATCTCAATCGGGGTGAGGCGGCGGGGTGCAGCGGGCGGGGGCAGACACCGACGGGTCCAGAGCCGGCCATCTGCCGCGCTATAAAATCGATATTATTTAGCAAACGACTTACATTGGTCATGTGGTTCTATGGTGTTAAGTCAAGTTGCACCCACGCACAGTAGTCGATCGCCCGACATAGGTACAATATTTACTCTGCCAGCACAAAGGCTCAGGAAATAGACTCTTACGACGTAAAACTGTAAGCTTATTGAATGTCTTAGAATTGTTAACTGCAATAAATAAGACATTTAACACATCGACTGCATCGTCTACCGTCGTATTCAGAAAATTTCAGTAACCTGGCATGTAGGTTACGGGGATTTTATGTTCTGTTGTATTTATTTAATATTTCTCATAGCAGGAAACATGTTCGCGTAGTTTAGTTTCCCATTCGGATATTATGTTATTAAAATGTAGGTATGGTAAACCAATAATCTACATGTTTAAAAAATATTGTAAGAAAAAATATCTACTGGCCCATTTTGAATTGGATTTCAAATACTTTTGTGTTGCAGAAAACTCATAAAAGAATATTAAAATATACAGGTTGGAAAGTTGATATGGGGAAGTGAGGCAACTAAATTAATTGAAAAGCGCGAAATCAACATTTTAGAAAGACATTCTGTAAAGCTGATCATGGCCTGCACCTTTTTACAAGCTGTTATTTTAACTTGCAATGTATGTCCGGGTGGAATCTTGCAACTGAATTTTAAAGCAGTTATCCTCAATCGATTGAGATGATATTTTGCATACCTATCAATCAATCAATCAATCAATCATTTATTTCTCGTAAGTAAGTGATTTACAAATAAAAGGTAAATGCACATTTTTACAATGTCAAGAAGTTAATTTTATAACAAATAGAAAATAGACACAATGGTAGTTACAAAATAAAATACAGTACCCACCTAGGTTAGGTACACAAACCACAAGTAGGTTGAACAATAAAAAATATAGCAGTCTTAAGAATCATGTGCTGAGCTCCCAGGCACAGAATAAATATTAGTACAGTCCCAGGCTCTTTTGTCATCTATGTAATATTTTACTTTGTAGTAAGCCTTTTTTAATAAAACAGTCTTCACAATTTTCTTAAATTTATTCTCAGACAAATTAACAATATGGTCAGGTAGTTTATTAAAGAACTTAGAGCTTTGTCCTATGAACGACTTACGAACTCTAGCCAATCTAGTTGTATGACTTGCAATCTTATTCCTGTTTCTAGTATTGTGTGTATGCCTGTCTCCAACTTTGTCCAAATGACCCAAATTTTTCCTAACATGCATTATATTCATATAAATATACAAGGATGGCATTGTTAATATATTAATTGTTTTAAATAGTTCTCTTAGGGAAACTCGCGAGCCAAGCCCGTAAATAGCCCTGATAGCTCTTTTTTGAAGTATAAAAACTGCTTCTGCATCAGCTGCTCCTCCCCAAAGCAGTATGCCATACGACATGACGCTATGGAAGTAGCTAAAGTAGACAAGACGTGCAGTGGCAATATCTGTCAGTTGACGTATCTTGCGCACTGCGAAAGCTGCAGAACTAAGTTTGTTTGAAAGATTGCCAATGTGTGGTCCCCACTGAAGCTTAGAGTCCACAGTTATCCCTAAGAACACAGTTTCTGCTACTAATTCCAGCTCCTCATTATCTATAACAACATTTGCGTTGTTAGAAGGTTGACAAAGGGTAAATTTAATACATTTTGTTTTTGATGCGTTAAGACGTAAGTTATTTGCACTAAACCAACACTGCATGCATGCAAGTACATCATTTATTTGCGATATATCACCATTGGTATTTCTTTTGGTACTAAAAATGAGAGACGTATCATCTGCAAATAACACAATGTCTGTGAACTTTTCTACTTGGAACGGTAAGTCATTTATATATACGAGGAACAAAAATGGGCCTAAAATAGAGCCTTGCGGAACCCCTATATTCATTGGTGAAGCATAAGATTTACTATTATTTATAACTACAGTCTGCCGTCTATCAGTGAGGTAAGATTTTAACAATTTTAACGCAGAGTATCCTAACCCATAGTGCTGAAGCTTTAACATTAGTATGTCGTGTTTGACGCAGTCAAATGCCTTGGAAAGATCGTAGAAGATACCGTAGGCATCCTCTGATTTCTCCCAGGCTGCATATATTGATTTTACTAGCGATACTCCAGCATCTACTGTACACCGTCCCCCAATGAACCCAAACTGCTGCTTATGTAACAAGCTATTTCTACAAAAAAATGATGACATTTGATCTAATAACAGGCGTTCAAAGATTTTACTCATAACCGTAAGAATTGATATAGGTCTGAAATTTGAAGGGTCACTGCTAGTCCCACTCTTAAATAAAGAAAGAACCTTTGAATGTTTCATGAGGTCCGGAAAAGTACCATCGTCTATGCACTTATTTACTATGATGGCTAGATGGGGAGCAATTAATGGTATAATTTTATTTATGAAATGTACTGACATACCCCACAGGTCTTCTGTTTTTTTTACATTAAGTGATTTAAATATCCTGATGATAGTTCTAGAGTCAACGTGATGAAAATCAAAAACTTTGTCGCAGCAGCTGACATTTTGATATAAGAAAGTCTTCAAATTCCGATGACATTGCAATATAATGGTGACAGCGAGCTGATCTGATGATGAAGACGGAAGGTGGACAACGGAACTCCTCGAGGGATAATAGTAGACTGGCCGTGTTTAGGAGTAGTTCCTGTTTGATCCATTGGAGTTTGATCGTTTTGTTTGATCCATTAACATTTTTAGACAACTTTCAAATTCCTGTTGAATCCCTTGTCGATTTTGTTAGTGAAGTACAGTCGGCGTAAAAATAATAAATATCTATAGGTAGGCCAATAAAAACTTTGATCAAATTATTTAGATGAAAAATTGAGAGCAAAAATTCAAGAAAGAAAACTCTTGATTGAAAAATCTCGAATTAAATATCTCGATTGAAAAATCTAGAATGAAAAACGTCGAACAAAAAATCTCGAATTAAAAATCTCGAACGAAAAATCTTAAATGAAAAATCTTGAATGGAAAATGTCGAATGATAAATTACGAATTAAAAATGTCGAAAGAAAATTTTAATCTCAATTGAAAAATCTCGAACGAAAAATCTTTAATGAAAAATCTCGAATGAAAAATGTTGAAAGATAAATCTCGAATGAAAAACCTCGTACGAAAAATATTTAATAAAAAATATAGAATGAAAAAAGTCGAACGAAAAATCTCGAATTATTAATCTCGAATTAAAAAATCTCGAATGAAAAATCTCGAACGGAAAATCTCGAATGGAAAATCTCGAATGATATATCTAGAAAGACCAATCTCGAATAAAAATTCGAGAATGAAAAATTAATTAAAAATGTCGAACGAAAAATCTCTAATGAAAAATCTCGAATGATATATCTGGAATAACAAATTTCTAATAAAATATCGCGAATGAAATAGCTCTATTGAAAAATCTCGATAATTCAAAATCTCGAATGATAAATGTCGATCGAAAAATCTCGAATGATTTATCTAGCGTGAAAAATCTGGAACGAAATTTCTCAAATAAAAAATCTTACATCTAACTCCTTACAAAATGTTTCTGTGATACGTGCAATTTTGTAACTATGAGAGAATAATATCTACCCCTCAATCAAATTTCATGAAGATCGGATTAACGGTTTGGAAGCTATGCTTGGACAAACATACATACATACATACATACATACATACATACAAATGCCGAGTCTTACAAGTTGACTCAGAGAACACGCTTTACTCGTTCAATAATAACTCTAACTAGGGAGATAATTTAGAAAGAAAGCAAAGAAAATGAAAGAAAATGCTCTATTTTCGAAATTTTGTCTGTAAAATATTTAAAACAATGCATGTCGCACCACGCAGAGTAAAGGGATATGTAGTTGGGATCATCATCATTATCATAATCATCATCCTCGTCCTCATTCCCGAAATTTTCTGATATCTATTCTCGCGCTACTACACTTACTGACGATATACAAAAAATACACACACGAGAGTAATCCTATAATGGTTCCGTTGTTACCATTAGTATATGAGACATTAGGCGTATGTTTTATAAAAATTTACTAAGCCATCTCCTACCTGGATGAGCCCAAACTTGGTATGTTTAGAAAATATTACTTGTATTTTTAGAAACAGGTAATCATTAGGTGTAATATATTTTTGGAACTGGCTCATGGAGCCCGTAAAGATGGCACACAGGATAGGTAAAAGAAAAAATAAAGATAGAAAGATAGATAGAAAACACTTTATTGCACAACACAGAAAATAAGCTAATTAAAAATTAATATTAAAATAAACACGGAAGTACAATGGGCGGTCCTATCGCTATAAGCGATCTCTGCCAGACAACCTTGGGATGAACTGGAACTATTTGCACGACATAGAACGGTGGCCTAAAATCTGGTATACAATCTCTTAAATTAAAAATAAATAAATATAACAAATTACTACCTAATTTATAAATTTAAACTATGGCTACACAAATTTATATAAGTAAGTAAGACCTAAGTATTTATGCAATTTATATTATTAAAATATTCAACTAAATAAATTAATATCATAACTTGATAAAATATAATACTTATACATAAATTTGTACATGTATATACATACTATACCTACCAAATAAAAATAAATAAATAGAAAATAAATATAATCATATAGGAACTAGGATAGAAAGTGACTATGAAGCGGTTTTTTTAAAGATAGGAAGGGATTTCGCCTGCCTGACATTCTCAGGTAATGCATTCCACAGTCGTACAGCTTGAGTAGTGAAAGAATATTCGTAGAATGTAGTAGTCTGCTCAGGTATATTTAGCTTCAATGTTTCAGAGGAGCGCAACAAACGTGGATTGTAATCATGGAGAAATTCAAAGCGCTCCTTGAGATAAATAGGAGTGGAAGAATTGAATAAGATACTATATAGGAGAGAAAGAATGTGAGTACTCTTGCGAACACGGATGAGAAGCCACTTAAGCCTAGTGCGGTATTCGGAAAGGTGGTCAAATTTTCGAAGGCCAAATATAAACCTGATACTAAAGTTCTGAAGGCACTCAAGCTTATCGAGTTGATCTTCAGTAACATCTGGATAGCAAACGTCAGCATAGTCAAGAATAGGAAGTAAGAGAGATTGAGCAAGCATAACTTTGGTGACAATTGGAAGAAAGTTTCGCAGACGCCTCAAAGAAGCTGCCGATGCGAACATTCTCCGGCTTAGCTCTGACAACTGCGGTCCCCATGACAACTCTTTGTCAATTAAAATACCCAAGTTGTTAACTGTGTCACTGAAAGGTATAGGAACATTATCAAAAAACATTTGAGGCAGGACAGACCAATCAATCCTCCGAATCATCCTCGAGCTGCCAACGATAATAACTTGTTTTTTTTAGGATTCACTTTATGGCCATACGCTTCACTCCAGGCGAGAATCCGCGCAAGGTCACCGTTAACACGTTGAATAGCTATATTCAGCTCACTAACTGGTGCGTGTTTATAAATCTGGAGGTCATCTGCATAAAGGTGGTAGGAACTAGACATTGTATTTGAGATAGAATTCATAAAGACAGCATAAAGAAGAGGAGATAAAACGCCGCCCTGCGGCACACCGGCAGTCAGATCACACCAAGATATGTGTCATCAATACGAATACGTTGCCGGCGACCAAACAGGTAACTACGAAACCGGTCAATAACCGTTGGACATATGTTAAGAGAACCAAGTACACCCAGAAGAACTTCAAAATCCACATTGTTGAAGGCGCTACTGAAATCCAACAATGACAGCACAGTCACATGTCCGCAGTCCTTACCCTGGCGAATGTCATCCATGATCTTGGACAGGGCCGTCACGGTGCTTTGACCAGAGCGAAAACCAGATTGGAAAGGATTCATAAGGGAGTTACTAATAATATTGTGGACAAGGCGCTCTAGAACTTTGGAAAGGAATGGGAGAATGGAAATGGGACGATATTCAGAAAAGGAGGAAGGACGAGATTTTTTGGGCAGGGGTTTAATTTGTGCATCTTTCCACGCAGTAGGAAAATAACCACTAGAAATGGAATAGTTTAGGATGTGGACTAGGACAGGGATGACCTCGTCGAATAAACAATTCCCACACAAAAAAATTATGACGTTATTTAATGCCCGACACATGGGAATATTTTTAAACTCTACCGCTCTACATGATTATACCAAACGGCAATCCTGTACATCGAGTTACGGTTTTCTATCAACATTTGCTTTGTACACCGTCCACTATTAAAAGACACAGTTTTTTTTAGCTTTGCAGCATATACAAGTAAGGGCGTATAAATCAAACAAAAACCTCGATTAAACACCACGTGCCATTCGAAACAGGCATTTTATTTTAATATCACCCTTAGCAAATTTTAGTAAATTATTATATAACTATAATAATTTCCTAAAATTTGCTTCTTTTTTTTCTGTTTGAGGTCCCTCCTGATTGGTCAAATAATGTAACAATAGGGAACGGGTAAACAAAAACCTCGATTAAACACCACGTGCCATTCGAAACAGGCATTTTATTTTAATATCACCCTTAGCAAATTTTAGTAAATTATTATATAACTATAATAATTTCCTAAAATTTGCTTCTTTTTTTTCTGTTTGAGGTCCCTCCTGATTGGTCAAATAATGTAACAATAGGGAACGGGTTGCCCATTGCCACAATATACATAGTACAGAAGGTCAGCTCAGTACAACGAGCTATAACAGGCACACCTACATATATATACGCGTATACAAGGCGATCTCGGTGATACTTGGTCAAACGCCAGTCGTGAGTGCCCGCGCTCTGGCGATAGACGACATTATTTTGGTACATATATATTTTGTGAATGTGAATTGTGCAATGTATAAACGATCGTATATGAATTGCTCTGTGTATGGTTGTCTAAACACAACAATGATCTATGGTTGACCGTATATAATTAAAATTATAAACGGCCGGAGCTGAAATGGGTGTAACTGACGTTCCCAAATCTAAACTTTAGCCTTTGCCAGCCCTAGCACTACGGCCGAGCGTAGGTAATTAAATTCAAATTCGGCCAGAACCGACCTTCTGCAATATGTATTTTGTGCCATTGCGCCGCAAATAAATTCACAATTCTATGAAAGCGGCAGGTCCTGTTTATGTTTGTTTATAACGGCTCTTTCTACTGCAAATTAGTGGCTACAAAGTTAAATTAAAATTGGCTAGTGTCTGCGGCTTCGCTCGCGGTAACTTTTGAACTGCAATGGATATGGCAACAACATCATTGGTATTACAATAAATCACTGGAAAACCTTTGCACAATGCTCAGGGACTTCAATAATGATCAGAATTTTGATAATGAGCTCATTTTGAGTAGCACACGGTTACGATCACTAATTTTATAAATTACAAGCTTTCATTTAACTTGCAGTGTATGTATGTTTGTCCGGTTGGAATCTTGCAACTGAATTTTAAAGCAGTTATCCTCAACCGATTGAGATGATATTTTGCATACCTGTCAAGTTCCGATGACAATGCAATATTATGGTGACAACGAGCTGATCTGATGATGAAGACGGAAGGTGGACAACGGAACTCCTTGAGGGATAATAGTAGACTGTCCGTGTTTAAGCTTATTTTGATCAGCACACGGTTACGATCACTAATTTTATAAAAGTTTGTATTGAAAAATATATTTTTCCCAAAAAACTTATTATCTTTACTATCATCCCATTATGTACCCTTGTTTATGAATGACCCAAAATAAATGATTGATTGATTGATTGACATTTCTCCACTAAATGTAAGTAGGTAAAAGTAACTAAAGCAATTTTTTTTTTGCGACTTTAGCTTGGTATTTCTAGTATCCTGATCTTATTCCTTAACACTAAGAGATAAATTTCATATCATTTGTTTCAACAATATCCTAATTAATACTTAATTTGTATCATAACTTTAATACATTTATTATTATTCAATTGTATGTTATATTTACTTTCTATATTCACTCATTTAGTTACATTACATTTACCTTGTTTGTAAGGGTTAGGTTCATGTCACCCCAGGTTCAATTCACCCCGAAAAAGATTACAATATAGTTACTACGGCGCCAGTCGACGGTACTAGCAGCGATATAAATTAATGGGAATTATGGTGAGTAGGTTTTTTCATCTATTTATTTCACTGGTTTTTTCTTAGTCTATTGAAAGGCCGCCTCAGCATCTGTTTACACGACCAAGCACAGAATAAATAATAGTACAGATGATTATTAGATAACGCTATTAGCATTAAATCCTCCTAGCAGTATTGTAATGTTTGAACATTTTTATATATAAATAAATTAGAGAATAAAGGAATAAACTTTTTGTAAAAATTACCAATTAAATCGCGGCCTGTACAACTTTAAAAAGTTATGAAATTTCAGTTTATAGCTGTTGCGATGTTATGGTTATTCTTCTTAAAAAAAACCTGCTGCTTATTAATATTATTGTATCTACAGTTTGTTGATTTCGGTGTTGCCAACGAATACCGTTTTTTTTATACAACTTGGTATGACAGGTCAATCATATGGCCCATTGCATTATCACATAGGTTACGTCCACCTAGGTCGTGCCCTATGTGGCATTGCACTGCGCCGGCCACTCTGAAACATAAAGATGATTAGTCTCATGTGCCTGTAATTTCACCGGCACCTTTACCCTTCAAACCGGAACACGGCAATGCGAGCACTACTGCTTTGGGGCAAAAATAGGTATGGTGGTTGTACTTCTCCGGACGAACTCTTTCACAAAAAAGCTCTACTAAAGTAATTATAAGATTGTGTTGTAATAATGTTTGCAGAAACAGTTTCGTTCGATGTTATTAGCAACCTCGCTGGTTGCTTCTTAATAATTCCAATCACTTTAGTTCGGGCTACCTGCGCGCCGTAAACTTCTTTGATTTACTTTGGGAAGAGCGTGGATTCGGTCGTGAAGCGTGACATGTAAGCGAAGTGCCTTCTCCTACTTCTTGATTAGTCAGACATGTCTTCAGAAGGTACAGACGGCAAAGATAATTGGTTACCCCAGCGTCACAGTTAATTAACAGTTACTCGCGTCCTGCGTGCCAAATAACTGTTTTTTTTTATCGCATTTTGAGGCATTTCTATTATTTTTCTTTCACGTACATATGGCTTAGCAACTGTTAATATCAAGAATACATAATGTTATTTTTTTTTATACTACTTGAATGACCGAACATGCAGATGGCCCACCTGATGTTAAGCGGTAACCTCTGCCTATGAACAGTGCATTACCTCATAGGTCACGTCCACCTAGGACGCGCCCTATGTGGCATTGCACTGCACCCAGAGACATAAAGATGAAAAGTGTCATGTGCCTGTAATTTCAATTCGTTAATTTTTATTCGTGTTATATACGTTCTTCACCCGAGGTCGTGCTGAAAACCAGTGCTGCAGTTGTTTTATTTTATAATTGGCGTCGCACGTCTTGTGCATCTGCCATTTTCAAGTATTTATTTATTGTTTAATTTGCAACGCCAAGTCGTCAAAGTATCAGTCAAGTCATTAGTAAAACTTTGGTAGACAATTTCCAGTAATTTGAAACTGTTGAGTAGTTCCTGTTGGATCCCTTTTTACTGCAGCATTATGCTGAGAATGGACCTTTTTTGACAGCAGTATACACGGCAAAACAGTCGCACAGTTTATGTTTTTGATTTTAGTACATAAATTGTACCGTGTATACTTTTCATAAAAATCAACTTATACTCGTACGTTACTTTACTTAAAGCTTGTAATAAAAATTACACAAAAGTATCATCAACCATTTCGTTTCTACATCAATCTTAGAGAATTTATAACTTCGGAATTTATAATTTCGGACTTTGAACAGAAGGTTTCTAATGAAACACCTGTAGATGGCTCCCATCGGCGCTATAGCCGAGTTGATAGTGCCCACAAATTTCGTCTTCAGCGTCATAGCTCGTTCTATGGCCGAATTGGTAAAGGCATCGCCGATCACAGGCGAGGTTGCGGGTTCGAGTCCCGCTGGAACGAAATTTTTAGGTTACATTTTAAATTTAATGTTATCCATAGAGTGTGGTTTACACTTGAATAATAATAAACTATGAATTTACAACTGATGTCAAATTTTTAAAATACACTGGGGGTAACCCATTAGTTTTACCATCTGTACTTATGTATTTATAAATAAAAGATAACTATATAAGAGCTTAACCTGACTGACTGACTTATTGATTTAACATCGCCGAGTCGAAACAGCTGGACCTAGAAAGCTGAAATTTGAAGGTTAGGTTCCTATCATTTGCTTATAATGAAACTACTTACTAAGAATGGATTTTTGTAAAATCAACCCCTAAGGGGCTGAAAAGGGGAGAAAACCATTGTATGAAAAACAGTATTCCTTGAACTTACAAACTTGAAACTGCGCACATACAGGCTGGGGCAAATTTTTGGCCCTTTAAGGGTAGCTACCTATTCTTTTGTTGTTAGGTTTTATTCTTAGAAACCTTCTGTTTTATTTTGAAGAAAAAAATATTGCCATTTTTAGATTTTTGAAAAAAAGTATGGTTTGCCCAAAAAAAGACACTTGTCAAAAAAAAAAAGTTTATCTTAATCGACTCTTTTTCCAACCAGGAACACTTTTCCCAAAGTAACTTACCAAATCAAATCGTAAGTTTTGGCAATAATTAAAAAAAACAATTCCCATACATTTTTCTAAGAAGCGCCATTCGCCGCAACAAAGTCATGCATACCATTCGAACACGGAAAGCAATTTGTTCTAAATTCAAATTATTTATTAATATTTGTTATTAAACCTTATTGGTAGAATGATATACCACCTCTTTGAATGACAATACCGCTAGAAAAAAATGGCAGGAAATATTTTGTTTAAATCTTAAATCCAAAATATCTCTAACGAATCAACAGCGGCTAAGCTTAATTTTTATTTTGCTTATTTTCAAAATAACTGTCGTGTTCAACCAGCGTTAAAAGCATTTCGTAGAGAAAATGAAGAAATACCACTACCAGACAAGAAAGTTATAAAAATCTCCCGACCATACCCCTTGCGATTTTTTCTATGGGGTTACCTGAAAGATAATGTACACGCTGGGCATTACGAAAGTCCTGCCGAACTGAAAGACGGCATTCTAAGTGCATTGCAAAATATGCATTACATGAAGGTAAGGGCTGCTATGCAAAGTGTGTTAACGCGTGCCAATCTGTGTAGTCAAGTAAATGGTCTTACACTTTGAACATATCTGGAATTAAATTTTTACTTATTTTTTATTCTTATTACAAAGCAATTTATTTACTTACCAAACAAGTATTTTTTTATTTAAACTCAATAAAATGGGTGTGTTTTGCTACTAACAAGTAACTAGGTAGGTAAGTTTCTAATTTTGATCTGGATACATTTTTACGAATAAACCATCGTCGTTAGAGCGAACATGGGACATAAGCCTTCAATATAAGCCTACCAACTTAAAAAAGTAGTTACATACGGATTTAAATTAAGAACCATTGAATGAGTGTTGAACCATAGTTGTTTTCACTTACTCGTTTTTTCATAGAAAATGTATGGGAATGTTTTTTTTTATAAATTGCCAAAACTTACGATTTGATTTGGTATGTTACTTTGGGAAAAGTGTTCCTGGTTAGAAAAAGAGTCGATTATGACCAACTTGTTTTTTTGACAAATGTAATTTTTAGGGTGAACCGTACTTTTTTTCAAAAATCTAAAAAGGACAATATTTTTTTCTTCAAAATAAAATAGAAGTTTCTTAAGAACAAGACCTTCTAACTACAAAAGAAAAGGTAGCTACCCTTAAGGGGCCAAAAATTTACCCCACCTGTATATACGGGTGCATCGGTATTGAACCTATTAACAAAACAACAGAATGACATATTTTTCCTCAAACTACACCTAAAAGAGGGTGCAATGGAGTCTTAAAGTTTGAATGGGAACTTTTTAACGCGTGGTTCATTTTGATTGAAACTTGGTATAGGCACAGATAAAATAATACTATACTAGTAGTATAGGTACTTAAAATACAGAATAATTCAACAGGTATTTCAGGATTTTTCAAAATAATCCTTAAAAAAGGGGTAAAGAGGGGTTTCAAAGTATTTGGGCTTCATCGTAGCGAAGCACGGGTAGTCAGCTAGTGACAAGCTGTCTGCTACTGAAGTAAAGGTTATTTTTCGGAACAACTTTTTTGAAATGTTTTTCGCAAGCGATTGAAAATGTTTGTCAATATTTTACCCCTCATTTGTTTAATTAATAATGATATCCATAAAGTATCATCAAATCGTATCCGAGCATTCTTCAAATTGCAGTACGGGGCCACTGCACGGGCATTATAATATAACAGGGCCACTGGCCTCTTCGAAATTAATCGAGCATCCGTCTAAAACGAAAGAAAGGAATCTCTGATGATTCACGAACTGGAGGAAAAATTTGAGATCGTAATTGATCTCCGTTAAATCTACACTGACGTCAAAGCGGTCATGTAGGCCGCTGCAAGAAATGAACAGCAAATTATCCACCACGTATTTCCCCAATCTGTGAGGAGATATCCGAAAGGTGAGTCATGCCATAGTACCGATCAAAGGTTAGTGTCTCAACTCCATTCCTTGTAAACATTGTTTGCTCACATCATACCAATTTCTATTTGAAATGTGCCACACTCGCTTTGCATCAAGCAGCCTCTGAGAAACGAGGCTCTACATTAATTATGCTTTCAATTACGGTGGGCTGAATGGATCGTAAAAAATATCAAGCAGCATAAAAATTTGCATTATTTATTTACGACATTTGTAATAAAAATAAATGAATTAAGCATGAACTGTTGTAAGGTGAATGCTCACGCTTGCGGCGCGAAATCCATTTTTTTTGGTGTTTTTTGCCCATTACAGCTTATCAACACTTCTTCAGATAGCGAAAGTTGAGTTCGCGAGAACTAGGAGACTTACCACACATGTTTTAATTGATAGTATCTCATAAATATCATCAATTTAGCTACGATACCCCTAAACCAACAAAAACAATGTGTCATGTGTGTGTGTCATAGCTAAACAGATGATATTTATGAGATACCATCAATTAAAACATGTGTGTTAAGTCTCCTAGTTCTCGCGAACTCAACTTTCGCTATCAGAAGAAGTGTTTATGAGCTGTAATGAGCAAAAAACACCAAAAATTCTGAATTTCGCACTGCAAGCGTGCGAGCATCCACCTTAAGATACATCAATATCGTAATAACAATTCCTCTAGATTTTTCCTATGCATGAAAAACGATCATCTATCGTTCGAGTAAATGCCTTCATCTGTATGCGTAATGAAAAATTGGGGATGCTTCCACGAAAATGTATGTCTGTTAGGGACAGGGACACACTGCGGTGGGAGTGAAGGGCGCCAGCGGGAGCGAGCAGGCTGCTGGCAGCTGGAAGCGCCTGCGCGGTGGAGCGCTGCGCTCGCGCCGCCGCGTCGCCCGCCAACATTCCGCGCGATCGTTGCCTCCCTATTCGCAGCCTTCTGATGCAATATTCAACTTTACTGCGTCCTTGCAATGCCGTAATTCATTATAACAAGTTTAATCGCTGTGAATTCATTTTTATCATTTTCTTCTGTAAGTACAGGTTCTATGATGTTTTACACCCAAGGCCACATCGGCGACCTTAATTACCGTCAGACTGGAGCCTTGGATGGATCTGTTTAAATGGATTAAGGATACATTACAGGATCTCAAAATAGAATTTATTATACGCATCTTTGAGACTGAGTGGATAAATGATGTGGGAGTCAGATAAATTAATGGTTAAATGAAAAGTTAAATCAACAGTGCTTTTCTTGAAGTAGTTTTTTTTATCGGCATAAGTTGTGCTCATTTTAGGAGGATGTATTGGAAAATATGGCCTGCTCTTATGTATTGGGCACAGAAACAAATATATTAGATCTAGTGGTCTAGTGGAGCATGTTAACGTTATACAAATAAGGTGGCGAGTGTCTGTCATGTTGAGTGGCAAATTGGCGTCGTCTCCGCATTTGTTCCAGGCCGCCGCGCCGGCCGCCGCGTCGGTCGCAGATCGCGCCACATTCAGCCTTGTGGCTCCTCACCGATGTCTCTGCCATTGTCGCACGTTTCTCGGTAATTGGATCACAAAATAAAACAACACAGCCTGTTTAGGTAATTTACTGAGTCACTTTTCTGATTGGTCGAGGCGTTTAGAGATACCTACTACTGCTAAGTGCTGGGTTTATTTTGAGGGATTCTTTAACTACATTTCTTACAAGTGTCGGTGTATCCGTAGATATACGAACCGTGGAATTGTTATGCCGTATGTGTCTGCTATCTCTCTATAGACGGTTCGATAGCAGATAACCCCTTGGCACCGCAGGTACTCCGTTCGATAGCTTCGCTTAGAACTGCCGTTATTTGTAAAATCACACGCACATACAATCCTCATAGCATTGTGCCGGAGCGCTAACCACTTTTCAAATATTATATCAATCCCTATTTAAGGTTCAGTACGGTTAAGTGCTTGTTTTGGTTTCTAGTTTATGGATGATGGTGCCAGGTAAAACTACAAGTATGATGATTGACACAGATCTTTCACTTGGTAAAATTGTATTCCCATTATGCCTACAAAGATTCCTTTGTAGTTAATTTAGCAAAAAACTGGCAGGATACGGAGTCGCAGGCGTGTCGAGTGCTGGCGACTTCACAGGGCTGCCAGGAGTGCTCATCGAAATCATAGCCATTTTGCACTTTCATATCAAAAGAATGAGTAAAAGTATAAATCATGAAAGGATTTTTTCATAATAACCGAAAATTTGTTAATATTCAAATAAAAATAAACATCATAAGCTGTTATAAAGGTGTGATATTATTAATTTATAAAGTGGTTGGTAGAATATAAATTATATATTTTCCTAAGAATGTATAACAATTTCAAAGCTTTACAAACTTTTTTCAAACTTTAAGGCCCTATCACAGTGTGGTGATAGGTGACTTCAATGTTTGGAATGCGAAAACGAGCTCCGGGAAGTAAACCGCGGGCTATTTAGGTACAAGGACTACAGGATTGGCAACCCTGGAGGAATGGCGGAGGCGGTGGTACGGAGGGCAGCAGGGAGGGGGAGACGAGTGAGGCTGCTGCGAGTGTCCGCGGCTGTCGGGCCGGACTAACCCGTCGCTCCAGGTCAGCGCTCCAGCCGGCTATTTATAGAGGTGCCCCTTAAACAGAGTAATTATTCATTGATTAGCACTGCGAGGAATAGAGGATTGCGCTTCTGATAGCCATTGCGCAAACGAGAATCGTCGCTGGCGCCGCGCGTCGCTGCGCCCGGCCCGCGTCGCTTAGCGTACCGACGACACTTGAATGTCTTATTGCTTCATATAGCGATCATGCCTATAGGGCAGCAGAGTTAATAATTTAATTATGGTATGTTATTTTGCACGAAATGTTCCCTGCACCCTCTTTTATTGAACGTGCTCGGAATCGCAGAATTATAGATTGATTCCCTATAGTCAGTCCTAGAGGGCTCGCTATATTCATTTAAAACACTATTTTTTGGAACATCATAATGGAATAAAATCTTCGCTTATTTTCTCCAAAACACTGTCATATTTTTGTTTTATAATCCCACTAATATCATAAATGATAAAGTTACGATGTTTGGATGTTTAGATGTTTAATGGTTGATGTTTGTTATTGAATCATGCGTACTCGGATAAAATATGGCCTTCTTTTTACGCTGGTAATACGCGAACGAAGCAGTGGGTGGGAACTAGTATTAAATAAGTTTAGGTATTTGTAAGTACAATATATGGATACTCTGCCAACTCAGTTTTATAATAGAAAAAAAATTGAAATCAATACAGTCAATAGAAATTTCGTAATAGAAAAATAACATTACTAGCGTAAGGACAGGGAGATGACGTGATAAAATTACTGCCAATTTTCGGTGCCAAAATGGGATGCGAGACACCAACAACAACCAGTCGCGGTATACTACGCCATCCGCGTGGTTCGATCGGACCTTCGCACGTGATCGATGTTGTTTGGTGTTAGGAATCACAAAATGCAAATTTTGTACATCAACAACATCTTGATGTAAAACACACTTTTTTCATAAAAGTAATGGTATTGGTTCATTATTTGATAAATCTACAAAAAACCTCTATTTGTTTATGAAACTCGCTTTTCATTTGCAAAGGGTTTTTCTGCAAATGAGCTCCTACCAAATGGTTTAAATCAGTCCACTGCTTGTATCAGCATCCAATTCGTTACTTGAATGCCAGGATAATACTCAAGCCGAGTTATATTAATCCTGGCTATTTGCCGGCTTCGGCGCTCTCCGCTCACTACCGAAATTCAAAATGCCTACGCCTCTTCCCAAATTTCCCCCTTTTATCAACGTTACAAGCAACGTCTCAAAGCTCAAGCTCAAAGTCACGTAGCAGGCTATAGCGAGAGCTATGCTCAGGATTTCCCTACGTGATAAAATCTGAAACGAGGAGATCCGTAGCGAACTAGCAAGTTGAAGTGGCAATGGACTGGCCACTGAATAGCTCGCAGAACAGTAAATTTTTGGGGATTAAACGTTCTGGGGCGGCGGCCATGAACCTGATGATGTATAAAGGCCCCTTCTTGAAGGACTGACTTAATTTTAATGTCACAAAAGTCGGTGGATGAGGCCTTATCTCCTGCCTTGAAGAGACCCAGATTATAGTTTTCAGTTTATATCTTAGTATATGAACACTAGACCTTTGCCCGCGGCTTCGTACGCGTGTTGTCGGTATAAAAAACTGTCCCCCCACCATCGATTCACCCACCAAATATAAAATCCGCTAAACCGTTACAAAGTTGAGTGGAACTAAACAACGCGAGCGGAAGCTAATAAAACACCTATAGCACCTATAGCACTCAGGGATAATAAAATGTAACTTCCTGTTAGTGAAAGAATTTTCGGAATTGGATCAGTAGTTCCGGAGATTACCTCCCTAAACTCAAACAAACAAATTTTTACCTCTTACAAGTGTAGATATATGGAAAATAATAGTTGGTACTGTAAAAATAACAACGAGTCGGACTCGCGCACGAAGGGTTCCGTACCATTATCTATAAAAACGGCAAAAAAACACGTTTGTTTTATGGGAGCGTCCTAATATATTTATTTTATTGTTTTTTAGTATTTGTTGTCAGAGCGGCAACATAAATACATCATCTGTGAAAATTTCAAATGTCTAACTATCACGGTTCATGAGATACAGCCTGGTTACAGACGGACAGACAGACAGACAGACAGACGGACAGCGGAGTCTTAGTAATAGGGTCCCGTTTTATCCTTTGGGTAAGGAACCCTAAAAAGTAATCTCAGTTTCAGAATTCGATAACCGTAAGCGAAGATTAGGTAATTCTGCACAAAACGGTACACAGATACATTGCCCCCAAAGCAGTTCGTGTTTACCCACTTAGTATAACCAAGCAGAGGTTTTAGAATAAACACCACATTTTCCCACGGAACGCATTGACAACCGAACTTTAATAAATAAATTGGTATTGCTTGATATTTTTTATTCTACATTACTGTAGATTTCACAAAAAAACAAGCATCCTTACGTCATCTATCCCGTATGTTCTTAGGCCGGTCAAATCGTCCGGGCTAAGAATAGACCCCTCCGTCTCCTCCCGAAGATGTCGTAAAAGGGATTACCCCAGGGGATGGGCAGCAGCATCCACCTGAGTACTCAACACTTATACTATGATCACCAATCCGCCTGCCAAGCGTGGTGATTATGGCTAATCCCCCATTGTATTCTATTGGGAGGCCTCGTCCAGCAGTGGACGTCTGACCGCCGCTGATGACCACGTCGTGTGTGAGCCAACGCACTTGGCTGCTTTTATAATCGGGAAATTCGTGGAAGGTTCGATTCGACTCAGTTGAGAGTTTCTGTCCCTTAATGCTTATTTTTTTCCGTTTTGCGGTGAGGATTTATTTCAAGATTAAAGGTTTTTGTACGAATTTTATGCATCAGTACGCAAATAATGTTACAGCTCACACAATATTGTGTAGGAGTTAAGTACCCTTAGTTTAGTAACAAGAACATCATATTGAAATAAATAAACATTCCAATGCATGAGGAAAAATTACGGCCATAACACATGAAAGGGCAAATACAAGCTATAGGCCATAAAACTTAAGATCTCATTTTGTAAATACTAATGACGTTATTGCTGTGGTGTGTCCGGCCTAAGAATATACCCCTCCGTTTCATCCCGTGGATGTCGTAAAAGCTGACTAAAGGATTACACCAGTGGATGGGCAGCAGCATCAACCTGGGTACTCATCATCAATATTGCGATCACCAATCCGCCTGCCAAGCGACGTTATTAAGGCCAATCCTCCCATTGCATTCTATGGGGGAGGCCTCGTTCAGCAGTGGACGTGTAAAGGCCATTAATTATGAATGACGATATTGCCACAGTCCATAGATCCATATTTTACACTGTGATATTACCAAACTACGTTCTGTCGTGTGTAAAAGTCACCTGCATAAAATACAACACTTCATAAAGTTATAACAAAATAAGGTCGTAACATGATCATCATAAGTTTCTGATGCTTGGAGAAATCAATATAACAATATTGATAGCAATATTTTGGGTATATGATTCCGATTCATGTAAAAATCTGGTTGCTGCTGATTTTACAAGGGCTTACCGGTAAGACGCCGGTTTTTGGGGCTTAGCAGTACTGGCAGTACGCACTACTTGGACGTTTGCGCAAGATCGTGCCGGTAAGCGCGGGGTAGACAGTCGGTGGCAAGCGTGGCGACCTGCTCCATGTGTAAATGCGCCCATAGGCGGAGAGCTCGATGCATTTCGGCGTGCGGTCTGGGGTGGACAAAATCAATAGTCGCTACGAATAGCTACCACTACACCCATAAAATGTGCACACATCGCGATTCTTTATTCGGCGTACGCCCGCCCCCGAACATCCCAAATTATCTTCGGAACAGGTGGCGTCTACGATGAACTTTATGTCGAGGGTCGGAAGGAAATCATATTATTAGGTCACTTAAATTGCAATGTATTACAACGTAAAGAACAGAGAATACTTTTATGAAACACTAGAATTTAGCTGCTCAGTTTGCTTTATATTTTAGACGGAATAACGCATTTTTAAAGCAGACTGTAAACGCTCAAATAAATGTTTGACGTGTTGTTTGCTTGACAAACACGTCAAACATGACCGCAGACTGTCAAAAAATTTGCCAAACACGTAAAATTTGACAAATTATTTGTGCGTTTACAGTCTGCTTTAAAGATGCTACTGGTATGGTACTGTTGTATCTTATGACATTATCTGTTACATTTGATAGCGCATTATATAATACTCTATTTTGCAAGCTACCAACAACAATATAGGTATTACCCTATCGATTCAGCCATAAATATAATGCAACAAAACTAGTACCTATACTATAATAAAAGTAGGCGAGCACTGATAATAAATATGTAGGACTCGCAGAAGTAATAAACTACCCACTCGCGATGTGAAGCTCAGATTAATATTTGCACCGAAAGCGCTGTGCAAGAGACGGACAACTGAAGCATACTTAAACGGTCACTATCAATCATATTTCCGCTACAGTTACGTCTTAAAATGTGTGTCACATTGCGGATGCTGATAAAATACCCTAATAATAAATTAGCATAGTAATGCCTGCGGCCGTTATATTAGGATTGAGTCCGCTTTAATTAATGTAAAAAGCGGCGCTTGTCGGTGTCACTGGCCTTCAGCTTAGAAGGATAAATATTTCATTTAGCCACCGAGATCATGAAGAATGTCATAATTACAAACGGAAGTTTTTTTCCGACCGAAAATTGAAATAATTGTAATTGCTAACGATTTCGTTTGAATACGTCAATGCTTACCAAGCACTACCAAGCTACACAACCAGGGGCCAATTCTCGGATTGTAGACCTAGGTAAAGTCGAACTCGATATTCGCATGCAAGATCTGCTGCTATTCTATGAAAACGACGAGTACGACATATGGCTAAAATCCAACTGTAGGTACTTGTAACAGGTGGCATAAAATTACTGGCACTATAGAAATTACAATTTTTTAAATGGTCTCTCCTTTCATTCTTATATTGGAAGTTGTGTAGTAAACAAATTTTAAATTCACCGGCGACATACAAGACAGCGCGCGACAAGACTTGTAAGGGACCTTTTTCCAGGCCGTTCTATCTCCCGGCTTAGGAGTTTTTTTTTCTTTTTTTTTTCTATACTACTTGAATAACGGAACAAGCAGATGGCCCACCTGATGTTAAGAGGTAACCTCTGCCTATGAACAGTGCAATACCTCATAGGTCACATCCACCTACGACGCGCCCTATGTGGCATTGCACTGCGTCCGCCACCCTGAGACATAAAGGTGAAAAGTCTCATGTGCCTGTAATTTCACCGGCACCCTTACCCTTCAAACCGGAACACAGCAATGTCAACACTAATGCTTTGCGGCAGAAATAGGTATGGTGGTAGTACTTCCCCGGACGAACTCTATCACAAAAAAGCTCTACTACTACTAAATTGAAAAGAATAAGAAAAAAAAAAAAAACTAAATCAGGCAAGATCTCCCAATCTGAGATGTCCAGACTTACTCGTTGGTGTTATTTGAAATCTCTGTGGTATGTGAACTCTCACAGCCCTAAAAGAAAACATGCATGAAGAAATAAGAAACATATCGCCGGAAGTGTTGCGACAAGTTATGGAAAACGTCATAAATATGGGCTCAAATGTGCATCAACTCAGGAGGTCACCATTTAAGAGATACCTTCAAGAGGAAATTTCATGGCCCATATTTATATATAGGAAAAACAAATCATAGTTTTCTAGCTTTGAAAAGAAGTTGTAGCTGAACCAAATATGAAAATGTCGAGTTCGACATGTCTACAATTTGAGAATTAGTCCTCAGTTTTATCATGGGGAATACTTAGTTCAAAAGAAACTCACTGATAGGTATACTCTTATAATCGTGGGTGAATTCATCATCTCATATTTATTAAACTTACGTTTTAATGTTCATGTGATGGTTTATGGTCACATTCCGCTCTTTATAGATCAGGCTTCTTAATGAAAGTGCACAGGATCAGGCACATTGCACAGTGTAGATACAATGTTGATGTACAGAGTCTATTGGACGGCGATTACAGGACGATACACCGAGCAGGGTCCGAGCCGAATCAGAGCCGACCACGTACAGGACTTGGGCAAGGAACAGATTTAAAATGGTTCGCACATCTATATATGTATATAAAAGAGAAGTCCACTCACTCATCACTGACCACTCATCACGAAATCTCGGAAACTACTGGGCCAAGAGGGCTGAAATTTGGCACAAGTATTTATTAAGGGATGTAGGCGCGCACTAAGAAACAGTTTTTAAAATTCGAACCCTAAGGGGTTGAAAAAGGGTGTTAAAGTTTGTATGAAAGTCTACGCGTCGACGAAGTCGCGAGCGGGTCAGCTAGTTTTATATAAAGCAGTACACCGCTGTGCCCGCGGCCCCAGAGCCTCGAAGCGAAGCTGCCGTGCTCCGCCGCCCGCGCTATATTCTTCATCTACAAGTAATTAATTTTGTAAAAAAAACTCTCAACGCATTGAAACGGCTGAACCGATTTTGATCAAACATAGCTAAGAACACTCCCGACTAATTCACCTTACAAACAAAAAACAAAAAAAAACTGTTCATCCGTTCGGGAGCTACGATGCCACATACAGACACACACACAGACACACACACACACACACACACACAGACACGTCAAACTTATAACACCCCGTCGTTTTTGCGTCGGGGGTTAAAAATGACGACGCATTGGAAATTTTGGTGGCGATCTAGATTTTTCTCAACAATTACAAAACATATGAAAGCGATGTTTGGTGACCTGATTCTTCATATCACAGTTTTTTTTGTAGTTGTTTCACAGTTGTATTACACGGTTGGTTCCTTTAACAGAGAAAAATATATCAAAGAATCCTCTTTTAAAACAGAGATTTAAACTTCACAGGCAAACGGGATCGATTTAAGCCTCTACATTTTCTAGGTAGATTCATCTAAACACACACTTCAAAATTGTATTTGAAGTTTTTCATTAATCGTCGTTTTACTTTCATGGAAAACCAAAATTTTTAGCGTATACTACCTTATACGAAACAATAGTTTATCAATGCCTATCCGTGCCTCGTCCGCACGCGTCGTACGTGTCACGGCTCGGCCCCGGCTCGGCCCCGGCTCGGCCTAGCATAAATATACCTTTAGGTTCTCTCTCCAACGCACGCGGTAACTCAAGCGCCATCTCGCGAAGTGTTGTTTTTTTAAATTACTTACTGAAAAAACTATGACTTTTAAAAAATGCCTTTTTAGGGTTCCGTAACCAAATTACGAAACCCTTAAAGATTCGTCATGTCGTCTGTCTGTCGGTCTGTCTGTCCGTGTATGTCACAGCCACTTTTTTCCGAAAATGTAAGAGTTATGCTGTTGAAACATGGTAAGTAGATGTATTCTGTGAACCGCATTAAGATTTTCATACAAAAATATAAAAAAAACAATACAATTTTGGGGTTCCAATTTTGTTAGAACAGAAACTAAAATTTTTTTTTCATCAGACCCATACTTGTGGGGTTATCTATGGATAGGTCTTTAAAAATGATGTTGAGGTTTTTAATATCATTTTTTTCCAAACTGAATAGTTTGCGCGAGAGACTTCCAAACTGGTAAAATGTGTGCCGCCCCTCCGTAACTTCTAAAATAAGAGAATGATAAAACTAAAAAAATATATGATGTACACTTGTAAACTTCCAACGAAAATTGGTTTGAACGAGATCTAGTTAGTAGTTTTTTTTTAATACGTCATAAATCGTAATCCGTCCAGGAACTTTTATATTATGTTACTTGCTGCTCCGGAACCCTTCATGGGCGAGTCCGACTCGCACTTGGCCGCTTTTTTATATCTAATTCATATCATGTAATCACAAGGTAATGTTTTTTTCTCGATGAATTTTTATGGGTTCGTGTTTTCCACTGACATACTTAAAGCTTAGCAATAATCCTCAACTTTACTATATACATATATATGTCGAAGAGAGTTCTGCATTATTGTTGATGTAACCGAGGATCATGCTAAGCCATGAGAGGTAGCACAGGCCCTTGAGTGAACGTGAAAATGCTGATAAGGTAAAGTACGTAAAACTAAGGAAAGCGAATTGCTTTAAATTAGTCAAGCTTTGACGTCATTCAGTCTCGTGTATTCTCATTATTAAGTGTGTATGATAACATGTTAAGTCCTTATCTAAAAAATATTTTCAAATAATGCAGAGCATGGTAATTTATAATTTGGTAATTTGCAATGAGCTGTTTCACGCTTATTAGTTCTAATAATACCATGTTGTAGTTTATTCTTAGTCTTATTTTTACTTGTATTAAGTTTGGCTGATAACTCCCGTCTGTATGATTTATTATTTATAAGGTACCTGTGATACTCAGAAAAGCTCGTGGATAGTGCAGTAAAATACTTAAATTTTCCTCGTATAAAAGATGAAAATTGGCGAAATAAGAAATAACGTTTAACTAATACAAATAAGACTTTTAACATAAATAAAAACGTACATCCTTATCGCCTGCACCCGTGAAATACTTATCATTGAGGAGTTCTGGTGGCCATCTGTAATGTTGAAACTATCATGGTCATGTACATACTTACAGTGATAACACCACTGTCCCATTCTTCCATATAGTCCTCTCCATCCTAAGGTTGTCTGGAAGAAATCGCTTTAAGCGATAAGACCGCCCATTGTACATTTCTGTTATTTTTGTTTTTTAGTTATGTTTTGTATTTCTGAGTGTTATATTGTCATAAATGTGCAATAAAGAGTTAATCTATCTATCTATACTTTTCACTAGAAACGGGATATTTACCATGATTTTTGAGTTTTAATTGTTCCCGATATTTCGTCACAATTGCATGCGTCATGGTCACGGGAAAACTAACTAAAGTCTTTCCGAGTAGATGGCAGATTGATTATTCGCAGAAATATCGATCTACCCTAAATAACGATACCACTACCATCGGTTTCATTATCACACTTCACTCCAATGGATTTAATTGTCACACTTCCTCTTTCTGGAGTATGGGCAGCCTGTGGTGAGAATGTGTAAGAATCAAAAAAGTGTTGTACCTGCTACGCGTGCGGATATCATTTTCACCACTTCACCAAATGATACTTTTGAATGGTATTTTCAGCAACTACGTAACTATTTAAAGACACACATATTTGAGGAGTCCTCAATTCCTCATGGATCCCATCGTCGGAATCAGATTTTGTTATAAACGGAACAGATCATTTCAAATAATAAAAAAGAAAAAACTAAAGCAATTTAGGAAAAAGTGGGAGGTAACAAACATCAAAAAAAAATGACCGGCAGATGTCATTACAGTGTCATGCCGTTCGCCGTCATGGCATACGAGTCGGTTTTACTGCCAAGACGCACTATAGATGTTTCACATCAAAAAAACACACGAATTGTGAACTTTTTATTTTTTTAATATGTTATGGCTCGACAAACTGGCATACGGCCCGCCTGATGGTAAGCGGTTACCGTCGCCTATGGACATCTGCAACACCAGGGGCATTGCAAATGCGTTGCCTGTCCGAAAGACTCTTTTTTTTTTTTGAAGCGGCTCATGTTGTAGTTTAGCGGAAACACCTCAGGAGTTGTGGAAACACCCATTCCACAACGTGCACGTATGGGGGAGAAAAGATCTCGAAAAGCGAGCAGTACGATGTACGAGATACCCTCGTGTCGATGATGTGTGGATGAGCTCCCTTGCGTTGTCGAGAAGTGCGCGAACCTCCTACTTTTTGAAATCGGTTAGAAAGTTAACGGCTATATTTATAATATCAAATATAATTATGACAATTGGGACAGTAGGATTATCTAGTTCAAAAAATTGTGTTTTCCATATGAGGAGCAAACTAAATTGCCTGATGCGGAAATATAAACTATGACCATATGACCCTACGTATCGCCTGCGGCTACGTAATTGCTACACCAACGTCGGTCGACTCAATATGATAAAATCACATATAATATTACAATAATCCTGTTTACTACAGTGTTGCACTTTATAACTACATAGTATTTTATTGACTCAGTTGCATTAGAATGATAAACTTTAGTACAAAGGTAATTATGATCACATCTCAGCGCATTCAATCCTTAGGCCCTTATGCGAAAATATGTAGCAAGATGCCGCAAAAGGAAAGCTTACAACAAGAGCCAGCAAAAAAATGTGTAGGTATACCAGGCACAGTGCCATACTCATGTTTTTAAGACATATTGGATGTTTGGAATACGAATAAATATGTACCATACCGATATCATGTGTGTTTTTAGTTTATTCTGATTGCGATGGATGCAAAATTGAGAGAGTAATTGGACTGAGACACACCGGAGGACTCTAAACGTTACAATATTTTAATTTGTAGCAATCTCTATGAGGCTACTTAGAAGGTCTGATTCAATTCAATTCAATTCAATTCATTTATTTCAGGCAACAGTGAAAAATGTACATTGTACCTAGACAAAGGCCCATAGTAATATATACCTTACAACTTACATACATATAAAGATATTTATAACTTAATCTAACACACGTGTGATCGCCGACGCGTCGCGGCCCGGGGGATCACGTAACAGATAGCCTTTGAACCGCTGGAACTTCACCCCTTTCGGCCAGATGTCAGGGCTCAAGTAGATCTTCAGATCCTCCGTAGGCCAGATGACCGGAGTGCTGTGTGTTGCCATAGACATAAATATACCTTACAACTTACATACATATAAAGATATTTATAACTTAATCTAACACACGTGTGATCGCCGACGCGTCGCGGCCCGGGGGATCACGTAACAGATAGCCCTTGAACCGCTGGAACTTCACCCCTTTCGGCCAGATGTCAGGGCTCAAGTAGATCTTCAGATCCTCCGTAGGCCAGATGACCGGAGTGCTGTGTGTTGCCATAGACATATACATATTATTACTATAGTTTATAAAATATAGCTTGAGTCCTGTGACAGGTGTTATTTTGAACATTTTGACGCTGTGAAAAGAGGAAACTTCCTAACCTAAAACTTTCCCATTTTCAAGTTTCTAAACTTTTAATAATGTTCAAAATAACACCTGTCACAGGACTCTTGCTATATTTTTACAAACTATAGCGTAAGGACAGGGCGGATGACGTGATAAAATGACTGCCAATTCCATGTCCAAATTGGATAAAACACCAACACAGAAGAAGTGACACCAGCGACAACCAGTCTATGACTTGATTCGCACGCGATCGGTGGTGATTCGTGATTGATGTTATGACTTTGGTGTGTACTTCTTGCAATGTTTATTGTTTCAGCTTTACCTGGTGAATGAAGAGGCCAATAAAGAGAAAATCTAATGGATCTGATTTTGTTGGTGATTTTGGTTATTTTTTCGTACTTAAGTCATAATAAATCGTGAATGGGCACCTCAAATACTTGAATAATTAAAACATTTAGATGGTATATTAAGATATTACTTCTAACAACCTGTTATTCCAGTAACCAGTGATGTACGTTTAATCACTAATTCGTGCTAATCAATTTACCTTCCGGAAAATATAATTGGCAAAAGAAGCCGCTTCAACTTGAACGGTGATTTGTGTAATTTGGCGAGTAGGTACCGTTGCTGGGGTACAGGCTCATTATTCGGGAACAGGATATACAGAGTAATAAAGCTTCGGCGATTTCGTACGTAACTATATACTTGACAATGACAATCATCAAATAAATTGATAATTGGTAGAAAGTAACGTTTATAAGTAGTATATAAGTAGGTACTCGTATCTATTGATTCTACACTGGGTGTCCATATTCTAATATAATACAAATACATAAATATCTATTTTGCCAACACAAACTTAAAGAGAAACTTACAATTAAAACATATACACCTTATTATTAGGAAAAAGGTCGCCACTCAGCGTATGCTGCAACAACGCAAGCGCTGCTGCAGCGCTGGATTTACGTGACGCCAGTGCGTGACGCAGCAGCACTGCGACACGCGTGTTACATAGGTACGTACAAGGTACGTAGACTATTAAACAAAACAACGTGTACATAAGAAAAAAATAGATATTGGTAAATGTAAAGAGCAACAAAACAAAACAAAAGAGATCATTGTGAAATTAAAAAACGGTATGTTGTACTAAACTAAACTAAATTTAGGCCCAAAACGACTACCTGTGGATGGTGAAATTTGGGAAAGTAATAAAAGGTTCTTGAGAGAGTTTTTAAACGAGTGATTTGATTTTTGAATTGATTGTTTGATTTGAATATAGGTATCCTAACCCGGAGACACACTACACTAACAAATCTTCAAGGAATTGGAATATTTGGAATTTGAATGTGGCCTAACAATGTAAGGGATCTAACAGGACGATCAAAGTACAAGGGATCATAGCCAATGGATCAATCAGGAACTACTCGTGTTTATTGTTCAGGCTACGGAATCATTTAACTTTATAACAATGTGTAATGTTGGCCGAGTGAGCGAAGCGTCCTTGCAACAACTGGCAAAATTTTCTTTCATCTGTCCGGATGTATGCATGTTCGTACTCGCGTACAGGTCGTATTTTTCAACTAATCTTGACGAAACTTATTATGGGTCAAACATTCATAGAAACATTTCATAGAATTTTAAGAAAGGTGATTTTTGATTGGCTGGGTATTTTTCCCTAATAGTATATATATAGTATATAATAATAAAATTTTTGAATATGAGCAAAATCGATCGAGGGGTTGTCTAGATATAAAGGGTTTTCTTTGAGGGACTTAGGCGCAGACTGAAACCGTGAGAGTTATCGAAAAAATAATTTAGGAGTCACAAGCCCGATTTTGAAAAAAATAAGTTTTGTATTAAATTTATAAATTATAAGATTTTTTGAAACAAATAATAATAATATAAAAATGCCTCTTTGGGTTCTTTGTTTGATCGTTATTAGTATTTTGTTAGTAGAAAAGCGTTTTTGTGAAAGTATTCGTCCTGGGAAGTACTACCACCATACCTATTTCTACCGCATAGCAGTACTGCTCGCATTGCTGTATAGGTGCCGGTGAAATTACAGGCACATGAGACTTTTCATCTTTATGTCACAGGATGGCAGGCGCAGTGCAATGCCACATAGGGAGCGTCCGTGACCTATGAGGCCATGCATTCTTAAAGGCAAAGGTTACCGCTTAACATCAGGTGGGCCATCATCTTGTTACTTCAATCACAAAGTAAAAAATAAAATAAAATGGATCGACATGATGCATAGTTTTATACAAATTTGTGCTCACGAGGTCTACTGTTCGCAGAGCTACTAGTTTTAGTTAATAAATAACCCCTACCCGTCCCGTTTCATCATCAGCACACGTCATTGCTGGACGAGGTCTCCCCATGGACCACAATGCGCGGATTTTGCCATAATCACCACGCTTGGAAGGTGGATTGGTGATCACAGTATTGATGTTGATTACTCAGATGCATACTGCTGCCCATCCCCTGGTTTACTATATCCTTATGAGGAGACGGAAGGGCTATTATTAGGCCGGACACCACGGCAAATAAAAAGTTTTTATATTACTAGTAATTCGCCCCGAACTGTGGACTGAGGCCACCAGGATCCCCTTACTGAGACTCCTTTAAGGAACTTAATCAATGAAATTAACATTAGGGCTCTAACAGAAATATATGATTCCCTGGTCAGAAGCCAGATGGAAAGCGCAGCTTCTGTATGGGCTCCTCATGAAGCTAAATATAGTCTCATGATGGAGCGCATACAGAACAAGTTCACCCGATACCTGTATTGGAAGAGGTATGGCGTCTACCCTTTCTATCCCTTGATGTATCCAACCTTATTCGTTTTGGGTATGGTTGGATACAACAAGTTGGAAATTAGGAGGGACATGGCGCTTGCGCGGTATGTGGTGCTGGTATTCCGGGGTATGATGTCCAATCCAGCAATCCTGGAGATGATGAGACTGTGCGTACCGGACGAGTACGTAAGGCGGCGCAGACGACCGCCTCTGCTCGTAGTGCCTCGTGGAAGGACTAACCTGATGAGCAAAGCACCGCTAACGCGCACCATACGAACCATTAATGACATAGCGGCTAGTGTGGATATATTCCACTGCTCACAGAGTGAATTCGCAGGGGCTATACTATTTAATTTGAGCTATTGTAAATAATATGCTACTTATTTTAATTAATTGTACCTGTTGACATGGATATTTGAATCTAATTATTTAATTATTATAATTTATTGAATTGTTTAATTTGTGTAATGAGTAATTATATATATATTTGTTTTAGTTTAATGTGTACAATTTGCATAGCTTAGTAATGTATTGCATCTTTTTGACTCATGTTTTTTTTTTTTTTTTGCTGACTACTCTGTTGTATTAGGTTATACCTGTAAGAATGGATGTAATGTTTTTAAATAAATACAAAATACAAATTGACAATTATATTAGTATTACCAACCTACATAAAGTTTGGGAGAAATCATCATACAAAAAAAAACACCTGCGCCGTACGAAAAATTAGTTTTTATTGAATTTCTCGTAAAATATAGATAATTTTACAAAAGCCGTACAATAAACCCTAGGCTTTGTTGTATTGATTTTATTTATCTAATTTTTTTAACCCTTACTTTTCACCATTTTAATAAACAATCAAATCTAGCCAAAAGTTTGAGGTAACTTTGGGCACACTTTGGGTTTATTTCTATCGATAAATTATTGTCTTATCGTGTTTCTGGTAAAGTGATCCCTCGGAATTATAATGTAGTGTCCATGCATATTTATAATTTGAATATTGTACTTGATTAATCTATGATTGGTAATTTTGCGGCATACCAAATTGCCATTAACCAAATTTCATGGCCATTGTATGATCGATTCATAAGTTATCGTCGGACGAACATATATACGAAAGAACACCTCCCTAGTTAACACCACTAGTTATTAGAAGTTCGCCCCGCACGTCGCTTTTACCCCCGTAGCTCAAAATCCTCTGTACCGATCAAGCTAATGTTCAAACTTAAAAATTATATTCACATAACCTACCTACCAACCAAGTTTCATCAAGATTGGATCAACGGTTCTGCAGTTATCGTCAGACAAACACAAATACAAACATATACATATACATACATACAAACGCCGATTCGAATAAGTTGTCTAACTCGCTTCAATCGTTCAATAAATGTCAAAGTTATGTACGATATTTGGATGTTTGTTACTCGATCACGCCAAAACAGCTCGATGTATTTTGGACACAGATTGAGCATATAGGCTACTTTTTATTGATGTATAATGCTAGCGAAGCCGGGAGCAGACACTAGTCAAAAGTTGTATGAACAGTCCAGCATTCAAAAAAATAACTGCCAAAAATTAACAATAAAATAAACAGTAAGTAGCACCCGTAGGCTAGAATTTCAGCACCAGCTGAAATTGATTTATTCAAGGATGCCACAATTATATATATATTGATTACGCAAATTTTCTGATTTTGCACTGAAGTTTGGACAATAGTGAAATCACCTGAACTAACAATAATTGTCTGTCCGCATTGTCTGTAGATTCTACAAAATATTTGGGTTACCAAAGTATACCTACCATCGACTGATATATTTGTAATCTACGAGGTGATTTTGCTAACACAGCTTCAAAGTTTCGTTAGCATACTCAAAAAAAGATAATCTATTTATATAAAAACTATAAGCTTTTAAAAATGTGTTTAAAATGGCAGGACCGATGCGGCAATGTTTTTATTCTGATGTTCTTATTTTAGTCCGATTAGGGTTTTAAGAGAAAGCAATATTGAAAAAAAAACCGGAAAATTTAAAAATTTGAAACAAACTGAACGTTCTTTTTTCAATGGGTTTTTTGTATGAACGTCGGACATCGAGTAAACGGTTGATGATAATTGTTGTGTAGATGGATGCGAGTGTGGTGGGAGAGTTTAGGGATCATGCGTGTGAAGCCGCGGACAAAAGGCTAGTTAGTCTTAATAATAAATATAAAGCATCCATAATATAAGCAGCAAAAATTTATTCAACAGAGATCATGATTTAAAATGATGTTTGTGAACATTGGAGACGAACACCTACACCCATTCATGTTGAAAAATGATCCACCATTGATTTAATTGAATGGACTAAACTTGTGTAATATATAGTATGTAATGTGTGAGTGCTAAAAACAAATCAGTGTGTATATATTAGAACCAAATCTATGAAATTACCAAAAATAAGAATCTATTTATGAAACTATTAATTTAAAAATTCAGTTTTTACGTTCTGAGGTAGCTAGTTATGCGGATTATTCAACGTAGCGTGCGTAGCACTCTGGTAGAACACATGTTATTGACTTTACTTTTCTTCAATAAAGCCTGAATGAAAGTCTGAATGTAGGCTCTAGGCTTTCTCCCTAACTTTCACTAGAAACGGGATATTTACCATGATTTTTGAGTTTTATATGTTCCCGATATTTCGGCACAGTTGCATGCGCCATGATCACGGGAGAACTGACTAAAGTCTTTGCGAGTAGATGTTATTGGCAGATATATCGATCTACCCTCTTTCTCACTCTTTTATTACGAACGATACCACTACCATCGGTTTCATTGTCACAATTCACACCAACTCGACACACAACACTAACGGTGTCCGGACGCGTAGCAGGTACCACACTTTTTTGATTCTTACACATTCTTACCACAGGCTTCCATACTCCAGATAATTGAAAACCATCTTCTCTATTGAAGTTTCTGTACTTAGTAATCTCAATTGCCTCTTGTACCATTCTCGGTATGTAATGTCGCTCTGTCGAGATTACCTGCGGACTGTGTAGCTCGATCCAATGATTTGAGCCAGATTCCAAAAGGTGTTCTGCTATGGCTGACTTATGTATGTCCCTGTTCTTGACCGCTCGTATGTGCTCCTTAACCCGACACGCTATCGTACGTTTCGTTTGGCCAATGTACGAACACCCACAGCTACAATCAATTTTATACACCCCTGGCTTTTCAAGTGGAAAACTGTCTTTTGGTGAACGCAAGTAGTGCGATATCTTCTTTAAGGGAGTGAAGATGGTCTTTACGGAAAACTTTTGCAGGACTTTCGCAATTTTGTCCGTCACCCCCTTAACATATGGCAGAAACGCTGGCCTACGTTCTACTCTGCATCTGTGGGGTCTTGGCCTAGGTCGGGATGGTAATGACCGAAGCTTATATCCATTCTTACGCAACACATGCTGGACATGAGCTAGCTCACTTTCAATGTGATTCTCATCACACAGGTCAACTGCTCGGTTGGTGAGAGATGTTACCACTGAATTGAGCTGCCGAGGGTGGTGGTGCGAATCAGCATGAAGATATCGGTCCGTGTGTGTAGGTTTTCTGTAAACAGAAAACCTACACAACCTTTATTCTCCCTAATTTTTATTCTGAAACACTTTTTTACAAGCTTGTAATTTATTAGGAAAATAAGGTTTTACTATATTTTTGTTTGATTTAACTGACTTCAGAAAAAAGGAGGAGGTTCTCAATCTGGTTGTACTTTTTTATTTATTTTTTAATGGTATGTTACCGGACTTTTCCGTCCTTTATAAACTTATTTGTTTTTTTTTTATTTGAAAATACTTCCAGATTGGACCCATTTTTATCAAAATCTAGTACTGATGTTGAGGAATTGAGGGAACTCCTCAAATATTATAGACATACATAAAGCGATTTTGGTATATGCAAGTTAAGCATTATCATTCAGAAAGTATCATTTGGTGAAATGGAAGCAAATTTAAATAGATGGTTCTAATGAAAATTGTACCATCGAACTGATTTGATGATGAAGGTGGTAGGAACCGGAACTCCGTCATTGGGCTTATTGTAATCATCATGAGATGCACTCTGGCTATAAATGATTTTGATTGTAATATACCGCGTTCAAATTGCGCTTACTTGAGCCGTAGGTTATGTGTGGCCTTGATTAATTAAATAATTAAATAATGCTGGACAGTTCACACAAGATTATCTAGCCCCAAGCCCAGAACACCCTGAACAAATATCTGCAGATCGTACAAATATTTGTTCCGAGGCGGGAATCTAACCCGCAACCTCCTGCGGCGCAGGCGAACCTTCGCCCGCCGCGCCACAGAGGTCGTCGATTGTCAGAAGACAGATTTCGTAGCTTGTGTGTGGATTCTATCGATTATGAACCCATCTTAATATTATTTTTTTAAATTGGTTGGACCGTTTTGTTTGTAAAAAATATTGCCGTATACTTGTATCTTAATGCGAGTAATTAAGTAATTAAGAGTTAATTTTTTTATCAACTCTTAGTTCAGTTTGAAGATAGTTCTTATTCCAGAACTGATCTCACACCTTAGGTAATAAACGCAACCCCATAAATTATAAGAGGCATAAAGCATTAATGGCAACAAAAGTATTTAAACGTTTATGGGAGAGTTGAATCTGCGATCACATCAATCAGACAAAAATGAAAACGCATCATCCAAGTAGAGCTTAAAGCTGAGGCTGCAGTGCCCGAAACAGGATTCCTCTGTAATATTACAAGAAGGAGTAAAAAGTAATCGGTAAGTGATGTGTTCATGCCGTAACGAATTACGAAGTATATTGCTTGTAGGATAAGTAAGTAGGGCACACATATGCGGCAAGGAGCGCAAATCTCTTCTTTTTATCATCATTATTCATGTACCCTAAGGGTGATCATTTGGAGCTTTTAAGCCCTATTTGTAAGTTAAACCTGCGATACGCACGTTTTATTAAATTATGTTTAGTCCAATATGCTGTCCCGTAAAAATACCGCAGAGCCTGAGGACAAAAGGTCTGAGGACAGTGCGTGTTGCCAGTGATAACATTAGGCAGGATTCGTAGTCGATTACTACCTACTAGTAGCTCTGTGTACTGTTCACCTCGGGAGCACAAACTTGGATATAACTATACATCATGTGGTTCTATGCATAATGAACAAAAAAAGAATACAAAAAAGAAAAAAAAAATTGTATAAAACTTACTTCATCTGAAAAACTAAAAATACATTTTGATCATAATCGAAATTCTTGTTAAGAATTGAGTGCCGAATGCTTCTGCCAAATATAATCAAAATTAGCCGGCACTACAGCAAACTTTCTCCCTTTTTGGGTAAAATACGCCACCAATCAAAAATCGCCAACGAAAAAAAAAACTATGAAATTTTAGAACCTGTATATAAAGTTTCGTCAAGATTCGTTGAAAAATACGACCCATACCAACATATATAACACATACAACTAGTGGTTCGCCCCGAACTGAGACCTCGCGAATATAGGCAATTTAGGTAGGTTACCTTATTTCTTTCGAAAAAATATACGTACTAGTGATTCGAAAAGTTAGACATACAACGTCGTTCAAATTCCTAAAAACGGGGGGTCAACAATATTGGTTAATGATTATTTAATATTGGATATTTAATATTTGTTATTATATACACATAAACACTTAGATAGGTTTATGAAAAAAAGTGACGAAAATAAACTGAATATTCCCAAATGTAGATTTAAAAAAGTAAATGGGTTTTTTATGAGGAATTCTGTTCGGTTTTATAATAAACTTCCAGAAAGTGCTTCTAAATTTTCGATTCAAAGATTTAAATCCTATATAAAGAATAATCTAATTAAGAAAGCATATTACTCTCTACATGACTATGTTAATGATAAAGCCGCGTGGCCCATTGTAACTGTTGCAGGAAGTCGGTGGACGGAGGCGGTTCAAGATCAATCGTCGGCTCGTCGTGACATTCTTTGGAGGAGATAGTTCAGCTGATGATGATAATTATGAATATGCAGTATTTTGCCCTGTGGTAAATATATATAATAAACATATTATGGCATCCATAACTTAACAGCAAAAATGAATTCAACAGCGATCAGGACTCCATCTAATCCTCCATGCTCCATGATGTATGCAGGTAACATGCGCATCAATTACGGGAAGAGTCACGACGGCGCGGCGTAGCCCGTAGGTGAGAGCTTTGCTAATTGACTGTATCTCATAGATAAGCAATAAAATCAATGGGTAGGACACCGGCTGCATCTCGAATTCATGCCTCGGTGGATTCGCGATGCGCCGGGGTCCTAAGCCAGCCCCCGCCACCGGACTTCATATTTATACGCTAAAGCAGACGGCGCATAGAGTTCAAACGTGCGTCGGGCGCTCGGTACAGTAGACGGTCGAGAGAATTGCGTGGTTAGACGAGGGCGAGTGCAGTGTGCAAGTGTCGTGTGTTGCTGAAAGCTCGCGCCGCGAAGCCTTCGGAGGAACGTCGAGCGGGGCATCGCGCGAGCGCCCGCCTCGCGTCAGTGCCGGCCCGGCCGCGCCGTCAGCACCACGCTCCGGCTTTATACGAACGAGAAGAATCATCTGGACACTGGACACTCACACATTCTATCGATAACTTTGCATTCTCCTCTATCGCCGCATCAAGTGATCGAGAATATATTTATTGTGCAGAACTGGTAAGTCTCTGATAATTTATGTTATCAATACTATTGCAGAAACGTGCCGAATGTTCCACAGTATTTTTGCCACTTTTCTTAGAAAATATGGCAATATTAATACCTAACAATCATTATTTACAAAAAATCAATGAACATATATTCTACTTTATGTTATAACAATGGAATAAAGCTCGCTCATCCGCTCATCGCGTATTACCGTAGCGTCTGAAAAAGCCAGTCGGCTAGCTTTTCCACTGTTGCACTTCAGAGCAAATCAGATTACAATGATCAACGTTATGAAGTTTAACCATTTATCTACCTTAGGTATTGCTGAATTAGAATTAATTAATTAAGATGTATTAATTTATATACTTGTTAATGGTTTATTCCATATATTTTTTATTGTCTTATTATTATAATTAATAAGATTTTATAGATCTCCATGAAGTTTGACTCATTGTCAAAGTCAATTTCAATAATTTATTCATTTAAATTTTGTTGCAATCACAAGGATCATTTATGTCGTCCAATAAACCAGGGGAATTTGAGTTCTTCTATTCCAACGAGACGAAACCTAGAATTGCCTTAAGATGTATATCTTCATAATCGCATTTGTATTTATTTAATTATAATATATCTATTGTGTTTTCGATTTGATTTGATTTACAGATAGTTCAAAAATATAATAACGTAAGAACCTACTATTTGTCAAATAATCATTTAAAAGATAAATTAAATTAACTTTTTCTGGGAAAGGACATGCTAACGCTATTTTACTGAGTGACTATTAGTCAAATCATGCAAATTGTTTTTATTTTTTATTTCATTTTATTTATTATAATTTCTTAAATGCTTGTGTACCAAACAAAAAATACACAAAAGCTGTCCCAAAAGAATATGTCCGTGAAGAAGAACTGCAAACTACTGAATAATGATGCCATAAAAGAAACCTAAACAATATCAATACAAATTCCGACTTTTATATTTTTACTGCGTTATTGGTGAAATGCATTCGAATTGGTAATCAATACAATAATAGCGAACAATGTAGCGTGAGTGGATCCGATGGAGTCGCATGCCTCTACAACGAGCGTAGCCGATTCAATATTTCACACTCACCACTGCTGCTAATTCACGATTGAGGAAAATTCAAATTTTTCGAAATAGTGCCTGTTTTCGTATTTTAACTGTTTTGAACTTTAAACTGTAATAATAAAGAATCTAAGAAAATACAAAAAAATACTACTAAGTCTTCTAATAATCAGAAAATCTAAAAATAATCTCGTTAATAAATTTTGTTAGCCGTTTCATGTTCAAACGCAGATTGTAACCGTTGCCCTCCAGTCGGCCGCAGCCCGCCGTACTAGGCGAGAACCTCTAACCGTTAGGCTGGTCAGTAAGTCTCACAAAACCACCTCAAAAGCCTCTTAAAAATGGGATAGTTGGTTATTTCTCCCGGGTTCAAAATAACAATACAAAAATATTTATCACGAAAAAGATTTTTCTTTAGAGGTGGAAAATTTTCTAAAATTTTCTCCCTTCGTCTCTTGCTTAAAACCGGGATAAAAAGTACCCTGACTCAATTAAGATCTTAGTATATCTGTGTACAAAAATTTCATCAAAAACTGTTTTGCCATTACGTCGTGATAGAGTAATAAGCAAACATCCAACTATCTAGGAAATTTAAAAGATCTACCTATGTTAATATTGTTTTTGTAAGTAACTGTTACGAAAGTAAAGATCTAGTCCACTTTCTGAATTCATTCTCATATTTTTTTTGTACACTTCAATTGACACTATTTCTGTATAGCAACGTTTCGAGGCATAATACAAAGTATTATGCACCAATCTATTTTTAATTGAATTGAAAAGCTTTTCATCTGTAAAGTTATTTGTTACTTAGATCTGAGCACTGCATCGTGTACGTGAGAACGCGCGTCGCACGTACACCGCGGTGCCAAGCGAACAAACTCTTGGGTGTCAGACACTTTAACTGTATCTGACGTTTATTTATTCAATCTAAATAAATACAGCACCAAAGACAGCATTTTCTCTAAACATCATTTCGTTTTAAAAGCAAGCTTCTTAAATATTAATTGAATGATTTCGAAGACAGCCTGTTTTATATATATGATTCGTTATTTTCCATTCGCGGTTTTACCTGCGTTTAGGTATAAGTTATTGTCCCCCAGAGACGTGATTAAGACTATTATGCAGGTGTCATCAATTACCGCAGTAATTTGTCTTATAGGCGGGTGAGCATGGCAAGCTTATTACGAACTGCAAAGTTAATCTAGACGCCAGGCACTTCGGTCCCCGTTTGTGCCGCGGAATGTATACTGCTCTCCCCTCGACGCAGGCGGTCGGGCTTTATTCACCTGGTTATAACTTTTCCCGAGTTTTGCCCGTGCCATCTTGTTTTTGTTGCTTCCCTTCCGTTAAGTTAGCGAAGGCATTTTGTGAGACACTGAACCCGATGCCTCCTGTTCTATTTTTGTTTCATTATTAATATCGTAAAGTCGCGCTTACGAGGCAGTTTGAATACCGTAACTTTGTATGCTTTAAATTATTGTACGTTTGACACGTTAACCAATATTTTATATGCCGTTATAATTAAAGGATTAGGTAAGATATAAAAACTAAGCTTATTATCATAAATAATTTGCCTGGTATTTAATTATATTAAAATTCATAAATAATAAATATTTAATAGTATTTAAGGATAAACTTTGCCAATGGTCACCAAAATGTAATTTGAATCACCATCAAGAGACTAACCTAAATAAATATAGCAAGTGCGAATATATCGAGTTCAAGGTTATTAAGCCGAACTGAGCTCTAAGAGTGATCATAAGTGACATAAAAGTGATAGTTTTTGAAATTGAAACGCTCCGTTACAAAGGTGACTTAGATTTATTAGTACGCGCCCAAGTCAGGGGCGAGTTTTGTTGAGTTTTGTTGTTCTACATAGAAAGCCACGACTTCCGACTTCTTGAACCGCCTCCCTTGATTGCTCACTAATAATTAAGTTCATTCGTTGAAGAAATAGTTTCAGGGTCAATTTAGATAAATTTCAGGGCTTTCCAAAAAGTTTAAATAGTTTGAGGTTTTATCACTGGATCATCTTTTGTGGTTGTTAGCTTAAAGGATTCTCAGCTCACGGAAATAAATAATCTATTACTCAACATAAAAAAAGAGTTAAGTAGTGAGTGCGAATCCATCAAGTTTCAAAACGCATAAGAGTTTTACACTCGGTTTCTATTGACTATTGCTATTCTAGGCTCATGAGAAAAAACTTTCTCCAACAAACAAACGAAAAAATATAAAACATGAAGAATAATTACTTACCTAATGATTTCAAAGCAAGCGCCTTACAAAGTTGTGACGTCCTTAATGGATTCGTCATTAAAGTCCGAAGTATCGAGGTTCGAAGAGCTCAAGTTCAGTAAATGTTTCGTTGCTAGTGGTGAATCGCGGATAACAAACGTTTTATTTTGATTTTAACAGATTACACATTAAATATTCACAAAATATAATCACTAAATAATGGGTACAAGCGCGAAACCAGGGACGCGCTATTAATTCTCATAGTAAAAGTCCAAGATGAAGGTTTCAACATCATCGATTACATCAAAGCTTTTACCAATAAGCAACGCGAAGTCTTCTCGATTGGAATATGCACAAGTTGACAGTTCAAAATCTTTAGCCCGATTACAGTGATAAAATATAGTTAATATAGTTAAATATCGTTTAAAAAAAAAAAGTTTAGATTTTTTCAAATCTCCGCTCAAATACTCGCACGTCGCCCCTTAACTACAAAACGTGAGCTTATTTTTTTAAATGTTTTTTATTTAAAAGACAAATAAAACGAAATTGTACGCGTAAAAAAATTGTCGTGCTGTTTTTTTAACCGGCTTCAAAAAAAGGAGGATATTCTCAATTTGACTGTACGTTTTTGTATATCTGTAACCTCATATCTCCGTCATTTATGAACCGTTTTTGTAAATTATTTTTATTTGAAAGGACTATACTTCCAAATTTTCATCATCAATCATCTATGAAGTCGGGTTTTTTCACAAAATTTTTATTTATTTTTTTTATTCTACTTGGATGACGGGTCAAGCAAGAGGCCCACCTGATGTTAAGCGGTAACCTCTGCCTATGAACAGTGCATTACCTCATAGATCACGTCCACCTAGGACGCAACCTATGTGGCATTGCACTGCGCCCGCCACCCTGAGACATAAAGATGAAAAGTCTCATGTGCCTGTAATTTCATCGGCACCCTTACCCTTCAAACCGGAACACAGCAATGCGAACACTACTGCTTTGCGGCAGAAATAGGTATGGTGGTAGTACTTCCCCGGACGAACTCTTTCACAAAAAAGCTCTACTACTACTAAGTAACGATAAATCAATTGACATTCACATGCCACATCGTTTCAGTGGTTTTCGACTTCCGAGGGTTCATATGTACAAACATACATAGAAACTAAACTCATTAACCTTCCTCGCGAAAAAATTTCCAAAGCACAAATAAAAGTACAAAACGCACCAAATATATTTGTGGGTATATTACATTCAACTGCAGCTAGTCTATAATCAGTGCGTGTTGCTAGTGATGACTTACGGCACTGAGACCTGGTCACTAACTATTGACCTCCTACACAAGCCTAAAGTCGAGCAGCGGGCTGTAGAGAGATATGCTCGCAGTTTCACTGCGCGATTGAATCAGAAATGAGGACATCCGTAGAAGAACCAAGATCACCAACAAAGCAAAAACCAATCGTGGCACTCTATGGGGAAGGTCTATGGCCAGCAGTGGACTTCTACAGACCAATGATGATGATGATGATTCTGGATTTATAAATAAGGCAGTGAGAGGGGATCCAGTGGCACGCGGATGATTGATCATAGCTCCGAGTTCAAGTCCAGGGTGAAGGTTTCCTTAGCAAGTAATTACATTAAAGCTGTAACTACATAATGCTAAGACTACTGATTGGACAAACTGTTGCATGAAAAATACGGTTCCCGGTCTTTCAGGACACTTCCTGCTACTGCCAATACTAATAGACACCAGGGATGAAACGCATGCAGCTAAGAAAGTTATGAATATGAATGTTAGTGGATGGAAAGGAAGAGGAAGACCTGAGAAAAGATGGTTGCATTGCGTGTGAGATTATATGAATCAGAAGGGAGTGAATGATGAGGCTGACAGGGGAGAGTCGAAGAAAAAGAAGTTCTGCGCCGACCCCAAATAAATTGGTAAAAGGGCAAGACAATGATGATGATAAAACAAAGCACAACAAAATGCGCATCCCTATCGTAGACGCTCCTAAAATGATAGTGTTTGCAACCGCACAGTTATTTGACGTGCCAAGCGCTAAATAGTGTGAAGACATTACGAGTGCGGATCCGGCGGGCGGTGCTCGGTTGATTGCGCAAGCCTCAAGTGCGAGTTCAAGTCCAGGGTGAAGGTTTCGCGATTACCAGCGGTTACCGCAGCCTGCTCGTACATTAACATCCGATGAAAAATTCCATTTATTTAAGCGACGAGCATGTATGATGGGTTATGTGTGTAAATGAAGCAAAATAGGTTGGTATTATTTCAGGATCGTAGCAATGCAAGGAACATCCAGGGATGAACTGCGTGATTTATGTATATATATTTTAGCGAGCTTATCAGAAACAATTATACAGTGATTTGATATGCACTGGAACGGTTTATTTGCATCAACCATAATTTAGATTATAAGCACTTTAATGTATCGGGTTTTGAACTGATAAGTGATTACATAATTATGAAAAAATTATAGATAAAAAAGGACTTTAAAAAATGTAAATATAATATTATGCATAATATTATTAGTAGAGAAATAATACAATTGTGTGGCCTTATAGAGTTCACCAAACTCGAACGTAGCATTCGATGAAGTGAGAGATTGACAGCGCCGTCCTGATAAATGAATAAAGGGATGTGCTACATCCTTCCTTCAGACGTGGCTGTCAATAAATTAATAAAGGAAATTGATTAAATCATAACGATCATTCAGAAAATGACAAAACAAATCAAACCAAATTGCTGCAATCATCGATGATGGCTTCGGCAAGGTCGGCGCGTTTCCGAGTCTTTTGTTTTAAATGCGTCGCCCGCTGTGAGGAAACACGCTTAGTTGACGGGGGCTAAGTGGCTGGATGACGCTCTTCCTTCACACCTCACGACCGTGGTGTACATTTACCTAGCCAGACACGCTATTAAACAAAAAATATAACAATGCAAATGGTCATGAGATTCGCAAAAAAATAATTCTACAGTCATTGCCTGTGTAGATCCCCAACTGAAAGTCGACAGTCACGAATGTAAGGCAGTGGTAAAAACGTACGGTAACTTTTCCCATCGACGCCGAACCGACGTTTATTAAGAAACGACAGCTATAAAATGAACGCCCTCAAAAGTGAGCAACGTCGTCCGACAGTGGTGGTTCGCATTAATGCGTTCGCACGTGAATATGCGCGCGCGAGTCCCGGCGTGACAGAATGCGTAGCCAGCCACAACACCACGCGCCCGCGCCGCGCTTGCCTGCTGCTTCCTGAGAAAATGGCAACTTATGAGGAACTGAATCTGGGCCTCGCAGTGCCAATGACCCGCGCAGCCAACCTGCCACACTCGACGCACATGTACTGCCATTCACATTTCATATTTACCTACATACTGCGACATATAGGTTTATAGACTCGTAAGAATCGAAAGCCACAATGGGGTGGAACGGCCAATGGTTTAATGACGACTGCGGTGAATCGAGCTAACAGGCATAACAATCCGCGATGAAAGGTTTCTCTTGAGCGCTTTAGTACGGTCATGATTTATTTTGTCTTTCGCGCTGTCAGTTAATATTTGCCGTGTCTGCTCGGAATATGTGTTTGGATGATTCATAATCGCGATGCTGCGAGTGCAATGCGGTCCAGTCTGGCCGGCCGCGGCGGTCTCAGCCGCGCCTGCGCCGCGCTGTAGGAGCTGAAACCGTTACTGGACCACTAAAATGTCGCAAAAAACCCGTAGACCGTTTCTGTATTATCTACGAGCTATCTTCGTGTACCTGTAGTTTCAAAATCTGGCTTTCTTATCATAAACAACTCCAAAATATTATTTTAATACAAAAACGCTGTCCAAATATAAATAATAAAACAAAAAGAAAATATTATACAGAAAGTGATTCTAATCTAGAATGGAATGACCTGAGGTGTTTCAAAAACATAACTTACCTAGTTTCACTAACTAACGTGGGAAAGTACATGCATAGATAACAATAATTCGCCCAATTCTTGGACAATGAAAAAGTTTGCCAAGTACGAGTAGGACTCGCGCACTGAGTGTTCCGTATGATCCAAAATTAATTACATAAAAACTTTTTGCTTTTCTCGCAAGAGGTTTATCTTTAATATTTATTAATATATATAGAATTATATAGGCTCGATTAATGCCTAATTTTAAAGTAATATAATATTTAATATCCAGTGCGAAAGAGCATCCCTCGATTTTTTTAAATAATAAAAAATTAAGCGCTAAAATTGGTCACCTATCCAAAAACGGACCTCGCAGATCATTGCTTATCCTTAATTTGGATAAACGCATTTTCCTCTGAAAAACTTTTTTTCAGGGACGAGACTGAACCAAAATCGGTTTTTCGCCCCAAAAACCTACATATTGCAAATTTCTTCGAAATCAATCGAGCTGTTTTCGAAAACGTATATACAAATATTGCTTATTTAATAGTTTAGAATTATCATTTCTGAACAAAAATCTTAGAAAAATACTAAGCTCTTTACGCTTTCGGAGATTCAAGACAACGCATTAGTGAAAATTTCAACTGGGTACCTCACGGCTAGCGAGATTTAGCGTGGACAGCGTGGGTTCAGTAATAGGGTCCCGTTGGCGCCCTTTGGGTGCGGAATCCTATAAATATTGCTTTACCAGGGTTGATGGTTATTGGTCCCCGATGTACAGAAGTGTGGTAGTGAGCGTGTAAGAAGCCTCGACACGGGTCGCCTCCTGAATATCAATATCAGAATATAGCCAAGCTGCGATGTCGGCCACAATGACCGATAAACAGATACATACGAATATGACCCTACATAGACTCTCTTTAAAATTCACATTCAAAGGTAGCGCTTGGTGCTCGGTGCTACCAAATGGAATGTAGGTTATGATGTTATTTGGCTCGAGTTTTTTGCTAGTCTAAGTTTTTATTAGATACAATAGCGAGCTGATATCTCCTTTCGAGTCAATCAGATACGTATAAGGCGAGAAAGTAGTGACGACACTCGCCCAAATGATGTTCTTAAAATTACCCATAGCTATTACTGAGCTAGATACGCATCTACGTGGGAATAATAACATCACCTCAACTTTTTTATTGAATTAATACTTTGAGGCTTTTTATGTTTGGTCGTAATGTATCTCACATGTACATTACATAATCTAACTAGATCCATAATAATTGTACGAATATGAGCAGTATTTTCAAGAGGACGATTGTTATAAAAATAATTGAAATAATAAATATCTTGAAATCCTCGCCAGGTATGATTTACTGCAGCGTAAAAAAGCCTAAAGCCTCCATAAATCTGGACGCTTTGTGAGGTATACGCCAAGTGCGGAGACTTACAATGAGGATCATATCAATGCGCGCTGACCATCGCCTTTTATTTTCAACCGCTTTCAGACCCGCATAAGGTGCAAATTAAGCTTTTAATGTATTACACTTTGTGGAACATATAACAATTGCAGCAGAAAATGTTGTCGAGCTTTATTTACCTATGCGAGATCTTAATACTTCGATAATAAAATCTGTATGCGATTGGCAGTCGCGTGAAGAGATGCGTTTGCTACCTCCCTAAAGAGCCTGGCCTGTGCCCACGCTCATAGCACCCACACTCTAAATAACAAGACAAATAGACGTGTCCACTTTACCATTTACCGAGTAAAAATTCTCATGTTATGTTTGAATAGGTCTTTTACCAATTAGTATTTGTACCGATATGTATGACGTCCGAGTCGGGCACTTTGAGTAGCGGCCGACACCCTCGCGGGTCCAAAGTGAAGTGTGAGAGAATAAAGACTCTATACCTAACTACTAACATTGTTTGCACTCAAATACTTACCGACCCTTTCGAGCTTTTTTTTTTTTTACCTTTTCACGCATTTACAAAATAACATTTGAAGATTTGTGCCATTAGGTATAAAAAATATTTGAGTAGGTAACAACATCAATGACAAACAAAGGAAAATTGTGTTCGTGTCCCACACGATCACTGTTCAAAATACAAATCGATGTCTCATGCATTAAACAGAACCTTTACCTCCTTTCGTGACCGAGAAACCAGATTTTGGGCCTTTTATTGCGCGTGTGTCATTGAGTATCGCTTCGCACATCGCGCGCTGGTTCCAGTGAACGCTCTCAAACAGTTCAGTGTTCGCGAAGCATGTTACCTACAACGGTTACAGACGCAATTATTGTGAGTTTGTCTAGGTTTATGTGCGAATAAGAGTCGGTAACAGTCCATAATGTCCAGGTTGTTTTATCGTGCGGAACGTGCGATGTCATTGTCCTACGAGTGGCCGAGGCGCATACCTAACTATACCACCTCCTCGCCGCACCATGCTGCGCACCGCTGCCACTGAAAACGTCTCGCACTTTTGATCTCAATCTTAGCGGAATAGCTCACGCAACTGAACAATAAAAGCTTGTGTCACATCGTATTGTATTTTGTATCATAATACTTTCTCGTGCTTAGATAAGAGCTCATTTTATAATGGCGAAGGTTCCTTATCATTTTTTTTTACTTTATAATGTTAAAATACAAGCTCATGATATTTTGTGCTCCATCCGACCCGCTATGAAAGCTATACATAATTAAAAATGTTCAAGTTATACTTCACCCCTAGCCAAGCTTATATTATTCTTTGTTTTCCTTTAATCTTGAGAGGAGGGTCTCCTTGGGAAGTAATATGTCAACTGAATCCCCACATGAATTATTCACACTTGGAATGCCCAAAGGAAATGAGCCCGAAAACATTACCAAACGAAAACTGATTATTGTTATGAGATGGAAAGCTTTCCGTTCAAAGGTCCGAACTTGTTCCTACTTTTTTCCTTGCATTATTGAATGCCTTGTTGATGGTATCTATTTTTCATTACTTGTAAAACCGGTATAACTTACGTATTACACTTGTTTCGAGTAAATACCGGGCTCGAGTTTCTAGTTTTCACAATTATGCAGTTACTCTAAGAGCCATATCCAATAATATCATAAGCTGAATAATTAGCTACAATTAGAGAGCATAGGTGGTAGTAGAGTCCATGGTATGCTATCACTCATAGGCCTGGGTGAATTACCTACTTTATAAGCTATGGCTTTAGTTAAGGCTTATAAAACCAAGTGTTGAACCGAACCGTGTCTACTTAATTTGAATTTGCTACGGAGCGCTCTGGTTTTCGTGTCGCCTGCAATTTAAATAACAAAAGGGTATATAATTTTAGAGGTCCCAATATTATATCAACGATCGTTAGACTAAAAGTATTAATTTGAAGCCACTTCCTGGTTCACAGCTTCCCTGAATCTGCTTCTAAGCATTCGTGAGCCGACATCTTCACCTTGAAAGAACATAGGCATTTTTTCATCGTCTGTTTTTTCCACATCAATAATGATAATTTTTATAAGTATTCATTCAATAACTTGATGCTGGAGCTAATCACGACTGTTTCTGTTCTTATAACACTTAAAAAATAATGCTTTAAAGCGACTTTGGTAACTTAGTATACAGCTGACGTAATATTTTACTTCCTTGCTTTGATTCCATTTATATGGATAGATTTGTTATTTACAAACAGAAGTAATGTTTTTAAAACGATGTCGATTAAATACGCATTAGGAGCTTACTGTCCAGATTCTTCTAAAAAAAATATTGCGTGTAGAAAAACCTTCCTTTGAGGAGTTTATCTCAGGACGACAACACAGTTCTGTCTTTTCTGATATAGCTATCCAGTAAAATGTAAGTATGTAGTGTAAAACTTAGTTAGATAGGATCTTTAATTTACGTAGGTAACGGTACTTCAAAAATTAAGAAATGACAAAAAATATAAGATCCAAAAGATTATATTATCTGGATGTGGAGATGTCAAGGGGTCAGCATTTCATTGTGAAACAATTCAGATCTGACAGTTGGAGCGATAAGAGAGCCCAAAGTAGCAAGTCAAATCTTATATTTGCGATAAAATCTCACCGGAACACTTTGGGAAGCAATAGCTTTTATTGTATACCTAGGAGTTGATATCTCGATCAACCAACAAACTTTTATAAGCTTTGAAACTGCCGTTTTAACAAAAAATACTTTATGTGAATATTGTGGCTATGCTAACATACTGTACTAAACAACTAGTAAAATATGAGCTTAACCTTATTATTGAATATATCTACCTAATTTTAGCGGTCAAAAGTGCATCTTTATAAACATTTGATTGACGATGTTTTGTTCCTGGCAATTTGTAGCGTACATGCATCCGTATAATAATGCCCACTTATGCACGTAAATAAGCATCATTTAGTTAAGTGGTTGTTTAAAAATTGCAGCGCTGCCCGTCGTAACGGTACTAAACCACCATCAACTTCATTTATGCATTACATAACAAATAAGCGAAACAAAATAATTTCCTGCTGTAGGTTCTCTTTTCATGATTATTGGTTATTAAAGTATACACTCGAGAAATACAGCCTGTCCTATCTATGCCGTCCTTTATTGTCCTCTGCGTAAAATGGTGTTAGCTCGACGAGGCTTAATGAGGCTTTTATGATTGGTTGTCGAAGATTTGTTGGATATTACCTGTTGCATGGACCTGACATTTCCTGAAATAACTGTTTAATTATTATCTCATAATATCTCTGAATACAGCTATATTATTGGGTACATTTACACCGCACACCACAAATTAACACATTTATAGTTTATCAATATAGAAGTAGTTATATAGGTTTCAGAAGTGTTAGAACTGATTACACAGGCTGATTACCTAGGCACAGATTAGGTATTATATCATACTCGTATAAATTTACAGGTAAAATTAAGTTAATTGAAAAGTAATATAATTCGATCGTGAGAAAATATTTGACGTGTTATTTGCCTGCGAGTGATTATATTGGTTATGGGTAAGTGAAAGAATGGTGATGTTGATGTGTTGGTCGGCCCTCGCGAGGTGCGCGGGCGCGGCCCAGCCGCCATTGTGGCTCCGACTTACTAAATCAATATTTGCGCAGATGTCGGCACAAGAGCATGCTATGCTTGTAGCGACCTAAAATTCATACAGCTTATATGGCAATGTTAGCGGTAAATTTTCTCGGCAGCTACTTGTAATCCTTCAAATGTGGGTCGGTGTTGCACGCACAGACTGACCCCGCCGTACTCTGCTGAAGGGTAATTCATTCAAATCGATGCTCGATGCTGGATCTCAATAGCTTTGATGGTAGCCTGTGTGGCGAACACCCGCCGCGAACTACTGACTGACTCACAAAACCTTTCCCGCAACGGATTTTATAAACCTGAATGAACAATGTACCTACATGAAATAGCCAACCCGATTGGAACTTCGACTGCTCGTATTAAAGAATCCCTTCGCACCTCTTGGTAGCGTTAAATACGTACTTGTTTCAATGTTTATATTGAAGAGTATTTAGGAACTATGCCAGTTTTTTGAAGTTAAGGGCTATTTTATTATGACCCTGCAGGGCAAAGGCTTCCCATCCTCCTTCCATTCGTCTCTATTGTTGGCTATTTGGGACCAATCCTTCAAGTACGAGTCTAGCTGATCCCGCCATCTCCGTCTGGGCCTTCATTAGAAAATCCGCAAATACACACGGGAAATTTTCACGTACCGTTCTTAAAGATGTAGGTACACGCGCTACACACTCTCCGCGTACTGTATCACTCTGTCACGCAATAAAGAGAGAGAGTGAGAGTAGTGCCAATCACACTCACCGTGAAGACCCTCCATTAGTGTCGAAACATGTGACATGGTGCCTTCATAGTCCAGTCAAATTAACTTTTCACTAGAAACGGGATATTTACCATGATTGTTGAATTTTAATTATTCCCGATATTTCGGCACAGTTGCATCTAGTTAAAAGTATGTACATAACCATGATAGTTTCAAAAGTTAGATCAGTCAAATTAAGTTACGAAATCAATTATATAATTCACGAAATTTATTTTAAGTATAATTATTGTAATTCATCATAATTTTCACCAGCCTGCAGTATGTTACTGCTAGACAACGGCCTCCCCCATACAATTCCACTTCGAACAGTTTGGAGCCGCCTCCGTCCATCGCCATCCTGTGACCTTTGGTGGGGCACGCCGCAAAATTTGATAGATTTGTTTTTTAACTGACTAAATCAAGTACATTAATATTTAGATTAAAAAGTTACATTATAATTCCGAGTGATCACTTTACCATAAACACGACATTTTGCGAAAGGGAATTACCGTCCGAATCGCAATATTTTCTTCATGGAAAAAAAATCACAAAATTACCTCTGACTTATGGAAAACCTGTGTCAGTCACAGAATAATGAATTGTTTGATATTTCCTCGGCGGTGCGAAAGAATTTGAATTTTGAAAATTCAAATGACAATACTGGCTGATAAAGATGGGCATTAGAGATTGGGGTAAACTTTATAAACATGATAAATACAAACATCGATAAAAAAAACGAGTGAAGCTCGGTTTCACAAGGTACTTAACTTTAAACTAGTTCATCTATTATTCGCATAAAAATTATGTTCACTTTATGGCTAAATAAATTATGGCATCTGGGGCATTATTATGAAATTATTTCAAGATTGTTCGAATAACATTTTAGTTGAGCTTTCGTTGGTCAACAAATTTTCGCAAAACTGTAGGTCACCTGGAAATGATTGACACATAGATTACATCAAGCTATCATTGATCTGACGGAACCGAATAATGTTGAACTTCTTGTAGCAGAAGAGTAGCCTCAGCAACAGTTAGTAGTAGTAGAACTTTTTAGTGAAAGAGTTCGTCCGGGGAAGTACTACCACTATACCTATTTCTGCCGCAAAGCAGTAGTGCTCGCATTGCTGTGTTCCGGTTTGAAGGGTAAGGGTGCCGGTGAAATTACAGGCACATTAGACTTTTCATCTTTATGTCTCAGGGTGGCGGGCGCAGTGCAATGCCACATAGGGTGCGTCCTAGGTGGGCGTGACCTATGAGGTAATGCACTGTTCATAGGCAGAGGTTACCGCTTAACATCATGTGGGCCATCTGCTTGTTCCGTCATTCAAGTAGCATAAACAAACAAAAAAAAAGTTTATGCACAGGCGACTCTATCGTCGGCGTGGGAAAACTTACCTTGATGGCGCGAGATTACCTACTAAGTATCTACGTACTTGTAGGTACTTAGTCTGCATTTTCGTTATTTTCAAATTATGTTCAAGGTTCTAGCTAACCTTTAAAACCGTTTACCATACAAACTTTGAGGGACCTATGCCGGAGATAGAATAGGTATAATTTCATCACTGTTGTATTTTAGATAAAAACAAATATAAAAACGGCAATAACCTTGTTTTATTATATTAACACTAATTGTATTAAATTGTATTGTTTTGTAATTAGTTTTTAACATAAAATAAAACACTAGTGATTAAATTATATCTATTCTATCACCAACATTGGTTTCTCAAACAGTTTTGGTCCATAACCTTAACAGTCAGTGGTTGAGACTGGTTAATTTTTATTAAGATTAATAAGAAAGTTCTACTAACGGCACACTCGGTCAAGGCACCATGTTTTGTGGTGACTAAAGTGTGGACTAAATAGTCACTTATTTAACGGCTTTATCTTCAAGTTCCATGCAAAATAAAAAAGTCCATATAGCAAGGATGTTTCTAAGTTCAGATTTGTCTTGGAAGTAGTATTAGTGAAGCACTATATCTCGGGAGAATAATTCTTTGGTACGCTCGCGTAATGAGCTATAACTCTCGCGTTTACGAGCTTAGATAGCTGTACATGCAGCTCCACCCACAACAGGTAGTGTTATACAGGATGATCGCAAATACGTAAAGGATGTTTTACAGCGCCATGAATAATAGACAGTTGATTAAAAACTCACTTTTATAGCTCTCGTTTTATAGCACTAAATAATACTAAACCTAGGCCTACCTAGATAATGATGGTTACAGGATACATCGTTAAGTCATTACGTGATTATAATTGCTACGTCTCAATTGCCGGCTCGCATGTAAACCATCATTATAATGTACAAGCAAGCAGGATACGGGTAAGGGATAACATTCCCCTCTCAAGCAAGTATATCAAAAAAATACGTGAGCTCTTTTTCTCCGACGTTTGTTTCCAAGTGAAAACGAATAGCATAATTTTCTAAGCGATGGCCACGATTCTCATGTAATATGATAATGCGATGTATAAATATTTCATGTCTAGGGCTCTTTATTATCGTTTTTACGCTATAACCAGTTTCCTACCATCCAGTCCCACAGCGAAAACAGCAGTCTTTGCCATTATTGTTATTTCTGTACCCGAGTCATTACAATTCCGATCCCGTGAGGTAATGAACGGTTCATATATGAAACAACACTAGTGTTGGGCACCTTTTATCTGCTACGTGAAGTTAATTAGGTTGAATTATGCTTTTGGATCAGCTAATGAAGGCCTTCTTCACTTTCTTAAACCATGCAAACAAAAGTATCTAAATGGGTAACGGAAGATTGCCATAGAGTTAGTACCTATACGTGCCTGCGCCCGCTCGTTTCAAGCTAAGCTGTGAGGTTCGTTTGTAAGCACTTGCCATTCATTCTCCACATAGAGACATGGCTCGTAATGACTGGTCGGGTCGGCCATGCTATCGGCCAGACGCTCGTAAACACTGTTCGACACGAAGCATTCCAACGGAGCTGTGAATGCAACTCAATAGACATCAAGCTAGCCCTGGCTTCCTGGAAACAACATAGAAGTAATGGAAGCCATACAATCACGTCCCTGCGATGACAAAAGTTCTGCGACAGAATGTAATTAGATTTCGCATTAAAAGGGCACGGGGCTCAAAGGTCACTGCTTTAGTGGCTGATGGGACACATGGGTAAGCTCGTGCGTGCAAGGGGTGTGAGCGTATGGGTCAGCGCTCGCCCTAATAGACAGCAGTGCGAACCGTGCTACGGGCGGGCGGGTGCGGGGGCGCCGCTAAACATCACCAACAAGAAAAGTATCTCAGTGTTTTAACTTTTCTTGCAAACCACAGTTTGTTAATTATAACTTTTGAAACTATCATGGTTATGTACATAATTTTCACTAGAAACGGGATATTTACCATGATTTTTGATTTTTATATGTTCCCGATATTTCGGCACAGTTGCATGCGCCATGATCACGGGAGAACTGACTAAAGTCTTTGCGAGTAGATGTTATTGGCAGATATATCGATCTACCCTCTTTCTCACTCTTTTATTACGAACGATACCACTACCATCGGTTTCATTGTCAAAATTCACACCAACTCGACACACAACACTAACGGTGTCCGGACGCGTAGCAGGTACCACACTTTTTTGATTCTTACACATTCTTACCACAGGCTTCCATACTCCAGATAATTGAAAACCATCTTCTCTATTGAAGTTTCTGTACTTAGTAATCTCAATTGCCTCTTGTACCATTCTCGGTATGTAATGTCGCTCTGTCGAGATTACCTGCGGACTGTGTAGCTCGATCCAATGATTTGAGCCAGATTCCAAAAGGTGTTCTGCTATGGCTGACTTATGTATGTCCCTGTTCTTGACCGCTCGTATGTGCTCCTTAACCCGACACGCTATCGTACGTTTCGTTTGGCCAATGTACGAACTCCCACAGCTACAATCAATTTTATACACCCCTGGCTTTTCAAGTGGAAAACTGTCTTTTGGTGAACGCAAGTAGTGCGATATCTTCTTTAGTGAGAAAGAGGGTAGATCGATATATCTGCCAATAACATCTACTCGCAAAGACTTTAGTCAGTTCTCCCGTGATCATGGCGCATGCAACTGTGCCGAAATATCGGGAACATATAAAACTCAAAAATCATGGTAAATATCCCGTTTCTAGTGAAAAGTTTGTTAATTGTTTTACATCACACTAATAATTGCAAAAAAGAGCCTACTATCGAACGCAATTAAATAAACAATGAATAGCAAAACGTGGGAGATGTCAGGTAAACGGCAGCCCTCTGGATTGCAGGGGCTGGCGGCACATGGCACAGCTATAGCTAGGAGCACGGCGCGGGGGCAACGCTCATCGTGTGAGCGACGCGCCCGCGGACCAACAATCGCGAATTCAACGTATGCCTAGCAACAGCCACTCACACTGGCTTTCTTTCGAACACAGACATAGAATGCACTCACGAACAGAGGCTTTGACGGACTCTAAACCTTAACGCCAGCTTTTCTCATGCAGTAATGAAAAATTCCGCAAAGATAATTTGCAAATTTTACAAGAGCACGTTTGTAATTTAACGTCACACCTACTTTCTATAGGTAGGTGGAATGTAGACGGTATGCGTATGAAATGTTAATGATCATTTACGAAAAACCCAAAACAAGCGTGGTAGATCGAATCGAAATCACGAAATAGCATGAAAATAAGATAATTCGTATGAGTGCTCGAACAGAATGCTAAAGCGAACTAACGGTAGCGAAGATGTCCTGCGCGGAACTGCCTGAATTATTCGGAATTCAGACTTCGTTGAAGATTGCGGACCGTTGCACACGATCCTATCGCTGTCGCTGTCCAGCCCCATCATCCCGCACATATAAACATATCCTATCGCTGTCGCTGTCCAGCCCCATCATCCCGCACATATATACATATCCTATCGCTGTCGCTGTCCAGCCCCATCATCCCGCACATATATACATATCCTATCGCTGTCGCTGTCCAGCCCCATCATCCCGCACATATATACATATCCTATCGCTGTCGCTGTCCAGCCCCATCATCCCGCACATATATACATATCCTATCGCTGTCGCTGTCCAGCCCCATCATCCCGCACATATATACATATCCTATCGCTGTCGCTGTCCAGCCCCATCATCCCGCACATATATACATATCCATGTTATAGCACCTATTTTAGACCTATGACTCGTGGGAACCACTTTTGGAAACACTTAAAGAAAGTAGGACTCAATTAAATTAGCATAGGTTTTGTAAAACAAGTTTGCATTGGGTAAAACTGTTTTAAATAATATATAAAACTTATGCAAATACTATGCATTTAAGTCAATCAGATGAGTTTCATAATAAGTGATTAATGAGTATTTCAATAAATAGAGGACTGTTATGTGATATAGTTTGTAAACTGCTCGAGTACCACAATCTGAATGCTCTGACACAAAATCAGCGCGAGTCAATGAACCGCGAGATCCAGCCTCATGAAGGAAACTAATATTAGCTATCTTCCTACGTATTCCCTTGAGAGGCAGAAACCCTGCCACGTCGAGTTACTTCCGCGCGACTAAGATTGCTCTACTTATGTTCCGTGATATATCTCTACCTATATATATTAACGTAAGCAGGTATTATACGTGTAGGTATAATAAATTCACAGTGATTATAAAAGCTAGGTTTCAAATAATTTTAAAAATGTACGTAGCAATATGTTTTTAATAACGTAAAGTTTTTCGTTTATTTGTTAGATTTCGGACATAGTTTAGGTTTTTTGGATGAGATAATAACTGGGCAAATTAAAAGCTAATGAAAGTAGGTAAGTACTAATTAAATTGCAAGAAACCATAAAATGGTAGTTTCAAGACATTCCACTATGTAGTTTAAGTGGTATGCACGTCGTACTTGAGTCGGCTGCTTAATATGTACGTGACCGGCCGAGTCTGCCGTTAATCGACCGCTACACTTCACTGACAATTATCGCCTAATAACGATGTAGTGTCGCCGTGTAGCCGAATCTAATAACGAGTCGGGCATCGGCGTCGCATGTCCACGATTCTATGCAAATCACAGGTAATTTACGACGGCCGATAATCGCGACACGAGTACGTGAGCGCATTGTGCGAACGGCGCGCGCGCATTGTTGCCTCCGAGACCTCGAGCGAATTTCTTCAAGAGCTCATACCTTCCCGTGAGAAACACTAATCGGTGCATTAACACGATTTCATATGCATAAACTTTGATCACAATCTACCATTAGAATATAAGTGTCGGTACACACGTAGCGTTCGCGAAGTAGGCGGGAGCTGTGCCCTCCTGCCTCTGAGTCTGACCCTCGCACGGGTCATCGCGTCTCGCATCTATTGCGCTGCTTTTTAGCATAACTACATATTCCGACCTAGTATGGGTACGAAACTTTTATTATCTACATTATTTTATGGTGACAGATAGCAGAAATTATGTTTTTATTGGTGCTACGCTTTTGCTACGAAAAGATGTGCAATATTTTTTCCAGGTCAAATATGTTTTTGTTGGTACGTAATCATTGATGCATTAATATTAATATTGACATAATATTCATGCAAACAATTATCAAGTTGTTTCAGTTATTAAACACATTCAGAAATGTTTTGATTGTTTCATTGTTTTATGGAAGTGATAGAGGTACATAAAGAAAATTTAACAAAAGATAAATGCATAATAATGGCTCCCGATCTCGGAACAGTTGTCCAATGTTCAAGAAATTGGTGTCAATGCTCGCTGCGGTTGCAGTGTTCCGAAATTATGTGTTGGGCAACATCGCAGTCGGGCAGACCCGCTATCAGGCGCACAGCGACCCACCGCCGCCGATTGCCCACTACCCAATAACGCCCTTCTGATCTGATCGAATCACTTTATGTATCGCTACCTATTATAGATCAAACTTTTGAAATTTCTTGCAACTTGTCTTTGTTTCCAGAGAGAAGTATCTCATTTATCAAGAGAAGATACCGGCTCGTAGAGTCGGCGTAGCACTTTAGGACCATTTGTGCAAATTGAAATGTGTTTGATGTAGCGCGATGTCTCAGTAGCCAATGCACTCTGTAACAATATAATTGGGATCTTTTTGAGTGCATTAGTGTACATTAATCAAAGTAACTGTTACTTTTGATGTTACACACCGCTGGAGCAAACGGTACGCCAAATTATGCTTGGGAATTAGGTTCTCATTGTTTACAATGAAAAAAACTGTTCCCCTTACTAACTTTGAAGTAAATCTACTTTCTAAGTATATCATTGCATGTAAACCTTTGTGAGAACAGGTACAAATAATACGAGTAATGTTCCAAATCCTGAACAGAGACGCCAATAATAATTCTTACAATTGCTATGGCTCTCGATGTCTGGCACACGTGGTATTTTAGTAAAGCAAATAAATAGATTGTGGTGAACTCCCAGCACCCTCACCCTCCCGAGAGGTGACTTGCAGAGAGCGTCTAGACGGAGGGACCCCTGCAGATACCCACATAACTATATCACTGATATATTTTAATGTATTTGCGCACTTATGAGACGTCGCCCATTCGAATAAATCTTATATCTATGCAAATATACATCCTTTGCTATTGGACGTACAAAACGCTTTGTGACAACGCTTTTATATTGAGATACGAATCGGACAAAACACTTACGTGCAGGCAGGTGTTGAAGTTGTGACAGGGGAGAAAAATAAAGGAAGTCTCCCTCAGAGAGACGTAGTGGAGGCAAGGGTGGCTGTTGAAACATGCGTGTAAGAGGCAGTACGTGATTGTATGTAATAAGTAGGTAGGTATGAGTACCGTAGGAGATATATTCGTAGGATAGGTAGCTGGGTATAAGTGTGCAGAATGAGCGCGCTTGGATTCGTTCCCACGGTAACGCTCGGGCCCAGCCTGTGGAGTCTGGAATTACGATAATATTTATTCCAACTAGGCACCTATTGCCGGCTCCGTTTCATCGCCGGCTTCGTCTGTAGTAAATTGTTCTAAAAATGTGCTCGTAAATATAGCATAGGTAGGTAATCTAGTTTGGCGTTTCAGTAAGTTTTGGGGCCGAGATTGGAATACGGCCGAGATTTCCTTATCGATCCTATTGCTATTGAATCTTGTTAGTTCGTATACCTACTTAGTATTTTCCTCGAGGATACGAGTAGGTTAAACTGCCATCATCATCAGCAGCCTTAAGACGTCCACTGCTGGACGAGCCCTCCCCATATAATGCAATGGGGGGGATTTACCATAATCACCAGGATTGGCAGGTGGATTGGTGATCGCAGTATTGTTGTGGAGTACTCAGATGGGTGTTGCTGTCCCATCTCTTAGTCGGCTTTTACTACATCCACAAGAGGATACGGAGGGTTCTATTCGTAAGCCGGACACACCACAGCCTTTAAACTAACAAGCCCAAAATTCCTCTAGATATTTTAAAACGAATTCCAATAGGAGTTATTTTATGCAAATTATCGTAACTGAATATATTATTGGCAACACGTTCAGGGTCAAACCAGATTTGTCAATGGTGATCGTTAACATTGTTGGTGACTTTTGATGACTTTCATTAAAATCTTGTCAAAATAGATTTCGATTTATTCAATGAATGACAGCCAATTACAGAATCTCATCAAGTACCTAGCAGCAGAATTTTACAGCGTCGGTTGCAGTAAATATTTTTTGCCGTTTATTTTGGGTGTCAATCATACAGTACAGCAAAGATTAATATCGTTTGGAGTAGGTACTGTCGTTTTATCGTACGTAACAACATTGATATTATGATACTAAGTTTTAATAAGCGCGTGAAAGCTTTATTCAAATGCAAGAGTTTTGGTTAACTTGTGATTCAGTGAAAATCCTTAACCCCAACAAACACCAACATTGTTTAGAATAGCTGCCCGTTTGAATGGACAGTTAAACTCCCTATTCACTCAGAACCAAACGGCCACATTTTTGCTCAAACCTCACGTTTCCGCGTTCCTAGTAGCCAGCATGCATTGAAGACTGCCATAGAAGTTCGTAGGTACGCGCTGATAACCGCGGTAAGAAAATTGTAGGTTATGTGTCATTGTTGACACAATATTTCAAAGGGAAATAAGGTTTCATGCCTTTAAGTTTCGTTTACTTAATGCGTGTAGCTTACTTAGAGTTACTTTAGTAGTAGGGTAATAGAAGATCTGAAACATGTATAGTTGAAGCACTGCGTGCCAATATAGTCAGAACATGTAGATACTTAGAGACTCGATTCTTGCGACACTTCCACTTAGGCACGTGTCGATACTTCAGTACATCCACGACACAGTTAGCCGAGTCCCCGTCCTATCCTAGTATATCAATAAGCCCTACGTAACATGTATGTACTAACGTATGTACCTCAATGCTACGTAGAAGGGTAAAACAAATATTTTGGCCATTTTGTTTTTTTTAGCTAATATGCTCTCCAAGATATCTTATATGGTATACCAAACATTCGAAAAAGGATTTTATATAATAAAATAAAACTGTATCTCTTTGGCTCTTTGTTGTTACACTTTGGTCTTTACATCCTGATATTGCCCTTTGTAAGGCAAAGGAAATGAGCAAATGTACGGAAATATATTTGGATTATAACACTTTTAAAAGTATTAATAATTAATTAATCAATATACATATAACAAAACAGTTGAGCCCGGTGTGTCTGTACGTTGGAGAAAAGTAATCAAATTAGAAAGACTAATAATAATAACTAATAACATATATCAGCAATTTTTTGAATTGTTTTCTGTCTCCTCTATCTATTTGTTTGTCGCGCACATCTTTGAAACTACCGAACGGATTTTCATGTAATTTTTACGTGGTCAGAGCTTAGTTAGGGGCAGAATATAGGCTTTGTTTCTTTAAAATCGGATGTCCGGAAACATATATATCGTCATTTAACATTTTTGTAATTTACTTTTGTACTGGTAGAAGTTACATAGCAAATAACTACACACCGCAGCGAAGCACGGATAGCCAGCTAGTATTCAATATAATAATAATCGTTAGTAATATTTTTAGAGGAAAGTGACGAAATTATGGCTGCTGGTTATCTCTGGTTATGGTTATGGTTGACTACGGTCAGAACCTAGGGTTATAAAAGTATTAATTTTCCAAAAAAAACAACCGACTTCAAAGCTTTTAATAACAATAAAAAAAAGACTTTTGTTAACCAAATTTGTTAATTTAAATATTATTGTAACCAGGTACTTACTAGACAGTACTTGGGTTCAAATAGTGAAACCTAATGGCTACCCAATAGTACTTAATATGGAAGGTTACGCAGTGTCTACAACACAAGTCTAGCACTTAGTGTAGATACTGTAACTAATATCTACGTAGTACAAGCCATTATAATGTGAATCTTATTATAATTAGAATAGATTTAGTATTGCTTGTTTATTTTTGGGAATATTTTTTTTTTTTTTTTTAATTTTCACTTTGAAGAGTTCCCTCGATTTCTCCAGGATTCCAACATCAGATAATGACTTGGTGACCATGGGACCCAACTGGGAAGTATAACCATTCAAACATAAAAATAATTTTCCAAATCGATCCAGGCGTCTTCGAGTAATCGGGAACACACATAAAAAATAAAAAAATAAAAAAAAGATTCCGACTAATTGATAACATACATTGAGACATACGTCTGTTTCTCCGAAAGGGTCGGCAGTGGGTAGGTAGGGTAGGCCACAAACAGGACGACGCAAAACAGGAAAGTTGCTTTCAATGGACCATAGACATTATAGAGGTCGCAGGAAGGCGGAGGATAGAGGCGGCTCAAGACAGTTCGTCGTGGCATTCTACGGGGGAGGCCTATGTCCAGCATCAGTGGGCTTCTGTAGGCTGGATGATGATGATGATGATGTAGGGCGTATTGCCCATAGTGCGTAGTGCATTGCTATCCCTTCGTGACTGAACTAGTAGAAAAAATATATAATTCGCCAGCTCTCAGGGAGGAAACTAATACAAACTAATAACGAACTTAGATCTTCTTTGTTTCTCTTGGAACAAGCCGCAACGGTTACTGAACTTTGATATTTTGCAAACGTTTGGTTCGGAGTGCGATGATGCATCCGCAAAAAATGATATCACAAGAAGTTTAATAGCTCAAACCATCGGTTGTTTTTAGTGGTAGTCGTGTTACGGAGATCAAATAATTAGTTATGTACGCATCATTAGGTACATGTCTTGCATCGGCTGTTACAAGGCAAGCGTTTAGTTATTGATGGTAGCATCGATAAGTATATTATATCGATGGATGGTGGGTAAACGCATTTACTTTAAAATGATGAGGTATGAAAATCATTATTTTTCCCGGCTGACTGACAGGTCAGCCCGAGTATATGTTTCGCGTGTATCTTTTGTATGTTTGTACATAATAAATGGCAAAAAAAAACTTTGTTACGGTTTTGCACCCAAACGGCTGGATGGATTTTGATGCACGAGGTATTGTTAGACACGTCTTGAATTGGACAGTGATATAGAGTACCACAAATTTTATAAAAATGCAAAAATAACTGACCAAAAAAAAGTAGAGATTGAAAGGGAATGGGATGTGTTAAATAACACTCTAGGTACTTAAAAGTAAATAATCATAGGGACAAGGTCATTTTGGAAAAAAAACATGTTTCGTTTCGTGCAAAGTATGGAACTGTTATACGTGTGGAAACGGTAATGTAAAGCGTTTGTAAACCATTACAAAAACAGTTTAAGTACTTTTAGAGAAAAACACGATCAAAATTGGTTGAGCCATTTTGGAGGTAGGTACATGCGAATACTCAAACTTTTCGTACAGGGTTTTTAGTTTTATTTATTATAAAAACACTCGTTGATACTCCGTGGCCTGAGAAAACAATGACTTATTGCCTGCCGTGTATTGAATCATCATTTTCATCATTTGTATGATTTTTCAAATGCTACAACATAAATGGAAATAAGTAGAATGAAGTAATTGCACTGCCAAAAAATAAAACAAATCTCGTAGAGATCGAAGTGACAAAATTGAACACAAATAGCGGGGGTTATTGAAGTGACAGGCAGGGTGGCTTGGATTCGAGATGCACCATAATTGATTGTGTTTTGTTGTTGCAGAAGGACGGGGTCAGATGGATCGGCGGCGCGTGGCGGGGGTCCTGCTAGCGCTGGCCGCGTGGGTCGCGTGCGCGACTGCGGGTAAGTAACTCTGCATACCTACATACTCGTATTGCTTATAAGGAAGTTTATGATAATATCAAGGTGATAAACGACATCTTCAGGAAAATATGTCAAGGATGATAGGAAGTCGGTAGATGTAGGCGATTCAAGACCATTCGTCGTGGTATTTTAAAATGAGGCATATGTCCAGCAGATTACTACTACAGGCTGGTGATGAGGATGATGAAACGAAATCTTGTATATGACTTTATTAGTTTTAGTCACATTAATTGTCATTTCCATATCAGTAATTTTGTTCACAACAATCATACAATCGTGTCTGAAAAATAGTGATATATACGCGCTACACAATATTAAATCTATATATATATATAAAACAAAGTCATGTTAGTTACACTACACCACTTAAAACTCGAGATCGGCTGGACCGATGTTAGTTATCTCTTTTTGGTGGATTCTTCTCCGCTCCGAATAGCAGAATAAGTAATAAAATATCGGGGGGGCTGTTTTTCACCGGGGGCTACCCGTGCGAAGCCGGGCGAGTCGCTAGTATTACATAATAGGTACTGGTAAAGCAAACATTATGTACGTACCTCCCAACGCACCATGCAGCATTATGCAGCATCCCAGCATTATGTACGTATTATGTGCATGCAATCCCGTCCTCAAACTGTCAGGCTCACTCCACGTGCTCAACTATTTTCTTTGCTACTTTTGTTTTTAATTTAGCAAATAATAGTCAGCAAGATGTAGAATAATGTTTTTAAACTAGTTTTTTTTAGAGAATTCTGTTAAAAGTTTATTTATAATTTCAAGTTAAGCTAAAAACATTGATAAGCAACTGCTGGTTACTCAATAACAGTGTGATCTAACTCATTTTTGTATCTACTTATATCGCTTATATCGCTTATAGTTCTTAATTTACCTTCGTTTGATGGGGACTTGTAGGCAAAGCCAAATACAACTGTTATCAGACCGCAAGGAGTGTAAAGATCTTAACAAGCTGTCAAATAGGATACACTAAACGTATTTTTAACAAAATCTACATAGTTTAGAGCAGTGAAAAAAATATATGTTATTCCTCATATTATTTCCAAGGGTCCGAGACAAAAGGTCCTAGAGTCCAAAACACAATTTCGATAAATATTCTCGATAAAAAATCTTGAACTAATCTGTAAAAGCGCATCTAAAGTAAATATATCTATAACTTATCAACGCAAAATTGATAAAAGTAACAAATATTATTATTATTATAAAGAACCAAGAAGATTTATATTTTCTTGCAAATTGTTGAAATATTGTTTTTCCTAATTTTTCTCACTTTTCGTTCCGCGACCGCTGTTCTGTCTTTTTAACTTACCTTAATAAGTTAGATAGTTACAGAATATGGCTGTTGTCAGCGCCTTAATAGTCCCGTAAAACTAGCGCACTCTAAGCCAGCTAAAGTACCACCATTTTACCAATTTGTTTTTTTTAAATACAGTCTTAATTACCACAGCACATCGAAATGATGGATCAAATTACGCTTAAAGTGTAGCTAAATATATTAATGGTTTCTTCATTAAGTTATATTATAATTATAGAAGCAATGATTCATTCAGCGCAAGGTTGAAAGGATAAGAAAAACAGTTTTTTAAATTTTAGTTAGCACCTGATAGAGAAATAATAACGGTATCATAAATGGTCATAAAAGTCAATAATTTCATTAACCAATTTAAACTTATAGTTCGTAATGGCTTTGCCGTAACAACAGGGAGCTTAGCAGTAAAAGTACCTCGATTTTCGATTACCACGGCTATCAAATGCAACAGAATATGGACGTGAGCAGCCACCAATAAATAATTTTTCTTATAACCATTTGAAATTTGAAGATAAAAAACACTTTCATAACAATGTATAACGGAGGAATAGCGTGAAAGATGTAGCAGGTGCAATAATATCTTAATGGGATTAAATCGGTATTCAGAGTGATTCTTATTTATTGTAATATTACTTGACGGCGAGGAACAAGTATCTACCGTTGTTTTGTTGTGACCCGGAATTCGTATGCTCGTTAGAAGATTTCCGTCCACGCATGATAGGTGATGATGATGAGTGATGACCTACTCCACTCGTATGCACTCTCGGTAACCGGCGAACGCGGCTAATTAAGCTACCGCTGCATCAACTATATATTAAAACTTGATGAGCATATTCAAAATGACTAAATCGATGAAAGTTTAAAAAACATAGTTGAGCTACGGAAAATCTTTATTGAAGAGTATGAAAACGAAATGAAAATATTTGCATATGTATTTAGTATATACATATTTATATATTTATTTAGAATGTGCTCATCAAGAGCTTTCTTTTTAAACCAAACATGTCTTTTTTTTAATTTATTTTTTTGTCTCCTAAAATCCACTATTTTGTTTGTTTATAAGTTTAAATATACTTAGTGATACTCGCGCAAAAAGACGAATCTAACGACATATCATTCATTAAAATCGTTTCAGCTGTTTAGTGGTTACGCAGGAGGTAAAAACAAACTTCCTGACGTGTTGCTAACCTGAAAAGTTGTATAGCAGGACCTTTCTATGTGATCTTTGAGTTCCCAAGTACAAGAGAAACGTCAATTGTAAATAATAAACGCATTCGTTTGGAAACTGTGGCGTCTCATATCGAATGTTTAAGCATAACGTATGACGCTTAGCCTAGATCCATGTTATAAAAAAGTGACGTTAAGATGCAAATAAAATACTCTAAGGTTATTGATCCACACAATAAAATATACATAAATCACATTAATACGCTGTTTATTTCTTACTATTTTCAACTTCACCCGTTAAGTTTTTGTGGGACAGGAAGTCATTCAGAAAAACCAGCATCATTAATAAAAGTAATTCTAGAAGTAGGTAAATTGTATCCAATGAGTTTACAGTAAATTCAGGTGTGGCAGAGTGATCATATTTAAGATAAAGTAGAGGTCATAATTTATTAAAATGAATGACTGAAGGTTACAGTCGTCATCAGTCGTCACCCGTAGTAGAATACTTGGGAGAGCCGAGTGCGGAGGATGTGAAGTGGTAGCGCGGTAGGTCGCTCCTCCTGACGCTCCCTTCGCCTAACTGTACCTGCTTCTCTGTGTGCGTGTCTCTTTGCAATGCATGTTATTAGATGATGCTATTTTTGTACCAACAGATTTTGTATCCTTAGCACGGCTAGTTCAAAGAATTCGTCTTGAATTTATGTTATACATAGGAAGTATATTCAAATGAGACCTACAATGTTTAGGTCTACCCGTGTGAACTTCATCAGGAATGGCAACCACGGCGACATTCATTCATTGAAACGACGATCCATATTAATGTAGTGCAAATTTTAAATTCATGCTGTCTCTTCGTTTCGATCGCCCGGGCCCATATTCCTAAGCGCACGATTTTGCATTAAGTGGTTTTTTGTTCGTGCAAAGCTATAACGACACACTTATACGTAAAAGCGATTCATTAGGCATTGGGGAAATTAGAGATGCTACGTCCGTAGAGCCACGGGTATGATCGGTAATTGTTATTCACTTAGGCATTTCGGAATTTGGATACTTCGACGCACCTTGCCTGCGCGTGAGAGTAACCTACATCTACAAGTTTAGTATCTAGAACGGTTGTCTCCGCGATTTAGTTAGTGTGGAACAGGATGTGATAGACTATAGTTAGGCAACTTTGACATTGTTAATCGTGAAAGTGAATTGTATTATCATTGATATGAAGGTTAGCAAAAACTGGATGCTGACAACATTCCCGGTGACCGTTATTAGGTGGACGATCGCGCGGCGCGGCACCGGCGACGGCGGCGCCACTCGAGGCCGTGTTCCACTCAGCCCCCGCCATATACAGCCGACTCGGGCTGCGCCCTAACGGTGCCCGATGCTGCGCCGGCTCCTATCAGCCCAGACATTTCATGACACGAGCTTTTGGCCCACGCAATCCGTCTATTGAGTCAACTTTGAGCTATCTCATTGGAATACTAACGATCACGTACTGAAAACTTACTTATCAACAATATATTTTCAATACTATTTAAAATTATTTAAAATATATTTCAATAGTGGTAGGTAATCGCTTCAAAAGCAACGTATTATGACCAATAATTATAAGCTCAATATGTTTCTAAACCATGCAATCATATATCAGAGGAAATAACTTTTAATTTATTAGCTGCAATCATCTCTTAAGTTATGAGTACAGATAACAGAACCGCTATTAATTGGTACTTGCATTCGTAGGTAGCTAGTACTCATAATGGAAAACATTTTCGGAATGTAACTGCTTTCATGTCGTAACTTAATTATAATTACTATCATTTTGAGTCCGTGTAGGTAGACAATCAGCGGCAGTTCGCTGCAGTAACGTCAGAAGACCGATACCTGAGAGTTGGTGATTTAATATCCGTCAATCGATTACGTTGAATAGAAGGCGTTTGTGAAGTTATGAGTTTCGCCCTAAGCGGGGAATCGCAGTAAAGCTGAGTTTTCGATGTTAACGACGGGTTCCGTTAGTTTAATTACAGCTTTGTCGCGTCAGTCGCCGCTCGGCTTCAGTAATTATACGCAGTAAAACGGATATGTAAAATGACTTGAGACGATGGCCGATCACGGGTTTGAGCGATTTGCAGCTAATATCCTGCCAGCTGAGACGAGCCTAATAAGTCCGACCGTAAAACCGCTGTAAAATTCGCGGAACGCGCGTCTCATATTTACATCGTGATAAATTTTAGGAAAGGCTATACTTTTATTATGACGCCTAACAACGGACTTCCTGTCGACAACATTTTATTCTCGTGTTTCTGTAAACACTTATACCAAAACTATGCACGTGTGTGTAGGTCACGTGATTAATTGGTAAAAATAAATATGTATAGCAAGAAATGTGTAACCTACTTAATAATGGATTTCGATGACTAAACCTTACATTGAAAGTAATTGGAGGCAAAGAAATAATCTGGTAATAATATGCAGGTGGAACTTATTGTACACGAGTCGTTTACGCATGCGTTGATAAGGAAATTACAAAAACGTCATAGATAGATAAAATCATACAAAACTATGCATCACACCGATTTTACAATGGCGTGTTTTTTTTGTTTTTTTTGTTTCCGCACAAAAATATCTGAAACTATGTCAAGAACACTGAAAAAACACAACTAATAAGGTAGGGAAAAGCTTGGGAAAAGAACGAACGAAACACGCAGGTTTCACTGCAGCTGTCTGTGCCTAGGATCAACGTACATACATCTTAAACTATTCTTAGTATATTTGTAATTAACATGCAGGGATCCGGCGTCACTGCTGCTGTCTGTACCTAGCATCTACATATAAAACTATTTACTATGAATATTCATCGTAGAACCGAACGACGCTGTCGAACGGCCCCCAATCGATGGATCGATGACATTGTAACTAATGAAGGAAGTCGGTGGATAGAGGCGGCCGTTGTAGCATTCTATGGGGAAAGCCTATGTCCAGCAGTGGAACTCTACGGATGATGTTTATAATGTTGTTTCATCGCCGCATTTTAAAATAATGTTATTTTGTTTCTGTTTTCAGCACCTACAGCTAGCAATCACACGTCATTAGATTTATACGATGGTAAGCAAACATTTTATTTATAAATCAATGCAAAAGTAAACTTCTATTTAACAAAAGGTTGACTGACAGCGAGCTGATCTAATGAAGACGAAAGGTGGACAACGGAACTCCTCGATGGTTAATACAGGCTGGCGCAAAATGTATATGATATAATTTTTTTATGGTGTAATAAAAAAAAATACTGCATAAGTATACTAATTTTGCAATAAATTTCATTTTATAATGTTTTGAAATGATATCCGCCACCAGGGTTGAAGCTTAGATAATTTATAATTATCTAAGGGTTAAAGCAAATTTCGGCTAATTTTATTGCATTTTGCATCACGTTCGTCAAGATTTCTGGCGTTAGATTATCGATTTCTTGACGAACGTTCTACTTGAGGGTCTGCGGCCAACATAAAAGAAATCTGGAGCGATTGGGCGATTTCGCTGGCCAGCAAAAATCCCGAAATCGACCAATCGAGACTTCAACAAAATTATTCCGCGTTCTGGTAGTAATACCTCTCCACTTTGAAACAATAAATTTCGTGACTGTGATCTGTCAAATGACAAATATAAAAAACCAATGACAACAACCCTTAAAGATTATTTTTTTGTCTGCGGTAACCGCTTCATGAAAAGTAGTAGCGTCTTCCATGTGTGATACTTTTTGCGCCACCCGGTATAATGCGCGTCATGTAAAAAGAACGCTGGAACGCCTGAAGAAGCTTGACCGCTTCTTTTTACTTGACGTTTTTTTAGTAATATCGCCATGTTTGTGCGCATTTTGAACAACTCGCAGTTGGATTGAAAATCAATGAAACTATTAAATTAATTGTAAGATAGACAACACAGCCAGGTATGCTTCACTAGGAATACGGCAGTGTCAATGCCGGCAAACCAAAAGCACATATGTATATTAAAGTCGTGCGCCCTCGACTTCTACCGCGCGTAGTAATAGGTACATCATGATAAAAAATAACCTACAGCACTCAGGGATAAGGTGCCTTCCTATTAGTGAAAGAATTTTAAGGATCGTATCTAAGAATCGGATTTTAAGAACAGTAGTTCCGGAGATTACCTTCCTTACAAACTCACAAACAAACTTTACCTCTTCATAATATTATAGTATAGATGAATTAATATAAATTTCCAAACAATTCCAGGAGCCCCAGACGGTTGCTACTACAACTTCCAGCATTACGGAGAAGGTGATCGCATCATGACAAATGAGCCCTGCCTTAACTGCACATGCCACAATCGGATGCTGATGTGCTACCTGAGGGTCTGCCCGTTCACCAAGCCCATCGGCCAGGACTGCACCATCGAGAAGCGGGCGGACCAGTGCTGTCCTATCGTGACCTGCCCAGATGGTAAGTTCCCTCAACAGCTTGTTAATGCCCTTTGGGATCTTTCCACAGGATGATATGTATTTCTACCGAAAAGCAGTAGTGCTTGTATTGCTGTGTTCCGGTTTGAAGGGTATGGGTGCCGGTGAAATTCAGGCACAAAAGTCTTTTTACCTTCAGTCTAGGGGTGGCGGGCACAGTGCAATGTCACATAGGGCGCGGCTTAGGTGGACATAATCTATGAGGTAAAGCATTGTTAAAGGCAGGGTGGGCCATAGGCTTGTTCCGTTACTCAAGCAAATAAAAAAAATGCCTTCGAATTTTGGTTCTAGGGCATGTTCTTTATGAAATATGTGATGGTGAACCTATGATACGTAGATAAAAGGTGGAGTTGGTTCTTACTGGGTGATAACGACTGTTTAGTTTTATCTCCACAAAACGCCAATAAAATGTATTTTTCTTTCTAATCTTACTTACTTATGTAAGTATTATGTTATGTTTACGATTATTGCTAATAGTTCACCCCATACCGTGAATGTTCTCTTGCATATATAAAAAATATTTCACGCTAACCTTAAAATCAGATTGACATTCAAATATTTTAACATAGATAAATATTAAGGTATACAATGAAATCAAACGTTACTAAAACGACCCTTTAAAATGTTTAAGTATGTGAAATATAATACTGCTCTACTAGTATTTTTTATTTTTATATTACTTCGAATGACGGATCAAGCAGATGGCCCACCTGATGTTAATAAATAATGAATATAATGTCATTTGATTAAAACAATTGCAAGTGGTATCCATAATTATATTGATTTTCCGAATAAACATAACCAAGAGGTCATTCATATGTCTAGGGCATCTTATTTGCTCGAAACCTCAGGTCATATGCTCAATCAATATCACCGTAAGTTTCACCGGAAAATCAAAATAATTATGAATACAGTGTCCTTCAAAAATATACAATATTTTTGTGATTAGTTCCAGTGGATCTGCTTACCTCAACAACGACGTCACCAGCAGAATACGGAGCCACTGGTCTCGGGAAGCTAGACAAGTACGGTTGCAGCATCCATGGAAAATACTTCTCAGAAGGCTCCAAAGTACCTCCAGCCCCGAACAAACCCTGCGAACACTGCTACTGCATACGAAATATGACGACTTGCGTGATGCAAGAATGTACTCTCCACGTCGATGGCTGTACGCCTATCTACCACAAAGATGTCTGCTGCCCTGTCCGATACTCTTGTGGTATGTGTTACTCTATTTTCTCTAACTACGATTGAAATAGAATTTTGACCTATTTTATTTAATAAATCTGTAACTACGTTTCAGATCACCCTGAGGATGAAATGCCACTACTGGATGATTTATCAACGACAGTACGACCCACGCCCGGGTTCTTGTTGACGACAACTACTCTTTCACCAGTCACACAGATGACACAGGATTGTCTTTATGAAAATCAAATTATTCCTGACGGTGCGCTTATAAAGACTGAAAAAGCCTGTGACCACTGCTATTGCATGAAAGGGGATATTGTATGTGTTGTACAGGAATGTGGCACCCCGATGGAAAATGAAGGAAAGAACTGCACTGCTTTAGCTCCTCGACAGGGCGTGTGTTGCCCAGATACATATATTTGTGAAGGTGATGAACCAAGCACAGGAACATACGAAGGACAAGATTATACAACTGAATTGGAACAAGAGAAACTTACTACTTTATCACCACCTAGAAGAACTGGATCAGAAGGAAGTGGGTACAGAAACGAACCAGACGATATTCCTAATACTGAGTCACCAGCATTTGAAACCGAAACAGAGGGAAGTGGAGATGAAATAGCAACTATTCATCCAACTGTTGTAACCGAAACATTACCAGATAGTCATAAAATCGAACCAACCGATGAAATGTCTTCTAGCACAGAGGAACCCCATGAGTTTATAGCTATTGCTACTACTAAGGCACCTGTTTCAGAATATGAAGATGTTACTACTGAAAGCGATAGACATAAAGTCAATTCTGAATCATCAACTACTAAAGCTCATGATGAAGATATTGGCTCAGGAGAAGAAGACATCATAACACCACATGAAATTGTTCCAACACCATCTGCTTTACCTGCTATTGAAGAGAGTCAGCCCACAGTCACTGATGCAGATCACACATACCTTTCAAAAGAACAAAGTGTTGCTACCGATGACAGTGCTGTTGAAATAACAACTGAAACACGTCATCAACTTGATGAAGATGAAAACATTAAATCAACTACCACAATTGATAAAGAATCTCTTATCACTGAAAATCTTTCCTCACAAACTACTACCAACGTTCCTATTATTGAAGAATATGAAAGAAAAACTACTGCGTCAGTAGAAAAGGATAACACAGCTATTCCTTATGAAACTGATACTAAGAAAACGTTTGATCCACAACAGGTTCCAGGTTTTGAAGATGAAATGGCTACTACTGAATCACAAGATGTTATAACTGATAGCTATGAGAGTAATGGCGGTGACTTTGATCTCCATCATAAAATAACGATGACAGCAAGCACTCCATTATTAGAAGAAATTGAAAAAGATACCACGGGTCAAGAAAATATACCAGATGAGAGTACTCCCGATAAACACATAAGCAGCACTATTCCATCAAATATTCCCACTGAAGAAACGATTGATAAGGACAGTTTAAAACCTGATTTGATAGATGAAACCATTTCAACTAACATCCCTACAACTGTTTCTGCGTTAGAAAATGATGATGTGACAACTGTTGAGCCACAAAAGGGTCAAGAAACAGAGGTTGGAGATAGTTCAGAACATCAACAATATCCTCCCACGACCAATGTTCCTGCATTTGGTGATGAATTCCCGAAAACTACGCCTTCAGATTTTATAACTACTTTTGAGCCTCAAATGGGTCACGAAACAGAGGTAGAAGAAGGTTCAGAGCCGCAACAAAAGTATCCGATAACCAGTGCTCCTGCTTTTGAAGATGGAATCAAAGAAACTACATCATCAGATTTAACAAACACCTCTGAGCCCCAAAAGATCCATGAAACAGACGTTGAAGAAAGTTCAGGACCAGAACAATATGCTCCTACAACCAGTGCTCCTGCTTTAGAAGATGAAACCGTGGAAACTACTTCATCAGATGCTATAAATATTTCTAAGCCTCAAAAGGGACAAGAAACTTATATTGACGAAAGTTCAGAACCACAGAAATATTCTCCTACGACCGGCACTCCTGGTTATGAAAACGAAAGTAAAGAAACTACATCACCAGATTCTGTAAATATATCTGAGACTCAAAAGGGCCAAGAAACTGATATTGAAGAAAGTTCAGAACCACAGGAATATTCTCCAACCACGAGTGCTCCTGCTTTTGAAGATGAAAGCAAAGAAACTACATCATCAGATTCAGTAAATATTTCTGAGCATCAAAAGGGCCAAGAAACTCCTACTGAAGAAAGTTCAGAACCACAACAATATGTTCCTACAACCACTGCTCCTGCTTTTGAAGATGAAAGCAAAGTAACTACATCATCAGATTCTGAAAGTTCAGAACCACAGAAATATTCTCCAACCACGAGTGCTCCTGCTTTTGAAAATGAAAGCAAAGAAACTACATCATCACATTCAGTAAATATTTCTGAGCCTCAAAAGGGCCATGAAACTTATACTGAACAAAGTTCAGAACCACAACAATATATTCCTACAATCGGTACTCCTGCTTTTGAAGATGAAAGCAAGGAAACTACATTATCAGATACTATAAATACTTCTGAGCTTCAAAAGGGCCAAGAAACTGATGTTGAAGAAAGTTCAGAATCAGAACAATATTCTCCTACAACCAGTGCTCCTGCATATGATGATTTCATCAAGAAAACTACACCGTCAGAATCTATAACTACTTCTGAGCCTCAAAAGAGTCAAGAAACACATGGTAAAGATAGTTCAGAGCTTGAACAATATTCTCCTACTACCAGTGCTCCTGCTTTTGAAGAAGAGATTAAGAAAACTACATCGTCAGATGATATAACTAATACTGTTTCTATAGATGTCGATGTTCATCATGAGGTCGGTAGTGAAACTACATTTGAACAAAATGAAATTACAACTGCTGAACCTGATAAGGGATTGAATACTATACCAAGTGGATCAATAGAAGAAGAAATAACAGAATCTCCAGAAGTAGCAAAATACACCCATGCAACCAAGATAACTACAGAATCTGCAACTGAACTTGAAAATAAAATTGGTGGTGACACAGAATCAGTAACAGACACATTTAAACTCACAACTTCAACACCAGACACATCATCTGGTGAAGATCAATTTACCCAGACTACTGAATCCACAGAAAATCAGAACGTTGATAGTATAGCTTCGACTGAAACGCATGACGATACTAAACAGACAACTGTGCCAACTGATATTTCTGAAGAAGCAATATCTACTCAGACGCACTATTATCTATCAAGCACAAAATCTCCTACATCAGAATACCACGAAACTGGCTCTTCTCCTGTACCTTTGAACACTGAAAACATAGACTCTAAGGAACCAATCTCCACATTTACTTATGAAGCATCAACTCAAGCTACAGGACCAGAAGACTCAACCTCCGAAAAACATGAAACTACTACTAGTTCTCTATCTTATGTAACAACTCCTGAATCAACAACAACCAATTTAGAAGAAAATGAAATAATCAATGAACCAAGAATACCGGGTGAAGGAGACTGTCTTTTAAATGGGGTGACGTACAGGAACGAAAGTGCCGTACCAAATACAAACAAATGTCAATCTGGTTGCAGATGTAGTAGCAGTATAATTAAATGTGATCCTATAATTTGCAGTCCACCTCCAGAGTACATGGATAACTGTCAAACTACATACGATGCACCGGATTCTTGCTGTCCCACATATGTTTGCGACCATAAGACAGAAACAATGCCTCCTCAGTCACATAGCCAAATGTCTGGTACTGAAGCACCAGTAGTTTCTCCCATCAAATGTAATGGTGATGAATGTATACTCAGCGAGGATAAAAATCAATCTGTAGAAACATCTACATTGTGTAAATCTGGTAGCTGCACTAGTCAAGATGAAACAAACTCTTACCCATCTATTATTCCAGAACAACCTATAGAACACCACAAAGGATGCACAGGGGATACTTGCACATCGCCTGATTCTACTGATCCATTGTGCAGTAAAGAAAATGGATGTCAAGCGTTCCCAGTCAAACCATGCGAAGGAACTGAATGTCAAATCACATCTGATACTATACTGCCACAAAAACAACAACCATGCAAAGATGGTGAAAATTGCGACTTACCTGTGAAGGATTGTAGCGCAGGCAGTTGTGATTCTGATGCCGACAATTCTAAGGAACCACATGACAAAACATGTGTTAACAAAGAAGAATGTAAAGATAAGCTTGACATTGAAAAAGAATGTACTGAAAAATCTTGCAAGAGAAAAGATGATACGGCACTAGAACAACAACCACCTAAAAAGTGTTCAGGCTCTGAATGTGATTCATCACAGTCTATTTTGGATGTTGAGTTTACGACAGCTGCTTCTTCAGCTACATCACAAAATGAAATAGAACTTGAAGAACAAACTAAATCCACAGATAATCTTGATAACGTAACCGAAAATATTGAAAAATCGTCTGAATCGCCATCAACAGACTCAGAACGTACAGCAAAGCCAATTGAAGATATAACTAAAGAACCAGGCCAACATCTAACTACTCAATCCGATAATGTGTCCCAAACAAAACCACTACCGGCAACCATACTTCCAGACAATATAACGACAAAACTCCCTGATCTGGATTCTGATAACTTTGAAATAACCACCGCAAACGAATATGCTCCTACAAGCGATCATAAAGACATAACTGAAAGCCCGGAACCATATTTACCTGAATCAACCAAAGTGTTTGATGGTGAAATTGATACTGAAGCACCAACATACTTGCCAGACATATATGTTACAGAAAAACAGGATGATGTGACAACAGAGACTGGGCTTAATGTATACACTGATAGTTCTAAAATATCTTTCGAAAAAGAAACAATTAAAGATATAGTCGAAGAAAAAAGTACTCACCCACCCAAGACACACACAACAGAACAACAAGAAGTTACCAAATTACCGATGGAAATCGATAACCAGGAAACAACGACTGAGAATAAACTGATACATGACTTAGAACCACTCGATACAACATCACCAGAAAGTAAGGTCCCTGAACATACGGCTACAAGTATTCCAGAAATGATGCCCACTGAACCACCAAAATCTCAGCACGCAGAATTATCTGTAGCCTACAAACCTACAGAGACAGGAGAATCAACGACTAAGATAGCTGATGAAATAAGGACTACGCCATCAGGAATTTACGAAACAGAACCACAAGAAGTGACTATAACACCAGTAGAAACTCAAAGTGAAGAAACCACAACAAAAACATCAACTATATATGACTTGGAACCACAGGAAGTGACCAAATCACCACAAGATAGCGAAGATGAAGAAGCCACAACAAAGGTAACTGAGGAAATTGAAAGCACTCCATCAAAAACATCTGACTCAGATTTACACGAAGCTACTAAATCTCCGGAGGTTACTGCCAGTGAAGATATGATAACACAGATAATAGTTGCAGAGACCTCCAAACCTCTTGACGCAGATGGCGAAGGAATAACTAAATCTCCTGAAGAACCTCCAAGCGAAGAAACAACAGAAAAATCAACGGATGAACATAATGAACCTGAAGTGCCAGATGTTCAGGAAGCTACAAAATCACCTGATGATACTAGTAGCGATGAAATAACAAAGCTGTTGTCTGAAGAACTGACTACCGAGTCATCGAAACCTTACGACTCAGAAGAAAAAGAAGTCACAGAGAAAACGAATAGTGAAAAATCCACGATATCAATAACAGAAGATATAAGTACAGAAAGATCGAAACTTTCTGACTCGGAAGTAAAAGAAACCACTCAATCACTAAAAGAAACAGATAATGAAGTAACTACAAAGATAGCTGAACAAATTGTTACAGTAACACCGAAACCTCAAGATACAGAAATACAAGAAGCTACTACACCTTCGGAGGAAATTGAAAGTGAGGTTACAAAAACATCTGCTCTCACAGAGCCTTCAACCGTTATTGATACAGAAGAACAAAAGGCTACAAAATCTCCAGGAGCCTTTGAATTTACAACAATAGAGGTAACCGATGAAACTGACAAAGAACCATCGAAGCATTATGAAATATCACCCGTAACAACTGTACCTCAACAAGACGAAACGGGCACTGAATCATCCAAGCCTGACGAGTTTGAACCACTTGGTACCACCAAATCTCCAGATACTTTTGAAAGTGAGAAAACTACATCAAAGGTCACGAAAGAAACTCACACAGAACCACCAACATCAGGTGATCCTAAAGGCGTTACTCAATCTTCAGAAATTGAATCAATGCCACCATTAGACATTACCACAATTAAGTCTACAGAAGATGAAAATAAATTACCCTCAGTATCATACTCGCTCGAAAAAAGCACAACTATACAACCAGACATAGTTCTTGAATTAACTACTCCATATATTTCACTACCAGATTCAAAGAGTACTGAACCAGAAAGAAGGGTCTTTGAAATTACAACAAGAATTCAAGAACAGTCACAACCAACTGAATCTGCAATGGAATCTGTTACAGACTCTATAGACAAAGCAACAACGACTTCATCCATCTCTGATGAAGACATATTAACAGAGTCTCCATTGGATCTTGTGACGAAATCTGATTCACATTCTGATGTAACTAAATCTTCTGAAAAACCAAGTGAAGAAGACGTGGAAACAAGTGCACCAGAAATAGACATAAGCACTTCAGATAAAACCGTAACTGAATTACCAAAAGAACAAGATACTAAAACGCCAAATGAGGAAAAAAAAACGACGGAAGCAGGTGTGGAGTTGGATGAAATTACACAAAAACCTGTACAAGCAAGCACTTCTCATGATGATAAGTTGCAAGAAGATACTAATACTGAAGTTCCTGTCTTAGTTGAAACTGAAAAAGACACAATATCTGAAGTAACAACATCAAAACAAAGTGTTACAACAAATTTGCCCTATGAAGTTGACATAAAAACAGAACAACCAGAAATAACTGATTCCAAAAAAGAAGAGCAAACTACAGAAATAATGGATAAAACAACTGAAAATACTTCTTTGGCAGAAAGAGAAACTACGGCCCAGCCTATGGAGGAGACTAAAACAATACTGCCTGTTGATTCAGAAATTGGACTAGATAGCCATACAGATACACCCATTATTCACGAACTTTCACCTACAGAACCTCCTAAAATTGATACATCAGGAAAAGGTGAATCGGAAACGGAGGTGCCTTTCATTAATGTGACACCTGAAGATAACGAGAAATTCACAGACAAGCCAATAGAAATAGTAAAAGAAAATGAAACGACACCGCGACAAGACATTAGCACTGATACAACAAAGCTTGAACGAGAAACATACACGCAAATACCTTCACACATTTCTTCTGAAGCATCTGACAAAGATACTTCTTATACACATGGAGAAAGTGTCGGTGAAGAATTGACGACACCTGCAATTAAAATATCTGAGGCAACTACAGAACCCTCAAATATATTTACAAACATACCTACCGAATATTCTAGCTCACATGACGCATACACTGAAAAACCTGCTGAAGCCCCTGAGAAGGAACCTGAAGTCACTGAACAAGTTGAAGTTGAATCTAGTACTAGTAAAGACAGCGCTGCAGATATAGAAACTGTAACAATTGTTACTGAAATGTCCACTATTCAAGAATCTAGCACAAAAGATCAACTCCCAACCGACATACATAATTTGTCGACGGAATCACCAAAAGAAATCTATACTGAAGGTTCAGATGAAAACAAAGCAACTGAAGGACCAGTAATTATGGAAACCGAAAAAACATATGAATCAGGTACAGAACCTGGAGAAAAAATAATAAAAGATACGGAAATTAAAACTCCTGTACAAGAAGATTTTGAACCGTCTCAACCAACTGCAACAGAATCTGCAGAACAATTTACCAGGACACAAGATCAAGCTGATAACGAAAAAGTAGAAGTTACAACAGATGAAACATCTACTAAAGATTTTGATGATATGCCTCAAATAATTAAAACTACTGAATCACCTGAAGCCGCAGAAGCCAGCACGAAACTTTCAGAAATGATTACAAGCCAACCAGGTGATGTTATTGAAAAATCAACGGAGTACGAACGTGCATCATCACCTAAACACGAATTCCCTGAATCAACAACTAGTTCCAAAATTGAAGACGAAAGAGTAGAAATAGATAGTACTGAAATAGCTGTTACGGTCTCTGATGAAAAGAAAGTTGAAATTGTCACAGAAGCTCAACCTGGTCCGATCGAAATGGTAACGACAAAACAAGAAACTGTCACAGAATCAATTGAAGAAGAGTTTATGCCTAGCAAAACAGCAAGGCCTGAAATTAATCCAATCACTATATCTGCTGTTGAAGAATCTGAGAAATCAACGCCATCACCGGATCTTATAGAAGAAGCAACGACAGCACCAGACCAAACCATGGTGACTTCAATTGAACCTCATGTATCAGAGGGAGAGCAATCAGCTACCACCATCCTCTCTGAAATGGATAAAGCATCTACACCTAAAATACCTGAAATTGACGTACAAACAGAAAAAGTCACCATGCCTACAGAAAAACCGTTGCAAACTGAATCATCATCAGAAACATCATCGCCAGAAGAAGAAAAACCAACTACTACTAAAGCAGAAGAACCTTCCACAGCATCTTCAGTCTTTGAAAAGTTCACCAAGCCATCACATAAACCTACAGAAGCTTTAACAACTGAACAACCCGGACCAATTCCAACCGAATTACAGCCTACTGACGATATTCACACGCCCTATGAAGAACCATCCATCCCGCCGAGCGGAACTAGTGGATACGGAACAGACCCAGATTATATGGAAGAAGATCAGACATTTGGCCCCGGAACATGTCGATATGGAGGCAAAGTCTACGTGTCTGCTCAACAGATACCCAGAGACGACCCATGTGATTTCTGTTTCTGCTTCAGAAGTGACATTATCTGTTTACAACAGAGCTGTCCTCCACCTATTCATGGATGTCACGAGGAACCTATCTCAGGATTCTGCTGTCCTCGATACGAATGTCCCGTATCGATGGCGACCACCGTCAACGTCACGACGACGACGACCACGACCACTACAACACTGCCACCTCACTTCCCGGTCCACTCATACAAGGGGTCGGCGCAGAAGAGAGGCTGCCTAATAAAGGGCCACACTTACAAAGTAGGAGAAGTCGTTCGCGCATCATCGGGGCCATGTTTACATTGCACGTGAGTGAATACATTACTTATAAGTAACGAGTACAGATGTCTTCAACATAATCTCATCATGTAGAGTATGTAATATTCTATTTAAATTTTCGCTTTTGATAAATAATATAATTTATTTTATTTACAGATGCGGAGGAGACGGTCAGATGAAATGCGATCCAAAACAGTGCACTCCAGAGCCTATGCTAAGACAAATGATAGCGGCTGCAGTTTCGGCAAAGCGGCGAAGATGAAAACATTTCGATAAGTCATAATTTGTTTCGAACGTCATCACAAGGATAGTACCTGCGTGATATTAATTTCCATCTTCTATTCAATGCACAAGAATAATGCTCAACTCAAATTATCCCGATGGAATAGTACTTATAAGATTTCGTGTCATAATATGTAGTGATCGATTTATTTTAATATTGTTATTTACTTTCCATAAAGTGTCGTGGCACGCACACCTCAGTAAGAAATCAATCATGACTGTGATTAAAATGTTTTAAAAGGTTATGATTTCTGCATAAGATGATTTTTTGGGTTTTGTCTTCAATTAAGGCTAATTTATTATATTATTTATCTTTGTCTAAAGTGCCAAACGATAGTGCTAAGTTGTAAACGACTATGCCTTTATGATAAAGAGGTTCAAAATTGATCAGTAACGTCAATCGAAATTGCTGACCAAAGCGAAGCTTCATGAGCATGAACTCATGCTTCCACAAAATACATTCAAGCTTCGAGGTCAAAGACTAAGATCGCCGAAATCTTGACCATTTTACAAGTAAACTTATTTGTTTTACCCATGTAAGTTTAGTCAATTCTTTTATTTTTACACGATGTTACAACACGTTTTCTAGTATCGTGTAAATATAAAGTAAAGTTAAGGATCCCTGATGTAAATGCCTTACTTAATTTGTAATAATTTATATATTTTAGGTGTATAGTACTTAAGCCATGTTTTGAGACCAGTGACTATTATAATTTTAGAAGTATAAAACGAAGGCCCATGACATGATCGCGAAAAGCGTCGCTCGACGGCCGCGCCCCGTGCGTCGAGAACCCTCGGCCGGCGCTTTTCCTTCTTGCACGTCTTGCAGAAAGTGACTAAACTTGTTTTCTACAACTCGTGGGAGACCAAGCTACCTAGCACTCATCAGTGATTTGTGGCCGATATAATCGTTTTGTAAAGATTTTTTACAGTATGATACCTAATGATACAACATATTGTAGGATTTTTTGTAACTTTTGATATTGAAGTACTGGTAGAATTTTACATGAAAGCAGATTAAGATGGGTACGAAAGTCAATCGGGCTTTGTGACCGCTTTTGGTTTAGAGTATCTGAGTAGGTGTATTCTAGCGGTCACATTAATTCGTACAAATCTTTGTCTGTATACACAGGTTGTAGGTAGGTATAGGTATAATACTTCTTATTTATTTAAAGTCTTAGCAGTAAAACTTTTGATTTTTTAATTATATTTACTGTGAAACGAAAATTATTTTAGCAAAATAAGACATTACAGAACAGCATAGCAATGAAATGAAATAAAGTAATGCCCTATTGTTTATGTTTACCGCTCTAGCTAATCAGCTATCTGTACAATCGTGGAAATGACTTTTCAATAAATATTCCAAATGAGTTTTGTGCTTTTTTTATTCTCTTACCTTTTATAATATAGTGTTATATAATATGAAACATATATATATATATATATATATATATATATATACGATATATGAATACATACAGTTGGTCGGAGTGGAAGGACAGATATATATGCATTGGCTTCTGCCAAACAGCGCGGGTTTGCCGCGGCAAAGTTGTTGCGCCGCTCCCCAGTTTCCATTGCAATGCTGTGGATATAGGATCATGTGGTGTATAGGAGCCGTAAAACAAACATAACAACTCAACAAAGAAACCACTTCTAAATTTCGTGAGGCGTTCATCGAATCACAATTAGACGGTCGAGTTACTGAGTCGCTTATCAAAACCTTTCATAGATTGAAGACTGTAGCGTGGCTAAGGCGTTCATCAAAACCCTATCTACACTTTCGTTCATCGAAACTCAACCTAGAGAGAAACCGGTATTCATCGAAATTATAGATGAAATAAAAAATAAGTTCAAAACTAAAACCCGCCCGCTCTAAAATGTATGAAACAAGATAATATTCCCATGATAGTGATTCTCAGAGGATAGCCGTGGTCATAAATACCATATACCATACGCCACTTTGCACTAAGAGCTTGTCCAGACGAGGCGATTTACGTGCGATTTGACTATACCCTGGTTAAGAATTCGAGATATTTTTTGTAAACAAACAATTGTCACCGTCTAAGAGACAAGCCAGTGGTAAAAACATTTTTTTGCGTGGATCATGTTTTACTAGTACTGACCAGCGGCTTTTCCTACGGTACCTATTAACTTTTTTTTAATATCCGCCAGCGGGTTCGCTGGCGCGGTATGTACCTTCAATTTGCGGCAAATAAACACAAACCCACTACCTACCTAAGTTTATCTGGCGAGTCAATGTTTAAACGGCAAAATGTTATATATAACTCTTACCTATTGATACAGTATGACCATTCTATTGTAAAACTGTGCGAAAAGCACATTCGTATTCGGCAAATGAGGAGAAACGAATGAAATTAACAAAATGGAGACCGGCTTTCAAAACAAAGCCCATTGCTTAGAATCTCTGCAGTGTTCCAAGTAACATGAAATATTTTCTACTAACAAATATATTTTTGCTTGATAACTTTGTTAATAACCGAAATAACTTAAAAATATATACGACAAAATAATGATTACTTTATAGTTTATCAGATCTGAGTTAGAATAACATGCCCGAGCCTGTTTATTGGCCTAATTTAATGAACTACCATAGAACACCTATTTTTTTGCTATGGTATCTCCTTTGTTTACAAAAAATATCTCGAATTCTGAACCAGGGTATAGCGCGATTCGAGTCGCGCGATCGCGAGATACTAGAGCTTCATACATTCCATCCACATGCAGTCGCGCGTTTTGCCGCTCGCGCGTAACTCGCGTACAATACTCGAGACTTTCGACTCGCGCGTCTGAAGCGCGTTCGAAGCGCGAGTCGAGATACTAGGGACCCCATTGCTCCGTCCAGTACACGCGCAATAGTTGCCGCGAGTGGACGTGGCAGAGTCACAGAATAAATAATACAGAGTGTATAGCGCTCGCGCGGAACACGCGCCAAAAACGCGTCATCTGGCTGCAACATAAATTCAAACTCGCGAGTCGAATCACGCGTAAATCGCCTAGGCTGGACAAGCTCTAGTATTTTTTAAATCGGCACAGTAGTTTTTGAGTTTATTCATTACAAACATACAAAAATACAAATCTTTCATCTTTATAATATTAGTTTAGATGTAGATTAAAAAATTTTTGGGGTTATATTGTTTCCATCATGAAATACGTAGGTACCTAGAGTACCTACCCATTTATAATACCTACTTATATGTATTTTGGGGTAGATTTGGAGTGAGGCGTGATTTTAGCGTTTGTTGCCCGTAGCGCAACCACGTGGTTCTACTAGTCTACAGTCCTACCGGGCAAGTCGTATTTCCGATAGTCCGACTAGTTGAACCATGAGCAATTAGTTTTGCCAATGATCCTACTCATTAAAGTATACATTTATAAACTTCATACCTTTTCATACAGGATAATTAATAGTAGGTAGTTAGATCATGCGTGTCTTACCTCGCGAGCGGCATATTGAACCCTGAGCGTAACGAGAGATTCTAGATATAGACTCCTAAGTGAAGCGAGGGGTTCAAGCTGCCCAAGACGAAGACAGGCTTTATTCCAGAGGAGCATACTCTACTTTTCACACCTTCTGTGAGACTATTAAAATTCACTGAAAATCACAGCACCAAACACCGTCTTTTGTTTCACATTATTTGTAAACCATTTGGTTAACGCTTTATTTTTGAGGTCTGCATGTGGTGACCAGTTCGATTTTCGAACAAACCTCTTTACAATGCCATGTTTTTTACTTAGTTTTCCACTCGAATTTGACGTTTCAAATTCAAATTACTTTATTCCCTAGGGAGTTTCATAAAAAATTATATCCTTTAAGAGATAATGCTTTACTTTACGTGGAGGTTGCATGCATGATATGCATCGAGCAACACGGCCTGCAATGCTCTAAGAAGATATAGTAGTACTTGTACTAATATTTATTCTGTGCTAGTATGACATATGGTAGGACATTGTCGAGCGAAAATATTTTTATGATAAAATGAGGTTTCCTGAAATAGACAAATGTTAATGTCATACAAGGTTAGGTTATAAAAGTTATGTACATATTATGTTAATGTCATACATGTCATGAGTATTGAGTTGACAAACTGGGTTATGACTTGAAGGAAACTCCTAACAACTTGATTTAAAAAAATTAACTTGACATTGGCGAAATTGTTATGAAGAAAAAGAAGAAGATAGGTTTTCTAAAAAAACCGTTTGCTATAGCTTGTATTTTATTGTATCTGCCTATTTCATCGCAATGCAAATCCATCCTGATAGGTCAGATGGCCTGTTCTATATAACACTTAAGGGGGATAAGTACAATACTTTTATTTGTTTTTCATCAATACAGCAATAATACAAGGTACGAGCTTTCAGGAACAGTGGTGTTGGTCACGTAAGTAGGTACCAATTATCATAAAATTCGTTAGAGCGTTGCACTGACTCACTACGTAGAACCGAGTCCCTTCAACACAAGCGCCTTCAATATGTTTAGCGCAATCTGACAAGAGCTTTGTTAAGGTCAGTGCTAAGAAAAAGTAGGAGCAAACTCATCACGGAGTTTCTGGCGATGAAACAAAAAGGCTTACCTACCAATAAAACCTAATACCTACCACAAAACTATATTCTTATTTAGGTAAGTATGTACCTACTACGGTAATTTATTAAAACAGCTACAATTTAAGTTATTTTTTTTTTTTTTTTTTGTTTTATTTTATACTACTTGGATGACAGAACAAGCAAGAGGCACACCTGATGTTAAGCGGTAACCTCTGCCTATGAACAGTGCATTACCTCATAGGTCACGTCCACCTAGGACGCAAAAAAAAAAAAAAAAATACCCTATGTGGGTTTGCAATGCGCCCGCCACCCTGAGACATAGATGAAAAGTCTCATGTGCCTGTAATTTCACCGGCACCCTTACCCTTCAAGCCGGAACACAGCAATGCGAGCACTACTGCTTTGCGGCAGAAATAGGTATGGTGGTAGTACTTCCCCGGACGAACTTTTTCACAAAAAAGCTCTACTACTACTAGAAAATATAATATAATAATAATATATTTGGGACAAAAGTTGTTTTATTACTTACAAGAATGATTATTTTTGTATTTCAAAAGTTGTATTAGGGGCTTTACCCGCGATAGTCCCTTACCTATAAACGTTCGGTGAAAACTATTCTTGTTAGCTGTCACTGTTTGTCATTATCCAATGTATATTATGTCCGAAAAATTATCCAGTGTAAAATTAACAACGAAATAGAGAACGCGCAAACTAATAGCATAGTTGAATAACGCATCCGATAGATGTCTCTCACACTACCTATAGCACAGATAACCTATAGGCACACAAGTTTGTAGCACAGGCAGGACGCTTCGGGAATAAGGGATTGAAGGGTACGCATTTAATAAAAGATACGAGTCGTGAACCATAGATGTCGCTTTCTACCGAAATTAGAAACCTCTACCACAAATAAAATAATACTATACTAGTACCTCTACTAACATTTTAAGAATAATGAAAAAATAGACTCTTTCTGCCATTTTCGAAAATAGACATCGTCTACTTTTATTGTATTTATTTTATTTTTTGAGTTATTTTGTGTTATTTTGATGGCATTTCAACCAATGCAGCTCGTTTAAAGAGCACAAGTGTAGTGAAATTAAAAGGAAGTGAATTGCGTGACTTTTCAAATTGGTGGAAATTGTCTCCGAAAGTTTTAGTAAAACAGCCACCTTTTTAATATAACATGACTTGACTGTGACTTTAACGACTTGGTAGGTAGGAGTGTAACGTTGCAAAATATATAGAAATTACAATACAACATGAAAATTACAAACGCACAAGCGGTGCGGAGCCAAAAAGAAAAAAATTTTTTTTGCGTGTTTTAACTGTAAGTAAATGAATAAAAATACCTATATAACTAAAAAGGCATAAATGAAACGGTACGGAACGGTAGTTCTCATAAAATCTTTAATTATTTCTGATGAAATAATAATAATCTGATGAATAAATAATGCAGTTCCTGGAGACCTCGTCTTGCATTGGACGTCTACCGGCTGATGATGATACAATGGGTAGGTACTATTAGTTGCCCTCTGAAGAGATTAATCACAGACATAGGAAACAAACATAAAAAGTTACAGTAAGTACCTTTTGTATCGTCATGTTTGAAGTAAGTAGATATAGTTTCTGAAAGGGCTGATCCATTGGCGAGTAAAACCGCTGGCACGCCAGCGAGCCGGCGAGCCAGAGGTATAGGCCGCCAATGGAGCACTTACCAAACCGCGGTTTTAAAATACCGCGGTTTGGCTCGTTGGTTCTTCGTGCATGCTTGAAATCCTAAGACCGCGGTATATTATACCTATGTATGATAGAGAGTCGACTGTTTGGTACGCCAATGGATCACCAACGCGAGTCAACAATCCAACGAACCAGCAGTACCCGCAAATGGATCACCCACTTTAGCATAATATGCACCTACCTACCTAGCCTTAGAACGAAATCAATTTTAAGAAAATACCTAATTCCAAACTACAAGCTACACAACCCACATTTGAAACAGTGTAAATACCTGTTCTCGAGGTTGCTCCTGCAACTTTCTTTAACTTTTTTACTTTTTTGTTTATTAAAATCATAATATGGAAATACCAATTGTGCGACGTCATTTGGGCTCAAAAATAAGGCAATAAATATAGCCATTTACGCCTAATAAAATAATTATAAAAAAGTATAAATAAATAAAAATTGGCGTAAGTATAAGTAAAAAATAAGGTACCATTATTAAACCGGCTTATAATTCGTGTAATAGTAGATGTGTATGAAATTGTTACATAACGGGGTTATTAAAACCCGAGTGTGAGTTTAAAAACCGAGCCTTAGCGAAGTTTTTAGTAGGTAGTTTAGTACGAGTGTTTTAATACCTAGTTATGTGCAGTTTCGTACACAACTATATCTAAACTCATGCTATAAAACTTTTGTTTGACCAACAAAGCAAAGCTACATGAAAAATAATAATGTAAATGGCGTCGAATGAATAAGTGTAAAAAACAAACGCCATTCTACCAGTGCTAGACTGTGATTTTATTTCGCATTATAGCGCGCGTAGCCATATACTATGTCACGAAAATTAGTAAAAATGTAATAAAACCTTCTTGTTCTAGCCGTAGTAATTTTTAATGGAAAAAAAGTTATTAGAAGCATTATTTTGTTACATAAAGTATTTTTTTCTTAAAGGTGTGAATATGTAATTTTAACACTGTTTTTCAGGATTTTACAATATGACTGTAGATAAAAGATAATTTAAAAACCGAATATGAAATCGCACAGGACAATAACCAATTTGATTCAATCTATGTAATGTTAAATTTAAATTAAGAAATCAATACAAAGGATCTGTAAGAATCTAGAGATACGTTCCTAATGTCATTCATGTTTCAAATCAAGTTATTCTTGAAAGTAAGTACATAGAAAAATTTGTTTAAGAACCTTAGTTAATTTATGAGGAAAGTACACGAAAATCTTTGGGAAAAGCTATTCAAGTTATATAATATACAACTGACGGAAAAACATGTAAAGAATCACCTAAATAAAAGAAGTAGTACCTAATGGCTCGATGACAAATGTGCCAATTTACTTGTGAGTGATTCATAACCCAAATTCCGCGACCGGAATATCCATACTTTTCTCAACAAGCTATTTGTTACCTATGTAGAAATATGTACCCTCAATTTGAATAACTTCCTCTCGCTCGCACAAACGTCCGTACACATTTCTCGTTTCACTCTATCCCATTACTTTTATATTGTTCGCTAACTTTCTTGTTTGTATAGGCAAATACACGTATTTGAAAGTTTGTGTATTTGTAGATTGTATAGTACAGTAATAAGTAGACTGTAGGTTATGGAAAATCAATATCTTTTATGTGCTTCTACTTGTGTCATAGTTAATTTAATTTGATAAGGTAAACCTCTTTATTAAATTTGTCACCCCTGTGATTACAAAATAAGGGAAATAAAAAAACACAGAGCGCACTTTTTTATACTTATAACAATTTAGGTTCGTACTTAATCAACGGATTTATAGGAACACATTCTAGTCCGTCTGTTGATCTTATGTGCGGTCGACTAACCGGCTGAGTTGCGGGTTCGATTCCCACTGCGGGTCAAATGTTTGACTGATCTGTGAATATTTGTTCCGGGTCAGGGTGTTATATCATGGTACTCGTAGTTCCCTGATACCCACGACACAGGGAATTAGTGTGGGATCAGTGGTGCGATCAGCTAAATATGTTGCTAACGATTTCTATTGTCCGCTTGATGCTAACAAAATAATATTTCTATCGATGTTTTCCGATCAACTAATGTATGTGACTGTTGGGTGTTATCTTATGTTATTCCACATACCTTAGTTTACTTTCATAATTAGCAACGTGTTATTACAACGTTTCTACTTTTGTTTCTTTAGTCAAACAGAACCGTTTTTTTTTTTCAGTTATCTTCTCTAATATTAAATGCAGAGCAGCTTCTTCTTCCAGCGTACCTATCAATGTTTTTTTTTATGTAGAGCTAAAATTTGGTTATGAGTTTGTTTGTATGTAAGGGGGTAACCTCCGTAGCTACAACTCGATTCCAAAAATTACTTAACAGGAAGCTATATTATCCCTGAGTGCTATGAGCTATGTTTTATAAGCTTCCGCCCGCGGCTACCTCACGGCGCGTTGTGTGTGGTTCCACTCAATTCTGTAAAAGTGGAGCGGATTTTGATTATATTTATAGTGTGGATGGATGCTGGGGACAGGAGGGAGAGGATGTTTTTATCCTGACACCACACGTGCGAAGCCTCAGGCAAAAGGCTAGTCTAAATAAATTCTTAAGGTTGCGCCAACACCAGGCAGAAATCTTCAAACAAAAAAAAACGCCTCGCGCCGCACGAAAAAGCCGTTTTTATTAAATATCTCGTATAACATATAATTTTACAAAACCCCTGCAGTTAACCCTGGGCTTTGTTGGGTTGATTTTATTTATTACTCATGTTTTACCCAATAATATGCACCATTTTAACAAACAATCGAATCTAACCAAAAGTTATAGGTAATTTTGCGTTTTTTTATATCGAGAAAATATTATCCTTTCATGTTTCTGGTACAGTGATCCCTCGGAATAATAATGTAGTATCCATGCATATTTATAATTTGACTATTGAACTTGATTTACTCAGTTAAAAAACAAATCTAAGATTGGTAATTTTGCGACATACCCCACCTTAAGTACATACGAACGGGCAACTCAGACCCAACCGATAAACCTATGTCTAATTAGTTGCACATATAATTGGTAAAGCAGTCAATCACAGTCACAGGGCTTAATTGAATTGAAGCGATTAATTAGTAGTAGGTACTCTCCTCCTCGTTTTGCTGCCAATAAACTGAAATCGAATGAAAGCGGTTATTGTTTTCAGTTTATTGTAAGCATTTTATGTTATACTACCAAATTGAAATTCAGTAGAAGCTTTAATACCCACGAATTTACAATCCGCAATTTCTATGAAAGCCTTATCAAAAAGCTAGCGATGGAAAATAGTCACCCACAGTTGGGATCATAGAGAAAATAGTCACCCACAGTTGGGATCATAGAGAAAATAGTCACCCACAGTTGGGATCATAGAGGAAATAGTCACCCACAGTTGGGATCATAGAGAAAATAGTCACCCACAGTTGGGATCATAGAGGAAATAGTCACCCACAGTTGGGATCATAGAGAAAATAGTCACCCACAGTTGGGATCATAGAGGAAATAGTCACCCACAGTGGGATCATAGAGGAAATAGTCACCCACAGTTGGGATCATAGAGAAAATAGTCACCCACAGTTGGGTCATAGTCAAAGTCAAAGTCAAAGCCAAAAGTATTTTATTCATTGAAATCACAAGGATCATTTTGAATCGTCTTAAAAAATAAATTTACAGTTACTCCTGTTCCAACGCAACCAGACCTAGAAGAATCAGGCAACAAACACCGTCTGTTTTTCTTTTGATGATCCTTCTTACTACTAGGTGGAGAGCGCCTGTGTGGTGCCTCGAGAACAAGTGGAAGCTGATTCAAGGAAAAAAGGAAAACCAAATTAAAAGCCTTACTTAGGTAGGCAGTCAAAAGTAAGATGATAGAGAGAATCAGCAAAAGTTCATAAGGCAGCACACACTACGCTTGATATACACATAAATAACACATCAGTAATAAATTATATGCAGGTACAGACATTGCAAATTGACAAATTAGGTGTCGAGGGGCAGAGCGACATCAGGCCACGCGGCTTTATCATTAACATAGTCATGTAGTGTGTAATACGCTTTCTTAATTAAATTATTCTTTATGTAAGATTTAAATCTTCGAATCGAAAGTTTAGAAGCACTTTCTGGAAGTTTATTATAGAACTGAACAGAATTCCCCATAAAAGACCCACTTACTTTTTTTAATCTAAATTTGGGAATACTCAGTTTATTTTTATTTCTCGTGTTAAAACAATGCACGTCACTTTTTTTCATAAATCTATCTAAGTGTTTATGTGTATATAATAAGGTTTCGTAGATGTATTGCGATATTACGGTGAGAATGTTAATTTCCTTAAAACGCTCCCTCAAGGAGTCACGTGGCTTCATTTTATAAATGGCACGTATTGCCCGTTTTTGTAAAACAAATATTGCTTGGATGTCTGCTGCTTTCCCCCACAGAATGATGCCATATGACATAACACTATGGAAGTAGCCAAAATAAACTAGCCTAGCTGTAGCTTCATCAGTAAGCTGCCTTATCGTACGAACTGCATATGCAGCGGAACTAAGTCTACCCGCAAGTGCCTCAATTTGTGGTCCCCACTGCAAACTTGCATCAATATTAAGTCCTAAGAAAACAGTAGAGTTTACAAGATTGAGTGTCTCGCCATTTACTTTAATATTAGTTGGGTAATGTTTTACATTTGGCAAAGTGAATTTAATGCATTTAGTTTTTTTAGCATTAAGCAACAGATTATTTACTGTGAACCAATCAAGAACTCGCGATAGTGATTTATTTAGATCATCGTAATTAGCTTTTGACCTATCAACTTTGAAAATTAAAGACGTATCGTCAGCAAATAAAACTATATCACATATGTCTTTTACATAAAAAGGGAGATCGTTAATGTATACTAAAAATAGAAATGGGCCTAGTATTGAACCCTGGGGCACTCCCATAACAATAGACGATCCTGAAGACCTTTCACCACCAACGTCAACTTTTTGTACTCTATTGGATAAGTAAGAATTTACAAGGTCAATTGCCTGATTTTGGATGCCATAATGTTTTAACTTCAAAATTAGAGTAGCATGACTCACGCAGTCGAATGCTTTGGATAGGTCGCAGAATACTCCGATCGCGTCTTGCGAGTTTTCCCATGCTTGAAATATGTGTTCCAAAAGCATGGTACCAGCATCAGCTGTTGATCGACCCTTGGTAAATCCAAATTGATGACTATGAAGTAGTCTGTGGAAGTTAAAGTGTGACAATAATTGAGTAAGAATAAGTTTTTCAAAGATTTTACTTAACGCGGGCAATATAGAAATCGGCCTATAATTAGATGGATCTTTTGCATTTCCAGACTTGAACAAAGGAATTAATTTACTATGTTTCATAAGATCTGGAAAGATTCCGTCGTCAACACATCTATTAAAAATGTAGGCTAAGCATGGAGCAATATCAATAATTATAATACCTAACACCTTTGTGGATATTCCCCAAAGATCTTCAGTATTTTTAATATTAAGTGACTTAAATGTCTTAACAATACTATCGGCATTTACGTATCTAAAGCTAAACGCGATCTCACATTTAGCAACACTTAGTTCCAATAAAGTAGATGCTCCAGAGGCAGATGATTGTAATGACTGGGTTACAATAACTGGTATATTAGAGAAAAAATTGTCAAAGGCATTCGCGACATCAATCTTTTTTGTCAATGTTGTATTGTTTATGTTTAATTTGATCTGCTTATTGCGTGTCTTCGATTTACCTGTTTCATTATTAATTAATTTCCAAGTTGCCTTAATTTTATTCGATGATTTTTCTATTTTTTTTCTCAAATGTAATGATTTTGCTGCACGACAAACTTTTTTAAAAGTATTTGAATAGTTCTTTATATACAAAATAAACTTTGGGTCATGCAACATTGATTCCCTAGCCGCATAGAGATCATATAATTTATTCCTACTTCTATAGATACCGGGTGTCGCCCAACGACATTAGATTTAGCTATACATGTTTTTAACTGAAATATCTCAGTATGTTGCTCATTTATCAAATTAGACAAGGAGGTAAAAAGTTCATTTGGATCATCTACGCATGGTAAAAGGGATATTTTAAGTTCAATACTGCTCTGAAACTTCATAATTCGACTCCCTGTGATAGGCCGATAAGTGAATTCCTTAGGTTCATCCACCAAATTACAAGATAATATAGCACTGTGACCGTAATGATCCGAGGTGAAATGTTTAATTACTGCTTTATCAATTGGAACACTACTGCAATATATATTATCCAAACAGGTGGCTGATGTAAGTGTCACCCTTGTAGGTTCTTCGAAAAGGTGACGTAAATTAAAACATTTAAATAAGTTAAGAATTCTCTCAGATAGAGGATTCACAGGAATATCTATATTGAAATCTCCGCAGACTATTAACATTTTACTACGTCCAAAAGTTTTAAGCAGTACTTCTTCCATAGTGGATTCAAATAATGCGAAGTCCGCGTCAGGGGGACGGTAAACACTCACAATGATATGCCGCTCAAGCTCAACACACGACAGCTCAATAGTCCTCTCAATAGTGAGATTTGCAACATCTTTACGTTCTTTGCATTTTAAATTATTTCGTGCAACAATTAAGGAACCGCCACGTATGGCGTTCTTGCGTTTGAATGAACTTACAATATTATAATTCTCATAATAAGGGAGTAAATCAAATTGTAATAACCAGTGTTCAGTAACACACATGATATCTATATTAAACATGTTTAAAAATAATTCTAATTCTAATATTTTGCTGGGAAGGCCTTGCACATTTTGATGTACTACATGTAATGTACCAGGCTTTCTCATTGTCGGACTCATCAGTTTAAACAAATATTGTCAGCTGACCCTGCTGCTTGTGTGCCCCCATTAGTAATACTACTAACTACAGGCTCGTCGGTTAACTGCGTTATATTACTTATAACGGGATCAAAAATATTAAATGCTAACAATTTAGCAATTATCAGTTTACTATGTCTACTAAGATGCACAGTATCTCTGGTCAAAATAAAATTACTAATAAAATTATTAGTATCAAAAAACAAAACATCTCTATGACGACAAGTCAAATTATACAATATTAAATTAAGATTCCAAATTGCTTGATTGTCTTTGGAACTCAAAGATTTTGAGTACGGGAATGCACATAAAATTAATTTTCCCAAACCTGAATCTAGCTTATGTAGCAAAGTCTCAACTAGCTTAATTATATCTAGTCGCATGACACCACTACTCTCACCTAATTGAACTATCAGAGTGGTGTCATTGTCAAAGCAATCTTCGCTCTTTATACAATCTATAAACTTATGAATTGGGGCATTTTCAAAGCAATTATTAGTGACAACTTGCCCTAACTGATCACTTAGTAGCAAACCCATGCCAACGCCTATCTTATCAGAATACACCACAGTCTTCCGGGTCTGCCGACAGGATTTTCCCTGTCTAACCGTAGACTGCGCACCAGGTGTATGAATTACTTCAGTCTGTAAAGTAGATGTAGCTTGACTCTGTGATGTCAGTGGTGCCATCTGTATCAAAGAATCCAAAGATGATATGGAAACCAACTGGTCTGACACGGGATGGTCAGTCTGTGAGCTACTATTACATACTTGTACATATTATGCTATCATTATTCACTATCTCTACAATATTGTTCATTTTCTGAACATTGTCAGCTGCAAATTGTTCAGCTTTTTTATATTTATGTGTTACATCAAGAAGTGATGTTTCTAAACACTTAATTTCTTCTGACATATCATCTAATTCCTTTGAATTACGTCCAATTAAATTATAGCAGGAATTAAGTTCCTCATTTAAATTACATTTCTGCTTGATATGCTTTGCATAATTAAAGACATTTTTATGCTTCTTTAGCTTTTTCTCCGACTTTTTTATGAAATTACTAAGTTTTACATATTTTTTTATTCTGTTACTCCCTTTCATTTGTTGAGATTTACTTTTACAACTTGGTGTACTAAGATCTATCAGTGAAAAGTTAGACCCACTGTTCATGAGTTCCGTCTGTAGATCTAAACTCCTATAATTATTCACTGAGGGCACATGTATTGATTCGGATAGTTCAAATTGTTCAAGTTTATATCTACACTCAGATAGCTCCTGTTGCAAGTCCTTATTATGCTGAAGCATCTCCTCGTAGGTTTCATGGCAGCTGTCCACGGAAAGCAACATTGACTGTAAACGGTCCATCTGCTCGAGTACCTCTTCATACCGAGTGTGAAGTTCGGCAAGTTGTTTCTTGAGGGCTGTATTCTTGCCAAGAATCACCAACATTTCAGCCTCACTCTCATCACGTTCTAGTAGAAGCTGCCTTCGAATCTCATTGGATTCTTTGAGCTCCGCGGCAGCCACCTTGTACTGGGCTTCCAAGTCACATGCCCTCCGAGTCATCATGGCTGTTGTAGATGGTATTCTGAAACACAACAAGGCAAGTGAGTTGGTATCTATAAAAGGATAGTGACAGGTGAGTGTAGAATACAAGGTAGAAAATTGAATTGAATAGAAAAAAAATAGAGTACAGATGAGTCGTAGAAAGTAATTAGAATCTAGGGAACGAAAATAAATTGGAAAATAAAATGTACACTTGCTTTAGCTTTAACATTAATAACAGTTCAATTTACAAATTGCTTGATGCAATTTCCCACTAAAGTTCATGAAAACAAATCAAGCAACAAGAAACATTTAAAAAAAAAGTAGGATTACCTACTCTGGGAACTACAAATTAGTTCAATAAACAACCAAGTTCATGTATTTATATTAAATACTACTTTTTATGCACTTATATATAGTTATATTGTAGAAAAGTGCAACAGTATTTACATTTACTGTGTGATGTTTCTGTGTAAACATGAAATAAGGAACAATATTAGTAATAGGAATTTGTCGTGTTTTTGTAGTTATATCTGTGTGAGGCAACTGTGTTATAACTACAACTCAGCTTCCACTATAAATAAGTCAAGCAGAGAGAGTTAAAACTAGGCCTATTCGTATTGTGATATGACGTGAGTCACCAATAACGGTGACTGGAATTCAATGTGTAAGCAAAATGTGTGTGCGGTTAGAAATGTTGTTGGGTATTAGAACAGAATTAACTCCCCTGGTTTATATGAACTCCAATCGGCAGTTTGGTGTTGAATTCACTGGATCAGCTTCAACAAACTCAACCGGTTCGCTTTAGTAGTGATCACCGCGCCATCCATTGTTCAAGTCCAAAAAAAGTACACTGTACACTGTTTTTAGATAAGAAAAAACACTCATACGTGTGAATTACACTAACTTGAATTTAATTACACGTAATCTTAATGTAAAACACCAATAAAACTCAATTTTATCTAAAATAAATACGAGCAGCTGTTTTAAACTTGCATCAGCCGGTGTTGCCACATAGAGAAAATATAGTTACCCACAGTTGGGATCATAGAGAAAATAGTCACCCACAGTTGGGATCATAGAGAAAATAGTCACCCACAGTTGGGATCATAGAGGAAATAGTCACCCACAGTTGGGATCATAGAGAAAATAGTCACCCACAGTTCGGGTCATAGAGAAAATATAGTCACCCACAGTTGGGATCATAGAGAAAATAGTCACCCACAGTTCGGGTCATAGAGAAAATATAGTTACCCACAGTTGGGATCATAGAGAAAATAGTCACCCACAGTTGGGATCATAGAGAAAATAGTCACCCACAGTTGGGATCATAGAGGAAATAGTCACCCACAGTTGGGATCATAGAGAAAATAGTCACCCACAGTTCGGGTCATAGAGAAAATATAGTCACCCACAGTTGGGATCATAGAGAAAATAGTCACCCACAGTTCGGGTCATAGAGAAAATATAGTTACCCACAGTTGGGACTACAATTTTATTCATAAAAATGTTTGTTCCGTTCTACCGTCTCGAGTTATAAAATGACAAACAAACCAATAGACAAACCTTTCCATTTATAAATTAGTAGAATAAGATAGACAAATATAAATACAGGGTGTACCTACAAAGATAGAACAGCTCGGAACTGACAGTATAACATTTATTCTCAAAATGATAAATGATAAATAAAAATTTTAACATAAAATATATGCAAAATAATCCTATCTAAAAGCAATTTTCCTGAAGAATCCTGTAAAATTATCATAAAGATTCATGAGTTATTTCCAAGACGTTATTCCCGAGTCCATAAACTATGTTGTACCCATATCACGTCAAAATTAATGGAAAGTGGGCAGCTGTGTACACTTTACGACTACGTGTACAGTTATTTTTACATCATTTTAATGAAAATATAGTCAGCAAATTGTTAAAGCCACAATCTAGTACTTCATTGCTCAAAAATCATGAAGCGCGTAGATATTTCAGACTTGTCATACGAGGCTACCAGTTAACATACTTTTATCTATTTCCTATAATAATATGATAGAAAGGTAAAACACCAGCACAATTTTACTGTCTGCACGTCTGTCCAACTAACAGATTAGGACTGTCCATAAAACCGATTGGAAGTAACTAAAATGGAATAAAATAAATGATAATATACTCGTAGCTACCCTCCAACATAAGTCTATCATCTTATTAAAAGAAGATAGTATTAGTACTTACCTCAAACTTTCGCAATGAAAACTTGAAAGGAAAGCTGCAAATAAATTGCGAATTTTTATAGAGGGATTTGTCCCAAATGAGGTTGTATCTATTTTTTCATTTGGGCCCGCGGGTTCCGCGGAGTCCCGTGCACCATCCCGAGGCGCGGCGCCGCCCCGCCAGTCCGCGGTCTCCATGGCGACCAGCTCAAATGACGTATCGATCCCGCGGAGGGCCCTGCCGCGGGGTGGCGCCTCTCCGCCCGCTCGCGCCTCCCTTGCACCCCTGCTGCTGCTGCCTGCCACCACTCGACCGTTGGCCCATGCAAAATGACGGATGTAAACTTGGATACACCTCCTTGAAGGAAATAATTTTTCATTAAAACTCAAAATAGGAGCCTTATTTTTAAATCTTTTTCTCACGGGTAGCGCAGCATTATAGCTACCGACGGCGACGTAGCACAACATAATATTTAAAAAAAATAGGTAGCTACATATATGTCTCCCAGAAAATAAAAAATATTATTCTCAAACAGTACGAACATACCTCTTTTCACTGTGGGTGAACAAACAGCACTAACAAATTAATAATAAATTATATAATTATTTCAGGATACATGAGAAAAATACAAAACCAAAACAATAAGCCCATAGAAACACATACCTCAATTGACTTTTGTATGAAATTACAAAGTGTAGGTACTAACCGTCAGACCATCCCAAGAGTAAGTAGTTTCATATTGCCTGCTTTGTATAATCAAAACAAGATGAGTAAACTCACAATGGCTGCCAGAAAAGCAACCCTAAAGTATGTACCTACAGTTAGAGTTTAGTATAGAGTCATATATTATCTCCAATTCTCCACAGATACAGATCATAGTTCCAGAAACAACGACTAACTTTGATTAGTTTTAGATATTAATTTCCTACGAATGTTTAAATGCAATCAAGGCTAAGTAATTTGATTTTCCTGGTTGGCTGGCAGGTCGTACTGGATGGAAGCAACGGCTTTAATAAATCACAGATTATCCTGACACTGACATGCAATATACTTTTTATTCCTTTTACAAAGCGGTTTGATTAATGGTCCTTGTAACTTTCAATAAAAAAAAATATTCATTCACATAGGCATACTTAAATTGTAATAATTAAAATAAACAGTCACCCTCGTTAGTGCGTATATTGTATGTTCCTAGAGTATTCTAGAAACTTCAAAACCTGAATCATTTCACAGTTAAACGTTTAGATATTATTTATTGGTCTTAATACAAGTTATATCATAATCATATAATAGTAGTATACAGGGTGTAACATAATATCCCTATAAGCCCGGGGAGGCCGTATTCTACACATCAAGGCGAATAACTTTAGTTAAACGACTTTTTAAATTTCGCCGTTTTTAATTCATGACATGTCACGTAAACATCCTGAAATTCATCAAGAAATGTTCCTAACACAGCATAAGGATGTTACGGTACGTTATGGTACCTTACGTAGGGCTGCCTCACGTTGAATTAGGGGAGTTTCAGGAATTTATCTCGGTATTTCTGAATTTTTACAAGGCATTTCATGAATTCAAAACTTCGAATTTAAAAAAGTCCTAGAACTAAAGTTATTTGCCATGATGTGTAGGGATATAGGGATATTATGTTACACGTAAGATCATATAATGATTCACAAAAAAAGTGATTTAAAAAAAGGTTTTCGTTGAAAAAAAATATTTTTCTCACAAGCTTTCTTAAAATTAGTGATCGGAACGGTGTGCTGATCAAAATGAGTCCAAACACAGCCAGTCTACTAATCAACAGAGGAGTGCCGTTGTCCACCTCCCGTCTCCATCATCAGATCATCTCGCTGTCATTATAATATTGTATTGTCTTCGGGACTTGACAGTTATGCCAAATTTTGGCTCCATCGAACACCAGGAAGTGAGTCAAATTTAACTTCGATTTGATTACAGACACCGAGACAGGTGAAAGTAAACAAAAGCTTGTTATATGATCCAAGCTATCTAAATAACATAATTTTGAAAATTAATATAAATGCAAAGAACCTTTCACAATACCTATCATTGTGCACAAAGCCAATAAACTCGGGCTGAATACAACCTGCAATATGAAATGAAATCAGACAAGAAACGAACGAAAATACTATTTTAAATTAAATCATTGTCGTGTTTAAACGTCTCTTCTAAAATTTTGTTTCAAACATTAACATAATTAAGTGGTTCTCAAAGTTTTCCCATTATAAACTTAGCAAGAAATTTTATTTTTCCCTCAAGTCATGTGCCTTGGTGTGCGCTTGTGTGCACGACACAGCGAATTGGATTTCCCGTAGTGTGCGTAAACCTACTTTAGCTAAGAGAACAGGGAAACCTTGGAGATTCATGAAATATTAATATCAAACGACTGAGAACTTATTCCAAAGGTAATTTAAGCTCATGTTGCTAAACATTATTTTCTACATGTGGAGTTTTATTATAAAAGCTTAATACCTACCAAAATTATCATATATTCCGTGGTAATAATCGTGTTTTAGTATCGGTATAGTTTATTATCGGTTTAGATATGATTTCGCCTTTTTCTTTCTCAAATGACGATACGGAGCTACCGCGTTGATAAACCACTTTTGTTTAGATGCCAGGGGTATGTATTGAACGATGTTTTTTTTAGATTGGTTTATTTAGAAAAATCACAACAAAAGCCAACAATTTTTTTGAACCACAATCTATCCAAATTGCACCTTATTTGCTGCCAGACAAATACTTGCATTTTCTAAAAGTAATTATCTTAAGTACGACCCAAAACGTATTTGCGAAGTCGTTGAATTTTGGATTCGGTGTCGGTATTTATTTCATAACCCGACTGCGGCGAAGCCAAAAAAAATTATGTCCGTCCCTTCGTTACGTCGTCACTACTAAACGGCTGAACCGATTTTGCTAAATGATATGTCAGTAGATTTGTTTATATTGCGCAAGTATCATAGGGTATATCCAAATTATAAAAAAAACATAATGTCGGTTTTTGTGGCGCCAAAATATACGTTTTCAAAAATATGCTTTTAGATAATCATATCATGTTCAGTATCAAAAGAAAGGTTTTTAAAAAATTTGCGTAATTTATTTTCTAACAAATGGTTTCACACTCACAAGCGCTTTCACACTTCTTAGTAAAGGTTTTTCGAAGTTGGGTTTTAGTTTTTTTAACTTTTATCTTGAACAAAGATTTTTTTATAGGAACAATTTCGTATTCATGATATCGTAAATAATATCAATAATAATATCGCTGAATTCATACATACATACATAGATACATACTTAGACACACGCCGTTTACCCCGAAGGGATAGGCAGAGCCTCAATGGGCCGCTTTTCACAGTGGGTTGCAAGTTGCACCATCGTGGAATATAGACGTGAAAAGTGGTGAGCTCATCGCCGCCATTGCTTCCCACGACTGACTCAACTAACACTTTCTTCCAGTAATAATACAGAATAAATAATAGCACAAAATAAATTCCATAATAAGCTAGCAGCCAGGACAAATCTTATACCAACAAATCTTACTAACAAGTCCGGGTAATCCTTTATTTGGCTTTTACAACATCCATGGGAGGAGACGGAGGGGTCTATTTTTCGGCCGGACACACCAGATTATAATTTATAAGTAAATAGGATCTACTTATAAAAGGTTCTTCTGGAAGAACGATATGGAAACTAATTTTTTTCAAATCATGGTGACCATACTTTAATGTTAAAATAATACTACATATTTTCATAACAATTTAAAAAATAACAGAACAAACTATTCCAATGCTTTAAGTTTCAGTCATAACGTCTTCCCTCGATGCCAACTAAGAAATATAGATCCTCGCGAGCAAAACCTGTACTAAATCACTAGCTAGCATTATTACACACACATAATTCCACGATCAGAGCAATTTATTTATCGTAGATAGATAACTTCCCAGAACAATATAACTTGGAGGGAAGAAAAATGAGCCCATTTCAGTGTGTCCGAGCCGTAGATTTCCTAGCATCCGTTGCACGCAGGGGTTTTACAACTGGTGAATAATCAAAGCCGATGTATCAAAATTTTTTGATCTCATTACCAGACCGAAAAAACGATACAAACGTTAAAAACGTCAAAATATACATGCTGTAAAAACGTTCACAAAACATACATGCTGTAAAAACGTTCACAAAATATAGATGCTGTAAAAACGTTCACAAAACATACATGCTGTATAAACGTTCACAAAATATAGATGCTGTAAAAACGTTCACAAAACATACATTCTGTAAAAACGTCAAAATATACATGCTGTAAAAACGTTCACAAAACATACATGCTGTAAAAACGTTCACAAAATATAGATGCTGTAAAAACGTTCACAAAACATACATGCTGTAAAAACGTTCACAAAATATACATGCTGTAAAAACGTTCACAAAACATACATGCTGTAAAAACGTTCACAAAATATAGATGCTGTAAAAACGTTCACAAAATATACATGCTGTAAAAACGTTCACCAAATATACATGCTGTAAAAACGTTCACAAAATATACATGCTGTAAAAACGTTCACAAAATATACATGCTGTAAAAACTTTCACAAAATATACATGCTGTAAAAACGTTCACAAAATATACATGCTGTAAAAACGTTCACAAAATGTACATGCTGTAAAAACGTTCACAAAGTATACATGCTGTAAAAACGTTCACAAAATGTACATGCTGTAAAAACGGTAACAAAATATGCATTCTGTAAAAACGTTAACAAATAAACGTGCTGTAAAAACGTTCACAGGATATACATGCTGTAAAACATGTTGTATTTATAAAAACGTAACAGTGGCGCGTGCAGTGCAATGCCACATAGGGCGCGTCCTAGTGGACGTGACCTATGTGGTAATGCGTTGTTAAAGGCAACGGTTGCTGCTTCACATCAGGTGGACCATCTGCTTATACCGCTTTTTCGATCCCTTGCGATCTTTTTCAATCATATTTCGGTTTCGAAAAGCCGATGATTGCCGAGGCCCATTACATTCGTAGTAGTATGTACTATATTTTAAATTATAGCTTGACAAAATTCTTTAAAATAATTCTTTACGTGAAATATAATAAAAATATAGAATAGCAGTGTAAAATATTTTTTGACTTTGTTGAAATAAGAATATGACTGTCCAAAGTACGACAAGCCCTTATAAGATCGTCCAGTCCGTCTGACCGTCCGTCCATCCCAATCTGTCGCAGCTTCATATATCTTCTACAGTTATGTACCGAAATCTATGAAACCAAGAAGTATAGGGATACTGAAAAGCCATAAAATTAACTTTTTAAGGGTACGTCCCCAAACACGAACAGTGGGGATGAACTTTTATTACTGAGCGCATGCTTTGGTGGTTAAAGAAAGAGGACTTTCGGAATGAGGTGTAGAGTCACACGCCTTTTTGCCCCACGGTTAGGCAGAGGCCTCACAGTTTTTATGTAATAAAAAAAACATCATCTGGTCAGCTTGCCTGTCTCCATAATATTGTATTGTTATTGGAACTTCCCCTATACCACCATGCCTGAAGACGAAAGTCTTCAATCAGTGTGTCCTACCCGTAATGACCTACGGTGCCGAGACGTGGACACTCACGGTGCGCCTGATCCATCAGTTCAAGGTCGCTCAGCGTGCTATGGAACGAGCTATGCTCGGAGTTTCTCTGAGGGATAAAATCCGCAACGAAGTTATCTGACAGAGAACTAAGGTCATCGACATAGCTCAGAGAATTAGCAAGCTGAAATGGCAATGGGCTGGGCATATATGCCGAGGAACCGACAACCGCTGGGGTAAACGTGTTCTAGAGTGGAGACCGCGTCTTGGTAAACGTAGTGTGGGGCGCCCCCTGGCTAGGTGGAGCGACGATCTGCGTAAGGCGGCTGGTAGAAAGTGGATCGGAAGAGCTGGAAGTCGGTCTAAATGGCGCGCATTGGGAGAGGCCTATGTCCAGCAGTGGACTGATACAGGCTGATGATGATGATGATGATTGGAACTTAACAGGTATGCAAAATAACTGGACGTGGCCTGCCCCACCGTGGGAATATAGACGTGGCAAGTGGTGAGCTGATCGCCGCCCTTGATTCCCATGACTGACTCGGCTAACATTTTCTTCCAGTAATAACACATTCCTTAATAAGCTAGCAGCCAGGACAAATCATAAGCCATGTTAGTATTTAAAAAAAAAAGTTTTATGGGGTATACAAGGTTTTTTTATATAGCATCACTTCATTTGTAGTGTCGTTAAAAAGGTTTTGTTAAATGAGGCAGTTTTTCCAACACAGTAATGCAGTAAACTGCCGTGGAAAAGATATCTTCCACGTGACGACCTATGTGGTGCGGCGGGTGTAGGTTTGCCTGCGGTGCAGAAGGTTGCGGGTTCGATTCCCGCCTCGGTACAAATATTTGTGCGATCTGCAGATATTTGTTCAGGGTATTTTCTATATATAATAAAAAATATCTATCTATGTAATATATTGTATTGTATTGTTATTATTGGTGCTTAAGTATATCAGTTGTCTAGAACCCATAACACAAGCTCTGCTTAGCTTGGGGCTATATAATGTTGTGTGAACTTTCTAGCATTATTTGTTTATTTATTTATGATAATCCGATAAGGTAAATAGAATGATCTCTAAAAGATTGACTAGAGACCCACAATATACCAACGTGGTGCGACACGCACTTTGCTGGTTTTTGTAATATGTGTTTAGTTTCAAAGTCATTAAGTACAGTTAACAATTTCTCCTCAGACCGGTTCTTGAGTTACAAAAACTAATACATACTTTATGAGTGGTTATTTTACTAATCAAGACATCATTTAAGTCATGCATGTTCCACTTTAAGGGCTTAGTACCATAGGAAAGGTTGAGAAAGTTAATTCATTCAATAATTACGCGTAATAAAAGAATTTAAAATAAATGTTGTTGCTGCGTGTTTCTTGGTGGTGCCGTGGTATGAATTAATTTTGCAATTTTTTCAAAGATTGTGATGAAATGTGAAAATAATACCATAAGTCTTTACCTATTATGTATTTTTACAATAAAATTTAGCCAGTAACAAAATAATGTATTTCAAAAATTGCTTGGTGTATACACCAATTGCAAAAAAACCTTATTTTTTCTGTAAAAAGAGCGGAGGTTCTCAATTCGTGTGTTTTTAGGGTTCCGTACCGGATCGTAAAACGGAACCATTATAGGATCACTTTGTTGACCGTTTTTCTGTCAATACCCTTTTTCTCAGGAACGCGTCGACCGCCACCATCAAGCTGAAATTCATATCAAATACTGTCTATGTAATGTAATGTAATGTCTACTGTAAATACTGTAATGTCTACTGTCCCTTGGAGCTGTGAACAAAACAAATTACTAAGCCAACGCAATCAAAAGATACAGCCGTTTATGCTGCAAATTTTCGACACTCGCAAGGGAATCAAAACCTACAGGGTACCCACTTCCCGTGAACTCAGAATCTTCAAATTTGGTACGAAGCAACGTCTAAAGATAAAGGAAAAATTGCGAAAAGCATAAATTTTTAGTTACGTCATATAATAAAAATATTTTAAGTAATTTTAAACTTACTACACCTTTCCTCATGATGATTTCATTTAGCAATAAAAATACCATAACTTTTACTTATATACCTACAGGTTTGTACGGAACCCTTGGTGCGCGAGTCCAACTTGCACTTGGCCGGTTTTTTATAGTGATGAGGAATTAACTGTGTTCGATACTATCGATGTATGGGGTAGACAGGAACCTCATTCGAGCTCTGAAATCTCTCTACGAGGATTCCATTTAGCATCGAAAAGGGTGTTAGACAGGGATGTGTAGCGTCACCGTGGGTGTTTAACCTATTCTTGGACAGTGTTTGCGAGATTTGAAAGATAGTGAATGTGGGTTAAGAATGAATGCGTTACTCGTCACATATCTTCTCTACGCCGATGGCCAAGCGTCGGCGGATGAATTACAGGAGATGGTTACAATTATCCATGAGTGTTAGGTAGTTGGAAGTTAGTTTCGGAGATGTGCGCAAACAAACAGACAGACAGAAACTAATTATAAATATCGCTGATTTGTTGGGGACTCTTGTTCAGTCACCCCCTTTCTATTTTTATTACTTTTCTCCAATGTGCAGACACACCTATTAGAGAGAAAGTTAGATAAGATAGTCTCTAATTTTTAGAATAAAACTTTAACTTTTATTACATTTATTTACAGAAAGAATAAAAGGTAACAAAAGGTAAGTACCAAATACCTACAAGGTATCAAGGTTTCAAGGTATGTACAAAATACATATGAAACAGTTGCAAGCGATCTAAAGGTAGCTCAACTGATCCAAATGACTACCAGACGGAAGCGTCCTCAAGATGCTGGCTGCATTGCCACGCTTTATTTAAATAACAAAACACTCAATTCAAAATTTGACGACCTCTGTACCGTGTCGGGCGAGTAGCCGGCTGAGATGCGAAAGGTTGCTGGTCCGATTCCCACTGCGGGACAAACCCGTCCGGGTCCCATTTCGGGTCTGGGTGTTATGGGTACCATGGTTCTCGTAATTCCTGATACCCACGACACAGCGCATCCTAGTGTGGGATCAGGAAAATGTATGTGACTGTTGGGTGTTATGCTGTGTTATTCTCCAATAAAAATCTCAGCGATGAAAACGGGTAAATTATAAAATCTATTTATGAATGGAGCGAACGTGCAATCTTAGAGACCCGCTCACCTAAATCTGCATATTCTTATCGATTGAGGTGAAGGAAATGTTTTACTAGTGCCTTTACCCTACCCGGTGGCGTGTATCCAAACTCGGTGTACAAGTCAACAACAGCACGTGCTGAATATAAGATAAGATAAGATAATTTATTCACTTAGAATAAGATACAACAAATCATAATTCACAAAACAGATGCAACTTATTATTACATGATAAGAAAAATGTGATACTGTATATTTTGCATTAATTTCAAAGATGGTCGTTAGTATATATATATTATTATTTTTATACTACTTGAATGACGGAACAAGCAGATAGCCCACCTGCCCCCCTATTCCCTAACTGAAAGTCACTCGGTGACTAACGTTTGACAGGAAGAATGATTATCAATAAAAATAAATACTATTAAGAATTGTCAATTGATGGTAATTTTACTTGTCAAACGTTGGTCACTGAGTGACTTTCAAGATAGGGAATAGGGGGGCTGATGTTAAGCGGTAACCTCTGCTTATGAACAGAACAACTACCTCATAGGTCACGTCCACCATACGAGTATATGAAATTAAGAGAACTTTGCCTTCGGTGCTGGTTAAAAAACTGTGTTACGGCAAGGTAAATATTACACAGACATTACATACATACATAGACCACGCCTTTTTCCCCGATGGGGTAGGCAGAGCCTCAATGACCCTCTTTTTAGGGTTCCGTAACTAAACATTACGGAACCCTTATAGATTCGTCATGTCTGTCTGTCTGTCTGTCCATGTATGTCACAGCCACTTTTTTCCGAAACTATAAGAGCTAGGCTGTTGAAACTTGGTAAGTAGATGTATTCTGTGAACCGCATTAAGAATTTCACTATAAAATAGAAAAAAAACAGTAAATAATTGGGGTTCCCCATACTTAGAACTGAAACTCAAAAAAAAAACATCAAACCCATACGTGTGGGGTATATATGGATAGGTCTTCAAAAATGATATTGAGGTTTCTAATATATTTTTTTTCTTAACTGAATAGTTTGCGCGAGAGACACTTCCAAAGTGGTAAAAAGTGTGCCCTCCCCCCCATAACTTCTAAAATAAGAGAATGATAAAACTAAAGTACATTACCATGTAAACTTCCATCGAAAATTGGTTTGAACGAGATCTAGTAAGTACTTTTTTTTGAATACGTCATAAATCGTAATCCATCCAAGAACTTTTATATTATGTTACTTGCTGCTACGGAACCCTTCATGGGCGAGTCCGACTCGCACTTGGCCGCTTTTTACAGTTGGTTGCAACATCGTGGAATATAGACGTGACAAGTGGTGAGCTCATCGTCGCCATTGCTTGCCACGACTGACTCGGCTAACGCTTTCATCTAGCAGCCAGGACAAATCTTATACCAACGAATCACCAACAAGTCCGGGTAATCCCTTAGTCGGCTTTTAAGTTATCCACGGGAGGTGACGAAGGGGTATATTCTTAGGCCGGGCACACCACAGCACCATTGTACTGAACTATTCGCTAAACAGTTGTACAAAATCTGTTTTGAGTCAACGCCCTTTACAAGAAAACCCTAGCAAACATACCTAGTGACTATAGAATGGTGAGTTGTTAGGTTTATTGTTTAGTGTGTTGGGTGACCAATATGCGACAGTGGACTTCTATAGGCTGATGATGATGATGAGTATGATGAATATGTTGCGACTTGCGACTCGAGTCGTTCAGCGATGGCTCATAAATAGAGTTTGGATAAGCGCTACCCGGCAGAGTGTATACCAACAACTTACTTTGAACAAACTAAGTTAGTCAACCACTTTTTTTTATTGAATTTTTACAACTTTAAATTACTGTACAACCACATGGCCCACCTGATGCTAAGCGGTACGCTCTGCTTATGAACATTGCCTGTTTTTTTGTTTTTTTTATACAACTTGAAATGACTTAACAAGACATGCACATGGCCTACCTGATGATAAGCGGTAAGCTCTGCTTATCAACATTGCCTTATGTGAAGGTTATGTTAAGGTTATGTTAAGGTTACGTCCACCTTGGACGCGCCCTATTACTCTGCCCCTGCCACCGTGAGAGACAAAGATGAAAAGTCAATGATGCATGTAATTTCACCAACACCCATACCTTTTAAACCGGAACACAGCAATGTGATTCACTACTGCTTTGCGGTAGGTATATGTAGGTACGATGGTAGTACTTCCCCGGACATACATTTTCACAAAAAGGGTGTACTACTACTGAACCTGAATGAATTCAAAATTATGTCTAAAATAATCACATCAAGTATATTTTAACGGGGTATTCTCATACTTTAGAAGATCACCAACATAGCCCCCAGAACTAGCAAGTCGAAGTGGCCATAGCATAGGCAGGCCAAAAGGTTCTCGAGTAGTGACCACGGACTACGCAGTGTGAGAAGGCCCTCCTGTCCACTAGGGACATAAAAAAGGTCGCAGGAAGTGTTTGGATGGAGGTGGTTCAAGACTTTTCATCTTGGAATTCTATTGGGGGAGGCTTTTGTACAGCAGTGGAGTTCACAGGCTGATGATTCTCCTATATTAGGATTGACACTAGTGACAGTGAGTATTTCCTGATGGATCCCTTGAGTTCGATCCCTTGTCCTGATCGATCCCTTATACCTATAATCAGTGACTTTACGTCGCGATCTCGCTAAATTAGAGGCATCATGACGGTCATAGAAAACCCTACGATCCAGGAAACCCTTACTTCCACTGCCTACCAAAAGTCCCTAGGTACTTCGAGGGGTAAATTCAAATTTAGAATCTAGATTCAATCTTTAATTAAATTCTAATAAAGAGAGATAGAACACACGACAGTCACAAATGTTTAGTTGAATTTGTGTGTGACAATAACATGGTACAGCATTCGGATAGGCTTGTTATTGGCACAATTTGGGCACAATTACGATAGAGCCACATAGTGAACCATTTTGACGACACGCAATATCCAGAGTCCTGTTACCTACCTTCATTGTGTAATCACTAGACTGGTAGATTTAATGGAAATTTAATTAAAACCTATACTCCGAAGCACACGATAGTTTGTGAAACAAAATAATTACTCTCCCGACAAACCACAGAGTTGTTATTATCATCATGCACTTAATTAATAAGTTGTTGTCCGGGACAGCATTGACTTGCACAATGGGATAGGACGGGCCCCTCCCTCATCCCCGGAACGGCTGGAATGCCCATTGTCCCGCGCCGGTATGATGTACCAGACCTGTGCCACTTCAGATTGGCTTTCCATTAGCATTATTTATAACGCCTAGCATTTAGAATAGATGCTAAGCATATGAACCGGCAAAAAAATATTGTGCCCTGTACCGTGCCTGATTCAGGATTCGCTCACAAGCTGTTTTAGTGAAATCAATAAAATTACAAATTCCAGTTTGATTACGGGAGGTAAATTTAATTAATTTAGGTTTTATTAATAAAGGTTCTTTGGTTGAAGAACTTGGACCCTCCTTGGGATTTAGTTTAATGCCTTTTTATTATTAGCATAGGGTTCACGCGGAACAACACATAATCTGTGAAAATATCAACTGGCGACCTCTTGCAGCTGCCGAGATATACCGTGTGAGAGTATACAGACAGACAGACAGACAGACAGACGATGGCGTAGGCTTAGAAATAGTGTCCACTAATTTGTCACCCTTTGGGTACGGAACAAACAACTAGTCAGTCTGAGTGAGAATTCTGTAGATTAACACTATGGCTTCTTCCGTGGATTGGTTATGCCGAGTATCGCCAGCCACTTAAATCGATAGATGCGTTACCGGCAGAGCCGAGTTTAGGTCGAACTAGTTTAGCCTAGGCAATGTCAGGTTGACTTTATAAGAAAATTCATTCTTCCGGCTTGAATAATATTGCCTAGGCTTAACTGTTTTGAGTAATATATAATTATTTATTTACAGAAACAATAGTACAACTAATACATGTAGTAGGTAAGTATATACAAATGGATCAATTGAGCTATCTTTAGATCGTTGCAAACGATCAACTCAACTTAATCAACTGATCCAAATTACTACCCGACGGAAGCGTCCCTGAGATGCTGACTGCATTGTCACGCTGAATGGCAATACTGATGCGTTGAGTCAAATAAGAGCCATCTCTCAGGCCTTGCCTCGCTTTGACCAGACGCCCTAAAATACTTTTGATATCGCGAAGGTCCCCGGTAACCCACGGACCCAGAGTCTCGACCCCGAAAGCTCTGTCGAGACTTGCATATTTGCGCCTTTTGAGATCCTCTGCCGAATCGGCCACACACCGGCCCGAGCTCTGATGTCCCTGGCAGATGAGATGGTGCAAGGGCATCATCATTTGAATAGGGCAGTATAAGATTTTGGGTCGCTTAATTCAAATTCAATTCAAAATCTTTATTTCAGGCTTACTGAGAAATTACAGGCACATGAGACTTTTCATCTATGCCTCAGGGTGGCGGGCGCAGTGCAATGCCACATAGGGTGCGTCGTAGGTGGACGTGACCTATGAGGTAATGCACTGTTCATAGGCAGAGGTTACCGCTTAACATCAGGTGGGCCTCTTGATTGTTCCATCATCCAAGTAGTCTAAAAAAAAATGCACTAAACCTAAACAGTAAGCCCATATCAACATAAATACCTTAGAAACTAACATACCTACATACATAATAGATAAAAACACTATATTTATAACTTAATCTAACACACGTGTAATCGCCGACGCGTCGCGGCCCGGGGATCACGTGACAGGCGGCCCTTGAACCGCCGGAACTTCACCCCTTTCGGCCAGAAGTCAGGGCTCAAGTAAGTCTTCACATTTTCCTCAGGGACCCTCACCATAAATGAGCTAAAGCTCACATTATGACAACTTAATGACCCTCAATCCCACTACGGCTTTCTTCCAGATGTACTCCACCACCTCTGCGGCCTTCACGTCGAAGTAGACGCGGGTCACGTAGATCTGCGTAGTGGGTACATCCGCTCAGTAGTGATGCTCACTGGATATATGACTACCACACTGGTTCAGGCTAGAAGGCTTCTGTTTCTTCATTATCACCTCGATAAAGCCATCTGCATCACAGGGCTCCTTCCTTGGAACCCTAGCGGTTGAAATCTGACCGAAATCTAAATCATGTGGTTTGATTGTGGTTGGTCCATCTCACGCTTTGAAATAACACTCGATGACTATTATTCAAAGCACATTATTCAAGTGGTACTGCAGTCGAATGACCGGCAACAAACGAAGTTGTGAGCGTAGCGAGCCGCTGATCAAAATGGAACGATGGTCGAGTGAGAGTAGTGTAGCGATGGGGCGATGTGCGAACTTTCTGGCAGATTACTAAGATTGAAATCTCATTATTATAAAACAATTTATTATGCCAATGACAACAATGTTTGGCAAAAGTAATAGGCAGAAATATGAATTTTCTAATCAGGACGAACTGATATTGCCTAGGCTAATCTAAGGGATCTTAACACGCTAGACTTAACTATAGTTTGACCTAGGCAGAACTAGTTCGACCTGAAATTGTATTTTGCCACAGCATTCGTCAGCGTGCATCATCAACGGCGAATTTAATATGCGAGCTTTCAGTTAACAAGGACTTTATAAAATGAAATGCATTCAATACGTTTTTGTACCTATATTTTTTGTACAGAGCTATTATAATGAAGAGATGAATTGTATGACGTGCTCTTTTCACAAATGTTTTCGTATGATAATGATGGTTGGAAAAAACTCAACTTCGTCGCGTGCCACTACTCAAATAAATATAAGAATTAAAGTCCTGACTGACTGATAGACAACAGCTTATAGGGCTGGTTCCAGAAACTTGTAATTTGGAGGTGTGCCTATCAGGTTGTATTAAGTGTACTAAGCAACGAATCTGGAAAACTTGCCTGCACGGTCAAGAAGGGCTTTAATGTAAAATAAAAATGTTCTGTATTTCGGAAATCGTTGGTAGTAGTCACCTAAAATACTGAGGCTCTGCCTAACCTTTCGGGAAAAACAGCATGTGTCTATGCATGTATGTACGTATTATTTATGTAAATAAATATATAGTACCGGTACGACCAGTACGGGTTTTTTTTTAAATCTTGTTTGCTAATTGAAACCCTTGTGTTTAGTACTCTTACAATCTCTAATGCCCGACTTTAGCCAGAATTGTCATTTGAATTTTTGAAATTCGAATTCATTCTCTCATTCGCTCTCGCTCCGCAAATAATTCAATATTCTGTGACTGACACAGATTAACGAAAAGGGTATAATAGGTAGTTAAATAAAAATGTTTCGCAACGCGTTTTCCCAGAGATGAGACCTAGCTAGATAAATTTTTCACCCTCATATAGCAAATCATTAAGAGCCGTTTTCGAGAATGTGAGTATAAATATACAATTTCTTGCTCGTTTAATAGTATAGGATACATATAAATATACAAATATTTATTTGTTCATTAAACTTAACCTAGGATACAATAACATTGGTGGGGTGGGAACTATTTTAAGTAAGAAAAATACCTGTGTTATCTAAATATATACATACATAGAAAGAAACACGCCTTTTTCCCCGAAAGGGTAGGCAGAGCCTCAATGGGCCTTATAATACAATAAACAATTTGTACACCCACGGTCTGGCCAAATCCATTCAGAGTGTACAGCGGTTTCAATATCTCTATCTCTGTAAAGCTGGTATTCTCAGATTGGATTTCAGAGTTTCCAATCCCTTTATTACGCTCGTATGTTATGGCTTTATGTTCAATTTATAAATGTTTTTTATTTTATGTTTCTTTTTTTTCCTCGCAATATTGGTCTGCAACCTGTTTAGAACAAACATAACTAATACGAGGCCCTTCCCGGGTCTAATCTCACTTAGAAAATTACTACATAAAAATAAAAACCTTTATAAATTGAACATAAAGCCATAACATACGAGCGTAACAAAGACATAAAAGCTCTATTTAGGTACTTTCACGAAGACAAACGAGCATCGACCAATCATGTTTTGAAGAGATGACAAACTGAGACGCGCGCGTCGCGTCGTGTCGCTCGGAGAAATGTGTCGTGACGACGCATTCTGGTACGTAACGTAACACATTATTGTACGCATAGTTGCATTATAATGTAGTGGAGTTATTAGTGGTTGGATCGAGAGGCTCACGGAGCGAGCGCGGCTGTCAAGGCCAACTGAGGTCACTCCTCCGACGCTCTCCGCGCCACGGTACCAGGGACCGGTTCTACAATTTTTAGTCTCTTTTTATTTTCATTTTTGTATACACAGCGCTGAGACTAAACAATGTTTATACGAGTCAACATGGAATTAACTTTTATTGCATACGACTGAAATAATTTAAAACACGCTTCTAAACTTATTTAAACGGAGACACGTATAGTATTTTTATGTCAGTTAAATTGTTTTGAAGTTATCTTGGCAAATCACATCAGTGTTTTAAACGAGGTATAAGTAACATATAATATAAAACATATTTTCTAAGTCCATATTAGAGTAGGCTAAACATTTACCGATCTTATCTAATAGCTATTAAATAAATTCGGCCAAGTCGATCCGGGCCCGTGCACTGAGGGTTTCGTTCAAAATCACATCTGAACTGAATTTTCAGTTTTGTATTTTGAATTTTCAGCAAGAATTAAAAATTATAATTTATAAATGAGATAACAAAGACCTTCCATGACGTCAGATGAGGTTGCGGTTGTTGGTTAGTTTTTTTTTTAAATTGAAGAAGTTTCCAAATTATTTAGGTAATTTCTAATAGATTTGGGCAACCAAATTCTACAAAAAAATCGTTTAATATGTTATAGCAGTATTAGTTGCTAAGAAACACACTGCGAACAGACGAACAGACAGATCGTAAAGTCTCATCATAAGGGTTTCTTTTTTACCTTTTTGGTAACGAACCCATAAAATATAAACATTTTATAAATTCCTACACTGTATATTTATGATAGTTACTAGGTTTGTTTACCTTCACAGAAAGTTTGTTTTTTCTCCAATGTTTGATGGCCGCCAGATGGCGCGAGTATTCCTAGTCTTTATGCTGTAGATACTGTAGTATAGTTTAATTCCATAATAGCTATAAACAGGCACCCTCGTCTATGGAATTTTTACACACACACTTACTCTTAATAGCTTCACAATTTACACAAATTAAGATTCTTGCGGTATTTTACAATTTGAAGAGCTCGTCAATAGAGAGTTAGTAGCGAGGTATATAGCACTAAATAGTTTCTGTTGAATACTGATCCTCGGTATTTATTAGGAACAAGGCCCTACAACTAACAGGCACTGATAAGATGACGCATTGGTAATTTTGGTGGCAGGGTTCTACATTTTCTCATTCATTACAAAACACATTAAAGTGATATTTGATGACCTGATTCTTCTTATCACTGACTTTTTTTTAGTAGTAGCTTTTCTTACTTATTTTAACTTTTCTAACTTTTTTCTTAACTTTTTTTTTAACTTTTCTAGCTGAGAAAAAATAATCAAAGAGATCTCTGATAAAACAGAGATTTACATTTTACAGGCAAACGGGACTAATTTAAGCCTCAACATTTTCTAGGTAGATGTATGCAAACACACACTTCCGTATTATAATAGGTTTTCTTACAATTAATCGTAGTTATTAATTTAAATTTAAAAAAAAATGTTTTGGCTTATACGACCTTATACGAAATCCTATACTTTCGTACAGGATTTCGTTCGAAATAATAGTTTATCACTCCATCGCCTACCTTTCATAGGCAGAGGGTACCGCTTAACATCAGGTGGGCCCTTCGATCACAGAACTGTGATCAATCCATCGCCTACCTTTCATAGGCAAAGGGTACCGCTTAACATCAGGTGGGCCCTTCGATCCAAGATACAAAACTGTGATCAATCCATCGCCTACCTTTCATAGGCAGATTGTACCGCTTAACATCAGGTGAGCCCTGCGATCACAGATACAGAACTGTGATCAATCCATCGCCTACCTTTCATAGGCAGAGGGTACCGCTTAACATCAGGTGGGCCCTTCGATCACAGATACAGAACTGTGATCAATCCATCGCCTACCTTTCATAGGCAGAGGGTACCGCTTAACATCAGGTGGGCCCTGCGATCACAGATACAGAACTGTGATCAATCCATCGCCTACCTTTCATAGGCAGAGGGTACCGCTTAACATCAGGTGGGCCCTTCGATCACAGATACAGAACTGTGATCAATCCATCGCCTACCTTTCATAGGCAGAGGGTACCGCTTAACATCAGGTGGGCCCTTCGATCACAGATACAGAACTGTGATCAATCTATCGCCTACCTTTCATAGGCAGAGGGTACCGCTTAACATCAGGTGGGCCCTTCGATCACAGATACAGAACTGTGATCAATCCATCGCCTACCTTTCATAGGCAGAGGGTACCGCTTAACATCAGGTGGGCCCTTCGATCACAGATAAAGAACTGTGATCAATCCATCGCCTACCTTTCATAGGCAGAGGGTACCGCTTAACATCAGGTGGGCCCTTCGATCACAGATACAGAACTGTGATCAATCCATCGCCTACCTTTCATAGGCAGAGGGTACCGCTTAACATCAGGTGGGCCCTTCGATCACAGATACAGAACTGTGATCAATCCATCGCCTACCTTTCATAGGCAGATTGTACCGCTTAACATCAGGTGAGCCCTGCGATCACAGATACAGAACTGTGATCAATCCATCGCCTACCTTTCATAGGCAGAGGGTACCGCTTAACATCAGGTGGGCCCTTCGATCACAGATACAGAACTGTGATCAATCCATCGCCTACCTTTCATAGGCAGAGGGTACCGCTTAACATCAGGTGGGCCCTTCGATCACAGATACAGAACTGTGATCAATCCATCGCCTACCTTTCATAGGCAGAGGGTACCGCTTAACATCAGGTGGGCCCTTCGATCACAGATACAGAACTGTGATCAATCCATCGCCTACCTTTCATAGGCAGAGGGTACCGCTTAACATCAGGTGGGCCCTTCGATCACAGATACAGAACTGTGATCAATCCATCGCCTACCTTTCATAGGCAGATTGTACCGCTTAACATCAGGTGAGCCCTGCGATCACAGATACAGAACTGTGATCAATCCATCGCCTACCTTTCATAGGCAGAGGGTACCGCTTAACATCAGGTGGGCCCTTCGATCACAGATACAGAACTGTGATCAATCCATCGCCTACCATTCATAGGCAGAGGGTACCGCTTAACATCAGGTGAGCCCTGCGATCACAGATACAGAACTGTGATCAATCCATCGCCTACCTTTCATAGGCAGAGGGTACCGCTTAACATCAGGTGGGCCCTTCGATCACAGATACAGAACTGTGATCAATCCATCGCCTACCTTTCGTAGGCAGAGGGTACCGCTTAACATCAGGTGAGCCCTGCGATCACAGATATAGAACTGTGATCAATCCATCGCCTACCTTTCATAGGCAGAGGGTACCGCTTAACATCAGGTGGGCCCTTCGATCACAGATACAGAACTGTGATCAATCCATCGCCTACCTTTCATAGGCAGAGGGTACCGCTTAACATCAGGTGGGCCCTTCGATCACAGATACAGAACTGTGATCAATCCATCACCTACCTTTCATAGGCAGAGGGTACCGCTTAACATCAGGTGAGCCCTGCGATCACAGAACTGTGATCGCAGGGTGGGCCATCTGCATGACCTAACATACCAAGTTGTATAAAAAAAAACCTACACCTACCTCAGAAACAAATACTGGCCAAAATTCAAAACAAAAGACAACGCATGCGTACACAAAAAAACAGTTGCATTAAAACAATGTTGCCAGTGATGACTTACAGCACCGCGACGTGGCCGCTAACTATTGGCCGCATACGAAAGCTCAAAGTTGCGCAGCGGGCTATGGAGAGAGCTATGCTCGGAGTTTCACTAGGTACGTGATAGAATCCGAAATGAGGAGATCCGTAGAAGAACCAAGGTCACCGACATAGCTCTCAGAATTAGCTAGCCGAAGTGGCAATGGACAGGTCATATAGCTCGCAGAACTAAAATGCGGAATAAAGTATCTCGAGTGGCAAACACAAAAGGGACCACGCGATAGAGGAAGGCCTCAAAGACCAAAGTCATTATAAAGGACGCAGGAAAGCGGTGAATGGAGGCGGCTCACTGTTCATCGTGGCATAATATGGGATGTCAGACTTATATGGGCTGATGATGATGATGATGATGAATAAAATAATTGAAGAACAATTCGGTGATCAAATAAATACAAATTTCCAAACAAATGCCCGCTTAAAATATTTCACTGATAAAACTTGAACCAGGTAAACGATGTTAAATAGTTATGAGTCATTTAATTGCCACTGTAACATTGTTTTATGGAAGGTATTCATGCTTCGCTAGGTTTGTGTATCACTTAAATAGCGTCCAAGCGTTGAAAACACGGGAGAAATATCAGCAAACTGAAGAACAATGGCGTATTATGTGGTAATATTAGAAATATATTCGTTTACTTATGCGTGGAAAAAGTATCTAAACAAATCGCAGCATTGTTTTAATATAGTTGACGCAGGGTTGAAGCGGCCCATACATATGGATATATTCCATAATAGGTGCCTCTGCTTATGTTTTCTATTTTTATTCTGAACAAAATCATCATTTAATCCCTAAGTTATGGAATCCGATTTTCATCGTATACCATCTATAGTTATATTCTTAAAAGCCTTATTTACATACCTAATATGCTTGCCGCAATTCGGTCCTAGTATTAACAGCCTTTTTTCACTTTGAATATCCTGATATTTTTATATCTTATCCTAGTTTGGGACAGAAAGGACCGTGGCTGCAGCCATCTTAGTGAGATCTCTTCTGCGTCATCTACTTCGGTAGAAAGTTGAATTAAACCGGGTGTTTCTCTAAGGTTCTGTGGGTCTTTAGGTGTGGTCACCTCCGAGGCTTCGAACGAGTAGTTTGTCGGGGTCATAACCTGTTTGCGACCCCTCCCGACGGGACGAGGCTCAGCTTGGATGTACTCTAGTGACCTGAGCTCTGACTTATGAACAGTTGAAAACAACATTCTGTCCGTATGCGACAGGTGAAATAAATTCAAGCTCTCTTTGAACAATGATTTTTTTGTCTTGTTTATTTAAATTAAGATAATAACTTTATTATAATATAATGAATCGACAAATAAATTATCTGACCTAATTTACTAATTCTACCCAGTGTAGCAATCGACGTCTTCGTAACGATACATTTGAGTGTTATTTAATTTAAAATTACTTCAAAAATCCTCTGCTCCAATCCCTCCCTAAATTATATATGACCTGGCTTCACATTTACCTACTTAGGTAGAGATAGAGTCATAGCCACGACGGAGGGTGTATAAAATTCAAATCGTCTGGAATGGTCGATCGGAGTCTGTTTGCGTAGGGTATTTGATTTGTTGAAATGACGTCGTGGACGTGTTGTATTTATTGGGCAGTGTTCCCTGGGCCGTGGATATTGTTAAGGCACACAATGCCAGTGCAGCGGCCGTTGTGCCTTGTGAAATGTTGCGCGACTACTTTTTTCGTCTGGATTCTATACTCACGATACTCGTTTTTTAAGCCGCGAGCCCGAGATGTACAGGTTTGTCTGTTTAAAATTTATTAACAACGAGAAACAATTTAAAAGCTTTTCTGTAGATGGCCCGATTCATGATGAATGGGAATTTACTATGCCTATTATTATTTATTGCCGTGTTCGCAGTATTATGCTTCTATATATCTATATAGTGTTTATATCTCTTTGATAGCGTAATGCAACTGTTTTTAGGGTTTCGTAACTTAAAATAAATAAACGTACCTACCTACACCCATACACGATTACTTTGTGCAGGATCTTTTTCACAGGTAAGGCTGTATTTATTAGGATACTAGCATTTTCCCCGCGGCTTCGCATGCGTGGTGTTGCCTCGCTCCTAGAAGTTTCAGCATTGCCAAAAGGGATAAGTCTGAAAGAGAGGTTTTTTAAAATTTATTTAAAAGGCTTTATTACCATACAACGTTGCACCTCTCGTTTTCAGGGTAGCAACTTTAAAACGGAAGGCGCAAATTTGTATGCCTACAAACACTTGTGACAAAAAAATTACATGGTATAGACATCTGATATATAAAAGGCAATGTTCTGACTGACTGACTGAACGAGTGACAACGCGGCGTCACAACAACACTGCGTGGTTGCGGCAGACCACGCAGAAGATGGCGCGATGAAATGGACACTTTTAACAAAGATCAAACACAAGATCGTAGTAAATTGAGGGAGGCCTTTTGGCTTATTGGGCAAAGGCCTAATTAGGCTAACAGTATCAGTATGAATATATTATATATAGGCCAAAATAACAGTATACAGAAGCCTCAGGGCGTGATTCCTACTCGCATTTATATGGACAAATGCGAGTTTAAATAAGTATGAGTATTTTTAATTTTTTTGAAATGTCAAGACATTATTTTTTTTATACTACTTGAATGACGGAACAAGCGTATGGCCCACCTGATATTAAGCGGTAACCTCTGCCTATGAACAGTGCATTACCTCTTAGGTCACGTCCACCTAGGACGCGCCCTATGTGGCATTGCACTGTGCCCGCCACCCTGAGACATAAAGATGAAAAATCTCATGTGCCTGTAATTTCACCTGCACGCTTACCCTTCAAACCGGAACACAGCAATGCGAAAATAGGCAGAAATAGGTATGGTGGTAGTACTTCCCCGGACGAACTCTTTTACAAAAAAGCTCTACTACTACTAAGAATGTACTTAAATGTGTAAATTATATTAATACAAGTACCTAATCCAGAATCAAACAAGAAATATAATCTCTACCACAAACACGAAGTCTTGGGCACAACATTCTCTCTATATAATTATAGGTTTTCATTACATCGAGGCCGAGTAACGAGTTGATCGAAAAATATGACTTTAATATTGTAAACGGCGTATTTATAGGTCTAGTTTTTATCCATTAAATAGACATTGTATAAGTATGGTAATGTATACTTTATTGATAAATATCAACTAACAGGCTTTTTACCACAATCTACGCTGTAGTTGGTATTGGCGAAGCTTTCAAAAATTAGTTTTTGTTTAAAAACATATCTTACTCAACAATCTTTTAAGAAATAAGTGATCGGAACAACATGCGTGCGCTGATTAAAATGAGCCCAAACACTGGCAGGCTACTATGTTAATCATCAAGGAGTTCCATTTTCTATATCATCAGGTCCCATAATATTGATGACACGTATGCCATATTTTAGCTCAATCGGACATCGGGAAGTGGCCAAAAATTCGATCGCTAGTTTTATCCCCCACAGACAGACAGTCAGTTCCGTTGTCCACCTTCTGTCTCCGTCATCAGATCAGCTCACTGTCACCATAACACTGTCACTATTTGGTAAAAACTTCAAGTTAATATTTTTGGCGTTCCTAAAAAAAGGGGCTTACAGTCAGACAGACGGACAACAATGTTATCCTTTGGATCCCTGTTTTCCTGTAGAGGTATATACGAAACCCTGAAAAGACTATTGACTAACTAAAACTTTGACTAAAAATATTTTTTAAGATCAATAAATCTGTTTTTAATATTGAGACGAAGTGCCTACTTAAAATGAATTAATTGAAATTAAATTGTATAAGAGACTACTAAAATCACAACATCGTCAAAGAATGTAAATAAAAACATAATTAATTACAAAACAAAAAGCTCTTAAAAGCTTTCCTTCCCAAACCCAGTAGGGTTGGGGTGGCACCCCTCGGTTATGAACCATAGGTACCGTCTGGGCTAGATATTATTCTGAATGTATGGTCCTAATTATGAATGTTTTATACACAAAAATGGTTTCTAGGTAGATAATAGCATTTGGTGCCGTACCGACTAGAAAAACATCAGGTACAATTACCGTAGAATATAAAAACTCGTTTAAAAATAAACCCCTCTGTCTCCTCCCGTGTTTATCGTTAAAGTCGACTGAGGAATTAAACCAGGGGATGGCTGGGCAGCAGCATCCACCTGAGTACTCAACACTAATACTGCGATCAGAGTCTGTAATCTGCAAAAACAAGCAACTACATGGCCGCGTGGTGTACTCTACATGGTTCTCAATGTGTCCGCTAGGGGCGCTTTACGGTTTTTCCATACTGAAATCCGTGTAGTGTACACCACACGCCCGTGTAGCTTGTTACATTTGCAGACTCGAGGCTCTGTCTGATGCCTCTTCAAATAGGAGACGTGTTCAGGCTGATGATGGTGATGAAAAACATTATTTTATGTCGTACATAATTGATTTCTAAGTAGGACTACAACCTCGACATTTAAGAGAAGGTACCTGTGAGTTCCAGTAAATGTCAGAGTACCTACTTATTGTGACCGATTGTACTGTCAAAAAGATTGGCCCATTGTGAGATGTTTGATGATTATTGAGACTTTATTTTGTTTTAAAACTACCTTTTCTTTTAAGTAACAGTTTCAGGACATCACTAACAAAATCCAACTTAATATTATAAATGTCATAGTTACGATGTTTGTATGTTTGTTACTCAATCACGCCGAAACGGCTGAACCGATTTCGGTGAAATTTGGTATACACATAGATTATGATCTGGATTGTGCTATGGCTACTTTTTATCCCAGTAAAACGCGAGCGAAGCTGCGGGCGAACTATACTATTTCTGATCTCTCACTAGGATTTCCTGTGTCGTGGTTATCAGGAAATACGAGTACCATGGTACACACCCAGAACCTGTGCAAATAACTGCAGATCATACAAATATTTGTCCTGCAGCGGGAAGCGAACCCGCAACCTCACGCAACTCAGCTGCCTACTCGCCTGCCGCGCCACAAAGGTTGTCAAAATTACAAACTTATTTTGAGGTAACGACTAAAATACAATTATTTTTGAAAATGTTTAAACTATTAAGATATTTTGTGTTCCTGGTTTTGATTGAGATTGTTAGTATACACTACCTATAATCGTATATCTAGGTAACGATAGGTAAAGCTAGGTAATCGTGGAACTGCTTTAGAGGTTATTCCAAAACGAGCCGATCACGTAATTGATACAGGGAGACGCCCATTCGACACGAGCCATTCGCGTGTTCAGAGGCAAAGTTGCCAATCTTCTACATTGATTTTTAATTCTCGGCTCATTCCAAGGATACAGCAATTTCATGAAAATCAACAAGATATTCTTCTTACCAAAAAGCTACAGACGTAATCAATCCCAAAGTAATATTAAATTAAATTTAGGTTATGTTTGTTTGAAATTTTTTGGTTGTAAATTGGAGTAAAATGAAGGAGCGTCCCGAGCCGGGACGGAGCGAGTGGAGAATAACACATGGGGTGCAGCGGAGGGTGCGGGCGGCCCACTGAAAAGTGCGCGGGTGGGGCTGAACAAACTCGCGGGGACATGCAACGAGAGACACACACTTTCCTCAACATTTTTGTTTCATTCTTTTTTTAGGATTTTGTATGCTTTTTACAATTTGCTTATTACTTTTCACTAGAAACGGGATATTTACCATGAAGTAACCATAACCATGATTGTTTCAAAAGTTAATCTGCTTATTTTTTATATTTGTATTTAAATTCTAGCAACGAAAAAAAGGAAGTGTGTGGAAGGAAGAGGGTATCGTTTTAACCGAAAAAACGAAGCCAAATGTCACAGGTTTCTCATATTCATTTTGATCAAAAACATTAAACTCTAGAAGCAACTGAACGCCTTAACAATATAACTTTTCTTTAACATTGCACCTTTCACGAAACACCAAGATATTTACAAAAACTGTTTTCTACAAAATACAAAAATAAAACTGCAATTTTCAAAAGAGGTAACGCTCTATTAAAATATCTTTGTTGTTAAAACAAAACTAACAATAGCGCGGCTAAACTACTTGTTTTAACACAATATAGATAACAGTGCAATAGAAAGTGTGTCACATTCACGTTCCAATGAAGACGCATCCGGTCGTAAATCTTACGTAAAGTATTCGCGATAATTAAAAAAACATTCATAAATACAAGAGAAAAATTGGTGCCGCGGTTGAAAGTCCCTCCAGCATGTACTCTCAAATAGGGGAACAAGCATTTTAGCATTACCCCCGTGCACAACTCTTCCCGCGGGGAGGGGGCGGGCCCACGGCGACGTAAAAATCAATATGCTGGAGTTGTTAAATCACGCTTATAAACGAGCACTCGTCTTCGTTTCATTCCTGAAATTGCTCAGTATACAAGTATATAGTTTCATTAAACATCCGTGTAGACAGGCAGACTAGTGACGTACTCCAAGCTAATTGGCTGACAGAACTTGGACTTGTTGTAAAGGCGTAGTAGCGACGACTTGTCGGACTGAATATATCGTTGACCGCTATTTTCGACGTAAGAAGCTGACAACAGCCAAATTCTGTAACTACCTATATAGCTCATTCATAGAAAGTGACAGAATAGCGCTCGTGAAATAAAAAGTTACCGAAAATCACAAAACACAATATTTAAACAAATATTTGATACGTAATCTAAAACACAAATTATAATAATATTATTTGTTATTCTTCATATTTTTATCAAAATACGTTGATAAGTAATACATATATTTACGTAAGAAGCTCATTTTAAAGGTTAGTTCACGATTATTTTTATCGAGAAAGTTTATCGATAAACTTGAAATACTCCCTTGGAAATGATGAATACATTTTTTTTTCGCTCCCCTTGAACTATGTAGATTTTGTTAAAAATACGTTAAAAGGAAGACAATTTGACTCTTGTTGCCGTTTTAACTAATACAATAATAAATACAATAAATTGATGCCTTTCGCGTGTCGTTATCATAAGACAACCGCCGGCGCCGCTTCGTCACGTCTGTTTGACAGCAGAGATGCGTTCACCAAATATATAGACATCTTCATAAGTCGTTGGACGTCCACTGATGGACGACGTTTCCCATTGGACAAGCCATTTGCCGTACCATCGCGCTTGGCAGGCGGATTGATGATCGCAGTATTGGGGTTGAAAACTCAGGTGGATGGCGCTGCCCACAGCCGTCATCCACGGGAGGATATGGAGGGGTCTATGCTAAGGTACACCATAGCTAAATATTTATACAGTGTTAAGGGAAAGTCTAGACGCAGAGCACCTGTCGGAGTAGCCGAATCACCTAATATTCCAGTTTTCCTAATATACAGACTAAATTAAAAAGTATTTAAAACTAAAATAAACATAATTTTCCCAAACATTTTCTTACCTACACTTAAGGGACTTTTTCAATAAGAGCACAGATGCTGTGGGCAGTGAACTAGTGACTCTAACTTCCAGACCAGCATTTTGCGCCAACCGCAGGCAGAAATCTTCATACAAAAAAAAGATTTTATTGAATATGTCATAAAACATAGATGATTTTACAAAACCTCTACTGTAAACCCTCGGCTGTGTTGTATTGATTTTATTTATCAATTTTTTTACCCAATTATAATATTGCTCCATTTTAATAAACCATCGCATCTAGCCAAACGTTAGAGGTAACTTTGGGATTTTTTTCTATTGACAAAATAATGTCCTATCGTGTTTCTGGTACAGTGATCCCTCGGAATTATAATGTAGTATCCATGCATATTTATAATTTGTATATTGTACTAGCTTTAGTCAGTTACAAATCAAATCTAAGATTGGTAATTTTGCGTTACATATACCCCATCAAATGCAGAAAATCGCGCAACAACCATGTACCTGATAGGGCACTCCTAGGGCCGCTATACCCGCTTATTAATGGTTCTTTTCTCAGTAGTTCTATTAACAGTTAAATTGATTTAACTGCTGAGACTTTTCAGTCTCATTCGTTCAATTAATTAATTTGATTGAACTTCTTCTTCGTCGTAGTGTTCATTATTAAAGGTCGTGCTCGTCCTGAAAGGAGTTTGTAGAGATACTGTCGAGCTTCTTCCACGCTGTTCAATCCTCTACATGTCTCAGGGCAGCGGTGATAGGGAGGCCAGTGGGTGCCTTGACTTGATAAGCCCAGCGACTAGGTGATCGGCTGCGTGGTCTTTTTCCATTCACTTTTCCCACTAAACCAGTTTTTCAAGGTTATCTCTGGCTGTCTTCGGGCTATGTGTCCAAAATAACTGAGAACTCGCTGGTAGCAGATGGTGGAGAGTCTGGTCTTGATGGCCAGTTGGTCAAGTATAGCCAGTTGGTCAAGTATGGCCAGTTGGTCAAGTATGGACTTATTGGTTCTTTTCGCAGCATTCTCCTCCAGCATCACGTCTCGAAAGCGTCTACCTTTTTCCTATCAACCGCTCGGAACGTCCATGACTCGAAGCCATACTTGATTGAACTACTGATACCCAAAAGTTTCAGTGGTTCAATTGCTGTAATATTGTCAGTTTTTAAAATTGATGACAGTACTGTCAATTTTTGACAGCTCTCGGAATTTTTCGACTTGAGGACTAATGGAGGACTTTTTCAAGGTTATCTCTGGCTGTCTTCGGGCTATGTGTCCAAAATAACTGAGAACTCGCTGGTAGCAGATGGTGGAGAGTCTGGTCTTGATGGCCAGTTGGTCAAGTATAGCCAGTTGGTCAAGTATGGCCAGTTGGTCAAGTATGGACTTATTGGTTCTTTTCGCAGCATTCTCCTCCAGCATCACGTCTCGAAAGCGTCTACCTTTTTCCTATCAACCGCTCGGAACGTCCATGACTCGAAGCCATACTTGATTGAACTACTGATACCCAAAAGTTTCAGTGGTTCAATTGCTGTAATTTTGTCAGTTTTGAAAATTGATGACAGTACTGTCAATTTTTGACAGCTCTCGGAATTTGTCGACTTGAGGACTAATGGGATACCTTTTATCTTCCATAAAAGAGTAGTTCTTTTATCGAAGCCTTTTATAGACATACTTCTGTTTCTGTACTCTCCAATAGTCTGTGATATAAATAAATTAGAAAAAAAAATAAGCTTTAATAAATTACCTCCGCTGTTTTGAAAAGTTAGGAAAAGGTCTTTTATCTGTACATTCAGCAGTTTCTCATGGTAATGTAGAACTTAATGAATCAGACAAAATACAACTACCTACTAGGTGTTGATTATCGCACAGGAGCAACCCTTTGATCTCATTTATCGAGCGAGCGGAATTAATTACAAAAGGTCAACCGGGAAACAATAGCTGCCAGTCTCGTTCATTAACGTACATACAAGATATAAAACCATCATAAAACAATACCATTTTTTTTTAAATTAAACTAACTTTAGTGAGGTCAGTGAACTTTAAGAGCTACAAAACAGGAAGATCAAACCGAATCTTGTTACAAAAAAATTAAAGTCCCACAACTCGATTCGGACTCACATCGCTTAACCGAAATAAGGGGATAACAATAAAAACATACAGTTAAAGAATTGGGGAGAATATATTGATTTAGGTCGATTTCTTTTATCCCCATTTGATTGACTTTGGATCTTCTTTGAGATATATTTCTAATAGAATTTGTCCTTCGAAAATGGACAATGAAAACAGTTTGTTGGTAATGTAACTTGAGGAAATTAAGGTATTTGTTATTTTGCTCCCAAGTATTTTTAGGGTTTCGTAGTCCGATAAGGAACCCTCATAAGATCGTTCAAGCCGTTCGTTCATCAGTCTCAATCTAACACAGCATCGTTATTTTCAGATGAGTTTATGTTACAGACTTCTGAGTAAAAAAAAAGAAAGAAAACGGAATATGGGGACTCGCTCATTGTTTTCAGGATCACTTAAACATACATCACAAATTTTTTAATTCCCATGGGAAACCGAAAATATTTGTGAAGAGAAAATGTATATTATAAATTGTGTGGCTTAATTTCACTGAGGGCTAATAAGTTCAATTAGTTACTATGGTTACTATGTTAGCCTACTCGTACGTAACCCTCTCCACGTGAGTCTGACTTGCACTTGACCAGTTATTATAAAAAAAAAATAGTGACTTGTTATTATAATATTCTACCAAGCTCAACAAAAGCTATCTAAAAATTCCAATTCAACTCCTCCTTCAAGGAAAAATTCAAAGTTTCTTCACTTAAACTTTTGACTCTGTGATTAGGTTCGAGGGACCTTTTTTCAAATCCATTAAGAGTTATTTTTAGTAAAATAACTGAATTTATGGACCGTAATCGACACTCGAATTGGTATCGCACTCACAATAGCTTTTCAAGATTGTATAGCTACCTCCGCCGTTACTGCTGTGCTGTAGCTTCCGCGGAAGATTTTTCACAAACAGCGCTTAAGAGACAGACAACAGCCAAATTCTGTCACTATCTAACTAAGTAAAGTTCAGGTAAGTTAGAAAGTGACAGAATAACGCTCTCGCAACAAAAATAGTTTGGAAATCACGAAAACAGTATTTATATAAATATTTGCGCCGTAATCGAAAATATAAATCTACTATGCTCTCTAAAGTAATATTATTTGTTACTCTTATTAATTTTATCAATGTACGTTGCTAGGTAATAGAGATATGTATTTACGTCATAAGGGCATTGTAGAGGTTAGTCTACGTTTTTTTTTTCGAGAAAATTTCTCCGAATGTTTTAAGCTCTATCATGCCTTTGAAAATATGATGAAGATTAATATATATTTTTTTGCTGTCATAAACTTGTGTAGATTTTGCTAAAAATACGTTTAAGAGAAGCCTATTTGACTCTTCAAAGTCTCTTAAATTGTTTTTTTCATGCGTCTATAGGAACACAGTTTAGATTGGTTTCCTATGCAGTTTGAATTAAATTACTAATCAAATTTGGTTCCTGGTGCTGTAAACGACTATTTGCCGTCATATATTTATTTATTAGTAGCTTTGCTACTGTATAAAACATACACATAACATACATTCATAAAATATATTCGTACCTTAAAAATAATAAACTTGAATATTAAAAGATAATGTTCCACAGCAATCTTATAAAATTAATTCAGCAAAACATAATTAAAATCGAACGAATACACCCCCTACACAAAACAAGAGTGTGGGATAACGAATACCTACACATACAGGGCTGTGTGTAAACAAGCTCCGTCAATATCGCAACATACACATATAAACATACCGACGTAGACGTAGGTACTTGTATACAATTTGTACAGGCATTGTGTTCGCTTAGAATCAGACGTATGATTGCTTTCCCCTTTATAGACTTTACATGTTTCAAATTTTCCTGCTTTCTTGCGAAAATCAAATTGTTTTCAGATAGAGAAAGGATGTTGCTGTGTTACATAAATAGTACATTACTGTCGAGGCCAGAAATCAAGCAGTTTACAGCAGAGTCGTATTGGAAGGAAGAAGCGTAGCCGAGTTCTTCCTAAGTGATTTTAAAAGGACGAGGTATCACCCAAGTCCTTTTTAACTTCGAGGGTGTTCATTGCTGTTTATGTAACTACTATACTTTTCTTTAAATTGCGGAGAAGTAATACCAAATGTAAAAAATTACAAAAACTGCAAAAATGAATTTTAGTCCAGTAACTTTATACATCACCAGTATGCGTCAAATCCGGTAGTTCTGATTTTTTTCAGACTTGTTTATAATGTTGGCCTTATGAATAATCCAAGTTTTTGACCTCGAGCGCCGAACGCAACCTTGTCAAAAATCGAAAAAAACGTTTTTATTTTCAAGTTTTGCCGATTATAACCCTAAAGGACAAGTTTTTGAGAAAACCTTCTCAGGACATTTTTAAAGTAGATCATATTTGCTACAATATGATACTAGAACTGTATCTGTAGACCCAATAGTTTCTGAGATTAAGCCTTTCAAATTTTATAATTTTTTTCGAACTTTGCAATTTTTTGTAATTCAGATGCCATATCCCTATAAGGAGATGGTGGTGAATCGTCGAAGTCTTTTGTACACAAGTCATCCTCCATTTCGACATCGGACAGATCGTCGCCTTCTGGGATATCTACTACTGCAACATCAGGTATATTATCACAAGAGGCCCCGCTGCAGTGCCTGCAGACTGATGAGCATTTTAATCCTGCCTTCCTGCAGCTGCACGCATTCCCACAACACTTCGTGCACCCGTAAGAAATCATCCGCAAGAGGTGTTGTGGGGCTGCATCTCTGGTCATTATTTTGGGGTCCACTTCATCCCGCTAGAGTTATTAGAGTAACGTATAAATATTGAAAAAAATTATAAACTTTGAAAGGCAACTATTATATATATTATAACTATATCTCAGAAACTATTGGGTCTACAGATACAGTTCTAGTATCATATTGTAGCAAATTTAGTCTTATTTAAAAACGTCCCAAGAAAGTTTTCACAAAAACTAGTCCTAATCCTTTAGTTTTCCGATTTTTGTCAAGGTTGCGTTCGGCGCTCGAGGTCAAAAACTTGGATTATTCATTAGGCCAACATCATAAACAAGTCTGCAAAAAATCAGAACTACCGGATTTGACGCAAACTACCACATACTTTCAGACGTCAAAGTTACTGGACTATTTACAAAATGTCATCAGTACAAGTTTGGGCTGGAGCTGGACCTCCATAAGATAAGTTCCGTCATTTATTCAAGTTGAAAAAAAACTGTCCAGCAAATTCCATTTTTGGCATTTCTAGGAATGCCTCCTTAATACAAATTTCTTCTCTAATTACTCTGGGTCCTCTACCTATTTGACCCGAATCATATTGGTAGAGTAGATAAAATTAAGTCTTTTGAAAAGGTTAAAGTTTATGAAAATGGTATTTACTTAATATGTTATTATCGCGATAAAACATGAAATAGTTGCCTAAAAGTAAAAAGTAATATTACTTGTCCCGTTAAAGTGGGTCACCCCCTGGCCCCCGAGCTCCCCTCCCCCGGCGCCGTCTCTCGAGCGCCTCGCGACTGTCCCCACTACCCACTCTACCCCCAACATTCATTGTGCCGCAATATATTTCTTTTTATGTGCAAACAGAAAAGTCATTTATTTAAATTTTCTCACGAATTCGTATCGCAATTTTATTTTATTGTATTATCTGTATCACATTTAGAGTGCTCCGCGCTTATATCGTCGTATCAGCACGTACTCGCACGTACTGATGTACGAATATGTTTCGGCTATGAACCACGTGCTCACGTATTTCTAATATAATTCAATTCAATGTAAGCTTTCAAACACGGCTGTGATTAAATATATTTTACTTATATGCTTTTATAAAATATTGAAAGCGTATCTTTCGCAGAGTTAGGTGGGTCTGCTATCTCCCTCTACCGAGTCTACGTCATCGCTGTTGTCCCCATATAATTAGATTTAAAGCTCTCGACGTAGAAGGGAATAATATTAAACTCAATTGCATTGTAAAGATCACAATTTCCCGCTCAACAAGAAAGTTAGGCAATTTAATATATTTTTAGGGTTTCGTACCTGAAAAGGTACCAACGGAACTATTATAAGATCACTCTCGTGTCTGAATGTCTGTCTGTTTGTCCGTCTTTCTATCTGTCTGTTACAGCCTATTTTCTCCGAATGTAATGGCCGTAAAAGTTTAAATTTGGTACATAGAGCTAGGTGTCCCAATTACGAACGTTAGAGTTTAAAAAAAGGAAATCGACCATTTCCCACCCTTATCTCCGAAAGTACTGGCCCTTAAATAAAATAAAATACAGAATATAAACTTATATTTCACTCTGTCTTCACTCATCATCATCCACAGCCTGACTTCACCTACTGCTGAGTATAGGCCTCTCTTTGCCTGTGCCATTTCTTCAGGTTCCGTGCCAGTCTCATCCAGGTTCGGCCCGCGACGCATGCGATATCGTCTGCCCATCTCGCTTCACTCATAGGTTATAGGAAAATCTAAACGACATCAATCTAGGACTTTCAGTTTCGACAAGAAACAAACAATATTAGAGAAATGCGTACCTTTAAAATATGTGTTTAATTTAGAAAACCAATACGTTCAATTATGGTTAAATTCAAAGTCAAGTAGTGGTTTATTTATTTTTGGAAGCCTAGACGAAACCCTCTCCACGCGAGTCGGACTCGCACTTGACCGGAATTTTTGTATTCTTTTTCTTGGTTAGAAAAATCGTAGTCAGGAAATTCTTAAAGAGATAGTCATTTTCAATTTAGCTACTCTATTCTAAAAGAGAAAAGTCAAAGAAACAACTCATTATTTTATGGGAAGTTATTACTAGGACCTTACGTATTCAAATACATTATAGCTGTAGGGAATCCAAGTAAAACAATTCTGTCTGGGTTTCTAGTGTTTTTACTATGCACAAATAACGTATATGTGTATAGACAAATAACTTAGAGTGCTTTCTCACAAATAAAGCTGATTCCATAATATACATGCAGGGTAAGGTCATCAACTTGAGCTGCCTAAACATTGGTTCGCACGAATCCCATGGTGGTATACCACCATAATGCATTTTTATGTGCTGTAAATGCTTGTTGCATGTTGGTGGTATGAGTATGGCATAGTATGAGTCCATAAGCAAGTACAGATGCAACATAGCCATGGTAAGCTTGCAATACCGTACTCAGTGCTGTTCTTTTTAGTTTATATAACGCAATATAACGCCAAAACAAATCTATTTTGTTACATGTATACTTTTTCTACGTGCGCTTTTTAAGTGGCTATTGAAAACAAATGAGTTTATTGTACTTAGACATGTAGTTGTAAAAGGTGTTGGAGCGCTACCAATCAGTTTTCTTACCTACCAAGTGTTGTGATCCAATCGAACAGTTGACTCATATCATGACCATTTACCACTTGTTCAGCTCCAGTATCTTCCAATACCTTCTAATATAAGTTCCAGAAAAATACTTTTTCTTTCTGAAATGACAGACAAGGATCAAGACATCTAAACTGAAGGTAGACTAAAGCTAAACTTAAGTTAAACTGCAGGTAAACTAAAGTTAACACGAAGCTAAGCTGACACTTAGGCAGCCAGTTCTATGATCATCTGATTATAAATAAATAAACTTAAATGAAGCTAAACTATACCGAGGCTAAACTGCTATTAGGGCGTGCGAAGCGAGTCCTCTACTATCCCCACAACGTTTGCACTTTATGGTAAACTTTACGAAAAAACTATCGCACCTATAGATTTTTAATTTAACATAGTAATTCAAACCCATGTCCAGATGTGTTTAAATATTTAAAATAAAAAACTTTCGATCTTTCACGAAGCTGTGCATTTTTATGGTTTTTATGATGTCTATTTGACGATGATTTGACGTATCAGGAAGGTTTTTATGATGTCTATTTGACGATGATTTGACGTATCAGGAAGGTTTTTATGATGTCTATTTGACGATGATTTGACGTATCAGGAAGGTTTTTCAAAGGATAACGAAACCCAACCACTCAAGGCTAGTTTTACTAATGTGGTCTAGCGTAAATGGGTATTGAAATGACCATATATGAGGGTAATTTATTCCATTTCAATATACTCAGTATGTTTGCACAAGGTTTTATTGTGAAAGCCTTTTTGAAATTGATTATCATATAATAAAAAATAATAAAACAACATATAACATAGACTTTCTTACCTTGAAACGTTTGACGATAACTTTGATAGGTCTGAGAAATGGCCTTAAAAAATTTGCTAGGAAATCCGCAGTATTAATTACATGCGTAGCAAGAAACATGTTCCGCGTAGAGCTTTCGTAGCACTTTCGTAGCACTTGTTTATTTGTATTATTTATTTAAATGTGACTTATTCTAAAACATTTTTTGTAGTTTTCGAATATAAATTTGAGGCGACAATTATTTATAAAAGCAAAAATGTTGCCGACATTTGATATTTTTTTAAGTGTTAAGGTAGGACAACGGCATTTTTGGGTTGTTATTCAAATTGGTAAATTCCTTATTCCTTACGTTAGATTTTTTTAAGCATGATAATTATTATTCTTAGCGTGTGGATTTGATACGGTGATAATAATAATAAAATGTAGGTATTTGAATCCCAAAGTCAGTGATCTCGTTCGCTGAGTTCATTCATATATATCGCATGCGTATTCAGTAAACTCGTCAATCAAATTGATTGACACACACAAACAAGTAAAATTACAGGTGTCAGCAACTAACCCGTCGGTTTCAACAAAGCGGCGATAAAAAGTGCGTTCATTCATGTCTGGGCCGCGCGCCGCCGCCGGCCGCGTGCCCTGACCCGCCACACATCGTGTCACACGCATTCTTCGACAGCTCCACCTCGTTTACCTTCGTATTACTGGTTTACCGCATTTGTTGCATGCCCACGATACCGATAATTTCTCTCTCTGACGTCTATTCAGAGATAGAAATTCTCAAACTCAACTAACGAGTAGAACAGCCGGGACCGGTCTAACGAGAATGCCAGCGATGAATGCAGTTGCGTAAACTGATCACTGGATTTCTGTCATTGTTGCAATAATGATGTACCTATTGTTTACGCTATTTATCTTAGGTATCTGTTTTTGGCGGCATCAGGGGTGCAGGCGATGGCTGAGGGCGGTAATCACGTCTAGCTATTTCGGTGGGCGGGCGTTTTTCTCACAACTGATTGATTTCAGTGATTTCTCGAAATAGTGTACGAGTTTTGTTGTTGACATGAGGTCGGTGAATGAACTTGACCTACTGGAACCTGACCCTTTCTTCGCAAATGGAAGCTATCAGTTGCGAAACTCACCTGAGAAAGTAACGGAAAGTTGAGGAGTCTGCTTTTATTTTCATTGAGATGGGATATAAACAGGCTGAAGCGGGGTCACTTAAAGTTAGTGTCGGCTCGTAAACGTATCGGCCAGGCGGCTACCGGCGGCGCCCCCGCGGCGACCACACTCGACACGGCGCCGCACGTCGCCGACGCGCTGAATCGCACCCATTCACACATTATCTTAGACTGGATAAACCCTCTTTTTTATCATGAGTTTGAGAAACTTTAGTTTTAATGAAATATATATATAGACACATGCTGTACGATATTTCACAAGCAAAGCTCTTACAGGTTTTTGCTTTGTCAAACTATGTCACAAGAACAAAATCAAGAGAATAGGACTACTTTCTTAGAAGGATACTAAATAGATATCCACACAATATAACTTTCTCTAATGTAGATTTTGATGTCAAACTAGGCTCTGCTTTTGTCAACTTTCCTACTTTCTAAAATAAGCAATCAACCAATTTAGATAAAACCAAACGTACAGAACTTGGCAAACTGAAATCCCACTTTTTCAGTTAATGGAAGCTCCAAAAAACAGCACATTATTGAATCCGGAAACAGTGAGCGAAACGTTGCGATTACAAGGCGTGTCCACAATAGGCTCCCCTGGGAAAGGCGGCGGCGGCGTTCCGACAACAGACAGCGGGTGTCAGCCAGCCACGTGCTACCCAAGGCCACTCGCTTAGTGTCAAGGTCATTGCCACTCCAGCTCGGTACACGCGGCACCCACGCTTCTCCTGTCACCACAAATAGACCGAGCTACTCCGCACCACGCTGGTGTGCCGCAACTCGCCACGGGCCCGACGAACGCGGGCCGCCGCGACCAGACACTTTAAACACTCGCATTCGAAAAGCTTTAACTTTCAAGCACAGATTTATAGTAAAGCCGTCTTTTAGATTACTATGAGCTCATTTATGCGGCTAGAAACTACATGGACCTTGCCCTATGTCTAATAATTTGTAGCTACCATGTTTGGATCACTATGCCCAAAGATTTGAAACATGATTATTAAACCATATGGAGCATGTTTCTTTAACTTCAATGAATTAATTGAGTTGTCAGTAATCTTAGAAAAAGGCCAGCCTTCTACTTCTAGCTATTTCGAGTCGAGACCATCTATGCTCTACATCTATGTAGTAAATCTTGACAAGAATAAAGCAAAGTGAAAATGCATCAATTAACTTTAAATAACAAACAAAAGGTAAATTTTCTCACGAGGTCAGAATAGACGCTTCATCATTTAGTTAATGCTTAAAAAATACAATACTACTCACTAGAAAAGCTGATACATAATAACGTGCCCCGACCCGTGGGAAATTAATTTGCTTCAATAGTTCAACGTTCCATAATCTTCTTAGTCAATATTTTAAATGCAATGCAGTGTAGGACGGCCCCCCACTTGATGAACTGATCATTGTGACATTGCAGGAAGTCGGTGGATGAAGTCGGCTCAAGAGTGTTCGTTATGTATTCTATGAGGAAGCCCTTTGAGGGAGGATTCTTTGCCCAGTGGTAACGTCAACCAGTCGATGAATATGAACATAATTCTATAAGCAAATGAATAAAATATACGACAATTTCGTACTCAGGTAAGATATCTTTAAGTAAATAAAAATAAAATTAGGCTAGTATGATCGTAGTATGTAGTGACTGTTGGGTAGTGGGCTATGTGTGTGTGTGTGTAGTTTCGATCAGTGAATATAATGTAGATGCTAATGGAAGATGTACATACATTAATAAAGTGCAAAACAAGGTTATATTTTTACTGTGATCAAGCATCTTATCAGAAATACAGAGTACGCAAACAAACATTGCCATAAAAAGAGCATTTAAATAGGTCCTTAGGTCCTGTAGCTTTAGCGTTGGTGACCACTTTACATCAGGTGGGCCGCTTGTCATACACATACGAAATAGGAATTCAAAATAAATAAGTCATGTGGAATGGCGTTAACTGATAGGACAACGCAGCCCGTGGGGACTCCTATGAACTGACGGCATTTTAATGAACGCAGGAAGTCGGTGGATGGAGGCTGTTCAAGAACATTCGTCATTCCATTCGGAGATTTACGATCAGAGGATGTGATGATGATGTTGAGGCAGACCTTAACAAGTCGGTCCTAGCAGGTACCAGACAACATAATATAAATAAATAAATAATTCTGGACAGCTTACACAACATTATGTAGCCCCAAGCTAAGCAGAACTTGTGCTATGTAACTGATATACTTAATGCAATACATTACATAGATAGATATTTTTATTATGCATAGAAAATACCCAGAACATCCAGAACAAATATTTGCAGATCGTCAAATATTTGTTCCGAGACGGAAATCGAACCCGATATCATGAAATGATGATAGATATCATGAAATTATAGTAGGTAGTAACTACGGTGAAAAAACTGAAACTGAAATTGTCTGTTAAGCATTAAGTAATAGCACCATTTGATCATGTTGATGTCTGTTAAGCATTAAGTAATAGCACCATTTGATCATGTTGATGTCTGTTAAGCATTAAGTAATAGCACCATTTGATCATGTTGATGTCTGTTAAGCATTAAGTAATAGCACCATTTGATCATGTTGATGTCTGTTAAGCATTAAGTAATAGCACCATTTGATCATGTTGATGTCTGTTAAGCATTAAGTAATAGCACCATTTGATCATGTTGATGTCTGTTAAGCATTAAGTAATAGCACCATTTGATCATGTTGATGTCTGTTAAGCATTAAGTAATAGCACCATTTGATCATGTTGATGGGTTGATTTACGTATAACTTTAATCTCTTAAGTAATTATTGCATTCCAAAGAATATGCCTTAATTAAAACTATAAAGTAATAAATAACCTTAATCCAAACGCATGAATTGAAAGCTATAATTATGTTATTTAAAATTCAAATCGCTTTAATACAATTAATAAATGCAGAAAGGCAAGGTCAACTGCTTCTTTTCCTAGAATAAAACATAAATGTTAATTTATATTAGTATACTTCGGAGCATAATTATTTAGATAGTTATATTTTATGGCAGTGTTGCTGTCCATTTATTTATCAAGTAATAAAGCTCTTTTAAATAAAATACACAGTTTAATTTAAAACTATTTTCACTATATTTTTATACAATATTTATTTAGAAAACGTTGTAATAGGTTCTTTGAATATAATATGAAGAACTAGTATCCACCCGCAGCGTCGCTCGCGTTTTACCAGAATAAAAAGTATTATATAGCTCAATCCAAACTATCTATATACGTACTGAATTTAATTGAAATTGGTTCAGCCGTTTAAGCGTGATTGAGTAACAAACGTACAAACGTGTATAAATTATTTGCACACAAACATCGTAACTTAAGGCATTTATGGTACGAGTATTAGTGGGATTGCTATGTATAGCAAGGTATACCCTACTTCCAAGGAAAGAAAAATGATGTTACCTCTTTTCAAATTGATTCTAGGCATCGACATCTCTAGCGACCTCCAGTACCGTAGTCACTTAGAACATAAAATGATGTTACCTCTTTTCAAATTTATTCTAGGCATCGACATCTCTAGCGACCTCCAGTACCGTAGTCACTTAGAACATAAAATGATGTTACCTCTTTTCAAATTGATTCTAGGCATCGACATCTCTAGCTGCCTCCAGTACCGTAGTCACTTAGAACATAAAATGATGTTACCTCTTTTCAAATTGATTCTAGGCATCGACATCCCTAGCGACCTCCAGTACCGTAGTCACTTAGAACATAAAATGATGTTACCTCTTTTCAAATTGATTCTAGGCATCGACATCTCTAGCGACCTCCAGTACCGTAGTCACTTAGAACATAAAATGATGTTACCTCTTTTCAAATTGATTCTAGGCATCGAAATCTCTAGCGACCTCCAGTACCGTAGTCACTTAGAACATAAAATGATGTTACCTCTTTTCAAATTGATTCTAGGCATCGACATCTCTAGCGACCTCCAGTACCGTAGTCACTTAGAACATAAAATGATGTTACCTCTTTTCAAATTGATTCTAGGCATCGACATCTCTAGCGACCTCCAGTACCGTAGTCCCTTAGAACATAAAATGATGTTACCTCTTTTCAAATTAATTCTAGGCATCGACATCTCTAGCGACCTCCAGTACCGTAGTTACTTAGAATATAAAATGAGGTTACCTCTTTTCAAATTGATTCTAGGCATCGACATCTCTAGCGACCTCCAGTACCGTAGTCACTTAGAACATAAAATGATGTTACCTCTTTTCAAATTGATTCTAGGCATCGACATCTCTAGCGACCTCCAGTACCGTAGTCACTTAGAACATAAAATGATGTTACCTCTTTTCAAATTGATTCTAGGCATCGACATCTCTAGCGACCTCCAGTACCGTAGTCACTTAGAACATAAAATGATGTTACCTCTTTTCAAATTGATTCTAGGCATCGACATCTCTAGCAACCTCCAGTACCGTAGTCCCTTAGAACATAAAATGATGTTACCTCTTTTCAAATTGATTCTAGGCATCGACATCTCTAGCGACCTCCAGTACCGTAGTCACTTAGAACATAAAATGATGTTACCTCTTTTCAAATTGATTCTAGGCATCGACATCTCTAGCGACTTCCAGTACCGTAGTCACTTAGAACATAAAATTATGTTACCTCTTTTCAAATTGATTCTAGGCATCGACATCTCTAGCGACCTCCAGTACCGTAGTCACTTAGAACATAAAATGATGTTACCTCTTTTCAAATTGATTCTAGGCATCGACATCTCTAGCGACCTCCAGTACCGTAGTCCCTTAGAACATAAAATGATGTTACCTCTTTTCAAATTGATTCTAGGCATCGACATCTCTAGCGACCTCCAGTACCGTAGTCACTTAGAACATAAAATGATGTTACCTCTTTTCAAATTGATTCTAGGCATCGACATCTCTAGCGACCTCCAGTACCGTAGTCACTTAGAACATAAAATGATGTTACCTCTTTTCAAATTGATTCTAGGCATCGACATCTCTAGCAACCTCCAGTACCGTAGTCCCTTAGAACATAAAATGATGTTACCTCTTTTCAAATTGATTCTAGGCATCGACATCTCTAGCGACCTCCAGTACCGTAGTCACTTAGAACATAAAATGATGTTACCTCTTTTCAAATTGATTCTAGGCATCGACATCTCTAGCGACCTCCAGTACCGTAGTCACTTAGAACATAAAATGATGTTACCTCTTTTCAAATTGATTCTAGGCATCGACATCTCTAGCGACCTCCAGTACCGTAGTCACTTAGAACATAAAATGATGTTACCTCTTTTCAAATTGATTCTAGGCATCGACATCTCTAGCGACCTCCAGTACCGTAGTCACTTAGAACATAAAATGATGTTACCTCTTTTCAAATTGATTCTAGGCATCGACATCTCTAGCAACCTCCAGTACCGTAGTCCCTTAGAACATAAAATGATGTTACCTCTTTTCAAATTGATTCTAGGCATCGACATCTCTAGCGACCTCCAGTACCGTAGTCACTTAGAACATAAAATGATGTTACCTCTTTTCAAATTGATTCTAGGCATCGACATCTCTAGCGACTTCCAGTACCGTAGTCACTTAGAACATAAAATTATGTTACCTCTTTTCAAATTGATTCTAGGCATCGACATCTCTAGCGACCTCCAGTACCGTAGTCACTTAGAACATAAAATGAAGCTGGCATCCAAAAAGCTCGGTGTACTAAACAAAGCGAAGCTGTACTTCACTGCGGGGCAAAGGCTGCTTCGTTGCAAGTCCGGCCCCACATGGAGTACTGCTGTCACCTCGGGGCAGGAGCACCTGGATACTAGCTTGGACCTTTTGACTCGGTTCAAAGACGTGCAATGAGAATTGTCGACAATCCCAAGCTCATAAACGGTATCGAGCCCTTAAGTCTCAGGAGACAAGTTACCTCTCTCTGCGTGTTCTTCCGTTTGTATAGGTAGTGGGGTTTGTTTTGAGGAATTGTTTGACATGAAAACTTTTTTTCACCGCACCGCTCGCCATCGGCAGAGGATTCATCCCCACACCTTAGAGCCAGGGTGGTCCCGCACTGTGCGGTTTCGGAGGAACTTCCTCGCGCGAACACTTAGGTTGTGGAATGATCTCCCTGCTGAGGTTTTCCCAAGTGACTACAGTATGGGGTTCTTCAATAGGGGTGTTTGGAAAAATTTAAAGGGTCGGGGACGCGCGTGTTTTTCATCTGGTATTGCAGACGGTAACCGCTTACCAACAGGTGGGCCGTATGCTTGTTTGCCACCATGGTAATATAAAATAAAGTATTTGGGACCACGCTATGGAGAAAGTAATACATTTGAAATCAAATCCCTTAGAAATTTATGGTACTAGATGAAGTTTGCTGTAGATACAACTCTACGTAATTGGAAGAGGCCATAACATAATTGGTTTATTTCAGTCCCCTCCTCAATATGATTTATATGGAACTGATATTAATTTGATATACTTCTTAATGGAATTCAGACATAGGGAAGACCTGTAAACGATATTTATAAAGAGAAAATGCAATGGAATTGAAAATACTCGGGTACTTGAATGGTTATTATGTTAGCTACTCGTATGTGACGTAAACAGGATATTGAAAATGGCATGTTTGTCAGTACAGTAGTTTCTTCTCTCAAGATGATTCTTTCATGGTCACCGTATCTTAGATTCTGATAAAAACCTTTGATTTGGTTCAAATAACCAGTGTGGTGAAAAGCTTTATGGTGCTCTCCGCAAGAATACTCCATACATGGCAGTTAAGTAAAAAGGGAATGATCATCCAATCCAGAGTTTTTAATTCTGAGAGTATTACTTTTATAGCAAAGATAAGTATTCCCTTTGGGATTCAATACAGTACCACCTTTAATCCCTTCATCTGTTAGAAACGGGATCTTTAATGAATGACGTCAAATTAAGCACTAAGCTTAACAGAAAACATTACGGAACCTTAATTCGCGTTTAAGGCAAACATAGTGTGCGGGGTGAGTGGTGGTGTGGAGGCGAAGGCTGCGGAGCCAGTGCATGTGATCAGCGACAGTTCAGCTTCGAGACGTGCATACTTCCGTATTCATCCCTACATCCACCAACGAAATATGGCTACCTAAAAGATTGGTTAAACCAACTGTTTTGAAGAAAATAATAAATTAAAGGAAGCTCGCTGCTCTGCTCTAATGTTTGCTGCTAGAACTCCTCCTGAGTAGAGTGGTTTTTTTTTTGGTTCTTGAAGATTTTTTCTTTGATGCTGATGTAAGTCATCTTGGTATCAGAAGTGGCGTCATTCTATTCATTCCATGCGTGTCGTCAGACCATCAGATACCCTTAAAAACTTGGCGCAGTGTGCTCTTCTTCCACTTGAGTTGTCATCTTAGTATTCTCGAGATTCTGGTCCCGTTGATAAATGGTTCTAGATGTGCCCCTCGCACCACACACCGGGTGCGAGGGGCGCGGGGGGCGCGGGCGGGGGCGGTGCGCCGCGGGCCGCCACTTCTCTGTACTCGAGGAGCGCCGGTACACCTCTGTTTCCGGTGGGGCTCCCTCGCGGATTCGCAAGTACAAGTGCCGAGTGCCCGCGCCGGCCCGCGTGCCGTCCACGTGGCGCGTCCTACTGGTCACTGACATACCACGCTTTTTACTCGCACCCTATTTATAACACCTGTAATGACCGTTGATTGATAAACAAAACTTTCTTGTTTACCGTGTGCTTGCTCCGCGTTTACTTTTCTTGGGTTTCTTAATTAACATTACGTTAGTATTCGTTGTTTTTCTTTTCTTTTATTTATTTGAATTTAAAAACAAAACAAACCTATAGGAATTGTCATAATATTATTAATTAATTGCTTTGTTTTTAATTGGGAAAATATCAATTCAAAAATTCAAAAATTATTGCAGTATCCGTGATTGCCTTTGAAAATAGCTGATCACCCCTAAATTAATAAAAGTGAAGTGACTTGACGAGACGGGAACACTTGCCCCAAACGAGTTGATAAGGTCGCCGACGGCTCATAACGCAACTTATATGGCTAACATAATGCTTTTTATAGCAACATACTTAGCAATATTTAGATAAATAAGCAATTTTTTAATTGTTCATACAGATATAATAGTTTTGCAGTAAAATCAATATTATTATGAAAATGTTAACCAGTGTACAATTTTTTTTTTATTTTCAGTAACGACTGTTAATTAGATACCTAACCAAAACTAATCAATTTAAAAATAGCTAATTATTTTGATTATTTTCGAACTATTTATAGTAGCGTAATATCCCAAAATATGTAACATAATTAGTTGAATTAGAAATTGAGAAAAATCTAGTGTTAGGTTTTGCTCTAGCCCATTAAATAAAGTCAAATTATTCTGTTTTATCGACGGTCAATACTTAAAAAGCAGTTCAGTCAATAACGTCAGTAATGTAAAGACAATAAATGGACGGACTAAGAAAAGTGCTCAATATTTTAATGAACGAAACAGAATGGCGTCTCAGACAGCTTTGGACGACCATGACCGATCCTACAAGATTTATAACATGTATAAGGTAAGGGATACATGAATAGTACTTGCTCTCTTCTCATCATCAGGCTCTACCATCGCACCTCTCGATATTGGAACTGGAAGGGAGCTCATCCACACGTCATCGACACCGTGAGTTTCCCGTACAGATCTTTTCTCCCTCATACAGACAAGTTGTGGAATGAGCTCTTACGAAGATTTTAGCGATTCGAAAAAATCCTTCATTGCGTGCAATGCATTGGCAATGCCCTTGGTGTTGCTGATGTCAACTGGTGACGGTAACCGCTCACCACCAGTCGGGCCGTAACATAAAAAAGCGGCCAAGTGCGAGTCGGACTCGCCCATGAAGGGTTCCGTAGCAGCAAGTAACATAATATAAAAGTTCTTGCATGGATTACGATTTATGACGTATTAAAAAAAGCTAATTACTAGATCTCATTCAAACCAATTTTCGTTGGAAGTTTACATGGTATATCATATATATTTTTTAGTTTTATCATTCTCTTATTTTATAAGTTACAGTGGGAGACACACACATTTCACCACTTTGGAAGTGTCTCTTGCGCAAACTATTCAGTTTAGAAAAAATATATATTAGAAACCTCAATATAATTTTTGAAGACCTGTCCATAGATGGGAACACGTATGGGTTTGATGAAAAAAACAAATTTGAGTTTCAGTTGTAGGTATAGGGAACCCCAAAAATTGATTGTTTTTTTTTTCTATTTTTGTGTGAAAATCTTAATGCGGTTCACAGAATACATCTACTTACCAAGTTTCAACAGCATAGCTTTTATAGTTTCTGAAAAAAGTGGCTGTGACATACACGGACAGACAGACAGACCGACAGACAGACAGACAGACAGACATGACGAATCTATAAGGGTTCTGTAATTTGGTTACGGAACCCTAAAAAATACCCAATGATGGTGGCGACCACGAATCGGATGACACAGTAGGACAGCCCTCCATAAGATACGACAAAATTGTTATGGTTGTTGGAAATCAGTGGATGCAGGCAACTTAAGCCCGTTCATCGTGGGATTTTCCAGCAGTCCATGTCAAGTGGCTGAAATTAATATTTTGTTTATATGTGTTGTGAGATTGTGTTGTGATGTTTTATTTTGTTTATATCTGTGTTGTCTTCGACCAAAGTAAAATTTACTTTGGTCGAAGTGTGTTTTTACAAATAAAAAAAACTATTCTATTCTATTCTATTTTATCCTAATATAGCATAGAACAACTTGTTTTTTTTTCAGTAGTCACATCACAACGTCACTACGTTGCAAGGAACATAAAGCTACACTTAAAAATACCACTCCCATACATAAGACATTGAAAAAGCTGGCGCCATCCTGCCGGAATGGTGAATGATGAAATAATTCTTTATTTGTTTTTACAGTCTAGGTACTTGCATTATTGATTGAAATCCTAATAGGTACTAAATACAAAAAAAATACAAAAAACTTTATTGACATAATACGATGTTCTATATGATAAACCAACTACTACTACTACTATGTTACTATCTTTACCAATCAATGATATTATAAACAGAAATTTCGGGTTTTATAAATTTTTCAGATATGCCAAATAAGTCTGCAAAAAATCAGAACTACCGGATTTGACGCATTCTGGTGATGTATAAAGTTACTGGACTAAAAACTCAATAATGTCCCGCGCGGATAGCACCACCATCGTCGTGGAATACTTCTTGTTTTATGTTCGTGATACTACGCTTGCTGCGGTTGCTACGCTACGAACCTAACATATTATTGAATTAATCATCTGTCTATATTACTAAAGTAAAAAAACATAAAAAATCGGTTGCAATCTGCCATTTTTGAAAAAAATATCGTAATTTTTATCTATTTACATTTGAATGTGTTTTTTCGAGATAGTTCGTTAAATTTTGGTGGCATTTTAACCGGTGTAACTTGGATAAATAGCACATGTGTGGTGTAGTTCAATTTAAGTAAATTGCGTGTCTTTTCGAAATGGTGGTTTTTTTCTTGCAAAAACCTAGTTTTTCTGCCACCATTTAAACTGGGTTATGACTTGACGGAGACTCTTGACGACTTGACTACTTATTATTACTTATTATTCATGAAAAATAGAATTACTTATTTATACTTGACACTGGCTAAATTGTTGCTAATAATGCACAGAAGCCATTAACAAAAAAAAACATCAAAAATATTCTCATGGAAAGTGCACTCACTTATAAAGTTCAACGAACTGACTACGCAGCAACTATAAATAAATCACGGTAATATCAATTTATTAAGGTACCCACATGTTCCTACAAGTAAGACGACGATACCATACTAGCTATACTAGCATAACTTCCCCGTTCCTTAGCAAAAGGGGCGAAAACGCTAAAATATTCAGGAAAATTCTTCGCATTTAAATTGGTGCTTTTCCATTTCCAATTTCACGCAGAGATGAGGTAAACGTACCTTTTGTGTACTACCTATACTTCCTCCTGAAGTTAGAATCTTGGAACGTGGAATTATTTTTAGCTTCATACTTATACAATAAGAACTAATCAGTAAACTAACACCAATAGGTACACAACTATTAATTTTCTGAATGACTCGTTAAGTATACCTACAAAATTGGACAATACAAAAACCACAAAACCGCGTGTAGCTCTTTCATCATACTGACAGCAAAGGCCTGGAACTCTTTTCCGGCTTTTTATCATACAACTTGGGCATCTTCAAACGAAAAGTGAATAAGGCATCTTCTAGGCGAGCGTGCTTAAATTGGCCTCATCGTCGCTTCCCATCAGGTGAGATGTAGCCAAACGCAAGCCTATTTTAGAAAAACAAAAAAAAAGTTTATTTTAAGGAATTATTGATTTCCAAAAATAATAATACAACTAATACAAGTAGATTTATAAAAAATTTTAAAAATACAATTGTAACAGTTGAACTGTCAAAATATCGTTGCAAACGATCTAAATGTAGCTCAACTGATCCAATTCACTACCAAATGGACGCATCCCTAAGATGCTGGCTGCATTACCACGCTGAATGGCAATACCAATGCAGTGAGCCAGATAATGGAATATTATAATATCAGATATGGGTGGTATAACCCTCGAGGTATAATTGTGGGATGAATCCATGGGATCAATACGGATGCATCCAAACTATTCAGTAAAAATAATTATTCAAATCGGTTCACAGTCGGCGAAGATATCGCGTAACTTGACTATGACGAGGCTACGAAAACTGTCTTCTTGACAATCTAGGCCACACATAACAAGTTTATCGAAAAAAAAAAAAACTATAGGTACAATGTTTTATAAAATTAGTGATTGGTACCGTATGCTGATTAAAATGAGCCTAAACACGGCTAGTCTACTATTATCCATCGAGGAGTCCCGTTGTCCACCTTCCGTCTCCATCATCAGAACAGCTCGCTGTCACCATTATTGTATTGTCATAGGAACTTGTCAAGTATGTCCAGCTCAATCGGATATCGGATAGTCACCCTTATCGTCACCCGTGAAATACTTATCATTGAGGAGTTACGGTGCCATCTGTGGACTTCTTCATCAGTTTCACTTCACCAAATGATATTTTCTGAATGCAAATGCTTGACTTGTTGCTGATAATTCCAAAATCGCTGTAGTACACGTATGATATTTGAGAAGTTCCCTCAATTCCTCATGGATCCCATCATCAGAACCAGATTTTGATAAAAATGGGACCAATTTGGAAGTATATCCTCTCATTAAAAATAAGAATTGTACAAATCAGTTCGGTAACAAACATTATAAGAAAACACGAATTGAAAACCTCCTATTTTTTGAAGTCTGTAAAACATGATATTAAACCTTACATGTAGCTAGACCCATTTTGATGTTTCCTGAACAAAAGAGTAGGACTATTGGGGGTTTTGTTTTACTGGTATGTCTACTGGGTACAATGTTCCCAGTGGTCTTACTATTAAGTCTGTTAGGAAGAAAATTACCAGTAGTTCAACTGGTAATACTACTCGGTAAAACTACTGGGAATAGCCCAAAAAAAACAACAAAAAGAATTCCCATGCGTTTTCCAGCCTACTATAAGAAACAAAACAAGTCTATAGAGTTTTACACAATTAATCAGAAGGAAATAGAGACGGCTTCACTACATAGAATTGAAATTACCGTGAATTTATATATTTTTAGAAAAATTATGACTACTCGTATACACCACGTACTTTACTATTCTCTAGTAGTAAAGGTAGTCGTAATTTATGTAAAACGACTTCACTTTGACGACCTCTGTAGCGCGTCGCGCGAGGAGCTGGCTGAGATGCGAAAGGTTGCGGGTTCGATTCCTGCTGCGGGACAAATGTTTGTGTGATCTGCAAATATTGGTTCCGGGTCTGGGTGTTGTGCCATGGTACTCGTAGTTCCTAATGCCCACGATACAGGGAATCCTAGTGTGGGATCAGGACTATTTATGTGACTGTTGGGTGTTTCTGGGTATCTTCAAGGCTAGAGTGAATAGGTGCCTTCTAGACCTTTGTGCTCCATCTTCGGCCACATTGTCACTTACCAACAGGTGAGATCGTGGTAAAAAAAATGTCTATCAACGTTTAATAAAAAAGAAAAGGTTATGTTATTTTACTTCTTCAAAAATTCGACTGTGGCGTGGGTATGAAGAGCATATTTATGTCAATCGAAGTCAATTGGCTACTATTTGCTTATTTAATGGCTTCTGTGGATATTCCCAACAATTTAGCCAATTTCAAGTAATAATAAATTTAGGTGATGACCCAGGTTAAAATGGTGGCAGAGAAACCAAGGTTTTTGAGGACAAAATACATCATTCTGAAAACACACGCAAAACACTTATATCCATCTACACCACAATGTGCTCTAAATATGTTACACCGGGTAAAATTCCACCAAAAGTACACGATATAAATAAAAAAACAAATATAATGAAATTAGTTAATAATTAAGACGTTTCTTTACAAAATGGTGGATATAAGTCCCCAATAAATTGGCTAAACTGTGTGTTCCACTGATGGACTTCGAAGTTATTAGAAGTCTTTGGTTCCACAGTTTAATGTGGCACATTATGTCACATTATAAGGAAACAATCTGATAATAATATTATTGATTCATCATCACCGAGCCGAAACCGCTGGTGACATTTGAAGGGTAGGTGCCTTTTATAGTAAAACCACCCACTATGAAGTGATTTTTGTAAATTCAACCCGTAAGGGGGTGAAAAGGGATGAAAACATTGTATGAAAAATCGTATTCCTTGAACTTATAAATTTGATACTTTGCACAAGTATGCTTCAATACAAATCATAAAAGTATCAAATATTTGTTTCCTGAACTACCAAAAAGTGAGTGCAATGAGGTGTTCAAATTTGTATGGGAACTTATTAACGCGTACCTAGTTCGTTTTACTCTTAGAGCATTGCAGGCCTCGTTTTACTTAAAACTTGGAACCTAAACACAGAATAATCCAACAAATAGAAAAAGTGGCTGATTGAGCAGTCCATTTATGACTACAATGAATTTATTAATATCCAATGTGTATAATTATTATGATGTTTTATTAATGCAAATGATAACATATACGACTATTGTGCAATTCCAACAATATTAATAAATAAATAAATAAATAAATAAATATTACATACATAGGGGTCAAACTGATAACCTGCCTTTTTAAGTTGCTTTTTTTAATAATCATATATTATTATTATAACACTCATTTATTAAAAATCTCGTAAAAAAATATATTTTTCACTATAAAGGAATACTATCTACAAAAAATAAATAGTAAAAAACATTATAGTAAAAAATATAAATCAAAACGGGGAACCACCGACCGCGGAGCGAGGCCCAAACGGTCGGGGGCTAGGGCTGCAGAGAGAGGAACCTCCTGACTATACGTGCCGAGTCCAGGAGTACCGCCTTCTGAATCTGACCCTTGATCCAACTATTTAGCGAGAGCTTCTTAAGGTACTGGTCGAAGCTCTTCGCAATCAGTCCATTCACTGAAACGACTATCGGGACGATAATCGTTGAATCCACATCCCACATGGCGGTAATCTCGTGAGCCAAGTCAAGGTACTTGCTTAACTTGTCTTTCTCGGCCTTCACGAGATTAGCATCATGCGGGATAGTGACATCAACAAGTATCGCCCGGCGTTCCGACCGGTCCACCAGCACGATATCAGGCTTATTGGCAACAATAGTCCTATCCGTGATGATAGACCGGTCCCAGTAGAGCGTGGCACGGCCATTTTCAAGAACCGGCTGAGGCACGTACTTATAGTACGGCACCTCAGGTCCCACAAGGTCGTATCGGAGGGCAAGTTGCTGGTGAATGATCCTGGCTACTTGGTTGTGTCTGTGCAGATACTCAGAGTTAGCAAGATGCGAACAACCCGAAAGCACATGCCTGAGGGATTCTCCGGGACGGTGACATGCTCTACAGATATCAACCGTCCCATCCTTCATGATGTACTTTCGATAGTTGTTCGTCTTGATGACCTCATCCATAATCGCACAGACAAAACCCTCGGTTTCCCCAAAGAGGTCACCGAAACGTAACCAGTTTACTGAAGCGAGCAGATCTACATCGGGCCCTGTGAGGGCCTTGTAAAACCGCCCGTGCAGTTCCTTGCTCTCCCATATGGTCTTGCGTTCCTGAGTGCTCAGGGCTGATAGTTTACGCCAGTTCTCTTTTGCTAAGGAGAGCGGGGTAAAGTTCTTATCAACTGCAACGACATCGTGATGCATCCCGTACTCGGCATGGAGGAAGTACTCCCTGAGATTGCACACCTCGCGGTTGTGGAGAGTCTTGGCATTTAAAAAGCCTCGACCTCCATCCTTCCGCGGGATGTACATTCTCATAACCGACGAACGAGGGTGTCGCATGCGATGGGTCGTTAATAGTTGACGAACTCTACAATCCAGGGCATCTAACTCTGTCTGTGTCCACCTCAATATGCCGAAGGTGTATATGAGCAGAGGCATAACCCAGCCGTTAAACGCGCGAACCTTGTTGCCACCCGACAAAAGACTGTTAAGTACTTTTGTCAAGCGGCAAAAGAAACGCTCCTTCACCGACTGCTTTATGTCCCTATCTACCATGCCTAACGACTCCGACATACCAAGGTATTTGTAGGTTTCGACTTCGGAGAGAGATCTGAGTGACATTGTCTCAGAAAGCTGCAAGTTCGTGGAATTTACAACTTTCCCCCGCTGTACCTGCATGACCGCACACTTATCTACACCAAACTCCATACTGATAGCGTTGCTGAATACCTGTGTGATATTCAACAACGCTACCAGCTCCGGTTTTTTTGGTGCAAAAAGCTTGAGGTCATCCATGTACAGAAGGTGAGAAATGAGCTCACCCTCTCGTCGAAGTCGATAGCCTAGACCTGAATCCTTCAGTAGAGTGCTGAGAGGATTCAGTGCTAGGCAAAACCACAAAGGACTCAGACTATCGCCCTGAAATATACCCCGCTCAATCCTTATTAGGTCTTGCGGAGCAGAGGGATCCAATCGGCTACCTGGATGTTGAAGGACTGTTTTCCACTGCCTCATACACGATCCTAGGAAGAATCTTAGAGTTGCATCCACTTTATACAATTCCAAGACCCTCTCCAGCCATGTATGAGGCACCGAATCGTAGGCCTTCTTATAGTCAATCCAGGCAGCCGAGAGATTCCCCTTGCTCCTCCTGACCTGCTGGCTAATGGCCATGTCAATGAGGAGGAGCTCCTTAGTACCGCGGGACCCAACCCTACATCCATTCTGAGCAGGAGCCAAAATATTATTCGCAACAATATGCGAGTTAATTTTTACGGTCAGAATGGATGTAAGGAGCTTGTAGATGGTAGGCAAGCATGTGATGGGTCTATAGTTCTTAGCTTCCGCGGTACTACCGGACTTATGGAGCAGGAAGGTGACACCTGTAGTTAGGAAACTTGGAAGAGATCCCAGCTCGAGGGCTTCCTGGAATTGCTTGGCGAGCACCGAGTGTGAACACCGAAACCACTTTAGCCAAAAGTTGTGTAATCCATCCGGCCCAGGACTTTTCCAGTTCTGAGCTGAACGGATTGCACAACTTACGTCCAAGGGGCAGATGGTTACAACCTCCATGGTTTCAATCGGTTCACACTCGGCCCTCACCATTATTATTATTATTATTATGATTTAACTTTTTCATTTTATAGTCATTATAATTAATTTATGAACTAACTATGTTCTTTCTTTTTAATATTGTTTATTTTGACCTGCAACTAATTATTGTTATTAATAAATGAACTATGAACTAAATATTTCAGGATTTTTGAAAATAACCCTTAAAAAACGGCCAAGTGCGAGTCGGACTCGCGCACTGAGGGTTCCGTACAAACCTGTAGCTATGTAAGCAAAAGTTATGGTATTTTTATTGCTAAATGAAATCATCATGAGGAAAGGGGTAGTAAGTTTAAATTAATTAAAAATACTTTTATTAAATGCTGTAAAAAAAAGCAATTTTTCCTTTATCTGTGCTATACTATAAGACGTTGCTTCGTACCAAATTTCAAGATTTTGATTTTGATTTTTGAACCTTCCCGTGCTGTTTATTTGCAGCATAAACGGCTGTATCTTTTGATTGCGTAGGCTTCAAGTTTGAGAAGTTTGTTTTTTTAAGTTTGATTTTTTCGCAGCTCCAAGGGACAGTAGACTTGAGTACTTGATATGAATTTCAGCTTGAACCTCGAAGCGTTCCTGAGAAAAAGGGTCTTGACAGACAGACAGATGGACAACAAAGTGATCCTATAATGGTTCCGGTTTTCCTTTTGAGGTACGGAACCCTAAAAAGGAGTAAAGAGGGATGTCAAGGTATTTGGTCTTCATCGGATCAAAGCATGGGTATTGGGCTTCATCCAACCGAAGCATGGGTATTCTGCTAATTTATTCTAAAAAGATAAGATTTGGACCACGCTTCTACAGTTTGGAGCCAGCCTTTTTATTTTTTGGGAAACCTTTTTACGTTAGCTCTGTCCGAACAGGGCGACGTTACTGCAGACAGGTAGTTTTTTAACCAACTTAAAAAGGCAGGTTATCAGTTTGACCCCTATGTATGTAATATTGTTGGAATTGCACAATAGTCGTATATGTTAGTCTATGTGGGCTTCTAAACAGGTGTGCTAAATTTCAAAAGTGTATGTAAATCCACATATTTCTCAGAAACTAGAAGTCAAATTGCAATAATTAAAAGTTATCTTTCAATTTGAGAACAGTGTAAGTTTTATCGAAATCGGTTAAGTAGTTTTCAAGATATGGTAAAAAACATATCGTCGGTTGGACGGTGCAATTCTAAACTCGTTCAACCATGAAATCCATGAAGTCTTTTTTTATAGTAGATTATGCTCTAAGGGAATAAAGCAGTGTCTTACGTCGCGGGCGGCATATTTGCTAGGGAGTTATATAGAGTCCTGAGTGAAGCGAGGGGTTCAAGCTGCCCAAGACGAAGACAGGCTTTATTCCAGAGGAGCATACTCTACTTTTCACACCTTCTGTGATACAATAAAAATTCACTGAAAATCTCAGCACCAAACACCATCTTTGTTTCACATTCTTTGTAAACGCACCTTTTTTTTGAGTTCTGCTTATGGTGGCCAGTTCGATTTTCGAATAAACCTCTACAATGCCAAATGGGCATTTATTTACTTGAGTTTTCCACGAGTCTCCACACGAGTTTGACGTTCCAAATTCAATTCTCCCTAGGGAGTTTCATACAACTTTATATCCCTTAAGAGATAACTCTTTACTTCACGTTGAGGTTGCATGATATGTAATTGGACATTGTCGAGCAGGTGGTGTGAAAAATTACTTTGTAATTATAATTGTTTTATAAGTTTATCTGAGGGTCCGCAAGGGCCACTTGTTCAAGAAGTGAACTGAAGTTTATCTGAGAGTGAAGAAATGAAGGAGTGATCAGCAGCGCCGCGTCGTCGCCACGTAGCGGCGGTCTCGCGCACTACGTGGACACGCGGGCACGCCGCGCCGGCCCGCGCCGCAGCGCGCTGCGACCGCCACGCAGTCTTCCCGCGCAACCCGCACGTCTAGCGTGCCTTCTCCACGTCCTCGCTACAAACACTTCCGAACGATATACAAATACTCAACTATCTAAGTGGAACAAATTCATATTTAAGAAAATTGTGCCTCTAAGTGCCGGCGGACGCACCGCGCCGCACTATTCTAACTATATAGTGCGAACTGTACAGTGCTCAGTTGTAATTGTATTATTTTCTACTTCCTCCGAACATTAATTTCATCTTAAGGAACCGGAACGCATTCATTAACGTGATATCAATTTAATCTGCGTCATTGGATGGGACATACTGCTGATTAAATGGTAGGTTAAACTCTCTCCAATTATTTACATTTAGTTATTTAGTTACCTATGTTTACTGGTAAACACCTGTACCTGTTGTGTACTTGGTTAATTTAACTTTTAAATTGAAATGTTAATGTTATATTAGCAAACTATTCTTGGTTTTATTTCAATAAAACCGGCTACTTTATGTTAAATACATTAGCTATCTGATATGATTCATATAAATATTTTTTATTTGAGCCTAAAGTATAATAACTTTGTATGTAATGTTAATAGTTCACATATCTATAGGCTACAACTGGAACAAAGATATTGATAAAGAGATAAGATAGAACGTTAATTATGTATTTCTTCGTATGCCGCAGTCCTAAAAATAAAATTGAAAAAACAGGTCGCGCTCGTAAATCTAAATTGATTTTTTGTAAAGTATTTTCTTTTATATCTTGTATAAATATAGGTAATTATGTTTTGCCCTTCCAAGAGATCTAAAAGATAGTTAATGTAGGTGTATTTAATACCTCATTGTATGATAATAAAATGTGTACGCCTTGTTTTGTACTAGTAGTTGTTAGGAACCTTTTTTTGGATCATCAACGGCTCCAGCTCAGTATAACTATGTATTATTATGTGTACCTTTTTCTTTGGTCTGATACAGGAATATATAAGAGCCTACTTACCTACCTATTTTACCGTATAAGTAGGGCTTAGATCTGGTTTATTTCTGATAATAAGTAATCCACTTTCACCGTCAAACTACCTAGTCTATCTGATCAAATTATTGACACGGCACGATAAATATTGTTTATTCATCGATGTTAAAAATAACCATTAATTCCATATGTATGAAGCATGAGAAATCAAAGCTTTTTAAAATTAACCTACCCATCAGCTAATATTTCAAAAAAAACACATGAAAAATATGAGATTTAAAGGGTTGAAAAATATGACTCTTTCATCACACTGCGTTACTCAATCAAAGATTCTTTTTAGAGTAAAATACGTCTGTCAGGGTGACAATGAAGGAACCAGTGTCTCAACATAAAAAAGAGAATATTATCAGACAAACCTCCAATTTTAAAAGATCATCAAAAATTATTTGAGATACATACATACATACATAGACACACGCCTTTTTCCCCGAAAGGGTAGGCAGAACCTGAAATGGGCCTCTTTTCACTGTGGGTTGCACCATCGTGGGATATAGACGTGACAAGTGGTGAGCTCATCGCCGCCATTGCTTCCCACTTCTGACTTTGCTAACTCTTTCTTCCAGTAATAACACATTCCTAAAATAAGCTAGCGCCAGGACACATCTTATACCAACGTATCTTACAAACAATTCCTGGTAATCCCTGAGTCGGCTTTTACGACATCCACGGGAGGAGATGGAGGGGTCTATTCTTGGACCGGACACACCACGCACGAGATCAACGCAAAAATATTAAATTTCAAATTCCATAAGCTATAAATGCGGAATCATCCGCTATTTCATACATAGATATATGTCAGTATTTATAGCATGGGAGTTAGATAGGGATGCAAGGTGCCACCCAACTCCACCCAACCCAACCCCTCAAACTCGAACGTACCTCAGCTAAAATATTCGCATTTTACAAGAAATTTTTAATCATAATTTAAAAACAGTCGGCAATTTTATGCAGTTAGCCCAAAATGGTTATGAAATAATGTGATAAGTTAATACTGAGATTTTGTTTTGCCATATGGATACTGATAAACCAACCACACCAACAATCATATTCAGGACTATAATAATATGATGTAGGCGGTAGGTTCTGAATACATACTAAATTTAGATTATCAAACAAAACTACTCCTGCCACTGCTACTAAGCCTGCTGCTTGGCTGGTGTTGGTATTGGATAAATTCTGGTATTCCGGCTATCCGTTATACTGTTACCGGACTCTTGCAGCCTGATGTATTAGATAAATTTCAGATACCTGGATAATGAATACCAGATAGCAGTCGCCCTCCACTTCACACATCTAGGCATTGTTTTTTCGGATAAAAGTATCCTATAGTTAAATCCAGGTAAGTCTACCTGTGTACCAATTTTAAAGAAATCTGTTCGGCGTGATTGAGTAACAAACATTCAAACATCCAAACTTTCAAGTACACTAATCTACACTAATTTTATAAAGAGGTAAACTTTGTTTGTTAGTTTGTTTGTTTGTGCCTAATGGATATAAACTCAAAATTACTCAACCGAGTCCTACGGTGCTATGAAATCGAGTAGAGCGAAAGATACCTTTCGAAGTACCAGGAGAAAAGAAGTTCATGGGAGATGCATAATACGACCACATGTATTAAGATCCTATAAGAGTCGGACACTTAAAATATTATTGAAATATTCTATACAAAGTATTTGGCTTCTGCCAAGTAGTAATTGCAATCAAAAAGGTCTACGAGGCTCGTAGTGGTTTGCTACGAAATAATGTCTCTCTTCTTCAGCACCACAATCTGACTGAATGTGACTGAAGAGCAGCCATGCTCTCGTAGTATAAGAAAAGAGCCAATTTAATCTTACTAATTATTTCAATTAAATGTTTCGGACAGAGAAACCGTAAGTACATGAAAACAAACGTCTTTGAACTCGTGTAGTTTTTTTTTAATTCATGATTCGTACGATAGGGAAGCAGTAATAATAAAAAAAATCGGTGAGAGTGGGCCCCCTTGTCTGACGCCTCTACAAATAGTTTATTTCAGAGCCTTTTGTTTACATTTTTACACGACTGTCAATTTTACTGTATATGTACCAATTTTATAATATCTATTGTTTGTATTGGTATGTCGCAGTCGTGTAGAGCTTTCCTCGTGCTATTATGAGATATTGAATCGAAGGCTTGGGCTTAATCGATAAAAGCCAGGTAGATTGGTATTCTTCGTTCTTCATATTTCTTGATAATCAAGTCCAGTGTGCGGATGTGGTTTGTGTTGGAGAAGTTTTTCCTTAATCCAGCTTGCTTTGGTGGTTGGTATTTTTCAGTGTAAGCTATAAGACTTTCTTCACATGAGGCGAATAACTGATAAATATTTGGCTGTAGGCTAATCGGCCTGTAATTGGCTATATCGGCAGGGTCTCCTTTTTTATAATAGTAGAATTATGTCGAATTCTGTCCATACTTTGGGTATTTGCCTAAAATCTAGAACCATATTGAACAGACCAGTTATAGGTCGTCGTCGTTTCGTATGACGTAGTGCTGGCCTCTGGTGTCAGAGTTTGTCAAGCCGCCCGAGGGCCTCTGACAGTCAGTCTAACTAAGCCATGTCAGTTATAGGTGATACAAGAAGAAACCTGCCTGTTTTATTGCTTCACTCGGAATGCCATCCGGTCCATTGCTTTTGTCTGTTTTAGCTCTACCATTTTCCATCAGGTGAGGTAGTAGTCAAACGAAACTAGTTCACTTTATAAGACAAATAAAACCCTCGTTGATTTTCAGGGTTTCAACACCAATTTTCATACAAAAAATGCTATAAAATTCATTTAACCGGCGAAAAATGCAGTTAAAATCATAACGTCCATCTGAGAACCATCGCCGATGAATCACAACCCTTTCCAGAAAACCGTATCGAAATTGGTCAAACCTTTTTGGATATAAATGAGAACATTCGTTTGCACACACGACACACAAACAACCTGTCATCCTAAACCAACAGACCTTCTCCGTTACATAGTGGGTAAAAAAAAGAATTTGGCACGTGCCTACTATTTAATAGGTATCTACTAATTAAATATATTCTGGTGCAGCGGGTAACTAGAACAGATGCCCTAAAAACGAAACCAGTGAACTACGGTGAGCCTTATTAAGGCGCTGTTAGCACTTTTTATAGCGGTAAATCTATTGAGATGATAATACAAACATCTCACACATTGTTTATTATATTCTGATTTGAATTTCTAAGAATCTTGGTCACGGTATGCAGTAGGTAAACACCTGTATTAAGTACCTACTCAAAGAGGATAAAATGCGTTAGCGCGTTGTTCCAATTCTAAGGAATTAATGTCAAAAAAATAGATGTTTCTTTTTATAACTGTATCTACGTCGACGACGTCGTGACGACCTCTGTGGCGTTGCGAACGAAGGTTCGCCTGCGACGCCGGAGATTGCGGGTTCGGTTCCCGCCTCGGAAAAATATTTTTACGATCTGCAGATATTTGTTCAGGGCGTTCTGAGTATTTTCTATGTATTATATATTTTCTTAGTATTCTACAAAATATCTATCTACGTAATGTATTGTATTAAGTATATCAGTTATCTAGTACCCAGAACAAGCTCTGCTTAGCTTGGGGCTGGATAATGTTGGGTGAACTGTCCAGCATTATTTATTTATTTACGTACTTAAATAAAACCAAAACGACTGAACCGACAAATATAGCATCGTTTATGTCTTAGAAATCTGAATTGATGTCTTAACTCAATTTTGGGGCTGGAAAGACAATAAAGTTGATTGAAAAATGTCCCAATAAAAATAACTAAAATAACCTAACAAGGACAGCCTTCTGGACGCTTCCATCTGATATTGATTTGGATCAGTTGAGCTAGCTTTAGATCGTTTACCATATAATATATAAGTAGCAATGCTACTACGTCAATGTTAGAAACGGTCTTTATAGATCAACAATTTAAATTGTATTTTTAAATTTTGTTTATGCCTAAAACTATATTGTAAAACATATTTGTCTTATAAGCTAGTCAAAATGCTTACATAGATAGTTAAGACAAGAGCTCTATAAAAAGTATAAAACAACAAAAAATGTACAAAAAAACGTAAATACTGTCCAAAAAAGGAATGCACCTGTTCATTCCATCTAAAAGGTCGTGTCTCGCCCACATTTTGTAAGCAAGTTATGAAAGCGTTCCAATTTTATTAATATCAATTGATTTAACGCTGTTTTAGTCGAGGAACGGAAAGGGGTCACTGACCGACAATTACGTCCTCGTGGAGACCACTACATCCCAAATAGACAGCAATAGAAGCCATGCTTTATTTTAATGTTGCTCAATGGCCCATCTACGTACAAATCTGTTTTGTAGTTTCTCAGAAACATGTGGTTATGATTTAAACAAATATCTAAGTAAAAACATACTTTCCGAACTGTATTAAGTTGCCTACTTTTGAAGACTTTCTACTTTCCACGCTCTAAAAACATTATTAGAAACATCGTATCGTTATGGATGCCACATCACAATTAACTACTGTTCGGATTTCAATTAGTGAATCATTTAATAATTGCTTAATAATTTTATGAGTACGGCTTAACACCAGAGGTGTGTAGACTAAGTTTAATTTAGCTTTTAATTCCGCTCTTTGATTCCTACATCTCCTTTCTTGATTTAATCTATCAGGTTGCACACAAGTGGTGACCTTGGACTATATTTTTCCAAAAGAACTAAATAATATTTCAAGTTATGAATACATTTATTTGCAGAAATAATAATACAACTAATAAAATTAAAATAATACAAATGAAACCGTTAAGCTATCTGAAGACCGTAAACGATCTAAAGGTAGCTTAACAGATACAAATGAAACAGTTAAGCCACCTTTAGATGTTTTTAAGTTATTGAAAATAGCCTATGTCGTAATTGAGTAAAAATTGCTTCAAAAGACACCTGCTTCTGTTTTTGGTCCATAACATGCAACGTGAGCCTGTCGAATATGGTTATTTTATCAATAACTAACGTTAGTTACGAAATCCTGCAGCACAGAAAGCAATAATTTGGCGTGTCCTTTCACTTGCTTCTTAGGTACCAATAGGAACTCGAGTATAATCTGTGATAAAGCACTAAGGCTGCTAAGGCCCATTGGAGCACAGCCGGTGCCCAGAAACCGGTCCGAGAGGCATGAGACCAACTTGTGGCTCAAAGCATGTACAATGTTGATCAATCGCATTATGGAACAGCGATTAAAACGGTTCTCATATTTGAAATAAGTAGATACTTATCCGAGATCGTAGATATTTTAAAGAACGTTACATTGTCATGTTATTTCACTTAAGATAAATAATAACTCTGTTTAAATAAGTTTACGTACTTACGTTAAGTTATAGACCAAACTGTGCGCACTTATCTTCTAAAATAGCTATCATCACTATAGCCTAATCTTACACTTTTTGGTTTTAAATTTTTAGCGTGCTCCTGAAATTCCTATTTTTCTTCCTTTGTAAGTATTTTTTATCTTCTACAGTCGTAACACTTTCTTGTAAAATAAAACGTTGACTAATGTCCTACAATAGTATTTATCTTATTGTATTAATCCCCAAATAAAAAGAGGGGTGTTATAAGTTTGTGTCCATATTTTGTCGTCTGTATGTATTCTTTGCTGCCTCATAGCTCCGGGAACCGTTGCAAACAGAAGCTCTGCTTTACATGCAGTTTAATTTGTATGAAAACTGGTGAAGGAACTCTGAAAATAATCAGGGTTTTTTAAATTATTATGAACACAACTTGTTAATTATAAAACTTTAATATAGCTACTGCAATAACTATGAGCATAATACAAACGAATAGAGAACGGCATTCGACACGAGATTCTGCGCGATTCAATATTGCAATCTTAAGAAATACCTACAGACTAACTAGATCAAGAATTGGCGAACTAAACTGCAATAGACAACACGAAATAAACATTATTATTACAACGATACCTTTATAATAAAATATGCTTTGAAAACAAACCTAAATGCGAACCACATGCGATAATCAGCCCCTATAATAGGTATTGATTCAAAAAAAATAGCTTAAGTTTAGTGACAGAATAAATAATTCTACGTATGGACCTAGAATTACTAGACGTACTAGACCACTTGGTCGATGGTCTGACGATATTCAAAAAGTATCTAACACACACACCAAACTGGGCAGAACTAGCAGAAGTACGCGACCAATGGAAAGAGCTAGTTATAAACTAACATAACTAACATAAAATGTTACACTTTATACGGAACAAATAGGCTGGATATTCATTTTTTATAAGTTTTTTTTTATTGTGGTCTGCAAATTATGCTTGTTATAGAAGTAAACGCTCAGTGTTTAAAAGAAAACCTCAAGAAATTGTATGACTTAAAATTCTATAACTTTCTATAATATCAGCGTCGTGTGGAAGTTTAAAAGCAACTTATTAAAGAAGTAAAACCATTTAACAGCATTAAATAAATAATAACTACATACCTATAATTTTTAGTTATTTACTTCAGAAACAAATTGAGATTGTATCGCATGTTCATCTCAGTTACCTTTAAACGGTGAAGAGGCAATCAACGATTTACTTAGGGCACTCCACAAGGGCCTGAAGGAAGGGTTAGGCCGCATTCACATAGAAAGCAAGCTGCCGGCTTATGTCTACCGGCCGCGCTTACCAGCCACGCCATGCATTACGCTAGAGGCCAAGCTGTGCTTCTTTACTCGACAACGTGAAATTATTTAACATATACATTTTAAACGTAGTTACTAAAATACTTACAACTCTGACTTATTGGTAGGTAAAAAACCTTAGAAACAGCAAAACAGGCCCACTGTTATAATAACGTACTGACCAAAACAAAACGCATTGTAGATACTATAATTTCGTATTCGGCATTTTTTTTTATTTGATTGGATATTGATTAAATATTGTTTGATTGACAAGGTTTTGATTGAACTTTGGCAATATGTTGTACAAAAATATCAAGTTCGACATATGTCTACATCGAGCAACAGATACGGAGGCCTGCAATGCTCTAAGCATGCTCTAAGTATGTCTACAATCCGAGAATGACGTGCATAAACGTCGGCGTCGCCGTCGTGCCAAGTGAATATAACTACAGTCACACAAAAAAACTGGACAGTTCACACAACATTATCTAGCCCCAAGCTAAGCAGGGCTTGTGTTATGGGTACTAGACAACTGATATACATAATACAATATATAACATAGATAGATATTTTTTAAATATATATAGAAAATACCCAGAAACCCTGAACAAATGTCTGCGGATCGCACAAATATTTGTTCCGAGGCGGGAATCGAACTCGCAACCTCCTGCGTCGCAGGCGAACGTTCGCCCGCCGCGCCATAGAGGTTGCCTATGACATGAGCAGAGCACCCGTAAATCTCTGCTGAGACGGTCGGTGGCAACCTGCTTTATATGTAAATTCAGCTTCATATATAAAGTAAAAAGTAATAAAACCGCTCCTAACTATCATGTTGGGAAGATAACGAGCTTGTTGCGGTCCATGGTTATTGGAATTATTAGTGATCACTAAATTGCCCGCGGACGACTGGGACGTGCCAGGAAGTTCTACTTTTAAAGAAATTTATCATAGAAAATATAAAACTACACAACAGTTTCAGTGTTTGTAATTTTCAGCACTATAGATTCAAAACATCGTTGTCATCTGGGAATATTTTGTGAGAAAAAATCTTAAGCTTGTTGTGAGAAATATAGAAAAATCAATACGGATAAGCGCGAGTTAGACTCGCGCCCTGAGGCTTCCGTACTAGTTTTTCCCAAATTATAGTTTTTTTTTAACGCTCTTTCCTACACACATCACCACTTCCCCTTCATTAGGGGTAAAAAAGACGTAATTTCTCAACATTAGACAAAGTTTGCTAATATTTCCAATTTCAGAATTATGAGGTAACTGGACGTACCCAAGAGGTTTTTCTGTCTTGCGATTTCCATGCAAAAATAAGACATTCATTGCCATATTGACGACCTCAGTGGCGCGGCGGGCGAAGGTTCGCATGCGACGCAGGAGGTTGCGGGTTCGATTCCAGCCTCGAAACAAATATTTGTGCGATCTGCAGATATTTGTTCAGGGTGTTATGGGTATTTTCTATGTATAATAACAAATATCTATCTATGTAATGTATTGTATTAAGTATATCAGTTATCTAGTACCCATAACACAAGCTCTGCTTAGCTTGGGGCTAGATAATGTTGTGTGAACTGTCCAGCATTATTTATTTATTTATCTTTAGTTAAAAGCTGACAGTGCAGGAAGCAGTAACAGTTTAAGCAGACAGACAGACGGACGACAAAGTGAGATTCCGTTTTCTCTTGTTGTACAGAACCCTACAATACAATCAGTCAATTCTGCTGAACTCGCTAACAGTAAAATTATGCAAACACAACATTTCAAAGTTTAAACAGTTTCTAACCAGTTATCTTATCTAGTCCACCTACAGTTACAGCTCTATCACTAGGTACGTATAGTGCCCAAGCCCGTAGTTTAATTTATCTACTCAGTTTCCTAACTTCTATTCATTTATCTAGTAAGTACAAAAGCCTTTCTCCTTAACGAGAACGTCCCGTTTGCAAATAATATCCACAAGTTAATTTTATTTAAAAAAAAACTAACGGTGTTCCAATAAAATTTGAAAAACGAACACTTATGGACGCACATCGGTATCTATTTTACATAACGTAGGGCCCGAAGCCAAATTACCTACTCTATTCAAGACTAGTGTCGCCACAGGAAAAAATGCGCTTTCAGAAGTCATTCATTGCAATTGTCTTCAAAAAGAATATTTGCTGAAATGGAAACGGATGCAATATTTTCCACCAAACATAGCTTGGAACATCTCGCAAACACAATCTTTCGTATAAAGAAAACCGTACCCATCTATATAAATCGCTCAAACCGTACATACTTACATAGACACACGCCTTTTTCCTCGAAAGGAGGCAAAGACTCAATGGGCCTCTTTTCACCGTGGTTTACACCATCGGACGGAATATAAACGTGACAAGTGGTGAGTTCATTGCCGCCATTGCTTCCTACGAATGACTCAGCTAATACATTCTTCCAGAAATAACACACTCCTTAATAAGCTAGCAGCCAGGACAAATCTTATACCAACGAATCTTACAAACAGTAATTTACACACACAAACACAACCTCTGATCTGACTCTAAACGCATACACCTCCACCGTTCCATCGTGGGTAAAAACTGTCAAGGGTTTACGAGTAGGGACGTTGATATTATTCGTAACCATTTAAGGCGTACACAACAGCCAAATACCTTTACTTTCTAACTCATTAAAGTTCAGGTAAGATAGAAAGTTACATAATGGCGCTCGCGAAATGAAAAGTAAGTTAAAATCACGAAAAACAATTATTGTCCAGGTAAAAAATCATCGAATCACAAAATCATACGTTCAACTTGAAGATAAAGTCTTTGCCGACATTTAGGTGAAAGAAAAAGTACAAAATTCTTAGTCGTTACATCAAATTTTCAGTCGAAAACAGCTGCATTTTGTATTTTTTTTCACATGGTTAATGAACAGGTAGAACATTTTTGTACGTTCACTTTAAAGATAAAAAGTGGCATATATTTTTTTCAGCACATAATATTAACTCCTAATAAATCAGATGCTGTCAATATATTTAAAACGTATCACTTAGACATCGTCGTAGTAGGTCTTGTTGCAGGAGACATACGCTGATCACAACAATGTAGGTAAGTAGGTATTGACAAGCCTATTGCTTAGGCTACGAGCTTTTATACCCTTTCCCAGTTTTACGACACACGCAGAATAGAAGCAGGTGATGCGTTTGAATCGTAGATCAATAAGGAAGACAAGTCATAAATCTTATCTTATCCTAGATATTCACAAAAATATATGAAATAACATTGTTTGTTTTATAACTCAATAAGTACCTAACTGATTGAACTGTTCTAGAGTGGAGACCACGTATTGGTAAACGAAGTATAGGGCGCCAACCTGGCTAGGTGGAGCGACATTCTGCGTAAACCGGCTGGTAGTAGATGGGAAGACCTGGAAATCGATCTAAATGGCGCGCATTGGGAGAGGCCTATGTCCAGCAGTGGACTGATACAGGCTGCTAACGATGATGATGAACTGATTGAAACTAATTTAAATGTGAACCTAGACAAAAATAAAAAGATATAGGTACTAAACCGACTTCGCTTGCAGTTTAGAAGGGTGCCGAATTGCATATTTTCGATCAAAAATCTATTCCTGCTATTATATGGAGCACTTCAAGCAAACGTGGGTGAAACTGCGACCAAAATAAATTCTAGCCGAGACTAGAATCCAACAATATTATAAATGAGAAATGTGTTTAGTTGTGTACTTGTATACCGTTAGTGCGCTTGAGCTCTCTGCATACCAAAGTGCGCCGTAACGGATAGACCGATTTCTATGAAATTTTGTAGAAAGATAGATTATGACCTGGTTTATTACATCGTCTATTTTTCATCGTGGTAACGTGTGAGCGAAGGATAGTAAATGTTTAAATAAAATCCTTTCTCTTGTTGCAGCGTCCTGAAAATCTGGAGTCCCCGTTGCCTGCCCCTCGGGACGCAAAGCATATTGTTTACAATATGAATGATCAGGTAATTTATTACAGGTTTTTACTGTTTGTATTCATCTTCCTGCTCTACTCTCATTTTGTTACAGCTGTGATAGCTTCTATTGTGCGAAGCCTCTATCACACACTAACTTCAGCGTCTTCGCTTGTACAACAAACATCCATACGTTCATATTTATGAATATTAGTAGGATGTAGAGCTGGCTGACCATGGATGAATCATAATATTTCTCGTGTCTTGGATTTTTCCAATCAAATCCCAAACTCTTGTTTTTTCAAGATAAAGTAGGATAAAATGATAGGCGTAAATGAATATTCCAACTTTTCATGTGCACGATGTGCCATCTATAATTGGAATTGCATGAAGATCTAAAACTAGAGACAGTAAGCACCCAAACCTGTAAATTCTGTTGGTGTTCCTTAATAAATAAATAAATAAAATAAAATAAATAATGCTTTCGACTGTTCACACATTATGTAGCCAAGCTAAGCAGAGCTTGTGTTATGGGTACTAGATAACTGATATACTTAATACAACATTACATAGATAGATATTTAAAAAAAACTCAATCTTATAAGTGGGTGATCCATTTGCGAGCCGGCGAGTTAAAGATATAAACTGCTGGCCAACTGCTTCCAAACAGTCGACTCTCTATCATACATAGGTATAATATACCGCGGTCTTAGGATTTCAAGCATGCACGAAGAGCCAACGAGCCAAACCGCGGTATTTTAAAACCGCGGTTTGATAGGTGCTCCATTGACGGCCTATACCCATCGAGCAACACGGAATGGAGACGCCATCAAAGGCATTCCCCGCTGTAGTTCCCCTCTAAATTTAATGCCCTCGAGGGCATACAGCTTATAAAAAACTAGCTGTCGCCGATCGCTCTGTCAGACTGAATCGACTCGCGTGGGAGATAGTGCTCTAAGAAAAATGCCGAATTGTTCAGTTTTATGCTGTAAAAAAATGATTGGATCATCAAATTTACAAAAAGATAGTGTTTCCTTTCTCATGTACCTGAATTTCAATTAAATTATTATAACTTATTGCATGAAAATAGACCAAGTAAAATTAAGCCGTATAAAAACAAAAGTGGCCATCTCAGATTTTGTAATTTTTGAGTTCGTGTTCGGGGTAAAATAATAAAACTGAACGGTTTAACAAAACAAACCGTGAATATTTTATTCAATAACACTGGTTCACTCTTCACTGCGACTGCACTTCAGTACACTGGTCATTCATTACTCTAAAATCACTGCCAAGTTACGTGATTTATTCGCAATGAAAGCCAATTCCCTTACGACTGCCCTGCTCGCTCTTCAATCGAGTTCCACTTAATCGTGTGACACAAGGGCGACATAAAAGTGACCAAAAGCGTAGATATAAATGTGTATAATACATCAATGTGCATTTCAGGATTTATTCTGCTGACGTAAACATGTATATAACGTGTGTAATGTCAGTAAGCCAAGATGTGGATGATTACTTAATATCCTTGATTACTAAATACTATTCATTAAACACGTTCGACATCATGTGATATGTGGAATAACGTGTATTTGTATTTGATGGCTATGTAACCACTAACTAACCGGTAACTACTAACTACTACTACTACTTCGTGTCACGGGCTCTTTCTTGGTTCACTGACCAGCTTGAGATATAGTGTCCCTGAAAGGGGCTTAGTGACCAATGGTGAAAGAACCAGTATGGTAAAAGGATTAATTGTGCCTCGCAGAGGTGTATGATGATTTGTCAACGTAAATGTCATGTGCAACTATATTTAAAGAAATAGAATTAAATCACACTACTATAAACAACAAGTGTAACATGAAAAAGTTTGTACATTTGGGAACTTTGATTACAAGAGATGGCAAGCATGAAGATGATATTTAAATGAGAGTAAATTCTGGAAACCATGTGAACTTAACGCCTTATTATCAGCCGGAACGTATCCAAAAAGGCACGACTGGATGTGCATAGAGGATTGTTAGTGCCAAAACTAATGTATTGTGGTAGCGAAAGTTGCTAAGGCAGAATAAACATGAAAGTAAAATAAATGCACTGAAGATGAGAGGTTTGAGAAGTATGTATGGTGGACTTTGAGAGATAGAATAAGAAACTATGTGTTAAGAAAGCATTGTAAAATGAAAGAGCACGTGTATAGTGACAAGGATTGAGAAAGATATGCTTGGATGGTTTGGGTTATTGGTTAAAGGATGAATGATAGTAGATTGACGAAACTAGTTCATAAGATGAGCATGAATGGGACAGTTGGAAGGGGGAGATCTCGGTGAAGGTATTCAGACTAGATCAGGGTCGATATGGAGCATGGCCAGGCCAAGAGCGCCCTTAACCAATGAGCATATATGAAGAATGTGATGTGAGTGAATCAAGCAAAACAGGCATGCCAGGATCGTAGCACGTGGAAATACATGGTCTCTGCCTACTTCTCTGGGAAACAGGCGTGAGTTTACGTATGTGTGTATGTATGTAATATTATAAATGCAACATTTTCTAAGGGTTGGATGAAATTTAAGAACGGCGATGGCTGGACCACTGGAATAGTTTTAAATTTTATTTAGATGTTCCCACAGGATCAAGACTTATGCGAGTGAAACCGCGGGTTGCTTCTAGTTTATAATAAGAATAAAACTGCGTGGTTAATTTGTTCAAAATCGGTTATATTGATCATACTTAAATAACTTTACTCTTTTCAGTTAAAAGTAAATAAAGATGCTTTAAAAAAATCGTTGATCGCCAATTGTTAGGTTACTGTACAATCTTCGCACGTTGTGTTTGCCTATAATGAGGGGTTTTCACGGCCATATCAAATCATCTATAAACCCTTGAAAATAGATGTCGCTGCTGTGTACTTAACTGTATAAATAAAGTGACATGTAAAAGTCAACAACGTAGTGATATATTTTTGTGATATTTTGTTACTATCACACAAAATAACAGACGATGCATTTGTTAATTTTGACAACCACAGTTGAGTCAGGGCCATCAATTGACCCAAATCAAACTACATTTTTTTTATTTGAAAATGAAAGAAAGAAAGAAAGAAAGAAAGAAAATACTTTATTGTACACCTTAATAGCTAAAAATACAAACAAAAAGAAACAAACGAAACAACGAACAATGAAAGGCCCTTATTGGTTTCTCCTGTAGCTAAAGATAGATATATAGTTTGTACCTCATATATACATGTGTAGACTGTTGGTAACCACAATAAAAAATAATTAAATAAGCAACTGCTAACAATAACAATAACGTTAGCTGAGTCAGCCGTGGGAAGCAATGGCAGGGATGAGCTCACTATTTGTCACGTCTATCTCCCACGATGGTGCAACCCACTGTGAAAAGAGGCCCATTAAGGCTCTGCCTATCCCTTCGGGGAAAGAGGCGTGTGTCTATGTATGTATGTATGTAACAATAACAGCCTCAATGCACACTGAAATAGCTTTGTGCTCATTTAACAGTTTTTTTTTATTTCTCAAAAATTCCTGAAAGTAAGTTGCCCGTGTTTTCTTATATACTACTAAATTAGTGATGTGCCTCAATAATAAAGTAGATTTTTTATCGATAAAATAAATGCTCGTTTATTATGTTTTACAAACTATTGAAATTTGATTTATATTATTCGGGAGACGCCATAGTCTAACCTAACCTAACTTTCTAACCGTTAATCCAATCACCATGAAGGTATTGGTATGTAACAAGGTAGGTAACTGTTATGATTTTAATTTGAAATTATTCATTTTATGCCATAAATTGACGCCCTCTGTGGCGCGGTGGACGAAGGTTCGCCTGTAACGCAGGAGGTTGCGGGTTTGATTCCCGCCTCAGAACAAATATTTGTACGATCTGCAGATATTTGTTCAGGGTGTTCTGGATATTTTCTATGTTAATACAAAATAAATATCTATGTAATGTACTGTATTAGGGATATCAGTTATCTAGTCCATAACACAAGCTCTGCTTGGCTTGGGGCTAGATAATAATGTGTAAGCTGTGTCCAACATCAAAAAATAAAATAAAAATAAATATATATTATTATAAAGCACCATCTTTTCGTAAATTCGATGTTCCAGACCTTGATTTACAGCAGAAAATGTAACGATTCGGCATTTTAGTATTTGTAGCACTGTCACACTTTTTACTCTATGCGTCACACGATCGATTCAGTCTGACAGAGCATTCGGCCCATTATGATAAAAATTTATTACTAGCAAAAGCAAAACATGCTTGGTGAGGGCTAGCAAGCTTCTTTTCCTTGATTTTTTATATTTAAACACAGACATGAATTTAAATTACTATGTGATATTACAAATCTAGAGGTGTGATAGTTTTTCGTAAAAAGTTGCATCCCTACCTAGGTTGTGGGATACGTGATCACGATAAATTAACAAAAGCATTTCCCAGTTTGAACTCGTTTACTCCTTTTCAAGAAAAGTCGTGTCATGAGTGTCCGTCCTGTGTCGTGGGATTTTCCTATTCAAATCCTATTTGATTGACAAAAGAATGAAAAAAAAATATATAGCTAGGTATAATTTTTTCAACGCGATATTCTGTTCACTATATATAGCGCTAAGTATTACTTTACCTACCATCGTTTAGCATCAACATAACTTAACACACCCAACACATACCTACATAGTTCTGATCCCACACTAGGATCCCCTGTGTCGTGGGATAATCATGCCTGAAATAAAAAAAAAAACTATTTATAAATTTTAATGACTAATCTAGTTTTTTGCCACTTAGGATCATGATTTTTGGTTTTTGACAATAACAGTGAATGACAGATATATATAATACATTGTATATTTCGAGGCCAGAACCGTCATGGATTATGTAGGTTATTAGGAAGACGGGAGCTAAGTAAAGCGTTTTTTCCTTTTTTTTTTTTTTTTTTTCCTGGCAAGTCAAAACAGACGAAAGGAAAGATCCTTTCGTCTCTTTTGACTTGCCAGCCCGTAGTTTTATGAAATTATTGTAAGCTTTGAACAAAATTCTAATTCAATTTTCCCAAGAACTAATCATCTCATGAGTTGTTGTAAAGTAAGGTTGTACCTGGGGTACTCAAAATTTTCTTGATTTTTCTGTATACTCTAAGTTTCCGCGTTTGCCCCCTCTCTCTCCAGCCTACTACTACCTTTTACTAATCTAAAATATCATAGTTATCCACAAAATGATCTCTATGCTATCCTCGAAAAGTGGGGCGGTTCCGCAACTCCCCCTTCACAGAGAGCGTTCAACCCCTCCCCTCATCCCTAGCCGCCCTTAAATCCTTTAAATGACCCTTGGTGGTAGGCAAAGTAAGTTCTTACCAAAAAGTTATCGATACTATTCATTTATCGACTTGAGTGCTGGAAGTCCCTAGAACGGATGTTACTGTCAATTTTGTGACATAACATGATGTTTGTACACAGAAAGCATCTATGTGTGTATAAAGATTTTTGATGTGTTGCTGTTTATAGATGTGTGCGTTTATAGCGATAGAACGACTGGTTACAAAAGTGTGCATTAAAGTGTAAGTGAGTGCGTGAAGCCCCCCCCAAATATTTCTGAATAAATATGTATCGGTTGACAGCTCTATGGCGTCTCCCCTCCGGTACGGAGGCCTGCGTTGCTCGATGCCTATACCTCTGGCTCGCTGGCTCGCTGGCGTACCAGCGGTTTTACTCGCCAATGGATCAACCGCTTTAAACTCAAAGCCCAGCAAAAATAAGGCAGCCTCTGCTTTTTTCTGAGCACGCAGCTTTGATCGCGTGGTACCGGGTAAAAAGTGGCCTGAGTATCTACCCGGTTTATCTCAATTTAATTAAAATTCGTTCAGCCGTTACAAAGTGATTGAAAAATAAACAACAAATGTATCCTCATGGGACCAGCCAAGGGTACACAGGAAAAGAAGCGAAATGAACATCCAGTAAACAAAGATCGTAAGGGTGTATGGGTCTCGAGGGTTTCCCCCTCATTTCACTGGTGGGTGTATGGGTCTCGAGGGTTTCCCCCTCATGCCACTGGTGGGAGTATGAGTCTCGAGGGATTCCCCCCCATGTCACTGGTGGGTGTATGAGTCTCAAGGGATTCCCCCTCATGTCGCTGGTGGGTGTTAGTCTCGAGGGATTCCCCCTCATGTCACTGGTGGGTGTTAGTCTCGAGGGATTCCCCGTCATGTCACTGGTGGGTGTATGAGTCTCGAGCGATTCCCCCTCATGTCACTGGTGGGTGTGAATCTAGAGGGATTCCCCCTCATGTCACTGATGGGTGTATGAGTCTCGAGGGATTCCCCGTCATGCCACTGGTGGGTGTATGAGTCTCGAGGGATTCCCTGTCATGTCACTGGTGGGTGTATGAGACTCGAGGGATTCCCCGTCATGTCACTGGTGGGTGTATGAGTCTCGAGGGATTCCCCCTCATGTCACTGGTGGGTGTGAATTTCGAGGGATTCCCCCTCATGTCACTGGTGGGTGTATGAGTCTCGAGGGTTTCCTCCTCATTTCACTGGTGGGTGTATGAGTCTCGAGGGATTCCCCGTCATGTCACTGGTGGGTGTATGAGTCTCGAGCGATTCCCCCTCATGTCACTGGTGGGAGTGAATCTCGAGGGATTCCCCCTCATGTCACTGGTGGGTGTTAGTCTCGAGGGATTCCCCCTCATGTCACTGGTGGGTGTTAGACTCGAGGGATTCCCCGTCATGTCACTGGTGGGTGTATGAGTCTCGAAGGATTCCCCCTCATGTCACTGGTGGGTGTTAGTCTCGAGGGATTCCCCCTCATGTCACTGGTGAGTGTGAATCTCGAGGGATTCCCCCTCATGTCACTGGTGTATGAGTCTCGAGGGTTTCCTCCTCGTGTCACTGGTGGGTGTATGAGTCTCGAGGGTTTCCCCCTCATGTCACTGGTGGGTGTATGAGTCTCGAGGGATTTCCTCCATGTCACTGGTGGCTGCTAGTCTCGAGGGTTTCCCCCTCATGTCACTGGTGGGTGTTAGTCTCGAGGGATTCCCCCTCATGTCACTGGTGAGTGTGAATCTCGAGGGATTCCCCCTCATGTCACTGGTGTATGAGTCTCGAGGGTTTCCTCCTCATGTCACTGGTGGGTGTATGAGTCTCGAGGGTTTCCCCCTCATGTCACTGGTGGGTGTATGAGTCTCGAGGGATTCCCCCCCATGTCACTGGTGGCTGCTAGTCTCGAGGGTTTCCCCCTCATGTCACTGGTGGGTGTATGAGTCTCGAGGGATTCCCCCTCATGTCACTGGTGGGAGTATGAGTCTCGGGCGATTCCCCTTCATCCACTGATGGGTCTATGGGTCTCGAGGGTTTCCCCCTCATGTCACTGGTGTGTGTATGAGTCTCGATGGATTCCCCCTCATCCCATACGTGGAGTTTGACCGTGGATACACGGGACGTGCTTGAAATTTAAAACAGGGTCAAAACAGGCTTGCAAAATTTTAATAAAGAAGCATATAAGGGTAAGTTTTAGGGTTCCGTAACCAAAAATTACGGAACCCTTATAGATTCGTCATGTCTGTCTGTCTGTCCGTGTATGTCACAGCCACTTTTTTCTGAAACTATAACAGCTAGGCTGTTGAAACTTGGTAAGTAGATGTATTCTGTAAACCGCATTAAGAATTTCACAAAAAAATATAAAAAAACAGTAAATTTTTGGGGTTCCCCATAATTAGAACTGAAACTAAAAAAAAAACGTCAAACCCATACGTGTGGGGTCTATGGATAGGTCTTCAAAAATGATATTGAGGTTTCTAATATATATTTTTTCTAAACTGAATAGTTTACGCGAGAGACACTTCCAAAGTGGTAAAATGTGTCCCCCCCCCCCCCCCCCCCTTCCCGTAACTTCTAAAATAAGAGAATGATAAAACTAAAAAAAAAAATATGATGTACAGTGGCGGAATGAAAACGTTCGTCAGTTTTCAAAGGAATCCCCTTAGCTTGTCGCGAGCACATATTACCTTTCCCAACTATTCTACGTAGCAGACTGCTGTATAGAAAACCATAATTTAAATGTTTATTATAAAGATCAAATTCGCACACCTTTGATCAGTTGCTTGTTTAAGTTTGGAACGACTTTTTTAGGGTCCCGTACCCAAAGAGGCCAAACGAAGCCCTATTGCCCTCGCTCATCCGTCTGTCCGTCTCCCTATCACACGGGTCTATAGCGGCTAAACCATTGAAGTATTCATATTTGTAAAGTGGGGAGGGAAAAATAAATCTGTCGTACCCTAGCATGTGGAGTATAATTTTAGAGCCTATTAAGTAGAATAATACTGTATTTTTGTTACTAAGTTCAATTTGATTTCTATTTAACCCACGAACTAGTTTTTTTTAATATTCTGCATACTCAGTATGAATATTTTACCAAAAAATTATAATATTTTAGAAAATAGAAACATTTTGAGAATTTTCTCATATTTCTATTACAAACAGATTTAATTTTGCGTGTGGATTAACTAAACTTAGGCAATTTATAACTTCTACATTTGTTACGGAACCACAAATTATATAATAGTTTCTACGACGGAAACCTGAATGCGCGAGGTCCGATGCGCACTTGGCCAGTTTTATAATGAGTTAGCCAGAAGTTTTGTCATTTTATTCGTAGACTATCTGTTATTCAATCGCTGCTATTATCCGTTGTCATGGTAACTGAAGGTTATTTTCGTAATATTGACAATACTGTGTCGGTAAAACAGTACCATTGCAATACTATGTCGGTAAAGCAGTACCTATGCTTTTTGCATTGAACAACCAAAAATAGGCCCTAAGGTGACGAACATTTTCATTCCACCACTGTACATTACCATGTAAACTTCCACTGAAAATTGGTTTGAACGAGACCTAGTAAGTAGTTTTTTTTTAATACACTATTATTAAAACATCGATCAAAGTTACAACAAACTACAAGAACTTTTATATTATGTTACTTGCTGCTACGGAACCCTTCATGGGCGAGGCCGACTCGAACTTGGCCGCTTTTTAGGTTTGTAATAATAGACTTACCTAAACTTCCAAGTGCTCTATAATTTAAAAACATTAAATCAAAACAAAAGAAGTTCGATACAATGACACAATAACAGTGAGAACTTTTATCTCTTTTACACTCTGCCAAGGCACTTCTTGTTCCTTCATTCATTGTCGCAACTTTCCATAGGACGACATAAAAGTGCGTGTACATAGAGTTCAATTATTTTGCATTTTATTACCTACAGTGAATTATTTTATAACTTGAACTTAGTATTCGCCAAAAAAGTATGCGCAGACTTTTTATACCTTTATCTCTTATTCAAAAATGAAAGAGATAAATCAGATAAATAACCACTTACCTACCTACTAAAATTGTTAAATAGGTACTTATATTCTTTGATACTAAAATTTTCTTCTACGATAACATGGCTCCGCCGTCCGCCGTTCGTAGACTTTGTAGACCTTCACGACAACTGGTCTGCGTCTATATAGGAATTCTACTTTTTTTTATACTACTTGGATTGACGGATCAAACGATGACCAACCTGATGTTAAGCGTTACCCTCTGCCTATGAACAGTGCATTATCTATCACATAGGTCACGTCCACCTAGGACGAACCCTATGTGGCATTGCACTGCGCCCGCCACCCTGTGACATAAAGATGAAAAGTCTCATGTGCCTGTAATTCCACCGGCACCCTTCAAACCGGAACACAGCAATGCAAGCACTGCTGTTTTGCGGCAGAAATATTGCACGAGAATTTCCCATCAAGCTTAACAAATTTATTGTTTGTTTCAGACATTTCACACACCATCATTTGGCGACGAAGAGTTTGACATTCCCTTGATTCACGGCCAGCATGCGACTGCGGCCAGCGTGCAGAGCTCTCACATACAATACGCACAGTTGCACCACTCAGCTCCTCAGGTAAATACCTAGCTACCTGTTTACATTCCCTTGATGCACGGCCAGCATGCGACTGCGGCCAGCGTGCAGAGCTCTCACATACAATACGCACAGTTGCACCACTCAGCTCCTCAGGTAAATACCTAGCTACCTGTTTACATTCCCTTGATGCACGGCCAGCATGCGACTGCGGCCAGCGTGCAGAGCTCTCACATACAATACGCACAGTTGCACCACTCAGCTCCTCAGGTAAATACCTAGCTACCTGTTTACATTCCCTTGATGCACGGCCAGCATGCGACTGCGGCCAGCGTGCAGAGCTCTCACATACAATACGCACAGTTGCACCACTCAGCTCCTCAGGTAAATACCTAGCTACCTGTTTACATTCCCTTGATGCACGGCCAGCATGCGACTGCGGCCAGCGTGCAGAGCTCTCACATACAATACGCACAGTTGCACCACTCAGCTCCTCAGGTAAATACCTAGCTACCTGTTTACATACTTACCTACTAAAAAATATAAAAATGCGTTCATTCAAACAAAAAATATCCACTCAAAAAAGGCATTTTATTTATTTCGTACACTAATTTTACAATGATCAGTCAGCCCTACGGAGGCATTCAATGCTCTAAGGTCAACCCTCAATCATTGAATTTAGTAAGCGATTATATTTATACGAATTTTAACCTAATAACTTCTATAATATTGAAAAACTAAACGAAAATAGCAGTAGAGGTAATATTTATTTTTTAATCTACAAAATATTGGTATGATAAGTTCTTGTAAAAAGTCAGCTCACGGAATTTTAATGAACATTCCATAGTACTTGATTAACTCAGGTAAAATTAAAATATACGATGCCACTCATAGATTTGATTATTACCTTTACATGGCAGCCTCGAATTTTCAAAAGTTACAGTTGAAGCTCTGATTACGATTGTGTGCCTATTCCTTAATTTAAACATGATTTCGGATGCGGGAATCAAACCCGAGTGTTTCATTTTATAGCTCGGTATGTATCTATGTAATACGAGTATACGACAATTGTGTGCCTTCAGTTCTACGCTTACAGGGGTCATTTCTCTGTACGTATCAAAGGTATTTTGGCATGCGTTACTTAGGTAGGTAGGTAACTAATTAGGTAGCTTACCACAGAATAGATATTAGTACAAGTAACCTTACAATTAATATTAGTTGCTCTTTAACCCTTGACACGTAAGTTTGCCTACTTACAGCTTTGTAAGTAGGTACCTACACTACTTCTAATGCCGTTCCATTCGTAAATCAACGTCTGTCTATTATGTAATTCAATTATCTAACTACAGATCTTAAAATAAGCAACATGGCCTGCCTATTTTGTAAAGTCAATGAAACTGACAAGTTACAGAACGCTGCCCTAGTTTTTAGATTGGTTTTATTAAATTTGAATTGCCTAGCAATGGATTCCGTTCTATACTTTATGAGCGACAGGGTTGGCACGATACTCAGACTGTAGGTACATTATGGGAGCCCCATTCAAATTATGTCAAGCCTAAGTCAAGAGGTAGAGAGAGGTGGTTGCTTTTTCATAGTAATGTATTTTTCCATATATGGCGAAGCGAGTATAATTTTACACTGAAGTGAGTTATTGAATTATATATTGCTCTTTATTTAAGTACGGTAAATCATATTTGGTCGATGAAAACAGTAAAATAATGGCGAAAATAACAAAGAAATTACAAGCATTCAATAGTAAAATTATTAGAAGTAGTATTAATTAGTAGTACTTATTAGTAAATTTCGATGTTATTTTCGCTATTAAATCCACTGTTTGCTTATGATTGAATATGATTTACAGCAAATAAAAAAGACCAACATAAAAGCCAACAATAGTAGTTTCAGTGTAAAATAACCTACACCTACACTCTTCGGCCATGCATGGAAAAATACCTACATTAGTATGAAAAAGCAAACCACTTTATGGTTCTGATGTAATTATATCACGACTTTCTTTTATTTTAAAGTTGTGGCAATTAAATGTGTGGTTTTTTACCATATCCTGAAAAATAATACCTAGGTAGGTACCCACTTTGAATTCAGTTTTTAAGGTTACAGGAGCCTATTATAGCACGCGTCATGTACCTAAACTTTTTTTGAGTTATTTTGTGTTATTTTGGTAGCATTTTAACCAATGTCGTACCAAATAGATCGTCGTGTTCGTAAAATGTCGTGTGTCGTATAATAGAAGTGAATTGCGTGGCTTTTCAGATTGGTGGAAATTGTCGTACTTGTTGTTTGTTGTTGTTGTTGTTTTACTTACAACATTGTAACGTTGCAAGTTATAATGAAAATACACTACCTATAATTATAGGAATTGAAAATCCAAAAAACTTGAAAATTACCAAGGCAAAAGACGAGCGACGCGAATTATTTAAAAAAAATTGTTTCATCAACCATTCAAGATTAAATCATATGTAAGTTACCAAAGGAACAACAATTCTTCTCGATTTTAGGGTTCCGTAGTCAAAGAAAAGGAACCCTTATGGATTCGTCATGTCTGTCTGTCTGTCTGTCTGTCTGTCTGTCTGTCTGTCCGTCCGTTTGTGTCACAGCCTTTTTTTTCCGAAACTATAAGAGCTATACTGTTGAAACTTGGTAAGTATTCTGTGAACCGCATTAAGATTTTTACACAAAAATTGAAAAAAAAAACAATTATTTTTGGGGTTCCCCATACTTAGACTGAAACTCATTTTATTTTTTTTCATCAAACCTTTTTTTTTTTGGGTATATCTATGGATAGGTCTTCAAAAATGATGTTGAGGTTTCTAATATTATTTTTTTCTAAACTGAATAGTTTGCGCGAGAGACACTTCCAAAGTGGTAAAAAGTGTGTGTGTCCCCCCCATAACTTCTAAAATAAGAGAATTATAAAACTTAAAAAAAAATATGATGTACATTACCATGTAAATTTCCAACCAAAATTGGTTTGAACGACTAGATCTCGTTTTTTTTTAAACGTCATAAATCGTAATCCATCCAAGAACTTTTATATTATGTTACTTGCTGCTACGGAACCCTTCATGGGCGATTAATGATTAATGAAAAGGACCTATACCTATAAATATAAATACCAAAGGGGCGGTTAGGGCGCGTACACATAGAACGTCTGATTTTACAGGATACTTTTTAAATGACGGATTGCTGCTTATTTTGTCGGATTACTGGATCCAAAATACTGTATTCTGTGTGAACTCGCTCATATAACTACATACGCTAATAACATATACGTTCTATGTGTACGAGCCCTTAGGTGAATATGCTCACGCTTGCGGCGCGAAATTCATTTTTTTTAGTGTTTTTTGCCCATTACAACTTATCAACACTTCTTTAGATAGAGAAAGTTGAGTTCGCGAGGAGACTTAACACACATGTTTTAATTGATAGTATCTCATAAATATCATCAGTTTAGCTACGATACCCCTAAACCAACAAAAACACTGTAAAAATGTGTTTAGGGGTATCATAGCTAAACTGATGATATCTATAAGATACCATCAATTAAAACATGTGTGTTAAGTCTCCTAGTTCTCGCGAACACAACTTTCGCTATCAGAAGAAGTGTTGATGAGCTGTAATGAACAAAAAACACAAAAAAAAAATAATTTCGCGTTGCAACCGTGAGCTTTTCCACCTTAAAAAATAATATTAGACGACCTCTGTGGCGCGGCGGGCGAAGGTTCGCCTGCAACGCAGGAGGTTGCGGGTTCGATTCCCGCCTCTGAACAAATATTTGTGCGATCTGCAGATATAATGTATTGTATTAAGTGCCTATATCAGTTATCTAGTACCCATAATACAAGCTCTGCTTAGCTTGGGGCGAGATAATGTTGTGTGGACTATCCAGCATTATTTATTTATTTTATATTTAATATTTGTTACGTAACAAATGCATGTTCATAAAAACTCAAGAGGAAGACCTAAGAAGAATAAGACTAAGAACCTATTGCTAAGACTAAGAATAAGACTAAGAACCTATTGCTGGAGATCAAATAATTTAACAAAATCTTTTCTTTTTTTTCTTAACCTATATTGTCCCACTGCTGGGCAAAGGTCTCCTCCAAATTCCTCCACTTGTCCCTGTCGCTGGCAGTCTCCCACCACTCCTCAAAACCAACAAGAACGTCCCGCCAACACTTTCTCGGCCGACCCCGAGGTCGCCGTCCTTCAGGTATCCAGGGTGTGCTGATGTTCGCCCACCTGTTGGGAAGCATTCGACTGACGTGCCCCGCCCAATCCCATTTGAGCATGGCTGTTTTTTCACCTACGTCGGCAATACCAGTTAGGGAACGCAGCGGGTGTTCCTAACATGGTTGGTTCTCTTATAACCCAAACAACAAAATCTTTATGAGGTAATTAAATAATATTAAACAGGTGTCCTTTAAAATAGTATCAAGGAGTCTCTCCGCTTGGCCTCGCGGACTTAACTCCACTCAGGTCCTTCCAAAAAGGCTTCTGGCTCCACGCTATTTCTATACACTCTGGGGGCTTGACGCACAAGACCATGTGGAGTCGGGGTACTCTATGTCAGATATGCAGAGTAAATTTAAAACTCATTTTAAAACTCTGTATTTGAAAACTATCTCACTCATGTGGGATGCTCTGTGTCGGATCTACCACTCATTAGAGATCCACGAACTTATCTGTAGAATTTACCATTTTCAAATAGGTATAATCTAGTATTGTATTAAGTATATTATTTTCAACGTTACAATCCTTCCAAGTCGTTATTACTTGGAAGGATTGTAACGTCGTTATCGTTATAGTCACAGTCAAGTCATGTTTTAGTAAAGTGGCGGCCGTTTTACAAAAAACTTTGGTAGACAATTTCCACCAATTTGAAAAGTCACGCAATTCATTTCTACACTAGTGCTCTAAAGACGAGCTACAGATATCGTTTTTTTTTTTTATTAAAAGTTAATTTGTCGGGATTTTTCTTAGCTATGTTTGATCAAAATCGGTTCAGCCGTTTGCGATGAGGGTTTTTTTAATTATTACAAAATTAAATTACTTTTTGTTTAACTACTAGTTGCATAGTAGGTAGGTACCCACTAGATTTTTGTTTTTGTTTTCATGTTATATGCGTGTGTTGTGTCTTGGGGGAAAATAAATTTTCTTTCTTTCTTACATTATCAGGCATAATGAATGATGTCAGGCATCCAGTATACAGAACGTCCCAAGACTATGCGAAATGAAGGGAAAGTACCTTAAATATTGTAGATAGGATATTTTGCGGAACGGAGACTTTATTTTATTTTTAAAAGTAAGTAATACTGCTTTCAAAGATTTTCTAAAAATTACTTGCTTCGTCTGGGAATCAAACCGACTTAAATGTGATAAAAAACACTCCGTATTTTTATGATGCCATTAAAAATAATGGACAAAAATTAATAATTCCTCTTAAATAACATAGTATCTTAAAATAAAGGAATACCGTAAAATTAATCATTTTAATTTTAAGTTGGTTCGGTTCCCAAACGAATCATGTAGGTAATTTTATAGAAAATCTTTGATTGCTTTTGTTGCTAAGTCTTAAAAATAAAATAAAGTCTCCTTTCAGCAAAATATCTTATTTGCAATATTTAAGGTACTTTCCCTTCATGTCGCATACTCTTGGGACGCCCTGTATATTGTAGTTTTTGGCAGACATCACAAACACGCACATTATCGTCTCATTATCGTCTTCTTCTTATCTTAGGTAATGGCTTCTGTGCGTTATTTATGCAATTCAATTAAAAGTGTCACTGTCATAAGTTAACCTATCAATCAAACTGTCAGTGTCACAAGTTCATAACATAACCAAACTTTGATTCATTCATTTTCTCTCAAAGTTAAATTGTAATTATGAGTTTTATGTAAACTTCTGTCTTTCTGGGTTTAGTTATCGTAAGTTTATAATTTTATTTTGCTGTGATGAACTATCAACCTCACACTGGTAGTATTGCCTCGCGGCAAAGCGCCAACGCAAGAAGAAAGAAAAAACAAACACCGAACTTTAGTTTTTGTTTGTACTTTTCGTTCTATTTTTATTTTATTAATCCTGTTTTTGCATAAGTGTTATTTCTCTCATGTTTCCTGCACTTGAACAGCAGAGGATATCATTCATAGGAACAAACAAAATATACCGCCAAGCTGCAGTGCGGTCAATGTTGGGTTCATGGACGTGACCGAAGGACGTGACTGATTGATAGATACATGATAAAGGTGTTAATGTATAAATGCAGGTTGGCATGATGAACCCCGCTCAAGACGGCCTCGCACCGCCCGGCGGTGCGCCCTCCTACCAGCAGCCACTGTACTTGCAAGAGCCACACGTACCTGTTACATCTCATGGGTATGTTTTTATAACTTCTTTACTTTTAAATTTCAATAAATTTAGTATTGTACATCAATTTGTTATTTCAGTGGTGCTGGTGCCCCAGCTGGTAATTATATTATTCAACAACAACCGGGAGGCCAGCAAAGGTTACTGATGATGCAGCCAAGCCAAGTGATGAGCGGTCCACCTACCCCGAGCACTCCAACCCAGCCTTCAGCCCCAGTTTACGGCTCCCCTCAAAGGGCGTCTCCACCAGGCACTACTAGTGATGATTCTGATGACAGCGTACCATCACATCATTCGCAGGTTAGATTAATGTGCTTGTATTTGATTATCTTCTTCCTTTTTGTGTGATAATTGATAAATAATGCATGCAAAAAACAATTACATGTGCCATCCCATTAATAAATATCATTTTTCAAATTCTAAATAGAATAAAAATCATTAGTACACCTTTGCCTGCCCAGTTATTTTATATACATGTATTTGATTTGTTTACTATCATAAATATAGTTCACTGGCATTCAAATCAATCATGATTGTATTGCATACCTTTAATCAGTAACATAGTTAGAAAATAACTAAGTATAGAAAATCTAATGAATTGGTTGTTTGTTGGTAGTTGCCTGGTGATGCGGAAAGCCTTCTGCCGATCCATTATTGCTCAGCGAGCCGGCAGCAACAAACTACGCTTCATCAGGTATAGGCAAATTTTATCGCTTCTATCGCTTTTATATAACTGAAATTATTTACACTATTCCTACATTTGTTTAGCCAATGAACTATATTTCAATGATCTATAGATATATAGATATTGCTATTTAATCCTAATAACTAAGGACATTATTACTCATTATTTTTTTACTTGTTCAGATAAGTGTTGGGAACATGGCTGTGAAAAGGTCTTCTCCTGAACCGATAGACAATGGAATTAATAGAGGTCAAATGCAGAAGAAACCCAAGGTGCAGAAAAAAAAGAAAAAACGGGATCCTAATGAGCCACAAAAGTTAGTTTCATTTTGAATATAAAACCCCTCACTATAAAAAGAACTTATTTAAAAATAACCTTTTTTAATTTAGGCCAGTGTCAGCATATGCCTTATTCTTTCGAGACACACAAGCAGCAATCAAAGGACAAAACCCAAATGCAAGTTTTGGAGAAGTCTCAAAAATTGTGGCATCAATGTGGGATGGACTGGACTCGGAACACAAAAGTGTAAGCATGAAATAATACTTGTGGCTATGCAGCAATTTTTATTTGATAGTGAAATTATATGAGCTTTTTGTTAAACAGGTCTACAAGCAAAAAACTGAAGTGGCTAAGAAGGAATATCTCAAAGCACTTGCTGCATACAGAGCAAGCCTTGTTTCTAAGGTACTTTTTCACCTATCTTACTGTTTTTTTTAAATATCATTTTAAACTACACCAAAACCCCTCAGATTCCAATACCAATTTTAAAAACCTATTCATCATTCCTCGAGACAAGAAATAAAACAAGATGTCTGCTGGAGATTCATGCATTCACATTGTGTTTGAAACACAAAACAATACAAAACGATATTTTATCAAAAAGTTTGCGACCACGCTGCCATCTACAAAGCTCTGAACTATCTATGAACTTCTAAGAGCTTTTCAGTTTCATTTTACTATCGGCAGATGGCGCTGTAGCGTTTGGATACCTACGCGTTTGACCGATTGTGAATGAATGGATTGAATCAAGATTGAATATAAAAACAAAGAAGCTTCACTCACTTCACTCACCAACCATGAACGAAGCACAAGCTCAAACAAATAAAATAATCAAAATCAAGTAAATCAACCAACCAACTCAAGCTACATTATTGTTTGTGTTTGTTTGAGAATAACTGCTATTTATAGTAAAAGGATTTATGATATAACGTTTACACACAGTCCATTTATTTCACTTGGTAAGCTTTTGCAACATTATTTGAAAGCTTTGTGTTTTGAGGTTAGGACTTGAGTCTATTTATAAACAAAGAAAATAAACAAGCCAGTGCACTGCAGAGCGGCTAGCTTATGATGCAACTTTTTTTGTACGTGTGTCTATTACATTCATGAGATTGTGTAGTATGTATTGAATATTTCATTTTTGTTTATTTACTCACAAATAGTGATAAAGCTGTGCTAACATTAGCTACAATTTTACTTATTTTAGGGAGGTGAACAAGAAAATCAAGCGATGTACAATCACACCAACAGTGCCAACCCATCCTATGGGAACTACTACCAAGGGCAGAACTATGGCAATGGTCATTCCCCACAAGGATACACTGGCAACCCACCTCAGGGCTATTCTCCGCAGACATACCCAGGTGGACAGCCCCCTGCCCCATACGCAGGTCAAAACCCGCAGGGATATCCTCCAAACCCACAACAATCACCGCAGAACTATCAAGGGAATATGCCGATAAATGCACAGACATACCAGGTAACCTAAATAGGGTCAATACTTTTTTTTGTCCATATGCCTTAATTAATCCAAATCAGGTACTGAGTCTTGATTTAGTTTGATTTAATTTATAGAATATAAGCCATCATCACTAAAGTTACTAATATCTGAAGCAAGGGAAATTATTTTTTTCTTTGCCAGAATTTTTAAAAAGCACCAACTTTTTTGTCACAGCACCAACTAATAATATTTTTTGTCTTGTAGGGTGTGCCAGGACAATCTCCGCAAAACTACCAGGTCAACCCAAACACATCTCCCCAGAACTGCCAACCCAACATAGCACAATCACCAAGAAACTACCAACCTGCTCAGTCGCCTAACAGCTACCCGGCTAGCACGGGCATGTCACCCCCGGTGTATAGGCAGGTGCAGTCTCAGTCACCGCCCATGGCGTCGGTACATGCAGCTATGCAATATCATCATCCTCAACAGGTAAGTAAAAGCTGCTATGCAAAGGCAGTTGCTTGTTTTTCTTTTTAAATTTGATGTGTTATTTGTATCAAATAAACGTTTTTATATTCTATTCCGTTGAAAATACCTAGTTTTATAAAGGTAATTGAAATACCTTTTTCACTTAGCGAATATGTTGATCTATGTGGCACAGAAAATTACAGAATCTACTAATCAACTTTTATTAAGTAGACAACACATGTTTTTTCTTTTAAACTTTGACATTTCCACTCTGCCAAGAAGAAGGCCCTTTTATGTCAGTCAACATCACCAAGTTTGTCCTAAAACACTTGCCGAACAAAAAGAAAACATTTTTTTGAACCATTTGTAATATCTAAATTAGGCCAATTTTGTTTTTTCACAGCAAATGCAGCAGACTCATCAGCAGATCCAAGTGCATCAAGTACAACAGTATCAACAACAGCAACAAATTCAACAACAGCAGCAACAACAACAAATACAACAGCAGCAGCAACAGAACCAACAGCAGAATCAGCAACAACAGAACCAGCAGCAGCAACAGAATCAGCAACAGCAAAATCAGCAACAACAACAACAGAATCAGCAACAACAACAGCCTCAGCAACCATCTCAGCCCCAAAATCAAGTTCCTAAGATTGAACAACATTCCCCAACCAGCAATGGTAGCTCCGGTGTGCCACATCAGTCGCCAGAGGTACTTAAATCTCTCATAAATCATAGCATTCATAATTTAGTCACTACAAAATAAATGTAGGCCATTATTAACTTAAATTGAATCGAGACAAGATCTTGATTCAATTGGCTTCAGAATTATTTTATTTATGAATGTTATTGTTTGTTATTTCAGCAGAATGAAAACCGCGGCACGCCGTCATGCATCCGACAGGGATGCCCCAACCCAGCCATAGCCAATAGTGAGTGGGAGGATGAATACTGTTCCAATGAATGTGTTGTCAGCCATTGCAGGTAACAACACTTTGTTTCACACCACCAACAATTACAAATCACTGGTGTTACCTATTCAATGGCCATTCAAGTAATACATCATTATTATATTACTAATGCCATCATACATTCAAAATGATCATTAATTTGACTTGGATATCAAGCCTCAGACACACTCTTTTGTCTTGAAGTTTCCTATTTTTGTTGATTGACAGTTTAATTGTAATAAAAGGAGGTGGGATTATCTTATATCAATAACCAAAAGTATCTAACTGTACGTTATGTTAGTCAAAAAAGTTGGGTCAAACAATGTATGGGGAGTTGCCCATGTTCTTTGTTGATTTTGCCAAGTGCTGGTATTTGCATGGCATTTTTAATTTAAATATAATTTTGATATTTTTTTTCTATTTTCAGGGACGTCTTCAGCTCATGGGTGGCATCAAACAACAGCAATCAAATACAAAATTTCTCTGCAGTAAAATAAACTTTTAAATATTTATAGGTACATATCAAATAAAATTAAATCCATCTCCTAATAAATGCAGTAGTGTGTTAACATTGTAGTTTAACATTATATACCTACGTAAATATGAGTTATCTAACAATTCAGATGTACTCCAAGTGTACCTACTGACTGAGGCTCTTCCACTTGTGGATTACGTAAAAGAAGATTTTTATTTTATTCAGCGATAAACTGATTTAATTTAATTGTAAATCAACTACATTATAATTAATTATAAAGTATTTTAGGTAGGTACCTAGTTCATTTTTGTAGATATTTTAAAATTTATTTACTAGCTAGAAATTTATTTAGCATTTCTTATTGATCAAATGTTGTGTTATGTTTATAGATAATCAGTATTTGTTAATATTAAATCATCTCTTTATCTAGCATTTTATTAGTCTATACTTTATCTATGAAAATAACTTGATCGCTGAGGTTGCTGCTGTTTAGAGCACAAACCGAAGTATTATTTAGCTTCAAAAGTAGACCCTATCTGAGATAGGCAAAAAACTGTTATTATGAAGAAGATAGTTTTTTTTTTTTATTTTTTTTTTTATACTACTTGAATAGTTTCATCAATGGTATCATATTTTTTCATAAAATTAATGAATATGGTTAAATATATATTATTATTAGCAAGTTACTCCTAAACTTCCATGTAAATTAACTATTTAATAAAAACTTATAGCAATACTACTCATTTCTCTAGGAGTTGCCTTTAGTATAAATAGTATTTAGCTGGACCAAAATTTTCCTTTGTACTCGATGCTAATATGATTAATGATTAGAGAAATAAGTAATCTGGTTTATTGTATGTCCAATACATGACTTATTCTAATTATTGTAAATAAACACTCGCAATAATAGAAGTAGAAACTGATAAAGGATAACAATTTTTGTTATTTATCTAATAGGTACCTAGTGAATTAGAATTTTGCATTAGAAACAAAACTATCGTTAAATTATGTAAAGTATAACATGTATAATATGTAATTAGATATTTGATTTCATTAAATTTCATAAGCGATAACTGTTTTATTATTCCTATTTATGCATGCAGAAATAAGATTATCCTGGATAAAAAAACACTGTTTTTTTCTGGATGGAGGACCCTCGCAGAGTATGTCTTAAGTCTATAAATAGGTGGCTCAAGACCTTTGTGGAAAGCATAAGTTGAGCAATAGACTTCTATTCGATAATGATGATGATTTGTTGGTACCTCTTTTAGTGAGCTTGAAACCCAAAAAAAGTTCTAGTATGTACTCTAGAAAAATAATTCTGCAGACCTACCTACGCAGTATTTTGGGTTATAAGAGAACCGACCATGTTAGGAACACCACGCTGCGTTACCTAACTGGTATTCTGCCGCACGTGTGATAAATACAGTAAGTGCTCTGAACACACTTGATTGATTGTTTGCCTGTTTGTTTTCAATTTTGTACTGTTTTTGTGTCAACCATGTGTTTTATAAATTTAGTTTTCTTTCTTTCTGTTTGTGTCCGCTCAAATGTTATTCTCTTCTGCGGTAAACCAGACTTAAGTAAATTATTTTCCATCGTCAGTGGCACTGTTACTTAAGTTTACTGATCTCCATCATTCAAAATACTAATACTATTACTCCCCAGAGCCAAAGTTTGTTATTGAATGGATATTTAATTAAGTATTTTGTGGGTTATTGGTTTCAATAGTAGTATTTTCGTACTCATTATCAATGGGCTCCTTTTTTAAAAGCAGAACTTTCGTAAAAACTGACATATCCTTTGACATCACAAACCCAATTGAATTCAGGTATTCATTAGGGAAATCATTTATTTCACGATGATTATTAAAATCCACGTACCTATGCCATATTTTGTTAAAATCAAGAGCTAATTGTGCAAGCGTGCGACTCCCATTTAACAAACTTACCTTCACTCCGACAGCCCGCATAACCTAGCTAGTCAATACCCCTTACTATACCCACAGTAACTAGGGTGTTTGTTGAGTGTGCTATAAGTAAAACTACGCAAAACTAATAAAGTACTCCAATACTCCTTACCATACCCACAGTAACTAGGACGATTATTGTATGCGTTTTAAGTAAAACTATGCAAAACTTATAAGGTGCTCCAATGCATAAATGCAGTAAAATATTTTACTAGGACAATGTTATGGGCTACTAACACATTATTCTATAGTAGTCATAATATATGCATAGTAAGTGTTTCTTACTGTACATATGGTAAGAAATATACGTGAAACAAGATACCAGTAACCTAACGTATATTCAAAGCAAGATAACATACTACAGCAATGCATGGGAAATTGTTTAAGATCTGAAATAAAATTTAAAGTAAGCATACATACTGTAAATAAAACTACAAATCAAACTACAAAACACGACTTACTGCAATTATGCTTATTAATAACTAGGGTTTGAAGCCACATTTTAAAACTCTGAATACACAGAAATGTAGATCTTGTTGTGCAGATTCCAAATATGTATGTAACTCAATATCGCCAAAAATGCGACTTACTGTGTTTATCGTTGGTACGGCAGTATTGCCGACGTAGGTGAAAAAACAGCCATGCTCAAATGGGATTGGGCGGTGCACGTCAGTCGAATGCTTCCCAACAGGTGGGCGAACATCAGCACACCCTGGATACCTGAAGGACGGCGACCTCGGGGTCGGCCGAGAAAGCGTTGGCGGGACGTTCTTGTTGGTTTTGAGGAGTGGTGGGAGACTGCCAGAGACAGGGACAAGTGGAGGAATTTGGGGGAGACCTTTGCTCAGCAGTGGGACAATATAGGTAAAGAAAAAAAAAAAGAAAAAAAACTACCTAGTTACCACCTTCACAGCAGGGCACTTGCTGATAAAGTTTTTTTTTTTTTTACCTCAAATACTTTATTAGGCTTAGTTATTTATGACAGAAATAAAAGTACAAAAAACTTCGTAAATATAGGGAAAATAAATAAAGACGACATGCGCAGCATACGCCTATTGGTTGGAGGGTCCCGAAGTTAACTCCTCTATTCACGACTAGATGTCGCGACTGGAAAAGTTAGAGTGTACTATTTAGTACTATGTAGGTACTATTGGATTATTTATTGTATTGGCTGAAGTACTACATGGATTGAGTGCTAAAATAGCCACTAATTTTATAGTGTTCCTTCTTACTCCTATCCTAGAATCCGGTTTGTTTATAGCCTTATTTCCAATAATTTCCATGTAGTACATCAGTAGTACATCTTCCTAGATTGGCTGTCATTCGGTGTGGGTCCTCGTTCCTAGTTCCTCGTGTACAAGGACAGGGCATGACAAGATGATGAGTCCCGGTCCCGCCCGTCTCTTGTATCGTGTAGCACTAATTAAATTTCTGGATCCTTATAGCATTGCAGATTGCAGTCCTCTAATATCTCTATGCGCGACTGCTTGATTGGGGACTGGAGTATACAACTTTAGTCCATCTTCCTAGATTAAAATATAAACTTGCAATGCGAAACAATCAGTAAAAATAAAAATTGTCGTTGATTGGTAATTTTGACAGTAGGTTGCTGACGTGACGTGCGAAGCCGTAGAAGTTGAAACATGGCAACATTGTTTCCAACCCAACCAAATTCCAATCGAATCCATCCAGCACCACAACTACATTTTTCCTGGATTCTGAAAAATAATTAATGCTATCACTAAAAATCATCTGATTAAGTTATTCGTTAGTAAATGTAAATAATTAGTAGTTTCAGCAACAGTGTCAGTGATGCACCAATTTTGATTTTATCGAACGACACTAGGGCCTGAGTATTACCGAAAACACTATGATGGACGGTAGTGATTTATCTTCTGAGAATAACCGTAAAGGTATAATTTCACAAGCATGGACACGTCTGTCCCAGGTGAGTAACATTCGTTCCATTTTTCCAAACAAACATTTAACTCACACAGCTCACATGTTTGTGGTGCACAGTGCCTAGAGTGACTTCTCGTAAAACGGGTTTATTAACTCTTATGTTACCATCGCCCTATCTGCTTTTGGTGAGAATGGTTACGGTATTCGTTTGTTGCTTGTGTCACTTCTTTCTTGGTCACTTGGTAGGTTCAGCGAGCAGGTTTAGGTGTAATTGCTCTGACAAGGATCTGTGAGCCATCATGAAAGCGTTCAGTGCGTCTTGCAAAGGAACTTTCAATGAACAAGTTTTTTTTAAAATGAAGTTAACTTTCGGTCTGATATCCGGAACAGAGAAGTAATAAGTTAACAAATCACAACACCCAACAGCCACATACAAAGTTCTGTTCCCACACTAGTATCCCCTGTGTTGTGGGTATCAGGAACTACGAGTACCATGGAGGTACCACATCACCTTGACCTGGGATGAATATTTGCAGATGATACATACTTTTATCCCACAGCAGGAATCAAAACTGCAGCCTCTCGCATCTCAGCCAGCTACTCACTTGCCAGTATAAGCAGAAAAAACTAGCTTGTGGCAAACTATTCTGCAAAATTGTGTTTACCTTTAAGAAAGCAGTACTCAATCACTGTCTTATTTCTAAAGAAATATGTTGGTCCTGACCCTGATGGTTGTAATCTATCTTCCAAATTCATCAGTAACAGTTCAGCCATTGACTAACCAACAACAAGCATCAACACTTTTGCATTAATAATATTAGTAGTGGCGAAAGGTAGATAGAGATAGATATAAGCAAGCACCAAGCATTTTCTAACCAAGATCAGCCTTAAAATATTTAATTGACCTCCAAGTGATTGTACTAGACATTATTATCTGTGATCATGAGAAACAGATGTTTGTAAATGATTATAGATTCTAGTGTAACTCTTATGCAAACAATTTTTTTTGTTGATTTTCCCATAAAATGTCTTATAAAAGATACTTTCGTTTTTGGCTTTGCATCACAATTACTTTTAATTTAATATTTCAGGTATACCAAGGAACACTTGATCAATGGACACCCCATATGAAATCACGTTGGGTCGGCAGTGCAGTGCTCCTAGCTATATTCATGCTTCGAATATTTACCAAACAAGTTTGTAGTTTTTTAATTCTTAATGGTGTTTTGGTTTTGTAAGGGAGTCTGTATACACTAGGTTTTTCTGTCAGTTTTTTACCACAGTCACTGCTACGACTGAAGGATAATCTACCGTCTAATGCCATGATGACTGATAAAATTGATTGATGAATATCTGGATAATCTGATTTCAACAGTCAGTCAAGTGTTAAGCGTTTATTTTTGTCTGTGTTGATATCATTCCATCATTCATTTATATTTCAATAATGATGGAAATGATTGACACTTGCACAAGTGTTTATTCCCCTTAGAGTAAATTCTTGTATGCATACAATTTGGCCATCCACTTGACACATGCCTGTAGCTTGCACAAAAACATACCAGGCTGACAAGTGCTAGCTATCAGCAGGCACATGGTTCTACTAGTAGCTTGTATGCTAGTACTAAGTATGCCAGAAGGAATCCGTTTGATTTTCTCATGCCATTTTGTGATCTTTGACTGGCTCATAACAATGCGTTTTGAGAAATTGGCACACCAGCTACAGGCTCGTGTATAATTTTGACACAACCAGGTAATAGTAACAAGGACCTGATTAAAAATAGTGTAGGAAAACACTAACCAGACCTTTTAAATTATATAGAACAAGTAGGGTAACTTAAGTTAAGGGGTATGGATAAAAAATACACATTACATGTACGATGTACCCACTTAAAATGTTAATGTAGGATGTTTTCTGTTCTTGAAATTAAGATCTATATATAATGTATCCGTATACCAAATTGCATGCAGTTTGTTCTTACATGTTAAAGTTATGAGGCTGTTACAGGCTGGATGGCCTGAACGATTGTAGAAGGGTTCCTTGTCGTACATTGAAACTTTACAAAATATGTAGTACAACCAAACAATGTCAAATTGTTCAATCATTCCAATTATTTTAATGTAACACTACCAGCAGCAGTGATTGGACTTTATTGCTGGCCGTGGTGCCCTATTCTTAATGTAGGAAGTTTGATGCTACTTATTATTGATGCCCCATGTCTTAATAGTCTTCAAATAAAATTATTTAAAAATTAAATAATTTTAAATAGGCATCATGCGAGACGTGACTTCATCTCGTGGACAAGATTTATGTGGGAAATGAGAATACCGTTCCTAATTTGGTTTATTATAGTGAATATACCGATAATAGATAAACTATAACAACCTAAAGTTGTCTATGCCAATACCAAAAAATACCAATACGCTTGCTACCGCCTCCATCCGCCGACTTCCTGCAACCTTTATCAGACCTTTGTAATTTCGTCAGTCTTTCTACACAGCGTCGTCATCCGGATCGTGGCCGATAACCGATATTCCCCAACTGTTAAAAGCTAGCTATATGGCTTGCCCATTGCCACTTCAGCTTGCTAATTCTGCAAGCTATTTTGGTGATCTTGCTTCTTCTACGGATCTCATTTCGGATTATATCACGTAGTGAGCATAGCTCTCTCCATAGCCCGTTGTACATGCTTGAGCTATATTTAAATGTAACCCGAAAATTTCGATCCAGGAGGACTCGAACCCGCATCTTCTCAATAGGTAATTGACATTACCAAGATAAGACCGCCCATTGTACTTTTAATTATATGGTTAAGTTTTGTTTCTTTTATTTTGTATATTTTTTTATTAAGGTGTACTATAAAGTATTTTCTATCTTCTATCTATCTCTAATTGGCAATAATTGGAATTGACCAATTTGAGTCCAGCTGGATCAGAATATTCGTAAAAATAACAAATATTCTTTTTTTTCTTAATAATTAGCTTTAAAATAACTTTCAAGTTCATAATATTTTGTGTGTATCTCTTTACAGGGGTGGTACATAGTTACGTATGCTCTTGGCATATATCACCTGAACTTGTTTATTGCATTCCTGACTCCTAAGATAGATCCCGCAATGGATTTTGATGGTAAGTTACTGTATAGGTGAGTGTAAACTGGCATTCATTCCAAAATCCTAATCATTTTATAGTGCAAGTTGTGGTCGCCAGTCGTGAAGGAGCACCAGATATGCAATGCGAGAGTGCGTTGAAAAAATGCGAAGCGCAGTATGTCGCAGGGTAAACCATACCCTGGAATATCATCATCATCTTCAGCCTTCAGACGTGCACTGCTGCACGAGGCCATTCAAGGTCTGGATGCCCATAGTATGCAATGGGGGACTTGCCATAATCACCCGCCACACTTGGCAGACGGACTTGCGACCGTAGTTTTTTTTTATATACGTCTTGGCGTTACTGGTCAAGCAGATGGCACACTTGAGTGACCTGATGTTAAGCGGTACCCTCTGCCTATGAACAGTGCACATAGGTCACGTCCACCTAGGACGCATCCTATGTGGCATTGCACTACGCCCGCCACCGTGAGACAAAGTTGAAAAGTCTCATGTGCCTGTAATTTCACCGGCAACCATACCCTTCAAACCGAAACCACAGAATAAATAATAGTGCCGAAACAGCAATGCGAGCACTACTGCTTTGCGGCAGAAATAGGTATGGTGTTAGTACTTTCCCGGTCGAACTCTCACAAAAAAGCTCTACTACTACTAAAATATTCGTACTAAGTATTCGTGTTGAGTACTCAGGTGGATGCTGCTGCCCATCCCATGGTATATAAATTCATGTATATTCATATTAACGCATTACTATTGGAAAGTTTCGCATATTCCTAATCGTTTAAAGCGTTTCATATTTTATGACATTTTTATTATTCTTATCATAAGAATACACACGGATTGAGAAACTCATCCTTTTTTTTGAAGTCTGTTAAAAAATAAATCCGAGAAACAAGTAACACCAAATTGTACACTTCAAAAAATCTTCCTTAAACAAATGTTATTTTCTTGTAATTATTGTTTGAAACTGAACTGAAGAGATCTTCCACGAAATCAACCTATAATGACTATTGACAAATCAAATAGGTTACAAGATGAAGAGGTTATCAGTTCTGCTACTTATATGGCCTGCCAATTGCCACTTCAACTTGCTAATTCTGACACTTAATATTAAATCTTTTTCAGATGATGAGAATGGGCCGGCTCTTCCAACTAGATCTACTGAAGAATTTAGACCATTTATACGGCGGTTGCCGGAGTTCAAGTTTTGGCTGTCTGTAACTAAAAGTACACTAGTCGGTTTTTGCTGTACTTTCATCGATGCATTCAATATTCCAGTGTTCTGGCCCATACTGGTCATGTATTTTATCACTCTGTTGTGCATCACTATGAAGAGGCAAATCAAGGTGACCATAAAATATCTATTGTCTTTTTGTTTTGAATATTTTAACTTTTTAAGGTCACAGAAAACCTTTTTAGAAGAGGCGGTTTTCATTTTCATGCGTCTCATGCGAGTAATGTAAGATTTTAAGCGCCTTATATTATTAAAAACACTCGGATTGAGTACCTCCTCCTTTTTTTGATGTCTGTTTAAAATGACAGACATGGTAAGAAGATTTACATTGTTGAATAAGTGTAAAAAATTGAAAAAACTATTTTATTGACTCATAGTACACCACATTTGCTAACACTACTTTATTTGTTTTGTAATGATCAATCTCCCGCACCTAGTTTTACTGAAAAACAAAACAACTAAACTTCAGAGTCCATTGCAGTTTAATTATTTGTCATTTTAAGGACTAGAGTGTGAACCGGCAGTATATCGTAATCATTTGTCACCGATGGACTTTTCAAAGGTGCTACATTTTGTCGTTCCTACTGTATGCCATACACTTTATGGAATACTAAGGCTATCGTAGAGTTATTAGAAAGTCTTTGGACGCGTCCGATGATATGTTCTCGCCTTTACGCTTGCCGGATGAGCGATAAACGGGCATGGGAACACGCTCCTATATTGTTTCTATGTCATGTATCTCAATAACTCACGCCTTTTCCCCAAAGGGTAGGCAGAGCCTGAATGGGGCCCTTTGCACCATGGGTTGCACCATCGTAGGAATATAGACGACAAAAGTGGTGAGCTCATCGCCGACATTGCTTCCCACGACTGACGTAATAACACATTCCTTAATAAGCTAGCAGCCAGGACAACTTTTATATGTACCAACGAATCTTACCAACAAGTCTGGGCTATAATAAATAATTCAAATGTCTGCCCGTGGCTTCGCACGCGTGATTCCAATAAGTAAACGTAGGTATATTAACTACGTACCCTGTTTAATCCAGTGTAATTAGGTAATCTATCTCTGTGCCTTTCATCAAAACCGGCTCAGCCTATGTGATTGAGTAATAAACAAACATCTAAACGTAGAAACTTTCGGCTGGCCTGGATGGTGGCTGGAGGCGGCCAAAACCAATCGTCGTGGCATTCTATGGGGCAGAGTAGAGACCGCTGTGGAACTTAGCCGGCTGAACGCATTGTTCCGGTTTGAAGGGTAAGGATGCCGGTGAAATTACAGGCACATGAGACTTTTCATCTTTATGTCTCAGGGTGGGGGCGCAGTGCAATGCCACATAGGGCGCGTCCTAGGTGGACGTGACCTATGAGGTAATGCACTGTCCATAGGCAGAGGTTACCGCTTAACATCAGGTGGGCCATCAGATTGCTCCGTCATTCAAGAAGTATAAAAAAAAAAAAGAAGGTTATATATATTTGTAATGATAGGATTTTAATGTAAATGTTTTTTTTTTCAGCATATGTTGAAATATCGGTATCTACCATTCACCCACAGCAAGCCAAAGTACAAAACTGTTGACTCAACAGTCACCGTAAACTGACGACATACCTGCATGTGCATTACTCGTTAAATAAGTACCCTAATTATATGTAGTTAAATTAACATAAAATATCTGTTGTATGCAAAGTTTCTAATAATACAGTTTTTATTGTAATGTTTTTGGGTTTTTTTTTTTGTTATTTCATTTCCTTTTGGTCATGGTCACTTGCTTTGACAATAAAGAAAGAAAGACTGTCTCAAAGATAATTTCTTAGACATAGGAATTCCTAAATTCTCAGCCCAATTCAAGCAAGGATAAAAGTTCGATCGATGCTACACCATCGTATATTCCAAAACAAAGGTAAAACGTTTACGTTCAAATGATTATCGCGAAACAATATGTGCATAACGTAGGTAGGTATTAGCACAGAGTAAGGAATAATACTAACGTACAAGTATTAGTGTAGTATTATTTTATATGTGACGTAGGTAACAGGTTTAGGTGGGTTTTGTTTTGATATCGTTATTTATATTTCAAAATTAGCGCGATTGGGGCCCTGAGTACATTTTCTGATGTGTATGGAACGTGCAGATTAATTACGAACATCTTAATTGGGCCAGTATGCATGCACGCCTCTTAAGAAACTACAGTGCCACCAATCTATCTATTTCAAGATGGACAAAACCGGAACAAAAGCTGATTCCAATATAAAAACAAAAATGCATAATTTTAACTTTTTACCTTTAAAGTTACCAACGGAACCGTTATAGGATCACTATGTTGTCCGTCTGTCTGTCAATACCCTTCTCAAGAACGGCATCTAACTTGAAATTTTTACGAAAAATAAAGGTACATAGGTGAGCTTATCATAAAGTGCCGTAATAAAATCAAGCTCAATGCATTCAAAAGAATAGTAGTAGTAGAGCTTTTTTGTGAAAGAGTTCGTCCGGGAAGTACTACCACCGTACCTATTTCTGCCGCAAAGCAGTAGTGCTCGCATTGCTGTGTTCCGGTTTGAAGGGTAAGGGTGCCGGTGAAATTACAGGCACATGAGACTTTTCATCTTTATGTGTCAGGGTGGCGGGCGCAGTGCAATGCCACATAGGGCGCGTCCTAGGTGGACGTGACCTATGAGGTAATGCACTGTTCATAGGCAGAGGTTACCGCTTAACATCAGGTGGGCCATCTGCTTGCTCCGCAATTCCAGTAGTATAAAAAAAAAAAAAAAAAAAGATATAGTAAATAATGTGTACCAATTTTTGTTTGAAAATGTCCAAAATAAAAAGCCTTTTACTTCCACAATTCTGAAATTTGGAATGCTAAGAGGCTTTGTGACTAAAATTGAGGACTACTACATATTGTTATTAGTTTTTTTTACCCAAACCACAGAATACATGATAGTACAGGCAGGTCTGGTTAATTCCATACATTTTAGAATTAGTTCACACAAAATATCGATAGATGGCAGTACTGGTATCGCTAGGAATATTGAACACATTAATTAGATTATTTTTTCACTTTTTTTGACGGCATTGCGTAAATAGTACCTCTAGAAGACTTTTTATGTGATTTTAACTAATAAAATAACAAAAATCGTTATAAAATAGTTTTTTTTTTCAATGTTTTTACTGACATCTAGCAATTTCTAACCGAAACATTTTGATTGGGTTCTAAGGTTCTAAGTTTGGTCAAGAAACACATAGATGGCGTTGAAATAAAACCATGTTTCGGAGCGGAAAAAAAGAATAAAATTATACGATAATATTTCGATAGTTACTCCACAGAGTAGTAAGAATACTAACGTGTTACTCTATGATATGATGTGATGAAATATGCTTGATTTCTCAAGTATCATCTAGTGCGCTGTAAAGAAGGCAAGAGAGAAGCGCCATCTAGTACGCTGTTAAGAAAACAAGTAAGAATGCATATTAGTACGTTAGTACCGAGCGCGCGCCACGGGCGCTGCTCTTGCGCGACTTATCGTGGCAACGATCGTAGTACTAAGATTGTCTCTCTGTTGTACGTTAGTATTATTCCTTACTCTGTGGTACAGGTATGTACCCAAACTAGGGTGTGGGATGATGAAGATTGTAGAATCAACTGGCTGAAACTCAAAAAGGTTCTGATCAAGAATAATCTCAAAATGGTTCTGGATCAAGAAGGTTCTTTATTTAAAAAATAAATAAATAAATAAAAAATAATAATAATAATAATAAATAAATAAATAATAAATAATTTAAAATAAATGATTTCAAAATCGGATTGGCGTGTTTTAATAAAAAATAATTAAATAATCATTTATTTCAGATAACTGATATCCATATTACACTAATGCATAGGTACACAAAACTTATTAAATTAAATAAACTTAGGAAATTGCAGACTTAAAGCAAATGTGCAAAGAACGATTAATGAAGGAAATAGCTTCCTTCATTAATCACTCTCCCTACAAGACATTTCCAGAGCGGAGAGATTTGCGGTCTATTCATAGTTTTTACAAAATTTATGGACAAGTAACGCCATCTAGCGTCAAAAAGCTGGAGTAGTTAAAATATTACTAGGCACGCATGTGACGAGGGCAGAAGCTAGTTGGTACGGAGGCCTGCAACCTCGGATGAAGAACCTGCAACGCTCTAAGGCTAGTTTAGCTAGCGTTGGATCATGGACTTAGTTTGTATAGGTACTAAGTCCATGCGTTGGACCCATAGATTTAGAATTTTCGCTACGCTAGATCTTTATTTGGAACACTGTATGTATTTACACTGCCAGTATTCACTTATCAGTCCCAACCACAGATTAGGAAGAGAACTGTCTCAAGAGCCTTAACCACCCTTAACTTATTCTACTCATTGATAGATGGCGCTACGCTACTTCGTAGAATCCTGACTGAATTTACAAACTCTGAAGAAGTCTTCCGAAAAAATACCATCATCAATGCGGAAAGATAATGACACGCCGCCAGCTTAGGGCATTGCAGACCTCTGTACCGTGTTGCTCGATGCACGCCAGTAATATATTTAAAGGCTATTTTAACGCTAAGTCCGAGGGTTAGTGGAGTTCCACAGTCACAAACGCAGACGTTAGGTTAAAAGAAATAAAGTTTAATCGTTCACACACACAATTAGCAGACAAAACACAACATAGGTAGGATGATACAGTCAGTTACACAGAATGTTTAAAATAGCGTCGGTCGGATCGCGGAGCGAAATAACATGAACGCGTGCGCATTGCATTTATCCTCTGGGCCGACTCCTTCGATTGATTCCTCAAAGTTGATCATACCTGCCGCTGTCATTGGCGCTTCGATCGCTGCACATCGGATCACGCATGTGCGAACAGACGCGCTCTGATTGGTTGAGCGCGTCAGGGCCACGCGTTGCAATGGAAACGAAATAGGGTTCATTGCGTTTAATATGAAACCCATACAAAGCTATCCCAAATACGAGTGTTCCATACCTTCGCGCTACAATCTCCCCCGATAGCCCTACTGAGCACCCCCGCTGTTGGGCTAGCATTCGGTTATGAATCGGCGCGGCCTACCTCGCTTTCTCTTCTCCCTGACCGGAGGCTGGATTGGACCGATGAAAGGTGTGAGGTGCGAAACGTGATATTTGCCTATCCGTTTCCCAGTCTGCATGCTTTCTAATATAAATGTCGTGGGGCTAATGATCCGATGTATCTTGTATGGGCCGTCGCGGCGTGGAATAAATTTCGCGGACTAGCCCTGGCCTACATAGTTCATCCTCGGTGTTTCGAATAGGGGCCCGAAATGGTCCACAGAAAGCACTTCGAATCGTCTAGATGCGGCGGATGTTTGTAACAATCCCGCCGATTTTCTGTTATCAGCTTTGTACCGTTGGCACGGGACGCAGCCCTTGATGTAGTTTGTCACGAAAGTGCGCATGCCAGGCCAGTAGTAACGTGCGCGGATGCGACTCACCGTCCGTTCCACGCTTAAGTGGCCGGCTGTAGGCGTGTCGTGAAGGTCCACCATAACCTTGCTGCAATCATGTTCGGGTACCACTAGGCATGCGTCCTCGCCGTCGTCGGTCTCTAAGCTGTACCTGTATAAAATCCCGTCGGATATTGTATACCCACGGTCTGACCACGGTCTCCCCCTGGAGGGTTCGTCGGCTTCCAGGTCGTCGATGACCTTACATACCTCGGGGTCAGCTCGTTGGTTGTCGCGGATATCTCTACTGCTCCTCTTCGGCATGTCGACGACTGGAGGACCCACGTCACCATCAGCGTCCTGCGAGCCTACAGGCCTCGACAGTGTGCCTGCCACTACGTTCGAACGTCCGGGGGTAAATTCGATAACAATGTTGAATTCATGCAACATTAGAGCCCACCGGGCTAATCGACCGCTCTGGGACCTTTGGCTCATCAGCCAGCGTAGGGACTGATGGTCCGTCCTAACTTTAATCTCAGCTCCCTTTATATAGCCGCGGAACTTACCTACTGCCCATACGACCGCTAGAGCTTCGCGCTCCGTCGTCGAGTAGTTCCGTTCAGCGCTAGTGAGAAGCCGGCTCGCGTACTCTATCGGACTTTCATCAGGGCCCTCCCCCTGCATGAGGACTGCACCTAGACCATACCCACTGCTATTTGTGCAGAGGACGAACGGCTTCGTCTCATCTGCTTCACGCAGGACAGGGGCTGTTACCAGGAGGGACTTGATATGTTCAAATGCCCTCTGTTGTTCGGCGTCCCACTTCCAAGAGCTTGTTTTCTTCAGGAGGCTTGTGAGGGGCCTTGCAGTTTCTGCGTAGTTAGGGATAAAACGCCGAAACCAGTTAGAAGTTTTTAAGAAACACTCAAGTGTTTGACATTCTGTGGAATAGCCATACCTTCAATCGCCGCAGTTTTATCGGGGTCCACCTATATACCTCCCGGTACGATGACATGGCCTGAGAACTTACCAGGGTCGCGTGTAAAATGGCTCCTTGAGGCCTCATTCCTGTTCTGCGACATCCTATAAGGTGGAGACGCAATGTCTGTACATACCTTGATATGGTACATAGCGAACTCCGTGGCGGGTCCATTATCAGTGAGCTGCGCGGACCTACGGTCAATAAACTCGTCGAGTGTTCGCCTCTTCTCGTAAGAGAGCTTGGATCCGTCATCTTCACGCAAAGAAAAACTTACAGATTCGGCGCGCACCAATTCCGCAGCGGACGAACTCAACGGACGCTCGCGGACAAAATCATGTGGTCGTTCGGGTTCGTTCGCAAACGTCCACCTACTGTGGGCAACGTCCACCACCATGCCGGCTCGTGACAAGAACTCGACGCCTAGGAGCGTCCTAGTCTCGTCGCCGGGTAGCACCAAAAAGTCAGCTGATACCTCGCGTCCCTCCAAGGTCACTGGTACTTCAGCCTCTAATAACTTTCTCTCTACTCTTGAACCGTCAGCCAGGCGTATACCACATTCAATCTCGCGGAATTCCACGCCGGAAACTAACATTATTTTATATAAACTAGGACTGGCAATACAATGAGTGGCACCGGTATCAATTATCGCCACACCGCTACGACCCATAACATTAATATTTACTAATGGATGCGAAGCACTTTTGTACGTGACTACACTACATGCGTGCGCTACTAAAGTTTCGATCTCAGAATTATTTCCGATGTCGGACGTTTCCTCGACATCGTACCTACATCTCGACAACTTGCTATCTACAACCGCAACATTAAAATCGGTCGTCTTCTTGCTATCCCCGTTGCACACATCACACTTCGATCGGACCACGCCCACTTTCCCACAACCGTAACACCGAATTTCTCTACGCGAATCACCATTATTATTATTATTATTATTCGTAATAGGTATACTAGACTCGGCTTTCTCGCGGTTGCGGCATTCCTCAGTGGAGTGCCCGAACATTCTACAAAAATTACAGCGGGTTCTCCTAGGGCGGGGCTCACTCGTATTTGGGGTAGAATTCGCGGGTAAATTTCCCTTTCGACCTACGGCAGGGGCCAACTTTGGGTAATCAATCGAACTCACCTGAGGGTTGGTCGTTACCTCCTTGGACTCTCTTACGGCATCCTCCACGATCCGTGCGTCGCACAATAACTTATCTAAACTTATGATACACTCGCGGGACACTCTCTTTTTAACCCTACGATGTAACAAGCCGTAACACATGTCGATCTGAGCACTCTCCGGTAACACATATGGTAACTTCGCTAGCAATGCCCTAATGCGACACAGAAACACTTCTGCACGTTCATCGTCTCGTTGTTCAGCGGCGAAAATCTGTCTGAAGATTTTATGCGCCGGTTGGGTCACGCCGTATGTCGCACGAAGCCGGGCGAGGGCGTCGGGCCAAGATATGACCGACGCTTTGACGCCTCTCCACCATATCGCCGCCTCTCCTTCTAGCAGCATCGGTAGTCCTCGGAGTGCGTGGTCATCGTTGACGGCTGCGCACTCCTTGAAAATTTCTACAGAGTCTAGAAACGCTTCCAGCACTTCGCCGTCGTGTGAGGACCCGCTGAATCGCACCGTGCATTTGCTGAAGTTCCCACAGGCGGTTCCGGCGGGCGCAGGGGCTCCGCTGGTGATGCTCGTCCGTGGTGCGGATGCAGGCACATGTGTAGATGGTGCAGGTGCGCTCGGACTGGACGTGCTGAAGTTGCTGGTGAAGAGCGCGCTGATCAGATTCCGGTTGGCTTCTGCCTGCGCGCGCGTGATGGTCTCCATCAACGTGGAGAGAAACTGCTCCGAGGGGGCTTGGAACGCTAGCGACTGCGTTGGCTGTGAGCCGCAAGTAATGGGTTCGTCAGCATTGCTGACCCCGCTGACGCTGCCGTTGTCCCCTTTCGGTGTGATATCACCCTCCTCGTGTTCTGCCGCTTCTTGTTCTTGCTGCCGGCTCGCTTCCTTTCTTGTCACCGGCGGCATTATCGCGTCACTCGCGAAGCACGCCGTTTGTTGGAAGGAAATGTCCGGGTCACTAAGTTGTATGTTCTCGAGCCAGCTCGAGCCACGGCGTCGAGCACGTGATTCGGCCACTTAGTTGGAGCGCCAATTTAACGCTAAGTCCGAGGGTTAGTGGAGTTCCACAGTCACAAACGCAGACGTTAGGTTAAAAGAAATAAAGTTTAATCGTTCACACACACAATTTTGGCGCAACTTTTTGTTTTATTTGTTAATTTGTTACGGACAGATTGGATGCGTGGGACATTTATTTATTTATTTTCAACTAATAAACATAGTTTTTCATTATTATTTTTTTTTAATTTAAGTTTTGATTTTATTTTATTTATAACTTAAGTGTCTAAATTATGTTTTTGTATCTGTTTTTGTATGTTTTTGGTTGTTATTTTTTTTATTTTATTTTTTTCTGTTTTTTGTCCTACTTTTTCCTAGCATTCTGTTTGTTCTGTTTGTTTTTTTTGTTTGTGCCAAATAAATGTTTTTCATTTCATTGTTTTTCAATTAGCAGACAAAACACAACATAGGTAGGATGATACAGTCAGTTACACAGAATGTTTAAAATAGCGTCGGTCGGATCGCGGAGCGAAATAACATGAACGCGTGCGCATTGCATTTATCCTCTGGGCCAACTCCTTCGATTGATTCCTCAAAGTTGATCATACCTGCCGCTGTCATTGGCGCTTCGATCGCTGCACATCGGATCACGCATGTGCGAACAGACGCGCTCTGATTGGTTGAGCGCATCAGGGCCACGCGTTGCAATGGAAACGAAATAGGGTTCATTGCGTTTAATATGAAACCCATACAAAGCTATCCCAAATACGAGTGTTCCATACCTTCGCGCTACACTATGATTTATATTATTCATAAACTTAGCAATGCAATAAATAGGTACATCTACTTACATAAGTAACTAGTTCATTACAAGTTTTCGTATTGCTGTAAGTATATACTTATTTAATGCCAGAACTAGCATATAACCTGACCTTTGCCTACAACAGTGCAATACCTCACAGGTCTCGTCCACCTAATACGCGCCCTACGTGGCATTGCATTGCGCTCGCCAGTGCCCGCCACCCTGGCCTGAGACATAAAGTTGTAAAGTTATGTCATTTCAACAGCACGTATACCCTTCAAACCGGAACACTGCAATGCGAGCACTACTGTTTTGCGGCAGAAATTTGTATGGTATTGCTACAATATAGCACCAGAGGAGCAAGTCCGAGTTAACACACACCATAGTAGTAGTTTTAAACTAGCACGGGAGGTAGGTTCCTAAACCTCATAGTGCCTACCCTAATTCTCAAAAGTTGTTTTAACCTTAAGTACCTATATAAGCACTATGTAATGTATCCTTAAGTTATGAAATAAAAACTATTCTATTCTATAGTATCGATGATCGTAACGACGAGTGTACGTGTATTGCGTAGTAACTAGCCATTAATCTGTGACGTTTTTGGCACAGATTAATAGCTAGTTATTATGATATACACGTACGATAGTCGTTACGTTCATTGTTACGATGGTGTTTGCAAAACTCCGACTAGGGCCTCAGGCAGCGTCCTCATAAGTACAACAGCACAGTATGTACCTACCTACTAGGTAGGTAGAGTGTCTTGGACCCTGGTATGGTTCATTTAGGTCACCATCGAATGGTGTGGGTTCAAAAGTGGGGGCGAGCTTGCAAAACGGCTAGTTTTTTGGTGGGATCCAGTCTTGGAGGAATCGTCCAAAGGGCCAATAAGCCATATAGAGTAAACTTAGGGGGCCATAGACAAGGCTGACACGCGTGACGAGTTGGCGACAATCATCAATCATGTTGTATAGAAATGCACTGCGCCGCAGCGCGCGCATAGTACCGACGTACCGGAAAACGGATGCTGACAAAATTAGATTACCATCACGTGACCTACTTACCTTATTATGATAGCATTACCTATTATTATTATTATTATTATTATTATAGCTAGATAACTCGATGTACTTATTTAACTATGTTGTAGTTATGTATGTTTGTACCTATAGCATGGATGTAAAATACCTAAGCTAGGTAGGTATTGCAAAATCTTCGCGTATTTAATCTTCCGTGCCGTAGCCAGCATGCCCTTGCATTAAATGTAGATAGTAAGCACCTTGTTTTCTACTATGTACCTACATCGCCGGTGACCTTCATATTTATCCCGTCTTATCAGTGTGAAACAACGTTCATTGTTTTGTAGGTCGAAGGATATGAAATACTTACCTACCTACTAAAAGTTAAAAAAAAACAATGAAAAAAAAACTGTTTGTGTACTACGGGGACTGGTTACTCTTAAAGAATCACTTTGTTATGTTTAGTCCTGTTTTTAGAACTAGGTACCTACATGAGTTTATTTGTTTGTTGTCTTATAGGACTAATAAAAAACGTAATTATTTTCCTGTGTGACGTACCTACCTACTAAATTATACGAAAATAAATAATAAAAATTATTCAGACGGGCCCGGTATGACGGCGAGTGTCCGCCCGTAGCTTTGCTCGCGTTTTACTACGATAAAAAGTCTATAGCTCGATCCAGGTCATCAAAATCTATCTGTGTACCAAATTTAATCAAAATCGGTTTAGCACTTTAGCCGTTTCGGCGTGATTGAGTAACAAACATCTTAACTTTGTCATTTATGATATTAGTGGGATTGCTTGCAGGGTTTTTTTGTATATTTTACTACTACCACTAAAATGAACTAGGTACAGTAGGTACCTACTACTAGGGTGAAGTATGAACTGCTACTTGTGGGAAGCTATAACTCGTACATAGTGCATTGTCTCTAATCTAACACATTCATAGTTTACTGAGAATGACTCATTGAAAACAAAGTCTGTCTTATCACTGCCGCTGTTAGCATGAGGACTGCGACGAAAATAAACGACCGCCTACCTATGAAAAGTTACAAAGCGATTGTTAGGTTCCGTACCTATCTAACGCATGCAAAAATAAAAGGTTAAAAATAGTATGTAGCTGGCAGTAAAATTAAGAAATTGGTATCGCTACCTACTATTTGTGTTACTACAATTAAGCCGTGCGACGACCGGCGATACTTTATAAATAAATGACAGAACATGCCAACCCAAATGTTATTATCAATTTAAAAATACCTACGTAGGTAGATCGCTTCGGAGCGTTGTCGTTTCCAATAAAACTGACGTGATGATAGTGCAAAAAAAAATCGTCGTCGCAAAATTCGTACCTACCTACTTACCTACCTATATATGATTGATTGATAGATCTATCCTGTGATTTGAAGGTGTAGGGTTAAGTAATATATACATATCATTCATATCATCGTGCAAGTACCTACCTACTTACTATGAAAATTATCATAATAATCATTATCATTAATTCAGAGCAAACGTGACTGAAAATACGAAACGCGAGCGAGCGTCTTGATTGTTATGGATTTTCATTGTGCCGATTTTGTGCCGCGCCCTTCATTAGCGCAAGCGTGCTGAGGCTGAAGCTGAATTCATATTTCCCACACTTTCATCACATCTCATGCGAATAGACCCTAGCCCTAGCCTCTAATCATGTTATTTATTATTGTATCTATTGGTGAAACAATGTTTCAAACTTTCCTTTTTTACCAAGTAAAACTAATAGGTAGGTAGTAGTTAAAACATGTAAATGTGGTGCGGTACTTTACTATTTAACAATATCGTAGAATCGTAGTTGAGCATGTCGTCTAAACCAATTATGATAAAACTTTATAAAAATTATGATAAAACAAAGCAAACAACGGCTAAGTCTAAAAGGTTTTTCAGGTGAATTATTTAGTGTTTCACTCTCTACTAGGTAATATGTTTTTATACTGGAATGGAAAATGTGTTTTAATAGTCAATCAAGCAATCACGTTACGGTACAGGTTTTTAAAATGTTTGTTTACTGGCAATTATTTTCTAAATTGCCAGTGTTACTATGTACACTTGGTAGGTTTTTCATAGGTTTTTCAAAATGTTGCACTGTTCTGCCAATCGTTCGGTAAATACCCGATTTAAATGATGAGAGATCAGTGCGGGGAGAGAGCGCATAGACTGGGTCAAACCGTAAGATTTCGAGAAAGAGAATTTGAGTCGATTTTGTTACATCAATTATGTACTAAAAAAGATTGTGAAAACATTTGCTTGTGAAGTTTCTCTCAATTTCTTCAGCAATTACGATAAACTTTCATGGCTTGCTTCGCTCATCGTTTTACCTTGAATGTTTGCTGAAATAGAGTTATAGGTTATTCGAAGTATTCCAGTGAAGGCGTTATAGTTGGCGTTTGGAAGCTTTTTTTTTGTGTAAAAACAGGAACTTTTCATAGGAAACTTGTCTGTCAAAAGCAACAGCAATTTAAAAAAAGTTAACCGATTTTTCTATTCCTGACTATATTATACTTTTTATATGTTTTTATATGCCATCCGTAAAGGAGAAGTATGCTTTCTAAGATAGGTCTTTATTGCAGTTTTGGGCCTATTACTTATTATTATTAACTTGTTTTTCTATTCCTGACTATATTATACTTTTTACATGTTTTTACATGCCATCCGTATGGGAGAAGTATGCTTTCTAGGATAGGTCTTTATTGCAGTTTTGGGCCTATTACTTATTATTATTAACTTATTTTTCTATTCCTGACTATATTATACTTTTTATATGTTTTTACATGCCATCCGTATAGGAGAAGTATGTTTTCTAGGATAGGTCTTTATTGCAGTTTTGGGCCTATTACTTATTATTATTAACTTATTTTTCTATTCCTGACTACAGTGTACTTTTATATGTTTTTACATGCCATCCGTATAGGAGAAGTATGCTTTCTAGGATAGGTCTCTATTGCAGTTTTGGGTCTATATCTCCTTATAGATATCGGTCAATGAAGAACCTTGTGCCGGGGAGGCCTTTGCTCAACAATAGGCCAGCACAGGCTAACATTTAATTAAAACATTTTTTTATTTTATTTTATTAAAAATAGTTTTTTAATAAATTTATATTCAAAACTGACAAAAATCAACGCTATAATATGTACAACAACTCGATTCAGTTTGAGCCAAAATCAAGTTGAAGCAATCATTGTTCTACCTTTTAAGTGTTGCGCTTGCGACCCCGTAGAAAACCAAAAACTAAATAATAAACGTAGGGCATACCATCTGGCAACTGGGAAGTGGCAAGGCCACATAGCTCGCAGAACTAGTACCTAACTGTTGGGTAAAATAAATGTTCTTGAGGTGCGACCTCAAACAAACCAGACGGCGCAGAAGATGAAGGCCCCTTTCCCTTTCCCCTTTAGACCAACGAGGAAGTCAGCGGATGGAGGATGCTCAAGACCGTTCATCGTGGCATTCTATGGAGAGGCCTATGCCCAGCTGTGGACTTTTGTAGACTGATGATAATGAGGGCATACCACCGTCTTGTTGCCAACTCAAGAGTTTCAAGTGAACCAAAAATCGAAACGAGACATAAGTATAGTACGCGTCATGTAAAAAGAACGCTGGAACCTATGAAGAAGTATGATCGCCAGCGTTCTTTTTACATGACGCGCATTATACTGCTAGCGAGAAAAGCGAGCAGATTTATTTTATATTGAATAGGTCATATGTACAAAAAAACTCGAACATACATGGTTATTGGCAATTCGACGTCATCCCGGCGCATATACGGGCCAAATTGAGCGACACTGACTTGAAAAAAAATAAAAAGTGGCCAAGTGCGTGTCGGACTCGCCCATGAAGGGTTCCGTAGCAGCAAGTAACATAATATAAAAGTTCTTGGATGGATTACGATTAATGACGTATTAAAAAAAAAACTACTTACTAGATCTCGTTCAAACCAATTTTGAGTGAAAGTTTACATGGTAATGTACATTATATTTTTTTTTTAGTTTTATCATTCTCTTATTTTAGAAGTTATGGGGGGGGGGGGACACACTTTTTACCACTTTGGAAGCGTCTCTCGCGCAAACTATTCAGTTTAGAAAAAAATGATATTAGAAACCTCAATATCATTTTTGAAGACCTATCCATAGATACCCCACACGTATAGGTTTGATGAAAAAAAAATTTTTGAGTTGCAATTCTAAGTATGGGGAACCCCAAAAATAAAAAACTACTTACTAGATCTCGTTCAAACCAATTTTGAGTGAAAGTTTACATGGTAATGTACATTATATATTTTTTTTAGTTTTATCATTCTCTTAATTTAGAAGTTATGGGGGGGGGGGGGGGACACTTTTTACCACTTTGGAAGCGTCTCTCGCGCAAACTATTCAGTTTAGAAAAAAATGATATTAGAAACCTCAATATCGTTTTTGAAGACCTATCCATAAATAACCCACACGTATAGGTTTGATGAAAAAAAAAAATTGAGTTTCAGTTCTAAGTATGGGGAACCCCAAAAATAAAAAACTACTTACTAGATCTCGTTCAAACCAATTTTGAGTGAAACTTTACATGGTAATGTAAATTATATATTTTTCTTAGTTTTATCATTCTCTTATTTTAGAAGTTACGGGGGGGGGGGGCACACTTTTTGCCACTTTGGAAGTGTCTCTCGCGCAAACTATTCAGTTTAGAAAAAAATGATATTAGAAACCTCAACATCATTTTTGAAGACCTATCCATAGATACACAACACGTATAGATATAACGAAAAAAAATTTTTTGAGAATCAGATCTAAGTATGGGGAACCACAAAAATAATTGTTTTTTTTTTAATTTTTGTGTAAAAATCTTAATGCGGTTCACAGAATACATCTACCTACCAAGTTTCAATAGTATAGCTCTTATAGTTTCGGAAAAAAAAGGCTGTGACATACACGGACAGACAGACAGACATGACGAATCTATAAGGGTTCCGTAGTTTTTTTACGGAACCCTAAAAAGGCCGCTAATAGCGATACAAAGGTTTGGGAAAATTGGTAGTTTTTGAAACATAACTTAAAAATAATGGTTTTTACTTAGTAAAAATAATGGTTTTTACTGAGTAAAAATAATAAAAGATAAATAGCATTGTACACATTTTCACTTGCTCACTATTCTTTAAAAAAATTGTAATTAATTCTGCGTTATGCATTTTATGGTTAAATTTGTAGCTTATGCCTATTTTTAATGATTCTTTCACAATATGAAATGCAATTTAAAAGTTTATATTTTTGAAAATATTCGTTTAGGTACTGGAGCTAATTGCGGTTCTTCGTGATTTTCGCTCACTATTTGTTTCGCGTGCTCTGTTCTGCGCCATTCTTACTTGCCTTACTTTACTTAATTAGCTTTACTGAGTGATAGTGACAGAATTTTGGATGACTAATCACCTTAACCTAAATAAACTAGTGGTATTTATTATTTCGATTTATTTCGAAAAAATATCTATATATGTGTGGTTCGTAAAGTTAGACCCACAACGTCGTTCAAATTCCTAGAAACGGGAGGTCAAGAATGGATGTTAAACTGGCTATTGTTTTATAGGGTACAAGTTTCGAAATTCTTCAATTTTAGACTTTTCCCAGTATTTGTATCATAAAAGCTACAAACATACCAAATTTCAGCGTTGTAGCATTAGTAAAAGTACACTAGAAGTTTTGGTTTTTTACATTTTCGATTTACCCTAATATCTCAAAAACTACATGTTGGCGGTACTATAATGAGTTTTATTCTTAATTTTATGTAGGTATATGCGTCTATAAAGTGCATCTATATAGAACCGTCTTTGAATTCGTAATTCGAATTTTTCGATTTGAGTGTAGATAAAATATTATAAAAAATAGTTTTGAAATGTCGAAACGAGGGGCTTTCTTATGACACCCCATTTGATCTGATATTTTCACTTTTTTTTTACCTCTCTTGGAGCCCAGTATCTCGACAACCCCCCGACCAATATAGTTCATAACCTTACCAACAAATTGTACCAATAATATCTACCCCCCCCCAAGCAAATTTCATGAAGATCGGATTAACGTTTCGGAAGTTATGCTCGAACATACATACATACAAACGCCGATTCTTCCATGTTGACTCAGAGAACTCGCTTCGCTCGTTCAAAAATCTAAAATAGTTTTTTAGTTCTGCGTTCAGTAGGTATGTTACGTCAACGAGTCTAGAATCGACCCATTAGAGTTGTAAAGAATACCGATAACAAAATAAGTTATTTATTTAATGTTTGGCACAATAAATCGTCGCATCGGGATGAGTCAGGGGTTTGAATTGTAGCGGGCAGGGGCATCTACTAGATTGCCACAGACTAGGGAGATATACTACATAGATTAAATTCAGTAAATCTTCAATGATCTTCATAGTCTGTGGGTGGGTGAATCTAAAAATATACGCTGGCAGCACTGATAACGCGCTCGCCGCTCGATAACCCTGTTTATTTTATTGACCACTCGCCAGATGTTTGCGCATTGTTTTTCAGTGCGCAGTAGTTTCTCTTTCGTGAAATCGGGATTCTGTTTTAGTATTATATCTATTCTGCCATTTTGAAAATAGTGGCGTGTATGGATTAGATCTAGTGTTTTTTATGTGACAAATATGTCCGGGAGCAATGATAAAGTGTCGACTACGGAGCGTATGATCCAAAGTGTCGCTTTCCCTCCCAGCCACAAGCTCACAGTATCGGAAGTATTCGATGAGAAAGCTGGAAAGCCATTGCCAGAAATACTAAAGCAACATTTTATACTCGAAGGTCGGATTGAAGAAAATGCGGCTCTACGAATTATCCAAGATGGTGCCACCTTATTACGATCAGAGAAAACGATGATTGAGATAGATTCTCCGGTGACAGTATGCGGAGACGTCCATGGCCAATTTTATGACCTGATGAAACTGTTCGAGGTGGGAGGCTCGCCCGCTTGTACCAAGTATTTGTTCTTAGGTGATTATGTCGACCGAGGTTATTTCAGTATAGAATGTGTTCTCTACCTTTGGGCTTTGAAATTGTGCTACCCGAAAACTTTATTTCTTTTGCGCGGTAATCATGAATGCCGACACTTGACGGAGTATTTCACCTTCAAACAAGAATGCAGAATCAAATATTCCGAGAAGGTTTACGATGCTTGTATGGATGCGTTCGACTGCTTACCCCTAGCTGCCCTAATGAACCAGCAGTTTCTATGCGTGCACGGCGGACTATCCCCCGAGATCAACAACCTAGATGATATTCGTAAACTAGATAGATTCAAAGAACCACCTGCATTTGGCGCAATGTGCGATCTCCTCTGGTCAGATCCACTTGAAGATTTCGGCAATGAAAAAAATGCAGAACACTTTTCGCACAACTCCGTGAGAGGTTGCTCATACTTCTACAGCTATGCAGCTTGTTGTGATTTCCTACAAAGAAACAATCTCCTGTCAATCATACGGGCTCATGAAGCTCAAGATGCTGGTTATCGAATGTATCGTAAAAGTCAAACTACTGGCTTCCCGAGTCTCATTACCATTTTCTCTGCTCCTAATTATCTGGATGTCTACAATAACAAAGCTGCCGTCTTAAAGTACGAGAACAATGTGATGAATATCAGGCAGTTCAACTGCTCCCCACACCCATACTGGCTTCCCAATTTTATGGATGTTTTCACTTGGTCGCTGCCATTTGTTGGGGAGAAGGTCACAGAAATGTTGGTGAACGTGCTTAACATCTGCTCTGATGATGAACTGATGACTGAGGGAGAGGATGCTTTGGAGGAAGCTAATCTCAGAAAGGAAGTTATTCGCAACAAGATCCGTGCTATTGGGAAAATGGCACATGTGTTCTCAGTGCTTCGTGAAGAGAGTGAATCTGTATTGCAGCTCAAGGGGCTGACTCCAACAGGTGCCCTACCCCTGGGAGCCCTCTCCGGTGGCAAAACATCGCTCAAAAATGCTTTGCAAGGTTTCTCTCCGAATCACAAGATCACTTCGTTTGCTGAAGCTAAAGGTTTGGATGCTATCAATGAGCGTATGCCGCCAAGGCGTGATGGGCAGCGCACTCCTGACCCTCAAGAAAAGAAACCACATGTGAATAGCAATGCCCACTCGTGAAGTGTTGTTAGCTTGGTTTTCTCTTCGATCCTTACTGTATGGTCCACGATTATAGTGGTAGTGAAATATATGTCAAGGAGACTCGGCTTTGGAATGATATTTCACATTCATAATAACTAGGTGGATTTGAAGGGAATTGTTGTAATAAAAACAAAATATTTTTAAATTTGGATTTAACTTTTTTTCAATAGTTGAAGTTAAAAATTTCTCTTAAGATATTACCTCTCGATATTTAACTAATCAGATCTGCAGGCAACAAATTTATTTAGTCAATTAAATGTTAAGGTATGCACATTTATTTATAATGCGCTGCACTGTTTAATTTTTGGTATTTAAAGTAATTTTAAATTTTCATATGAAAAGACATGATATTGTAATGTAAATTAATAATTCAGATTGTCTACTTATACTCTACATTGTTATCTATATTAGTGAAAATTAGACATGTCTTTTATTTTCAAAGCATAATTAGCTGTGATATTAAGCGATGATCGATGTATTATTTAATAGCGAATTGCTAGTGGTACAGGCATGTTCATTGGCTAATCATGCATTGAAATCTGTAAAGTGAGTGGAGAAGTCTCAGCTTGGGCGTGTCTTTATATTCTATTATGTAATAATTATGTACTATATAGTGTGCAGCACCTGGTGTTCTAGCCGTGCGGTGCGTGTGTCTGTGTAAATATGCCTAGTGCGTACACACACGTTATTGCAGCTTAACACATGAGATATAATAACTCTCTTTAATATCTTTGCTACAAGTTGTACTTAATTGTATTTTATTGTACAAAATATATTAAATTAACTATCTATGAACTATTACTTAAAAATAATTTATATTTGGGTGTATGCTGGCCCTGTGTTGCCTGCATGCAGCTGAACTTGTATGCTGGAACATCACATATTCAAGTTTCTTAGCCATAATGTTTCGGTGTATAAGGAAGGTGTAGTAGTGGCTAGTCTAATTGCAGATTTTCTTACAGCTTCTATTACAATTTTCACTTATATTATAAATAAGGTTAACTATTGCACTGTTGGAAAATCTCTTTTGGTCTGCCAAATAATCATTAATCAATGCAATAAGTTCATATTGTGAATACTTACTAAATAAAAGTGGCTTACATCATTTTCAAATTACTAAGTATTTTATCTCAATTCAGTGTGTAGTCCTTCATATGTTCTGTACTTTTAAATAAATTTTATCTATGTAAAACTAACAATATATTTAATTTTATTTTGTACTAATCATGGGAAGTGTTGTTTTATCCTTTATATAATATATTAACATTGAGCTCCATAATAATATGGTTTCAATATTTTCCTGATAAAACTGCTATTGAATAGGTATTTATTATCAGTTGAGGCTCTTTAATCCTGTTATTTGAGGTAGGAGAAATTAAAATGATATACGTGAACATTTTTTGAAAGCAATTTGTTGAGGTTGGTTTGGTACTAGTTTCGTATAGTTTTTTGTGAAAGAGTTTGTCCAGGGAAGTACTACCACCACACAATTTCTGCCGCAAAGTAGTAGTGCTCACATGGCCGTGTTCCAGTTTGAGGGGTGCCGGTGAAATTACAGGCACATGAGACTTCATCTTTGTCTCAGGGTAGCGGGCGAAGTGCAATGTCAGAGAGCGCGTCCTAGGTGGACGTGACCTATATGGTAATTGCATTGGTTACGGCTTATCATCAAGTGGGCCAAATGCTTGTTCCGTCATTAATGTAAAACTAGCTAAAAGAAAGTGAGGCCCAAATAAAGAAAGTTTGACAGAACAATAAAAGGCTGAAGATGAATCGTTCTAGTCTGAGAGCAACATATTTGTGCAACGTTCGCCATTCTGGGCGTAACGAAGCGTACTTCGACACGTATACAGTTCGCTGTTACAACAATTTGTACCTTTTGGTATAGTATACCTACAAGTTCTTCATTGAACCGCTGCCGCGTGTCAGTGTGAACTGCCCAGTCGGGTGGAAAATATATTCTACGGTCATAGCTGAGGAGAGAAAATACAAGGATATACATGGGGGGATTGCCAATCACCACGCTTGACAGGCGGATTGGATCGTAGGTATTTAGGTAGGTACTTACGACATTATATCTTTGTCTTCGGCGGGACTACTACTTCGTGTTGCCGGTTCTGTCTTGGTCCTGCGTTAGGTCAGTGACCATCTTGAGGTTACAGCCTTGAAACGGGTCTCGTGTCCAATGGTGGAACAACCAGTGTGATGAAAGGATTTAGTGCACCTCGAAGGCTCCTTTCACATACATGTCACATGTGTTCGAATTTAATTAGATAGGTATGCCGGTTTCCTCACGATGTTGTCCTTCACCGATAGAGTACGCGTTTGCGCACATACATTTTTCGAATTGAAAAATATTGGTGCACGGGTGCAGGATCTGAACTCACGACCTTATAGGATCGAAAGTCGGGGTCCGTCCCATTGATCCCACTATACCATCCGAGCTTTACTGACTCTGGGAATGTAGCTAGTGTACCATCTGTAGACTTCTTTTGACGATGACCCATTGATTACATACTTACTAGTGTCCACCCGCTTCGCTCGCGTTTTAACGGAACAAAAGTAGCCTTGTCCACCCGCTTCGCTCGCGTTTTAACTGAACAAAAGTAGCCTAATAATCTATCTGTGTAGGTACCAAATTCCATCGAAATCGGTTCAGCCGTTTCGGCGTGACAAACATCCAAACATTTTGGACAACTGTTTTTTTTTGGGATGTGGGAGGACATGGGATTACTAAAGGGTTGACCCGTTAAATCGTGGTCCAATTCAATAATGCTTTTGTTTCATGTGAGAAATCTGACAGACAAAACTAGGCTCGATTACCTCTGTGGCGTGCGGGCACAGATTAAATGAAAGTTAATTCGTAACGCGGGTTCGATTCCCGCTGCAGGATAAATGTTTGTATGATCTGCCAATACATCTGTGTGTTATGGCACAGATTAGATAATATGATACTCGTAGATCCTGATACCCTGTAGATGACTTCAACAGGCTGATGATGATGATATGATAGTGAAGTGCTGCCGATAGTGTGTAAAACATAGGTCTAGAGACAAAATATGGATAGTTTATGAACTAGGGCAAGCTTCTTTACCTACCTTTTGTAGCTAGACCTTGGGACCCATTCGAGTTAGATTTGGTAGGTAGGTACCATAGAAATCCTTACTTTAGATTCAAATGGTAGGTACTTAGGTATTGCTGAAGCGAGACTGGCTGGACTGCACTGGTCTACTTAATCCTGCAGCCAATATTTACATCAATTACACTGCACTGGAACCACAGATAAGATAGGTACCTACTACCTACCTACCTACCTTATAGATTTGACTATGACCACAACCTACCTACACTTCTGGACACATCTATTGGCCCACCTTAGAGTTTAGGTTTCTATGGCCTATGATTGCTAGATTGAACAAAAACTATTGATGCAGTTTTAAACCTGATACATTTTACCATGTTTTTCGATCGTATTGTTTTAAATTTTGAATTCTTAATACCAAACGACATGGAGCTACGCCTAACAAGTCGGGTATGCGCCTTGATGAAGGCAGTTGATTTTTGATTAAAAAACATGTTTTATCAATTAAAGGATTAATTTAATAACGCGTGTTGCCTCCATGGGCATCTACGACAGCTCTCATACGATTAGGCATAGAGTTTATCAACCGCTCTATGAAATTTTGAGGGATCATCTCCCATTCCTCTTCTATGGCAGTTTTCAACTCCTGCATCGTCTGGGCAACTGGCTGACGAGCCCTAACACGTCTTTTTAGCTCGTCCCACATGTGCTCAATCGGGTTCATGTCTGGGCTTCTGGCTGGCCAGTCCATAACTGTGATGTTCACATCCCGAAGATATTCCCTGACGATGCCGGCCGTATCGGCACTTGCATTATCATGCATAAAAAGGAAATTTGGGCCCACATGGTCCACGTATGGCATCACGGGAAGTTCTAAGCACTCACGAATGTACCTTTCAGCATTTAATGTTGGCAGCCGTGGTCCCGTAATAACCTCAAGTTGAGTTTTGCCGCTCGCGGATATACCGCCCCAGACAGTCCATGAGCCACCGCCATAAGCAACCCTCTCTTCAAAGCAGCTGTGTGCAAAACGCTCTCCCTTACGTTGGTAGACCTTCTGCCTTCCATCATTGCCATATAACGCAATTTTAGACTCATCAGAAAAGAGTACACGGCTCCAATGCTGCTGAGTCCAATTTAAATGAGTGCGCGCGAAATGAAGACGCGCTGTTCGGTGGGCTCACGTTAGTTTGGGGCCATTAGCTGGCTTGTGTGGTACCATATCGCGTTCTTTTAACCTTCTCCGAACAGTTCGAGCGCTCACAGATGCTCCGTGGAAGTCGCGAAGTTGGTTTTGTATCTCAATGGAGGTATGGTGGCGATTTCTCAAGCTGGTCGTCACGATGAATCGATCCTGCCTTTCAGTTGTGACCCGAGATCGTGGCCTTCCTTGGCGACGAACAAAGCCGCCAGTCTCTAGGTACCTCCGATAAACATTTCGGACCGAAGATCGACTTAAATTAAGTTGAGCACTCACATTTCTTTGTCTGTGTCTGGCCTGGATAAGTGCCACAGCTTGGGCGGCGACTTCAGGCGAAGTATCCATAGATTATTGATAGAACCTCACCTTAATGTTAAGAATAAGTAATTTTTGTTGCAAAACCAAAGAGAAAAATCACACTTTCAAAAATTAAATCCAAGTAAACCAATAAAATCAAGTTTTCTTAGTATTCGATTGTTTGATATCAACGAACAGGCTCCAAATTGTCATTTATTTCTATAAATTCTGAGTTCGAAATTTAAAAAAAAACCATTGAATAAAATTATGAATGTGCTTGGTTCAAAACTGTATAAAAACTTTTTGCTCGACCTGATATAAATTTTTAGCTAGGACTAAACGAAACTGAAAATGCAAGGTGGGCCAATAGATGTGTCCAGAAGTGTATATTGATTAGATAATTTTTGATTTGCCTTACACTTAGGTACAACGTTAATAAGTTTTTTGTGAAAAATATATTTTTCAATACATGCATTTATAAAATTAGTGATCAGAACCGTGTGCTGATCAAAATGAGCCTTAACTCTGCTAGTCTACTATTATCCATCGAGGAGTTCCTTTGTCCACCTTTCAACTCCATTATCAGATCCAGCTCGCTGTCATCATAATATTGTATTGTCATCGGAACTTTACAAGTAGGTAGGCAACATTTTAAATCAATCAGATGACAAGAAGTGCTAATTCACCTAGCAATATTTGACCTAAACAAACATCGCAACTTAAGGCGCAATAGGTTCACAGCATGTCTATAATGAGCTCTAGTATTTACAAGTTTTTGATAAGAGTTTTTACAGTTTTCAAGAAAAAGAAATATGGTAAGCATTCTTAAGCTTTTTATCTAGTGAAATCATAAATATTGAATTACTTCACTCGATAAAAAATTTATAAAAGATACAAAGTTTTTTTTTAAATTAAAATACGACTTTACACTTACCTACTTCTTACACGTTTTATTTTTGGTAACTTATTACTTAATTATTATTTGAGTTCGTGAAGTCATCAACAGAATTTACCAAAACTCTAAAGGGCATTTTTATATATATTTTTTTTATACACAAAAACACGGTATCAGAGCGTGCCCTCGTCCTCTTCGCCTCATACAAAAACGTTTGTTGAAACTGGTGAACCTATAGCGCCTTCATTAAAAGCTTGTAAAAACTACGAGCTTGGGGCATCTAAACTACACTTGATAAGATATGTTTTGAAGGCGCAACGCCTGCTCGTTTTGTTTCTGAAAATCGAACGAGCCTTACAGTAGTCGCTTATGATGTGTAACATCTGACATCTCACCTCCTTGATAATAAGCAACATGGCTGATAGTACCAACCTTTTGGAAAAATGCGCGCTTCCTGTTACACACTTCCGTCCCTTTATACGAAACCTTTCCCACAGGTTGCAGGAAGGCGAGAGGAAAGACGTACATCATAAATTGTTTTACTGCATTTTTCAGCAATAAATACCCTGCCTATTCTATAGTGTAAATTGCATCAAAATCCGTCCGGTAGAAAGTTATAGCATACCAACAATGGATTTCATAAATTAGAAAACTTATTCATTTTAGAATCATGCATTTTTTTTGTAATACAATTTTCTGCAAACAAATCTTATATCTAAATCATGTAAAAGTGGGACTGTGCCCTCCTCACAATCAGGCATTTCATTATAATGATTTATGTTACATTTGCTGACATCCATACAAACACATTTCTTTACTACCAAGCTTTTTCTTTTTTTTACATTCTCCATTCCAAAATTTGATAATGGGTCAACTATTGTGTTAATACTATCAATGTTTGGAGTCAAAATCATATTTGAACTAGGACAAATAAAAAACACAACCATTGTGAGAGCTACGAGGCACTGAATAGGGATAGCTGTTGACCAATACTTTTGGGGGTAGTAATAGAAGTTGAACATGTGTAAATAATAGTCGGGTGTGAAAGCCCAAATACAGTAGATCCCTAGAATAGTTTTACTAAATAAATACATGAAGAAACCGTACAGAGATCTTGCTGGGGTGGGCGCAGGAGTGTGTTCAGGCATCTTAATATTGTTTCAGCTTTTGAATTGCTCAATGGTTTTTGCTATCAGCAAAATATTCTTGAGAACTCCGTTAACTGCCACCCGTAGCCTCTTCAATTCAGTCCCATGAAAAGTTCTATAAGGAAATATAAATCTAGTTAAAAACTTGAGAATTGTTCTGTTTTTTTTTCTTTTTGCCATATAATTGTAGGAATGAATTCCCTATAAGAATCCGTGCCATGGTGTGTCAAGCCTAAGGATAGACCCCTCCATCTCCTCCCACGGATGGCGTAAAATGCGACTAAGGGATTACACTAGGGGATGAGAAACAGCATCCACCTGAGTACTCAAAACCAATACTGTGATCCCCAATCCACCTACCAAGCATGGTGATTATGGCAAATCCCCCCATTGTATGTTATGGGGAGGTCTTGTCCAGCAGTAAGTAAGTAAGATAAGGGCTGATGATGATAAGAATCCAAGACTGTTATTTAATGATTTTGTATTCAGCAAAACAAGTGACTAAGAAAATATTCACTAAAAGAATATCAAAAAACATTTGACCTACATTTCAAGATTTGATTCTTGTGCAATGATTTGTCTTCGTACTTCACTCCTCTTCACCTCGTTGTCCACATTCAGGACTTCATATGCCAGTGCTGCTAGCTCGGGAGTTTGGAACGGTACAGTCAAACATCTGAAACAAATGTTTTAATAATGTGTATTGGCCACAAGCAATTACCTAGCTAGATGAGCTGGCCAAGAGCCAACTGTGTTGTGTTTGTCGTTGTTTATTACAAATAGGTTTGTGGGACATTGTGTATTGGCTAAATATAGATTAATAATACATACCTTGTCTATAAAATAACTTCAAGTTAGTAATATAATAACTAGACATCGGATTATATGCATTTGCATGTTAGCATATGCAAATGCATATAATGCTATTTATATAGCGTTATTGCATATTTTGGTACTTTTTCATTGATAGTGCTTATTTCAGTAGATATGCGAGTACGTTGGCCGAGTAAGGCATGTGGTATTACTAGAAACTAAAAACTTGCCTTTGTGCAAGTCCTTTGAAATAATAGAAAAAATGATTGAACAGAACGCCCTTCCGAGTTCACTATCGCAAAAGGTTCGTGGCAAATTAAGTGCAGCTATGGATAAAACCCCGGTCTTGAAGGAATAAAGGAAATTAACGCATTTACCAACGGCACCGGATAAACTCTGCCTGATGAGGTCTCTGCAGAAATGGCGCCTTTTAAGTTCTGTCCTGTACCGTCAGTTGACGTCGAAAGGTCATTTTCAGCCTATAAATAAATAAACGTCACAAGTTTGCTGCAGGAAACCTAGAAAAATATGTTATTGTTTACTGTCTCAAAATTATAATAAATAAATAAATAAGTTATTATTAAATAACTTATTATATGAGTATTATATAATAATTGTATTGCAAGCAAGTTATTATTGTGATAGATAATATAATAAACATAAGTTCTTATTATAATTGTATTTTTGATTGTGCATATTTTATGCATATTTCGCCCTTTTTTAGTGCATATTTGCATGCATATTTTGGCATTTTGATAGTGCATATAATCGGATGTCTAATAATAACATTCTTATTTCACGAAAATGTTAGTGAGACTCTTATTAGTATGTAGGTAATCAGAATATAGCCAGTATACATGTCACAGATAGGTTCAGTATATGTATACTTATACATAGGTATAAGTACCCAGAAGTTATAATTATAGAAGTGTTGTGGAAATACATAGAACAAAGTAATTTGCTATGCAAATTTATTCAAGTTGTTTTGCATCATTTTCATGGCTTGTTTACTTTCTATCCACTTACGGCACAGAATATATACAGTCTTACGGCCAGTTTCAATGAGTTACCATTAGGTTGATGGTTGTCTACAAGGTACCATTCACTGTCAATGGAGAAGATTTCTTTGTAGCATAGTGTAAAAAAACTAGCGAAAAGTGCAGCTTTGTAAGGGCTCACAAGTTTTTTTTCTGAATAAGTTATTATGGTAAATTACAAATCTAGAGGTGTGATAGTTTATTCATAAAGTGTACTACAAAATGCAAAAGTTGTGAGGATTGTAAAGGACTGGCCAAATACATGTAGCGAAAGCACAGTTTATACTCCGTTTTCAAGTCTCATTATTGATATCTTTATTATTTTCTTAGGGTTCATGCCCAAACAACACATATCTGTGAAAATGTCAACTGGCTACCTCCTACAGCTGAGACCTCTGTAACAGAATATAAAGACAGATGGACAGACAGCACAGGCTTAGTATTAGGGTCCCGTTGGCACCCTTTGGGTATAGACACCCTGACCTCTTTTAGCCTGTTTTACCTGTGCTGGGAATTTTGATCACGATCAGGGTCATGATATCATGCCAGTCAGGACGTTGACAATCTCAAGACTTAAAAAATTATATTGTTTAGAAACAAGGGTTACTTACACACTTCGCTCAGCCATCATAGCCCTATTAGTGATAATAGCCAGAACATGGGAAATATAGTAAAGACAACAATCAGGAACGCGCCGATTTTATCTCATAACAGTAAACACGGCAATCTTGTAAGGACGCTGTAAATGAAATAGAACAAATGTTGAATGTTATCGTAAATTAATACAAGGCTGACGTATGTCATTGACATTACATATGTCATATGTATGACATTGTCCATCATTAAAACAACAAGGAATACGGAGAGGGTACGGTATGGTAAATATTTAAGGTAAAATGGGACAGGCAAAAAGAAAATTACCTATAGTTTTCTTGGCGGGCGGACGGACGGACGGAACTATTTCTCGACGCTAATCTATACATAAAAAAAACTATAGGACGTTTGTTTCATGCATATTTATATCCAAGATAATTTAAAAATATTTTTTCTCTCTCTAGTCTTCATAGTTTCCTATAGTATAGGCCACAGAACACTAATACCTAAAATTTATCTATGACCAGTGTTGTCACATACATTTTTGGCAAAATGGTAGAACAGGGTGCAAAAATTGGTAGAACTAGGTAGAATTTGAAATGAAAAATAGGTAGTTCTACCGATTGGTACAACTACCAATCACTAGCCAACTACTGGTTGGTGGTGGCTTATACTAAGTATAAGTACATTTTTAATGATCAAAAATTCGTTTAAATTTTAAAAATTATTTATTAGTGTTGTTTAGACATCAGTTCAGTACTTCTGTGTCAAATTGAAATATCAAGCAATCGTCAGTTAGTTGTGACGGATGCCATTGTCAATGTCAATGTCATTGTCACTCCGTAGCTTTATACTCTGTACCTCATCATTCGCTTATTTCACTTAACACGTTCCGTTTTAAGTGCTAATAGGCTAAATTCGATAGTGAGTAAGTAACGTTTCGTTACACGCGAGGAGAATTGACAACATTCGTAATATTTTCAAAAATAGGTAGATTTGAGGCCGAGGGAGGTGGTACATAGGTAGATTATAGGTAAAGGTAATAGGTAATAGGTAGATCTACCAAAAAATAGGTAGATTTGACAACACTGTCAAATCCACCTTTGACTAAAGCGGCTGCTACACAAGGAGTGTTTCTCGCACGCGAGCGGCGATTTCTTATAGGAAATAATACGTTTCTCGCCCCTCGCGTTCGAGAAACTCTCCTTGTGTAACAGCCGCTTTATACTCTCTAGTGAGAGGAATGTAATGATGGGTGAGGGCCATGGACTTAGTATACAAACAGGCTCCATGGGCAGGGGACACAGACTAAGAGTATAACGCAGGTGCCATCTTACGGTGAACGTGCTGAAACCACTATTCACCAACTTATCTGAGGGTTGAGTCTGAGTTTTGCAAACACCATCGTAACGGTGAACGTAACACGATCGTACGTGTATAACATAATAACTAGCTATTAACTGTGCCAAAAACGTCACAGATTAATGGCTAGTTACTACGCAATACACGTACACTCGCCGTTACGATCATCGTTACGATGGTGTGGGTAAACTCGGACTTGCCTGTTGAATGAAATGTATGTAGATAAATAATAGGTAAATGGTTCTATGGGTTCTATAGATAAGTTGGTAGATCTTTATTTCTAAAAGCGATCGTTCTTTGATTAATAATAACAGCACAGATAATAAACGAATCCCTAATAGTCCCTACGATAATATACAGCATGATTATGGACGGCCTGATTTAACATGACCAATTTTACAAATAAATATCATGCTGTGCAAAACTTGTCGTAGAAAACTGGCTGTACTGTGTGAAAAACTTTAACTCGGTAAAATTCTTATAGTCCAGTCAAGTTAAACATAAAAAGTGGATCGTGCTTGCAAAAGTTCGGGTCACGCTGATTTTTTTATATGTTGTTAAGACCTTAACCAACATAAAAAAACCAGATTTGCAATTTTCCAAGTGCTGAGCGTTCGGCGGTGTGCCCAAAAAACCATGAAATTTAGGGGTTTTTTTCAGTTTTTGCTCAATATCTTAGTGAAGGAAGGGTCTGACCGTGATAGTCACTGCGAATACTTTTAAAGAAGACTAAATTTGCTATTATTTGAAACTAGCGCGAGCTCTATAGAGTCATTGGTTCCCAAGATATAGTTCTCCAAAAATAGGATATTTTTACCTAAAACTGTTTTTTTTCGAAATGTTCACTTATTTTGTGAAATATCTTCTAAAATACGCATCCCACGTCAAATATTATAAAAATGAAGTTGTAGTAAATTTAATTAGCTTTCATTTGAGACTAAATTGATACCTGTAGGTACAGCAATACTCTCAAAATCTGATCTTTTATCTTAGATGGCCCAGGCTTGGGCTTGCACGAAGATGGTGCCTCGATGGCCGTGATGGACGCTGGGAGAGGCACCCAGTCTGTAGTTGGGTCAACTTCATCGTCCGAGCATTTCAGCTCCATATCCGGGACGTTAATTCACAATTTGCCACCGCATAACAGGCAGAGGACTGCATTTACATTATTATTTTCACAGAAGGGCAGGAGGTGCGGGATCCATGGTGGTGGGGATGGGGGTCACTCCCTGATAAGACAGTTTCCACCCCCAATCAGTAGGATTCAAGTTGAACCCCCGCCACTTTTGCACAGAAGACGTCGACCTACTCGTTCTTCTCAATGGTTTAGGCGCTGAAGAGACAAACGTCTACCATCAGAAGAGCGCGAAGGGCGAAGCTGGTTGCTGTTACTACTCTACGACCTCCTACAACCACCTTGACTCCCAGCGATTACCGCGGACGGTACTATTCACCCACGCGTTTACCGGGTGCGAAACCATCTCAGCACCGTGTGTCCAAGGAAAGACTAACATCACCACACTCCTGAGCAAGATTGAACCACTTGCTGAGCATTTAGTCTACTTTAAAAGAATTCCCAGTAATTGTACCGGTTAGACCCTTTCTTCACTAAGATATTGACCAAAAACTGAAAAAAACCCCTAAATTTCATGGTTTTTTGGGCACACCGCCGAACGCTCAGCACTTGGAAAATTGCAAATCTGGTTTTTTAATGTTGGTTAAGGTCCTAACAACATATCAAAAAATCAGCGTGACCCGAACTTTTGCAAGCACGGATGTACATCTTGACTGGACTATTAGGAGTGCATATAGATTCATTACTTTATTGGAAAAATGAACTGGAAGGCATAGAAAGCTCTATTGCTTCAGCCTGCTATGCGTTGAGGACACTACGATGACACTACGTGATGATCAGTACAGTACTGAACGTTTGAAAATGGTATACTATGCACTATGTCTATAAAATATAGCTTGATCTTATAATTGCCTCTTATATTTATTAATATATTTAGTATCCATGTACGAGTTTAAATATATATTAGAAGGAAACTACGCAAATTAGATGTGGAGTATATCTTCTTCTTCTTCTTTTTTTTGGCGTGTTCAGCGGACCGGTAGTGGTGCCACAAGAGTTTGCCAATGACAGGTGATTAACTTGACATAAAACCAAAAAAAGTGCTGGGAGTTCGAGGAAAGATAAAGGTACGGTTTAAAGGGAGAATCGTACGCATAGATTTAGTATATGTACTAGATCTACAATCAGAGATCGAAGATGGAACCAAAAAAAATATGTGCACGTGTTGGTGAAAGTCTATGTCTGAGTTAAAAATAGTGTTGTCCTCGACCAACACTTTTACATTGTCGATAGAATTCGTCATCCGTCCGTGATGTGTATGGTAGATAAATACATCTTAATGCAGATTAAGTCTTTCATGAAGAACACAGCTTGGCAGATTTGACGTCATAAAGAGAATAAGGTTCTTATTCCAATTTTGAATACAGTTAATAAATAAACCTTTATTATTTATTGACCCCTAAATATTACGGTTTTATTTATAGGTGGGATCTTAGAGTTTCCCTTTTAAATTTAAACTTAAAATGTTTGCTGCATATACCTAGTGGAGTTCTTATTTGAGTCCATCCCACTCTTCTTATAACCGATAACCATTTTTCTCGTAGCAAAGGATTACTTGGAAATCTGAAAGCACAAAAACATTTTATATCAGCCGTGCTACGCCCATATAATTTTTCACTCTGTTACTTTATCTATAGACAATTTGTTACCCCAAAGTTTATTATTTTTCAAGTGTAAACCACGCTTTATGGATAACATTAAATTTAAATGTAACCCAAAAATTCCGTTCTAGCGGGACTCGAACCCGCACCATCGCCTGTCATCGGCGATGCCTTAAAAAATTTAGCCATAGATCGAGCTATGACGCTGGAGACGAAATTTGTGGGCACTATCAACTCGGCTATAGCGCCAAGTTGATAGTGCTGTATCTACAGGTGTTTCAATGGAAACCTTCTATTCAAAGTTCGAAAGTAAAGGCATCGCTGATCACAGGCGAGGGTGCAGGTTCGAGTACCGCTGGAACAGAATTTTTGGGGTATATTTAAATTTAATTTGTTACCTATTATTTTATTAAGCAGAAATAAACAATATTTATTTATAAAAAATTCAAAATAAATATACCCTTTCGGGGAAAAAGGCGTGTGTAATAATCAACAACGTAAATATTTACTCCAAAATATCTACTACACAAACTGCAATAAAAACACCCGTGGTGCTTTAAAGTTACCTTTTCAATAGTCAATACAAAAACACACACCTCAATGTCCACCTGGTTATTATAGATTTAAAAAAAACGGTAAAATGTTAATAGAGCACACATATTTACTCCAAACAAAGTAAACCTCCATTCTAGGATGGATAAAAATTTAATTTATAGGTAGGTATAGTGCGCGTCATGTAAAAAGAACGCTGGTGGTCAAGCTTCTACAGGCGTTCCAGCGTTCTTTTTACATGACGCGTACTATAATTGTACATTATTTGTAGTAAACTAGATAGGCACTCATTCAATGCATAGTTATACATCTCTCAAATAAGTAGAAAAATAAGTAATCTCTTAAAAAGAACGCTGGAACGCCTGAAGAAGCTTGACCGCCAGCGTTCTTTTTACATGATGCGCATTATACAACGATATAGACTGCAACAGGACTATCGATATTTCTGACGTCATCACTTGGTCAAGCCCTATCGTAATCAAACATTTTTATATTTTACATAAAATATTGTTTATTTCTAGGTGCAGCAACGAAATATTATTAAAAAATATAAGGGAAAGTCCTAATCTACGAATGAAACTGGTTTTTAGGCCATTTACTAAAGCAGAATTGATAAAATAAGCAATACAATCGAACTACCAATAATCTCTTATTTACCTGTGAAACGTGTATTTTCCCGGATAATTACGTCTTGTATCTTCACAGTCACAAACTGAACACGACACCATTGTCATACAAAGTAATATTTATTATTTAATAGTAAGATTACTAAAATAATTACAAAATTAGTTAAACTGCACAAGAGACCGTCCGGTATGCGCATGTACTCAAGCAAAACATGTCAAATTCAATACATTGTTGCTGTCACTTTTCTTCTTGCACGGGGTACATTTAAAAATGACTTCTCTCTCCCACGCTTCGTTTGTCTATTTAGCGTAGCGAAAAAATTCTACGTCTATGATCGTACGTGATGTGGAGTATATCATTTTCTTTTACAGACATCTTACTGACGTATTGACATGACATTAGCTTTTTAAAAAAAACACTCGACCTCCTTCATTGTACTGAAGTAGGTATAGCGATGTGACTTTCCACACTTGATCTCTGCGACAGCTGTCAGTAAAATCACGCCTATGAAGTCCTGAATTTCATAATAGTGCAGACAGTACCTGTCAATGTAATACTTTATGGGCATGCCGACCTAATTTTAATAGTGATGGGGTGATGGACGATGAACCATCGTGACCACAGACTATAAACTATCGATATTTTACCATTCTCAGTACGAACGTAGTGCGGACGCCTTGTATACGCTACGTGTTTTCCGTTCTCATTACTTTGTTTTTGTTACTATTGCTGTTAATTTGTTGAGTTTTGTTATCTTTTGTTAGTTTCTTGTTGGCATAATGGCAATAGTCCAGTCAGGTTAAACATGAAAAGGGGGTCGTAGTTGCAAAAGTTCGGGTCACGCTGATTTTGAATATGTCGTTAGGACCTTAACCAATATTAAAAAACCAATTACAATTTTCCAAGTGCTGTGCGTTCGGCGGTGTGCCCAAAAAACCATGAAATTTTCGGTGTTTTTTCAGTTTTTGCTCAATATCTTAATGAAGGAAGGGTCTGACCAATATAGTCACTGCAAATATTTTTAATGTAGACTAAATTTACTATAATTTGACACTAGTTTGAGCTATATACAGCCCATATAGGTCAAACTTTCTCCCAGCGTCCATCACGGCCATCGAGACACTAGCTTCGTGCGAGCCCAAGCCCGGGCCATCTAAGATAGAAGATCCGTTTTTGAGAGGACCGCTGTGCCTACAGGTACCAATTAGGTATCAAATGAAAGCTAAAATTAAATTTACTACAACTTCTTGTGCATAACATTTTACTTGGGATACGTATTTAAGATATTTCACAAAATAAGGGAACATTTCGAAAAAAAAACGCTTTTAGAAAAAAATTACTATTTTTGAAGAACTGTATCTTGGGAACCAATGGCTGTATAGAGCTCGCGCTAGTGTCAAATTGTAGCAAAAATAGTTTACTTTAAAAGTATGCACAGTGACTATCACGGTCAGACCCTTTCTTCACTAATATATTGAGCAAAAACTAAAAAAACAACGAAAATTTCATGGTTTTTTGGGCACACCGCCGAACGCACAGCACTTAGAAAATTGCAAATCTGCTTTTTTAATATTGGGTCCTAACAACATATAAAAAAATCAGCGTGACCCGAACTTTTGCAAGCACGGATGTACATCTTGACTGGACTACAAAGAGAACGAAGAAAACTGTTTTGAATAGTCAAAGTTTTTTTTTTTTTTTTTTTTTTTTATATAATGGCTCGACAAACTGGCTTACGGCCCGCCTGATGGTAAGCGGTTACCGTCGCCTATTGACATCTGCAACACCAGACGTATTGCCAATGCGTTGCCCTGCCCTGAAGGACTCTTTTTACATTTTTTTTGAAGCGGCTCATGTTGTATTTTAGCGGAAACACCTCAGGGGGGAGCCCATTCCACAATTTGCACGTATGGGGGAGAAATGATCTCGTAAAGCGAGCTGTACGAGATATCCACGTGTCGATGATGTGTGGATGAGCTCCCTTGCGTTGTCGAGATGTGCGATGATAGAACCTGGAAGCGGGTATGAGATTAAACAGCTCCTCAGAGCACTCCCCATTGTAGAGCCGATAGAACACACAGAGCGAGCCGATGTCTCGGCGCAGGCTCAGCGGCTCTAGTGAACTGGAGAGCTTGGGGTCGTTGACGATTCTAACGGCTCTTCTCTGTAGGGAGTCAAAGCGAAGCAGCTGGTACTTAGGGGCCCCGTGCCATAGATGAGAACAGTATTCCATGTGCGGCCGAACTTGTGCTTTGTAAAGAAGTAAGCGCTGAGTTGGCGTGAAATACTGTTTTGCACGGTTAAGCACCCCAAGTTTTTTAGAAGTTAGAGCTGCCTTCACTTCTAAGTGACTCCCATATTGCACCTCGTTAGAAATTTCGACTCCCAAAATCCCAATGCTCGCAGAAGTGGAAAGAGGAATGCCCTGAAACTGCGGCGCGATGTTAAAAGGAGCTTTTTTTGCGGTGAATGCACACACTTGTGTCTTAGTGGGATTGAAAGTAACCAGATTTTGGATACCCCAATCTGAAACTAACTCTATGTAGCTTTCCACTTCAGACACAATGTTTGACCTATTCACATCCACTTCGGCATGAGAGGCGTTTGCGCGGCCAGAGTAGAAGGTATCACCAGTGCTGTCATCTGCATAACAATGGAGACCGCTAATTTCTAGCATATCATTGATGTGCATGATGAAAAGCGTGGGTGATAACACTGATCCTTGGGGTACGCCAGCGTTGATGGGCATGGAATCTGAGCAGGATCCATTAACTACGGATTTAATGCTCCGCCCGGATAGAAAACTGGCGACCCAATTGCATAAGCCCTCGGGAAGGCCATATGATGGAAGCTTCGATAAAAGAGCCCTATGCCAAACCCGATCGAACGCCTTTGCGATGTCCAAACTAACTGCCAAAGCCTCTCCTCTACTCTCTACGGCTTCTGCCCAACGGTGAGTAAGATAAACTAAAAGATCACCAGCTGATCGACCGTGACGAAAACCGTATTGACGATCACTGATCAGCTGGTGTTCCTCCAGATAACCAAGAAGCCGAGTGTTGATCACTCGCTCCATCACCTTGCAGAGTAGGGAGGTAATCGCTATAGGCCTGTAATTTGACGGGTCGGTTCGATCCCCTTTTTTAGGGATAGGGTGGACATGGGCTACCTTCCATGAAGATGGCACAACCCCCGTGGTATAAGAGAGGTCAAAGAGGTGCGACAAAACATAACACAGCTCGGGAGCACATTGTTTGAGCACAATAGCCGGGATACTGTCAGGCCCACTCGACTTTCTTAAGTTTAGGGATATAAGTTCCTTCCGGACCGCCTTTTGAGTGAAGTGTACCTCAGGCATGGAACTGGAGCAGTGCGGAATTGATGGTGGTGCGGTATCCCCAACGAGGAGTGTAGAGTTTGAGGCAAAAAGAGACCCCAGAAGATCGGCTTTCTCTTTTGCAGTGTGGGCCATAGAGCCATCTGGCATGTGAAGTGATGGCAGAGAGGACTGGCAGAAATTGCCCTCAGCAGCTTTAGCGAGAGACCAGAAGGCTCTGCTGCCAGAAGGATACCCCGCCAGTTTGTCACCAATCCTACCAATGTGCCGCTTCCTTGCCATAGCCATAACCTTCTTGCTACGTCTAGAAGCCGCATTGAACCCTTTCCTCAAGTCGGAAGCTAGAGGATCCAAACATTTACGCGCTTCGGACCAAGTCTTGTAGGCAGCCCGTTTATCGCTGACACTATCAGAGCAAGACCTGTCGAACCATGGAAGATTCCTACCGCCAACGCGAACCACAGAGTTTGGAATAAAACATTCCATACCCTGAAGAATGACGTCGGCGACGGAATCTGCGCAAATATTCGGATCACCCGACACGAAGCAAAGTTCCCTCCATTGGTAGGATGAGTAAAACTCCCGCAATCCATCCCAATCAGCTGAGCCGAAATGCCAAACCATACGCTTCCCAGGTACGGAGTTCAGACCAGGCCGACCTATTGGCATAGATGTTGAGACCAGGCAGTGGTCTGAAGAACCAAAAGGAGCCCCTACTGTAACCTGGCACTTGTCTGGATGTGTGGTCATAACGAGGTCCAGCAACGAAGGTGAATGACTCACTATATCAGGAATTCTCGTTGGACAAGATACCAGCTGAGTGAGTCCATGAGCAAGCGCAAAATCAAGGGCAGTTCTACCCGCATGATCCGTGCGCTGGGAACCCAACCACTCAATATGGTGGGCGTTAAGATCCCCGAGCATGATCAGTTCTGCATTGGAGTACTGCCCAAGTGCCCATTCGATTCCATCAGCTATTTTCTCAAACAAGCGCGTAGTTTCCGCATCACCACTATGAGACCTGTAAGGGCACGCAAAGACACGGGTTTTACCTCCATAGTCTACGCGTACCCAAAGACAAGACAGGTCTTTGGCTTCAAGGCCATTAAGGCGACGACAACTAATATCCTCCCGGACGTACAGACATACCCCAGCTTTTGGCAGAAAAGCTTCTTCCAATTTGTAACCAGGGTAGTGCAGATATGATGTATCGGCCGGGCAGGATATTTGTGCCTCCGTTAAAAAGAGCAGAGCAGGCTTAACTATCTCCAGGTGGTGATGGACAGTATTCAAATTACTATGGAGCCCTCGAATGTTGCAGAGGTCAACAATCAGTGTGGAATTTGTAGCTGCTGAGGTAAACGTTTTTCTCTTTTTTGTAATGGCCATTGGATGTATAAAATTAGGGAAGGTGATGAAAAGCATTCCAGTCAGAAAAACGGACAAAGGCAGTTAAAAAAGATAGGGCTCAATAAGACCAAAATATGGAAAGCTGGCGCGATGTACGGAAGAGCCCCCGATCCAACCCGAAGGAGAACTGCCGGGTTCCACTCCGGTCTCCTACTCCGGCACGACAGCTTCCATACAGGCTTTTTACGCGGATTGGTGGGACAGCCTCCCAGGGCGGAGTTTTAACGGAGATCCCTGGGTTCGGGTCCCCTACTAACCCACAAGTTGTGAGTTTGTGATTCGCTTACGTTAATATTTTGAGCCAATCATAACCACCAACCAATAATATGTTACATTAGCATCGATAATAGTAAGAAACATCGATAATTTCATTTTTTATATCCTATGACAACCCTAGGAATGTTAGTTTGGCAGCTGTCGGGTGTCGCAGAGATCAAGCTATCTTTTATGGAGTTATAAGTTGAATCCAAGCTTAGATATAGCATTCTTTTTTGGGGCAACATCGATGAGTAACGGCTACAAATATAATTATGGAGAGGCAGTGTTGCCAACTCAGTGGAATATCCACTAGTTCTGGTGGTTTAGACTATCCTTTTAGCGAGTAAATATTGGATTTAGTGGCTAGTGGATTTTTCTAGTGTCTATGATTGCTTCAGTTAGTGGTAAGGCACTACAACAACCACTAATCACTCACTAGTACAATTAACAAAAATACTCCAGAACTAAGGAGGTGGTTTTAGGGAATTCCCTTGATTAGTTAGTAAATTTCTTAAACAATTTTGATTATGGACTTCATTTATAATATGGGAACTGGGTAAAGTTTGATTTGATTCAAAGGGTTACAGTATTTTTCTGGTTTGTCTTTAACTTATTATCTGTGACTTATTAGGAAACAAAGGAGTTTATAATGAGAAAAAATAAGTATCCTATTTAATCTAAAGGTCATTATCGCATTTTAAAATATTTACTTACGCACTTTTTTTTTCTTTGTCTTTGGTTTTCTGGTGGTTTGATGGTTTTAGTGGTTTTCTGGTGGGCCATGAGGCCACATTTGGTGGATTCGTAAAAATAAAATTGGCAACACTGTGGAGAGGGCATTCATCCTTGCAAAAGAGGAACACGAACAATCGTTCGTATCTCTCAAAGGGAATCCTGCAGGAATCATTTCAAAGTCTTGTGTATATTGACTGTTCCGGCCCTTTATGTAGGGTCAGGGGGGCATCAGTGGCTCAGTCGGATACAGTGACTCATTCATGTTTTTACCCGAAAGACGCGCGATATATTTATGTCCTTGTCACACAATACTAGCATGTGGACCCCAAACAAGCTCTAACCAGTCGGTCGGCGGGTCAAGCGTCGTACGGTGGTGTGACGGCGTGTTTTTGTTTTCGTGCTCACAAAATTACTTTTTGAGGTGAGTTTCTTTTGTTTTTCATACATTAAGCTGTGACAATTTGTATTGCCTGTTATATTTACCCATTAGTTAATACTATAGTGCTCTCATTCATGTAGTTGTTTATCGTAATTATTATTTGACTCGAATGCTGTGATCAGATTTATTCAAAATGGCGTGGTCGTGCACAGTGGCTCAAATCTAAGAGTACACAGTGACTCTGAGTCACTGTGTACTACATGTTATTGATTCTTAATTAGTAATTTTTTTTGAATAACCAAATATAGACAACACTTAAAAATTAAATAATTTGACCTTTTAATTTTGTTTGTTGTATGCCGCGACCACAAACTGCGCGAAAAATTGGAAATACTCCCCACGAAAACATTAAAGAGGGCTTGAAATTAATCAGGAATGGGGAATCTATGCGAAAGGCGTCAAAGAGAGCTAATGTTTCTTTTGCTACACTCAAGAGATATTATTGGAAAACCAAAGACAGTCCTTCGCTTGAGGAGTTGTTACCCTCACAGCTGCAACCCAACTATTCAGTCAACAGAATTTTTACAGCCGAACAAGAGACTGTCCTTGAAGTTTAACGTCATTGATTAAATGTGTAGTAACTGTTGATCTCTATAAATGATATATAGCTTTGTAAGAACCAAAAGTGAACTGATTAGAGGGTAGATATCCTAAGTTTTTGATTTTGATAAAAGAAATATAACTGTATTTTGACTTTCAATATAAATATAATTTTTAAAATACTGTTGAGTCACTGTGTACTACTAGAGTCACTGTGCACTACGCGGTTGAGCCACTGTGTACACCTAGGTGTGTACAGTGGCTCAATTCCCGATGTTTAGTTTTTGCACTCTCATTTATTTTAGTAATATTTAGTGTAATTATAATAATGCAGAATTAAACTAGAATACCTAACCAACAATCAATGCATGTTTCAGATTAATCCAATAATGATTTTCATAATTTTTACCCATTTGAAAAAATCCGAGCCACTGTAGCCTCCTTGACCCTACAGGTACTTTTAGGATTTTTGGCTAAATACAGGCATGAGTATGAAATGGAAAAGGAATGGGAAGAACGAATCAGGAGTAGAACCAAAAATATTCATAACAAAATAACTCCTAGACTTCAACTAGACTTAACATCATGAAACACTGCACTAGATATCAAGCTGCGAAATTTTTTAACAGCTTGCCTTTGGATATCAAAGGGGAACTCCATAGGAAACTAGTATTCAAAAATAGATTAAAAGCTTTCTTATTGGAAAAGTGTCCATATATGCTCGCTGAACTATACTTATAAATAATTGATGATTGTGCACGGCCAAATTTTACAAATAAATACGATGCTGTGCAAAACGTGTCGTACAAAACTGGCTATACGTTAGCGACATGTGATGATTTTGCACGGTCTGATTTTACGAAGCCACTAGTAGCAGTCATACTGCTCACCAAAATTGAATAATATTAATAATCATTTTTGCACCTCTTGTTTAATAAACTGAAGTAGGTGAACACCACAGACAATGTACCGACTGATCGTGTATCGGCCTCTTTGAATGGGGAGCTCTGGCTGCTGAGGAGCTGAGGCCCAAGCATGTCGGAGTTACGTCATCGTAACGACGCTCGTGCGTGTATTGCGTAGTAACTTAATAGAAAAAAATATTAATGTAATTGAAAGAATACGGGTAATTTTACGAAATACACTTTTTTGATGCAATTGGTGTGCAAAACGTGTCGTACAAAACTGGCTGTACGTTAGCGACATGTGATGATTTTGTATACTCTGATTTTACGAAGCCACTAGTAGCAGTCATACTGCTCACCAAAAATGAATAATAATCATTTTTGCACCACTTGTATAATAAACTGAAGAAGGTGAACACCCAATGTACCGAATGATCGTCAATCGGCCTCTATAATTTTTTTTTCTCTATGGCCTCTATGATTGGGGATCTCTGGCTGCTGAGGACATTAAGCATTAGCATCCTAGTAGTCTGTGGCTGAGGAGCTGAGGCCCAAGCATCATCATTAAGATCTTTCTCTACCCTAGCTTCAACTCCAGTGGCGGCTGGCCCTAGGTCAGTGGGTTTTGCCGTGACACGGCGGTACGCACTATGTGCGGAGTTTCTCTGTGAGTGGGGAGCAATTGGTACGGGCCCTCGGCAAAATCCCATCGAGTTTGATTAATTTATATCCAACATAGGATCAAACATGGTTATATGACAACGGTCACTCATTTATAGTTCTACAGCAAGTCCCTTTAAAAAGTACAAAATGGATGTCTCTCCTTTCCGAGCATATGAATACAACAATGGCTCGCCATTTAAAAAAAAACCTATTGGTTATCAGTTTGTTTAACTGGTGAAGCCTAATAAAGCCTACTCTCACTACCCAATAATACCTAGTTACAATATTTATTCCACACAGAAAAACAAACACAATGACATTATTTTGTAAAAGATTTTTATTAATATGTTCAAACACAATTTTCTATGTACAATACAAATTACATACTTTGTAAAAATATTCATTTTTGTCTTATATTTTATTGATTTATTAATTAATTAATCGTAGGCAACACTAAAAATTATAGAAAATCAATTCATTATTATGAAAATAGAAACTTCAGTTTATTATAAGTACACAGAATCAGTATAATTTATTGCGCATGCCAAAAAGGATGCTTGGAATATAATATAATAATAACTAATAGCACATAGCTATCTATATATACGAAAGTTAACAACAATATATCCCCATCGCATTATAAATGTAAAAAAACAACAGAATAGTCGATGAGTCAAAATATCTATGAGCCCATACAATTAAATAATTAAATTTCATTTAGACAATCCAACCCAGCATATAATATTCACTGGGGTCGTAAATACGTATTTGTAAAACAACAGATTTTACTAAGTTATTATGATCGTTATTATAGTTCGATTAATAATCAAGGAGACATGATTAATTTTGAGATAGTGGAAAATACATAAATAAGTGGTTCGGCTTATACAATACATGATTACGGCATAGTAGTAGAGCATGCAGTGTAGGTGTTAGCGGCGCGGCCCCCAGGCGGCAGAGGGCGCGGAGGAGGGCGGCGCGGCCGCGGGCGCGGCGCGGGCCCCCCCCATGGTGGGGAACTCGTGCGTGGAAGCGGTGTCGGGCGCGCGCTGCTCCCACGGCCCACCCTTCACTACGAAGCCGGCGGGCGGGCCGCCGGGCGCGGCGGGCGGCGCGGCGGGCGTGCCGTTCTCCGTCGCGGTGGTGGCCACGGCGAGTGCGTCTCCGAAGTCTGCCAGCGACGGACCCGACGGCCGCTGGTAGCGGTCTGTCACGTCTTGCATCTGTTGGAAAAAGTACTCTTAGTCAAAACTAAAACACTTTCATCTTTATTCCTTCATCATTGAACATTCATTATTTTTCTTTCATCATTATTTCCCGGAGATCTGGGTTTCGTGAACCGGATGTCGACGCGGTAGTCGTCCATGGTGCGTTTGATACAGATGTGATGTCTATCTGCCAGTATGGCGTTAACTTGTGGGGACGTGTAAAGCTACTTACATACTCCTCTGCCAAGTTGAGGAGGTGGTCCTTAGCGTCAAGCACGTTGTCCTCCTCGCCGGCGATCACCACGACGCTGTCCTCGTTGTTCTTCGGGAAGCGGATGTCGACGCGGTAGTCGTCCATGATGCGCTTGATGTTCTTCCCGCGGAGACCGATGAGGCGGCGGTGCACGCGCGGGTCGATCTCAACCTCCTCGCGGTACTGGCTATCCTGTGACACGACATTGTTCATAATAAGTGCCGTTGTGAAATAAAGGTTCTCAAGTGACGACCGTGACCTGGTAGACGCAATTAAGGAGGCCCACACTAGGTGGACTGATGGCATGAATTCAGTGAATGGAGGCTGCTCAAGACCGTTAGTCGGCTATCTATGGGAGAGGCCTATGTCCAGCAGTGGACTTCTAGCAGCTGATGATGATGAAGTGTCGTTTCGCACCCTTCAAATTCCATCGCAAAAAGGCTTTTCTCCTCGTTTTCGCTAGGGGCGCTGCTAGTAAATGTATGGAAGGAAACGAAACTTCATATAGTTTCGAATACTGTCAAATTCTCGTACTAACCCTGATAATAGCTGCGTAGCTTATAGCGACATACTTGTACTTGTTATAGAGGCTTTGGCTAAGCTATTCATACTATATAGCATACGGTAACTAGAATCCACTCAGTTAGGTAACCAAACTAAAGAAAAAGCAATGTGAACAAATAGTAGATTGTATCATAAGGGAGCAACATAATATTTTTACGGCGAGGGCGCTTTTTTGAATCCAGAGCGAAGTGAGGGATTCTATAGTAGAATCCCGAGCGTAGCGAGGGATTCTTTAGTAGAATCCTGAACGTAGCGAGAGATTCAAAGTACGTCGCCCGAGCCAAAAATATATGTTGCGCCCGTGTGATACACTCTGCTTTTCATCACCCACTATGAGAAAATAAAAGGCGCCTCATATGTTATTGTAATATTATTATTTAATAAAACAAATGGTTGTTTTTTTGTTTCTGTTTTTTTTGTTGTTTTTGTGTTTTTTGTGTTTTGTGCTTTTTTGTGTTTTGTGATTTTTTGTGTTTTTTTTTGTTTTTTTTTTTGTATTTATTGTGCTTCTTTTGTGTTTTTTTTATATTGTGTTTTTTGTGTGTGTTTTATGTTTTTTTTTTGTTTTTGTGTGTTTTGTGTTTTTTTTGTGTTTTGTGTATTTTGTGTATTGTGTTTTTTTTTTTTGTGTTTTTTTTTGTTTTTGTGTTTTTTTTTGTGTTTTGTGTTTTTTGTGTGTTTTGGGTTTTTTTGTTTTGGGTTTTGGGCCGCCGTACCAGCCAGTATTTATTCAAACAATATTTGCGTTCGAATTATTTGGCGCTGGTTCCAAATTCAATAAGTGCACCGCAATTATCTTTGCCGCGCACTTTTTGAATTAGGAACTTAATAAGTGCGCCGCTAAACTCATTACTGCCCGCTAAAAGTTTATCATAGAAAACACCACCGTTGGGTGCACTTAAAGGCGAACCCAGTCGTCCTTTTCGCATAGATGGGATGAAAAATTTTTTTTTGCCTCGCTCATAAAATGAGCATTCTATTTCGTTCTTTCCCTCGCTGCCCACCTGACGCACTTGTGCGTGTGCGTTGACATATTACAGCTCACAGAATTAACACATGCGTACAAGACCCGGCCTGAGAGATGACTGGATTCATCTGAACTTTGATCCGATGTAGTTGAAAATAGAGCTTGTCTAAAGTATACATAGAGTTGGGTTTCCTGTCCAATAACTGTCGTACTACCCAGCAGCCCGGAAACTTTAACCCTGGACATGGAGAAGTGCAGCAGCTTTACCTTACTTTTAGGCTCACCCAAAGGGTGCCAAACCGTCCGCCGTACGTCCGTCTGGATTCTTTCACATGCCAACAAGTCAAACAGTGCAATAGCGCGTTCTAATTTTTCCAGTCGCGACATCTAGTTTTAACTTGAGTAAACTTCGGAACCCTACATAATGCGTGGTTTCAAAGATGCAGCTGATGCTGTGCTGTGTGACCTAAGGATACACTCCTCCGTCTCCTCCTGTTGATGTCGTAAATACAACTAAGGGATTACACCAGGGAATGGGCAGCAACAACCTGAGTACTCAACACCAATAACGCGATCATTCATCCCTCTGCCAAGCGTTGTGATTACGGCAAATCCCCCCCATTACATTTTAAGGGGGAGGCCTAGTCCAGCAGTGGACGTCTTACGGCTGATGATGAAATAATAAATAAATAAATAAATAATGCTGGACAGTTCACACAACATTATCTAGCCCCAAGCTAAGCAGAGCTTGTGTTATGGGTACTAGATAACTGATATACTTAATACAATATATTACGTAGACAGATATTTTTTATTATACATAGAAAATACCCAGAACACCCTGAACAAATATCTGCGATCGCACAAATATTTGTTCCGAGGCGGGAATCGAACCCGCAACCTCCTTCGTCGCAGGCCAACCTTAGCCCGCCGCGCCAGAGAGGTCGTCAACGACAAATAATGAGGCCAATACTTCCAGCACAAAAAATATAGACATATCTATGTGTGCATGCGCCTGATGTACTGAGCCGACCTTCTGTACTATCAATTTAGTGCTTCCAGCCTAAATCAGCTTCATAATTCAGATGATTGTAGTCATCTTAAGAGATGACTGCCTAAAGGAAAGATCTTGTACTTTAAGCATGATACACGGTTGATGTAACTTACTTGTTGACGAACAATGGCCATGATGGCGTCTTTAGCTAAGTAAGCTTTCTCCTCGTAGCCCTGGATGGTGATGACGTCATCGTCGACCTCCCCGCGCTTGGGCAAGTTGATCTGAACTCCGAAGTCAATGCGGATCTTAGTGATGACCGCGCCGCCCTTGCCGATCACCAGCGGGTGGTACTCAGGGTCCACTTGGAATTTCAGCTCGAATGACCTGTCAAACAATTACCCTTCAATTTAAAAAGTGTGAGCTCATTTAGCGTGTTTAAACATAAACTAGCTGATCATATTCTTAGTAATCATTCACTGCTGGAAATACGTTAAATGAGCAAAACTAAATCTGAAATAAGAACGACCTACATTTAGATTATTACTTATTAGCGACTCGCCCCGGCTTCGCACGGGTAGCCCCCGGTGAACCCCCTCCCCTCCTACCCTCCCCCCTATGTCAATGTCCTGGTTCTAACCTACCTCCCCACCAATTCAGCCAAATCGGTTCACCCGTTCTTGAGTTATAAGTGGTGTAACTAACACGACTTTGTTTTATATATATAGATTATAACGGTACGGTACGGTTGGTTTTAACGGTACGTGAAAATTTCCCGTTTTTATAGAATAATTTATAGATTATAAGTTTATATTGGTCTCATATAAGTGACATTTGTCTTTTTGAGAATAAATTTTTAAACCTAAATGCGACTCTATATTTTCGAACTCGTGAGACTCGTACCTGATCGATGAAAAACTCTTAACAAGACGATCCCGTTGCCAATTTAGCTATAGTTCGAGATGACGCTGGCGAGTGCTAAGGCTCACTCTAACTAAATCAAATAACTAACTTTAATTTAAGCTCTATTAAACATAGCCCAGTCACTTGAAGGCCTGGTAAGAGATAGCAATACGTAAGATACATTGTTTAACTAACTGTATTAGTTAAGCAAAAAGATGTTAAGTATGTAAGAGTTAAGTAGATGCAGCCAAATGATTGGTTCTAGCTTAATAAAGTGTTGTTTGACAATTATAAGAACAAGTAATTAATTTTGTAAAAATTAAAAAAAAAACCTCAACGCAATGAAACGGCTGAACCGATTTTGATCAAACATAGCTAAGAACAATCACGACTAATTCATCTTTCAAACAAAAAAAAAACTAAATCGTTTCATCCGTTCGGGAGCTACGATGCCACAAACAGACACAAACACACACACACACACAGACACGTCAAACTTATAACACCCCGTCGTTTTTGCGTCGGGGCTTAAAAACAGTAAATTAATGACAATTATTAATTTGATCTTGAATTATTAATGAAATCTTTCAATTCTCATACCCTGATGTGCAAAGTAAGCTTAACAGAGCGAAGCTGTACTTCACTGCGGGGCAAAGGCTGCTTCTGTATAAGTCGCAAGTCCGGCCCCACATGGAGTACTGCTGTCACCTCTGGGCAGGAGCACCTGGCTACCAGCTTGGACCTTTTGACTCGGTTCAAAGGCGTGCAATGAGAATTGTCGAAAATCCCAAGCTCACGAACGGTATTGAGCCCTTAAGTTTGAGGAGAGACTTTGCCTCTCTCTGCGTGTTCTACCGTTTGTATAATGGGTTTTGTTCCGAGGAATTGTTTGCCATGATGCCTACAGCAACCTTTTTTCACCGCACCGCTCGCCATCGGCAGAGGATTCATTCGCACACCTTAGAGCCAAGGTGGTCCCACACTGTGCGGTTTCAGAGAAACTTCCTCCCGCGAACGCTCAGGTTGTGGAATGATCTCCCTGCTGAGGTTTTCCCGAGCGACTACAGTATGGGGTTCTTCAAAAGGGGTGTTTGGAAATTTTTAAAGGGTCGGCAACGCGCGTGTGATGCCTCTGGTATTGCAGGCGTTCATAGGCTACGGTAACCGCTTACCAACAGGTGGGCCGTAAGCTTGTTTGCTGCCTTGGTAGTATAATAATAAAAAAAAAAAAAAAAAAACTCATACCACATGGTACAATGCTCCTGTGATCATTATTGTGCACTATGCAGTCCTCTGTGCTTTGATTGGTTGATCGCTGATGAAGATAGATGACTATTTGTTACCTGAGAGCTCTGTCTTCTTTTTCTTTCTCCATATCGATAATCTTCTCTGCAATGGCTTCTTTAGCCTTCTCGACGCTTGTTGGGGTACCGGTCACCTGTGGAAGCAAATATTTAAAACTATTAAGTTTGGCTGGTACATTGCCGAACATTGCCGACCATCATACAGTCTGGATTTAGGACTACCCAATAGAACTTCGTGCAAGAGGTCAGCCGACGAATCCAACTTGGCTGGCAGCGTTCGGGAAACTACGGCCATATCTTCTAGTCACGGAAACCGCAATGCCTCAAGACGACAGTCTATAATCAGTGCGTGTTGTCAGTAATGATTTAGGACATTATAGAGGTCTCAGGAAGGCGGTGGATGGACGAGGCACAAACCGTTCGTCGTGGCAATCTGTGGGGATGACCGTTCGTCATAGAATTGTCTTAATTGAGCTCCTCCGACTTCCCGCAACCGTTACAATATCAGGGTCCATCGACAGGTGTCCCGCGTCCTACACTGCGTCGTCTGGTTCGTGGTCGCCACTCGAGAACCTTCATTCCCCAGCGGTTGTCGGTTCTGCGAGCCGATCTGCCCACCTTGACTCGACTTTTGTCATTGACTATGTGTTTTTAAGCTTTTTATAGAAGTACTTATCTGATTAGCATACAATTTATATGGGATCAACTTCCTAGTTGAACTTGACTTCAGATCATTGTGACTGAGATCATTCCCTACACAGTAACGAAAAAAACATTCAATTCGGATAAGCTATCACTCGTAGCGTAATCGGTGTACGCACATTTAAAATAATAATGCTGATAAAAAAATACAAAGCCAAATTGATAGTATTCTCCTTTTTATCGGTAGGTATACGAGCAATATTTGTATATATTGTGATTTGTAATCACGTTCTCGAAAACGGCTTTAACGACGTCGATGAAATTTGCTATATGAGGGATTTTCGAGGAGAAAAATCGATCTCATCTCTGGGAAAATTTCGATTGTATGAGGAAAACGCGTTTTTCTAAATTTAGGTTAAGATAGATAGATAGATAGATTAACAGTTTATTGTACCTACACCAAAAAATAAAACACAAAAATTAAAGGATTAACTAAATCAAATTATAGAACAATGGGCGACCTTATCGCTGAAAGCGATTTCTTCCAGGCAACGTTTGCAATGATCTGCGAGATCAGTTTTTAGATGGGTGACTACTTTTTTTTGTATATTATACAACAACATTTCGTTCGAGGTCGGGGTGGCTCGCCCCACCACGATGAATATATGAATCAAGAATTAGGGATAGGTGTGGGTCCAACATACCTTGACTATGTCGCTAGTATCATCGTTGGGCGGCAGCAAGATGTGCACGTCGTATGTCTGCATCAGCTCCCGTCGCTTCTGGCCGGCGAGCAGGCGATGCAACTCGTTCGGGACCTCCACCTCGATGGTAACAGGCACCTGGAAACATTAACAACTACCTTAAACGTTCCGTCGTATACTACAGCGCCCCTACGTATCTGGATGCACGATCAACTACTCTAATATATTATCAATACAAAAATAGACTCTTAAGCAGTAATCTTAAGGTTTGTTTTATTTTAACACATGCTAAACTAGAAAACAGAGTCAGATGAGATAGCTTCAAAGCTTCAATGTGCCCTTGTCTCGGAAGTTGCTATTGTAGTAATAGTATAGATAGATATAAATAAATAAATAATGCTGGACAGTTCACACAATATTAATAAGCTTTTTTTTTTTAAATAATATGCCGTGGTATGCCTGGCCTAAGAATAGACCTCTCCGTCTCCTCCCGCGGATGTCGTAAAAGCCGACTAAGGGATTACCCGGACTTGTTGATAAGATTCGTTGGTATAAGAGTTGTCCTGGCTGCTAGCTTATTATGGAATTTGTTATTATTACTGGATGAAAGCGTTAGCCGAGTCAGTCGTGGGAAGCAATGGCGGCGATGAGCTCACCACTTGTTACGTCTGTATTCCACGATGGTGCAACCTACTGTGAAAAGAGGCCCATTAAGGCCTATTAAAATAAAGATATTCTGATTCTGCACATGTTGTGTACAAGTTGGAAGATAAGTACAAAATTGCGAGTTATTAATAAATATCGACATATGGGTGGATGAACTACACTGATAATAAAATTATCAATTGCGTATCAATGCATTCCACGCGGCACCCGCGCCGCCCATTTTGTCGCTCTACTTAGCGCCCTGGCTCATTACAATCATGAACTAATGATGACTGCAATATTACCAATAGCGCGGCGGGCGAGTAGCCGGCTGAGATGCGACAGGTTGTCGGTTCGGTTCCCGCTATGGGACAAATGTTTGCATGATCTGCAAATATTTGTAGTGGTATCAACCACATGGTACTTGTAGTTCCTGATACCCACGACACGGCGAATCCTAGTGTGGAATCATGTGTATGTTATGATAATGGTAGCGGGAAGTACTCCCATCCCACTATGGAAACACTATTTAATTTTAATTAAATAGTTTATTATTTCACAATCTGTAGGTATTTGCTTTTTTAATAGATTTTCCCGTATTTTAAATGTAAGTCTGTAAGTTAAATGTATTTAAGTGATTGTTAATGCAGGTATACCGTGTTTTATATTGTCTGCATGTTTACAGTAGGTATATTATAAAGAATTGTTTTTTTGACATATCTAAGTGCATATATTGTGCCTAAAGATAAATAAATAAATGAAATTGGGTTGCAGTCTCATAAGCTGGCACACTTCCCCCGTACATCATCTGTATTTGACACGTCAGGCGGGCAGGAATTACCGCGTCTAGTCCAACGTGGCAGTGATGCCATATCCCTGACTTCTGGCCGAAAGGGGTGAAGTTCCGGAGGTTCAAGGAACGCCTGTCACGTGATCCCCCGGGCCGCGACGCGTCGGCGATCACACGTGTGTTAGATTAAGTAATAAACAAAATGTTTTTTATGTGTATGTTAGTTTCTAAGGTATTTATGTTGATATGGGCTTACTGTTTAGGTTTAGTGCATTTCTCAGTAAGACTGAAATAAAGATTTTGAATTCGAATACCAGCAAGCATGTACCTGTTCCAGCAGGGCCTTCTTAGCCGCCTCGCAGTTCTCGGGGCGGCCCGTGATCCTGATGATGTCGTTGAGTCCGGGCTCGCCGTTCTCCTCGCTCTCTCTGACAGGCACGTCAGCGCCCTCTGTGTTGTCTCGCTCTGGGAACTTGATCTGCACGTCGTGCTCCGCGGTGATGTCCTTGACCTTGGCGCCGCGAGCCCCCATTACCGTGCGGTGGTGTCTTTGCGCGATGACGCATTCCACGGTCACCTGTTGAGTACAATTTATGTGGGCAAGAAGATTTAAATTTAAAGTGATTTGAATCAGTTGAGCTACCTTTAGATCGTTAGCAGCGGACTTCAGGTAGCAAAACAGTATCATTTGTATTTTTTTAATTTTGTACGTACATATTAGTTGTTTTATTATTTCTGTAGGTAAATAAAGGTATAATAGAGTAAAAAAGAATGAGTGGAACTATAATTCCACATGGCCTGGTCACTGAGGCAATTTCCGTCCAATTGCGTTACAAGTACCGGCACTCAGTGGCTTATATAAAGAAACATTAGCCAAATAAAATAGCACAAATGTTTCAATAGTTAGGATACATACCTTAGCTTCCAAATCCTCGATGATCTCTGCGATGCGCAGTTTAGCTGCTTCGATGCAGTCCTTGGGGCCCTTGAGCACGACGCGGTCGCTGCTGACGCCCTGCCGCGGGAAGGAGATCTGCACGCCGCCGCACTCGTCGGCGATGCGCCGCAGCACCTCGCCGCGACGCGCCACGAAGTGCCGGTGGTGACGCGGCGCGACCGCCATCTCGCCCTCCGACACGTTGCTGATCTCGGCGACCGCCGTCTCGAGCTGCTTCTTGGCCGCCGCCACTTGCTCCTCGCGACCTGAATTACAACTTTGTTCGTCAGGTCACTGCTGCTTAGATTGCGTTTATTATGGTATGGTGACCCTAAATAGGGCTTTGTGATGGATCGTGAAAGAATAGTGTGGATTACACATTTTTCTATTGACTGACAAGGTTTTTAATTACTCTTTTCTATGCATTAGCTTCTTGTTCTCGAGGCACTACACAGGCACTTCCCATCTAGTAGTAAGAAGGATCATCAAATCAAACCATTCCATGTTTGTTGCCCTGATTCTTGTAGGTCAATAAAAACAAAAAATAAAATGGTGGTCGTCAGATTAAAGATGAAGCGCTGCAAGTAAATGTATGGAAGAAAACGAAACTACTAATAAGCCAAAACTCATACTAAGGCCTCCGATCATTGCCACTTCAACTTGCTAATTCTGAGAGCTACATCAGTGATCTCAGTGCTTCAACGAATCTCATCATTTCGGATTCTATCACATAATGAAACTCCGAGTATAGCTCTCTCTAAACAAATAAATCAGACAAATTCACAGTAAATATTTCTTGGTTAAATATCTTGCTAATTCAATCAGATCATTTGATGTGAAAGGATAACTCACCAATAATGAAAATAGCTTCCTTATCCTCATCCTTCTCGGTCGGGAAGATGATGCGAGCTCCGGTCTGCTCGCGTATCTTCTTAATATTAGCACCATTCTTTCCGATAAGGAACTTGTGATGGTCTGACTTGGCGCGCACCTGTGCCGTGTGCGACGTCAGCTCGCGCTCGTTGGCATGAGCTAAGAGCTGTTGCTTGGCCTTCTCTACGTCTTCAGCCGGGCCCTTGATGACGACCTTGTCGCTGTCGCTGTCCGCGGGCGGGAACTTGATGAGCACCCCGCCGCACTCCTCCATGATGGAATGGATCAGCTTGCCGCCGGCTCCGATCAGCGAGTTGTAGTACTTGGGGGAGATCTTCACCTCCTCGGTGACCACGTTCGCCTTCTCGTTGTGTATCTGCTGTATCTTCTTGACGGCCTCCTCGACGTGCTCGCGCTTGCCGCGCACCGTGATCACGTCGCTGTCATCGCCCTCCGCCGGGAGGTCGATCACGGTTTGCGTCTCATCCCTGATCTTCCTCAAATTAGCGCCGCCTTTACCGATTATGAACTTGTGGAATTGCTTGAATATTGGCACTTCTTGGACGTATGACGATTCAGCGATCTCTTTCAGTAGTTTGTATAGGAACTTTTCACACTTCTCAATATCATCCTGGGGTCCTCTTAATTTAATAGGGCTCCTCTTCTGTCCTTGGTCGGGAAGGTTGATGAGAACAGTGTCGAATCTCTCGCGGATTTCTTTGATTTTTTCTCCCTTGACGCCGATAAGGGATTTGATATATCTATGGTCCACATAGACCTCTTTCGTTCTTTCGTTTTCTAATTTCGAGACCATTTCTCTCAGTTCCTTTTCAGCATCGGCGACGCCCTGATGGCTTCCTTCAATACGAATAATATTGTTGCCTTCGCTTTCGATAATATTAATTACTACACCAGTCTCAACCTTCAGTCTATTAACTGAAAAGAAAGAACATAATTTGTTTATATCTGTACAACAAACACATGATTGTCTTCAGAAACGTAATTAATATTATACCTAATTCTTAAAGTATCTTTCTTATTTCCTCCCACATCCAATTATACACTCCAATCATATTTCCGGAATTGCACTTTTGCCTATGATGTTTTAGGGATCAATCAACGCACAGAACCCCACGACTATAATCATAATTGAGCATATCCCACCAGCTAGGGGGTATTCAGAAAGAATATGCACAATAGTTGCCTGTAAGTCAGCATTTCACTCGTCGATGGGTGGCACTTGTAATAACTAGTGGAGTGGTTTGGGTACTTACTGTTAGCGCCACCCTTGCCGATAATATGCTTGTAGAACTTGGGGTCGACAGCGAGCTCGACGTAGATGAGAGTGGCGAGTAGGTTCTTGACGAAGCTGTCGAGCTCCAGCTGAGCGCGCTCCACCTCCTCGGGCGGGCCGTCGATCTTCACCTTGTCTTCCGAGTGCGTTATGTCAACGTGTACCTGCGTTCAACAGTTACATTATACAACAGCGGTGCGATTGACTGAAGCTCAATTTATAGCTGATGGCAGAGGCGGGTAGCGCAGTGATGAGCACCTTCAGTGCGAAAATTAACGCATAATTTTAAACTTTATCGTCATTTGTATATAATGAATGTCCTCAAGCGATACCTAGCATCGATACAACCACCTCCACGAAAACACAATAGGCCTTTCTCACCACAGTTGTTATATATAACAACCGTAAGAGAATGCAAATGTTTAATATTCGAAACAAGTTTAACGGCCATATGACCTTTTTGTGTGCTAGCCGCCATGTGCTCTTCCGCACATGCGAAACAGTGACCACGCCATCATCAGCCTACAGAAGACTATTGCTGGGCATAGGGCTCCCGCATAGAATGCCATGACGAACGGTCTCTATCCGCCGACTTCCTGCAACCTCTATAATGTCTTGTTCTCCATCGAGCCTTCATTTTCTACGTCATCCGGTTCATGGTCGCGACTCGAGAACCTAACGGTTATCAGTTGCACGAACATATAGCATATTTGTATAAAATTACCTTTGAGAAGTCCTGAGTAATCTTTTTAATGTTAGAGCCGTTCTTTCCGATAATGTACTTGTGGATCCACGTGGGTGCATCTACGGTGGCAGTTTTCACAGAGTTTGCTTTTTCGCACACCTTTGAGAGAGCTGGAAAAGAAATTATCATTGGAAAAACATATATTTAAAAAAGCTGCTTACTATTGTTGTATATTATTTAAAATTGTGTTAAAATTGTATTTACTTTTATGATAATATATTTTATACAAGCCATTCAAAACACTGCTTGATATTTAATGTAGTAGCAGTGTTTTGACTTCCTGATTAACGACTGGCTGCGTCATTTGATTCGACCAATCTTAGCCGGCGGCGCCACTATCGCAGAATACCGCCGGCCATGATTGGAGGGGATAATGAAAGGTAGTGCGTAGCTCCCGGCAGCTCAGTCAGTCGATCGTTGATTTTGGAAAGAGCAAGTAGTCTCATAGAAAAAGGGATGAAGTGTCCTGTATTTGTGAAACACAAGAAGTATATACAAGATGAGTATTATCCGTTTTTACTTATTTTATTTCACAACCCATCCTTGTAGACGCATTCTCGTGGGTAAAACTGTTGGAGTTTTTAGACGTGCCAACACTATGAAGATAAAGCTCATTCCGCGTCCGCGATGTGATTAGAATGAGCCCGAAAACTGTCACTATCCATTGAGGAGTTACGTTGGCCACCTTCAAGCCATCATCAAGTTCGAAAGTCGTCATAATATTGTATAGTCTTAATAGGTGCTCAAAATAGCTCAATAATAAAACACGAACTGACAATATTTGAATGGTACAAATAAACATACAAGACAAATGAAATGAAAGTTTAGAACAAAATAAATAAATAACACCCAAAACACACATAGTCCTGATCCCGCAGTAGGATACCCTTTGACGAGAGTATCGGACCAACAAGTGCCGTGGCGCCACAACTCGAAACAAATATTGAGGTCAGCGTCAATATGTTGATCAAATAAGCGGGGATCGAACCCACACACCTCTTGCGTCTCAGCCGGCTACTCGCCCGCCGCGCTATGGAGGTCGCCAAATTGATTAAATGTAATTTTTTTGTTGTAGACCCATACATTTCTGTATTTAAATACACATGGTTAGAATACGAACCTAATCCAATCTTGTTGTGTGGTCCGTGGAGCGTGATGGTGCCCGTAGTGGAATCAGGAGGGGGCATCTCAACCGACACGCCGGTTTCCTTCAGTATCTCCTGGATAGTCGTGCCGCGCGCGCCGATCACGTACTTGTGTTGGGATTTGGGCACTTCTACCATTACCGTTGAGCATTTCTTGACCTAAACAAAAAATATTTCAATACAATCATCCATGTTAATTTATTATAAATTGTGACTATAAAGTCACAATAATCAAGCATGAATAATCATAGCATTTACTTCATGCTGAGAAAGCCTTTCTAATTTCGATCTTATTTAACATGCGATAAAGTTGATGTTTGTATTTCAAGATGCGTTAAATTATGCTTCGGCATCTATTCGTGTCACCGCCCCTCGCAGGTCCTAAGGGCCGTCAACGTAATAACGGCATTTATTGCTCTTAATACCGTTTTGTATTTTAAGAACAGGATAAGTGCGTGTCATACCTCACATAGTGTAGGATTCCGAAGTCAAGTCACAGGTTTTCCTCCATAACTCAAACAGAAGCCTAATTCTCGTAACAAAAATAGTCAAAATAAAGTTCATATCTGTGGGAAGTTCATGTTCCGATCTAGTATCGATGTCCTAAAGACCACTAATGTTATTCTCCTAAGACTTACTTTTTTTTTTTTTTTTTTACCTAAAATAGGCTTGCGTTTGGCTACATCTCACCTGATGGGAAGTGACGATGAGGCCTATTTAAGCACGCTCGCCTAGAAGATGCCTATTAACTCTTTGTTTGAAGACGCCCAAGACTACTACTAAACCAAGTTTACTCCTAACAGTAAGGAAGTCTTAAATGGTATTTTAATTTTAAAAACCTGTGTTTTTTTTAACAAGTTAAATAATTCAAATCGTTTATTGAATTTATGATTTCACTAGATAAAAAGCATAATATTACCTATTTTTTTTTCTTCTTCAAAACTTAAGAACTCTTAACAAATCTTAAAAAAATTCTAGAGCTCATAGACATGCTGTGAACCTGTTGCGCCTCAAGCTCGTGGTTACATACCATTTCCTCGTGGATGGCTTCGATCTGCGCCTTGGCCGCGAGCACTCCGTTCTTCTCGCCGGCGATGACGATCTCGTTGCTCTGCGTGGACTGCGGCGGGATGTGGATGCGCGCGCCCGTCTCCGCACTCATCGCCGCGGCGCGTTCGCCGTACGGGCCCTGGATGAACGGGTGGTAGATCTTGGGGACCGTCACACGCTCCAACGCCTTACGCGACTATCAAAAAAACCATAAAATACAGTTATTTGTCAACACACAGATACACGCACAGACAGAAGAAATTAAAGCGTAGATAGACAAACAACATAAACAAAAACATTACATAATACCTACTGACTTATCTTAAATTATTAATAGTTTTAATATAAGTCCACTCTGTGCGATGATATGTGGAGCTAAGTAGGCCATAACCATATGGAGGAGCGCTGGTTTTCAGACGTGGATGTCGTAAAAACCGACTAAGTGATAACTAGTTTGTAAGATAATGTAAGTATGCTATAATTTTATTTTAAGGTGAATGCAATAAAGATTTATCGAGTCTGTAAATTTGACAAGCAACTGAACGGGTGTGGGATCTACACTATACGGATTTTAGCTTGGAAAAACCTAAAAGCGCTCCTAGAGAACACATTGAGAACCTCAATTTCCATACAAAAATCTGTGTAGTGTACACCACACACTTGTGTAGTTGGTTGTAACATTTCTAGACTAGGGGATGGGCAGCAGCATCCACCCAAGTGCTAAATACAGCGAGCAACAATATGCCTGTCAACCGTGATGATTATGGGAAATCCCCCCATGGGAATGGGAATTGCATTACATTGAGAAGGACTAGTCCAGCAGGCGACGTCAACCGGCTGATGATGATAAACTTAGAACTGTATTCCAGAACCAAGCTCAAACTGAATGAGACTTTGTGCCCGTATTCTAAACCTATGCACTGTAACAGCCCATAACAGTCCACTGCTGGACGGAAGCCTCTACTATTGGCGGAATTTGCCGTTATCTCCACGCTTGGCAGGGGCGTTGGAGATTGCAGTAATGGAAGACTAACAGAAAACGCTGCTGCCCATTCTCTGGTCTACAGAGGATCTTAGGTGTTTTGCAGTGTTTCTAATCAGACATTAGTAGTCTTATACAACACCTATAATAAGTGTAATGGGTTGGTGCTATTCTACTTTTCCGGACGCCACAAGGCTGGTGGGGAGTTAAAGAGATCAAATTATTGAATTGGAGTAGGTATAAGGACTCAGGATATTACTAGATAGATAGATAGAAAACACTTTATTGCACAATACAGAAAATAAGCTAATTAAGAATTAATATTAAACTAAACACGGAAGTACAATGGGGCAATTACTGTGTTGGAAGAGTTGATAAAAACAGTAGTAGCTCGGAAAGCCAGGGTTGCATACCCGTATACCACACCACAACTGCTGGACAAGCATATTGTTGATGAACATCCCTGACGTACAAACAATGCTCAAGGATGATCTAAGGAAACAAGACTCAAGGATAAATTAATATAAAGTTCTCAATAAAACTGTGAAATAAATCTATGCTTGAGTCTCGATTCAGTTTGAGATTCGTTCTGGAGGCCGTAGATTGTCCGTGACATGTTCCAGTGCGTTACGAGACCATAAACAATACAGACCTACTGTAAATATACTTCGTAAGTTCTGATTTTAAGAGCGAATGAAAGAAATAAGTTCTGAGTGTGTTACCTGTTCCTCAGAGCAAATCCTGATCTCATGTTCAGCTTTCTCAATGCCTTCCTTGGTGCCGGTGATGGTGATGGTCTCGCTGTTGTCCGCGATGCTGGGCACACTGATCTTGGTCGCGGTCACCTTCTCGAGGTCCTTCAACTTCTGCCCGAGCTTGCCTAAGATCCAGCGGTGGTGTTCCTTGGGAATGTTCACTTGCATGCTAGCCTACAAAAACATTTGTTATTTTAATTATATTTCTTTCTTGGTCTACATTAGGTCACTGACCAGGTTAAGATGGTGGCCCTGAGAAAAAGCTTGTTCAAAGAAGTGTAGTAAAAGGATTCAGTGGTCACAGAGGCTCCTTTGAGGACACAATGTTTTCTTCACCGTTTGAGAGGTTTTTAATGCACATTTTTTGAAGCCATTGGGCGTCTTAGGGGCACGACCTCTATTTGAAAAACTTTAGGATTCTAATTACTGTAAAGCAAAACCCCTAACTCAGACAAACGAATGCAAAGTTCAATTGAGGTAGTTCAAGTGAGGGTTTGTTTGACTGAAGTAAAATAGAGAGTGCGATACAAAATTACGTCTTACAATGAGATCAAGGAAATAACCTGACATGAGGAGATCCATAGAACCAGTCATTAACATCAGAATTAGAAAGGAAACGTAGCAATTGGCAGACTATATTTAGTGAAGAACCAACAACCGAGGGTTCTCAAGTGGCGACCACGAAACAGACGACGTCGTTGTAGGACGGGCCACCCACTCCAATGGACCGTTTACATCCCAACGGTAGCATGAAGTCGATGGATGGGACCCGGTTCAATACCGTTCGTCGTGGCATTCTATCGAGACTTATGTACAGTAATGGATGTCTAGCTGCTGCTGCTGCTGCTATGCTGATGATGATGATGATGCGTATGTTTATAACATGCATTTACCTGTTGTTGGAAATGAGTCAGAATGAGACGCCTGGCATCAAGCACGGCGCTATGCTTGCCGGTTATCAGGAAAGTAAGACTTCCATCCTTGCTCGTAGAGATTTCAATATGGGCGCCGGTGTCCTTGGTGATGGATTGACAGGTTCTCAGTGATTCACCTTCGCCGAAAGTGTTAGCATTATCGAGTTTCCTTTCTTCGTATGGCACATGGAAGACCTAGGACATAAAATTTTCCTTCAGTACAGTAAAATTATAAACAAGTTTTGCTGAAGACGAAATTTGTGGGCACTATCAATATCAATCCGAGTTGATAGTGCCCAAAAATTTCGTCTTTAGCGTCATAGCTCGTTCTATGGCCAAATTGGTAAAGGCATCGCCGATCACAGGCGAGGATGCGGGTTCCGAGTCCCGCTGGGACGGAATTTTTGGGTTACGTTTAAATTTAATGTTATCCATAAAGTGTGGTATATATAAACTTGAAAAATAATAAACTATGATGAAATAGCTGTGGTGTCATCTCTTGTTAATGTTTCGAACTAATTTCGGACTTTGAACAGAAGGTTTCTAATGAATTTTTTTTTATATAAGTAATATTATAATGTATAATGCAGATTTTTATTTAATTACAGATTTTTAACATTTATCTACAAGTGATAATATAAGTAGATTAGAATAGCTGTACAAAAAAAAAAAATGTATATTGTGTGTGACATGTATATTTTTAATAATGACGAGTTTAATATTGTTGAACTGACCTTAGTACCTATTGGTAAATTCACTATATGAGTCTATTGTTAGTGTCATCATTTTTAATAATAAATATTCTGATTCTGATTCTGATTCTGAAACACCTGTAGATGGCTCCCATCGGCGCTATAGCCGAGTTGTTGGTGCCCACAAATTTCGTCTTCAGCGTCATAGCTTGTTCTATGGCCGAATTGGTAAAGGCATCGCCGATCACAGGCGAGATTGCGGGTTCGAGTACCGCTGGAATGGAATTTTTGGGTTACATTTAAACATGTATGTAGGTACCTAGTTAGTTTTACTTTTTAAAAGAATATAAAGTAAGTAGGTAATAAATGTAAGACGTAACATGCATAAAATGAATAAGCAAGTCATTCAGTTATTATTAATCTATGATGTAATGCAAGTCTACATATTTCAATGTAGCTAATAAATCCTGTAAGTTAGGTATGTTATGTTCGCAACTCTTATCACATATTAGTGTCACGGAATTACAAAATACATTATCAGAATCATTATCATGCTTTCATATTGATTATTTAACAGCTAAAATGTAGGCTACTATTAGCTACACTAGATACCACATGGCATTAGTCCCAATAATATTTAATTAAATCGTCATTCCTAAGATATACTACACGGCATAGGGTTATTTATTAGGCAGTGTCGCACTATGTACAACTTCATTCTTATTGACATCCTGCATGGCATGGGGTTATTTATTAGGCAGTGTCACACTATATACATCTTATAACTTTTGAAACTATCATGGTTATGCACATCTCTCACATATATACATCTTCATTCTTATTGACATTCTGCATGACATGGGGTTATTTATTAGGCAGTGTCACACTATATACATCTTCATCTTCAAGTTTTACTAAATTTAAATAAAATGTGTAACTATTTTTGCATGCCAACATTGGTAAAGCATGGCTGGATCTACCATACTACATACCATACCATATATATTTTGTGACCTGTTTAATATGTACCCATGTTTGTAAATTAATAAATGATTATGATTATGATTATCATTCTTATTAACATCCTGCATGGCTTGGGGTTATTTATTAGACAGTGTCACACTATACATACATCTTCATTCCTATCGACATCCTGCATGGCATAGGGTTATTTATTAGGCAGTGTCGCACTATAGACATTTTCATTTTCATTGACATCCTGCATGGCTTGGGGTTATTTATTAGGCAGTGTCACACTAATTTAATTCAAAGATTTCTAGATGATGAACCTCAATACACATGTGGGAAGCCGGAAATAAAAAGCAAAAAGATATCTGTGCAATCTATTCTTAACGATAACACACAGCTGTATGCTCAATCAGCGCTGTGCGTTACAGCGCCCATAGAGCCCGTGGTTCAGATCTTAAAATAGGATAGCAAACAGGCACTATGCTGCCGCTACGCATTGCATTGTTTGAGCATAGCGTTGTGAGTCTATTCAAGGTGAATTCTCAGCAGAGTATACAAAGTAGATCCAGCTCGAAGCTTGTTGGATGCTGCATTGCACCGACGGGCAGAGTGGCGCAAGGCCGGTAGCAGCCGCTGTTGCCGGTGACGTGTCTAACATTACATTGTTCATCCTCAACATGAACGTGTATCTCACCTGAGTATGCAAAGTAGATCCAGCTCTAAGCATGTTGGATGCTCCATTGCACCGACGGGCAGAGTGGCGCAGGGCCGGTTTCAGCCGCTGTTGCCGGTGACGTGTCTAACATTACATTGTTCATCCTGAACATGCACGTGTATCTCACCTGAGTATGCAAAGTAGATCCAGCTCTAAGCTTGTTGATGCTGCATTGCACCAACGGGCGGAGTGGCGTAGGGCCGGTTGTAGTCGCTGTTGCCGGTGACGTGTCTAACATTACATTGTTCATCCTCAACATGCACGTGTATCTCACCTGAGTATGCAAAGTAGATCCAGCTCTAAGCTTGTTGAATGCTGCATTGCATCAACGGGCGGAGTGGCGCAGGGCCGGTAGCAGTCGCTGTTGACGGTGACGTGTCTAACATTACATTGTTCATCCTGAACATGCACGTGTATCTCACCTGAGTATGCAAAGTGGATCTAACTCTAAGCTTGTTGAATGCTGCATTGCAGCGACGGGCAGAGTGGCGCAGGGCCGGTAGCAGCCGCTGTTGCCGGTGACGTGTCTAACATTACATTGTTCATCCTCAACATGCACGTGTATCTCACCTGAGTATGCAAAGTAGATCCAGCTCTAAGCATGTTGGATGCTCCATTGCACCGACGGGCAGAGTGGCGCAGGGCCGGTTTCAGCCGCTGTTGCCGGTGACGTGTCTAACATTACATTGTTCATCCTGAACATGCACGTGTATCTCACCTGAGTATGCAAAGTAGATCCAGCTCTAAGCTTGTTGATGCTGCATTGCACCAACGGGCGGAGTGGCGCAGGGCCGGTTGTAGTCGCTGTTGCCGGTGACGTGTCTAACATTACATTGTTCATCCTCAACATGCACGTGTATCTCACCTGAGTATGCAAAGTAGATCCAGCTCTAAGCTTGTTGAATGCTGCATTGCACCAACTGGCGGAGTGGCGCAGGGCCGGTAGCAGTCGCTGTTGCCGGTGACGTGTCTAACATTACATTGTTCATCCTCAACATGCACGTGTATCTCACCTGAGTATGCAAAGTAGATCCAGCTCTAAGCTTGTTGAATGCTGCATTGCACCAACGGGCGGAGTGGCGCAGGGCCGGTAGCAGTCGCTGCTGCCGGTGACGTGTCTAACATTACATTGTTCATCCTCAACATGCACGTGTATCTCACCTGAGTATGCAAAGTAGATCCAACTCTAAGCTTGTTGGTAGCTTGTTGAATGTTGCGTTGCACCGGTGGGGTAGAGTGGCGCAGGGCCGGGAATAAGTCATCGTAGGCATGAGAGCTGCTGTTGCCGGTCTCATATCCAACGTTATTCACGTTGTTCATATCCTCATCATGCACGGGTATGTCAGAATTTACGGGAATCATGTCTCCAACCATCATGGATTGCTGATGCATCATTTTCTACTCCTCCAGCAGTCCTTGTCCGCGCCAAGTCGTTACAGTACTGTACAATTGAAACATGTTTTCATTAATACCTACCCATTTGTAAAGAAATTTTTATTTGTTCAATCATATTTGCACAATTGGTCACAGCCTATACAAAGTCATTATAATCACTATTGAGTGAAACATTGTTTTACATCACATTGAAGGCCACACTGAAATAAAGTAGGTACAAACTTATATGAGTTATGAACTTCATCATCTCAGTGAAAATGTAAGTGCAGGAGTGTATGTAAAAGTATTCAAATATATTAGTTCTACTTGGGAATGTACACCACACTTGCGAATATATGGTACTAATCAACTCTCCACAGTTCAGTCTAGAGGACAAAAACAATTCATATATAATTCATTATAAAGAAGTAATATTTGTTTGTGAATTTGGATGTAATCTCTGTAACTACTAATGTGATCCGAAAATGTTTTATTTTATTTATTTATTAGTGTGTACTACGTGTGGACAACGTTATGGGCAGGACAGCTAGTTTTGTTATAAAAAGATAAAATCATTTTAGCTGTGACGTATAAGACTTTATTTTAGCTGTGACGTATAAGACTTTATTTTAAGTTAGAAGACTCATATTCAACATGGGTTCATTAAACTCTGGTTGCATTGCAAGAATATGAGCTTATTCTAGATTTTCCAGGGCCTGGTAAAGTGTAATGATCACTAGCATCATGATCTAGTGCATGTAAGTAGTGTAGACACAATTTAAACAGCACTATTTCGCAATCATGTATGACGATAGAGCTTGTACTATATTGTAGTGACTTTTGTAAATTTAAACAAAACAGACTCTCTTCCACAGCATTCATGTCCCCGAAGGATCCTCATACCAGCAGCGCAATGTATGGAGTGTCCGGGGTGGGACAAAACTTTTTAAATCTAACATACTACAAAAACTATCAATGCATGAAGAGATTTATTTATAATAATGTTGCAAATTGAATATTTAACAAGTATTTCGCCCAGTATCATATTCAAAAAAATTAAGTAAATATACTAAAAAGTAAAAATATTTAGTTTGTTTCTCATCCTAGCCTGAAAAATTATGACATACTGGAATAAAATTAAGCAAATTGCTTGTATTCCAGACAAGCCAGGCTAGCAATGAAAGCATCTAATTATTCTGTGATCGAAAACATAAAGCTCTGATTGATACTAATTGGCAGGTTCAAGTACCAGTGATGTCGCTCAAATACTCAATTTATAAATGTGCAGCATCCAATGAGTGGTGTGGAGTAATAAATAAAAGTGTACATTCATTGAAAACACTGAAATGTACTTTTAGATATTAAATTTTTCGCACTATTCTGTGTGAACATGTGGTATAGAATTCCTTGCATTAGCATCTTGCTTTTGATAATACGTGTCAACTTCCAGCACATTTGACGTGGAACCAGTCTTTCTAGCATTTTATCAACACTTACCAAGTACTGTAGCAAATCCACCAGGATGATTATCCTTTAGACGCCAGGGTCGCTTTTTCCTTCTCCTGTGTGAAAAATATTTAACTTTGTAACATTTATTACCAAAAAATAATTAATTAAAATTTCCTGAGCAAAATACACGTACCCAACAGCCGATGGCGAGAGAAAGATGATCACAGATAACAAACAATTTAGGTCTGTCTGCGGCCGCGGTCGCTCGTTGAGCCTTGGAGGAACAAGCAGAGGTACTGGTGTCACAGACCATAGATGATTTTCTACAATATTGTCAATCTAATGTCAAACAATATGTAAAAGAAAAAAAACTGTTTTTATTCTATCCTCTCCTCTTGCCTCTTTGCTGTTTCTGCTCTGTGGTAAGTCTTGAGAGAGCGATATCGTGGTGCGCCCTTGTAAAATAATAAATAAATAGGATAAAACTGAAGAGATAATAAAGAAATATCGCTTGAATAAGGCTTAAAGTTGTGTAAAACTTTTCCCCGATGATAATCTAGTGAAATATGGATAAAATTCCTAGAACGCACGAAGGTAAGATTTAATGATGCCAGCCATTTTTGTGAGGTTCTTTCCACGGATTATGGATTTCTTCACACTTTCTTTTAGCTTAGCCACTATACAAGATTATAGATTTTTGACCCTCACTAGTTATTTGAAGCGTGTGTTGGTAACAGTTTAATAAACAAATGAACAATCTAAGCCAAAATAATGAATCCAACTTCTATCACACAGTTAATCTCACACCTCAATCTGCTCATGTAATGCACCTTGCAGAATCAAAATAATCAACCAAAAAAACAATTTTCATTCGAAGTTTTAAACAAACAGCCTAGGTTAGGTTATTTATAAAATATAGCTTGTTTACCAATTATGCATGTATTGCATATTCACTGAAAATTTAAAATATGTAAGGGTGTTAATTAGTGCAGTGCTTACTAACCAAAAGTCTTGTATGAACTATATCATGATCATGCATCATTTCTAAGAATATGTATGTTTTCAGCCATCGAGGCTCAAATTCGTGAGATACAATCAAAGAAAAGCGAGCTACCTGAAAATGGAAGTGCAAACAAACAGGGAGTATCTCTTGCGGACTCCTACTATGACAGTGATATCTATGACAACTCCGGCACGGGTGGCAAGTCCCGATATGATGGATATGTGACCTCAATTGCTGCCAATGATGAGGTTGAAGATGATGATGTAGAGAATGTGCCCATTAATCAAAAAAGGTCAGGTTACACTGCTCCTGCTTCCTTGCTGAATGATGTTGCTCAGGTTTGTAATTAAAGTACAATTTATTTTCAACTAAATAACCCCGGTGAACTTTGCGTCACCTAAAATTGTTTTATTTTCTCAGCTGTTCCTTTTAGATTTTCATTTTTGTTTAAACCGTCCCTGTAATATAATTAAAAGTTGAGTCATTTTTGAGTTTAAGTGTGACATACGCAGAGCAATTGATTTTGATATATATAAATTAGTCCCTTACCAAGCTATCCATCAGACAAAACCCGTTATTTGAGTCTATTTAGTGGTTTTGGTGGAATGCAAAAGCTACATAGTAGTTTTTTTCTTTAAAATGATTCTTACTTGTGTTATTTGTTTGTCAGAGTGACAAAGACTATGATCCATTCGCTGACAAAAGAAGGCCAACCATTGCTGACAGAGAAGATGAATATCGTCAGAGAAGGCGTAGGATGATTATATCTCCTGAACGGTCTGATCCGTTTGCTGAAGGTTTGTTTCATTGTCAATTTTGATTCATTGATCCTCTCACTGTACTGGCTCTTTCACCATTGTTCACAAAGTCCTTTTTATGGCCACCACTTGAAGCTGGTCACTGTCAAAGTTAAACCAGTGAAGAACAAGACCCGTTTCTCGAGATCATTACTTCCCCACACCTACAATCTGTGGAATGGGCTACCATGTGAGGTTTTCCCACTTTGTAATGAAAGGTGCCACTAAAAGATAAAAAAAAGTGCAGTGTAAGCAATGCATCACAATGCCGGTGGTGTTGCCGGTGTCAATGAGCGATGGTGCCATTGTACATCAGGTGTGCCATAAGCTCGTTTGTCTATCAATTTCATAAAAAGACTGTATAATGTTTTGTTAACATTTTGTAACAATATTACTGTTCGCTTTCAGGTGGAAAAACTCCAGATGTTGGATCTAGAACTTATACAGAAATTATGAAAGAGCAATATCTCCGTGCTGAGGAAACTGAGGTCAGTTTTAGTCATAATATGTTGTTTTTAGACCGTAACCTTAACCTTTTTTTTGGTTACTAACTTTCTTTTTTGATGTTTGCAGTTGAGGAAAAAGCTATTGGAAAGAGCCAGAGAAGGAACTCTGAAACCAGTGCAGCAGTCTAATGGTGATAAACCAAAGCAGGTTCCTGCCAAGCGTAAAGGACGCTGGGACATGAGCTCTGATGAAACTCCACAAGTGAAGAAGGCAGTCTCAGCCACCCCAACCTCGCAAACCACTCCGTCTTGGGATGCCGAGGTAACTAAGCGGCTTAAGATATTATGTATCTGTTTTCTCACAACTGTATTGAAAGACGTTGTATGATTCATAGAGGTAAAGATTATTACAAACTCGTGACGATGCACAGTGTTTGAAACTACCCAAAAAAAATCCATCTTCGGTTTTTAGTACTAATCGATCAAGGAATACATTTAAAATGCATGAGTAAAACACCCACGTTTCTATTTCAAATACTTTTTGTTATAAAAAATAATGAACTTTACGTGACCTGTTCATGAAAAAATAATAAAATCATTCGGAAAACGAAATTGTCCAAGATATTTATTTTCGATAAATATGGTCTAATAAAGCATCTTTAGTATGTATCCCCGGTTTTATTTTTGGAAAAAAGCGTCTGGATACGTACTAATTTGTTTTTTTCAGAATTTTGTTTTTATTTATTTTCTCCCTAACAACTCAAAAGTGCGACTTGTGACTAGCAGAGAAAGATTGCTCTTAACAAGGCCTATCACTGATCTAAAAACCACGTTGCACTATTGCAGCTTTTGGGAGAAATTAACTATTTAGTTCTAAGGTCAAATGATACAACCTAGGGTTGTCATTAGAGGTCAAACATTTTTTTTGTGTATTTGGGTAGATGGTGACGTAGGTCAATTACTCGGGGTGCTTAACCGTGTAAAACAGTGTTTCACGCCAAATCAGCGCTTACTACTTTACAAAGCACAAGTTCGGCCACACATAGAATACTGTTCTCACCTATGGCACGGGGCCCCTAAGTACCAGCTGCTTCGCTTTGACTCCCTACAGAGAAGAGCCGTTAGAATCGTCAACGACCCCAAGCTCTCTAGTCCACTAGAGCCGCTGAGCCTGCGCCGAGACATCATTTATCTAAAATAAATATCTTGGACAGTTTCGTTTTCCGAATTATTTTATTCTTTTTTCATGGAAAGGTCACTGTTCATTATTTTTTATAAAAAAAAGTATTTGAAATAGACACGTGGGTGTTTTACTCGTGCATTATAAATGTATTCCTTGATCGATTAGTACTATAAATAAACCGAAGAGGGTTTTTTTTGGGTACTTTCAAACACTGTGCGATGGTAAACCCTCGCCATTTCATCTCGTTTGTAATAAGCTATTTACGACCCTTGTATCACAATGTACTATTACGTACTTTGTTTTATCATGATGAACATTAATTACGCATAAAAAAATATGATGATAATGATGATCAACAATACACTAAAATAATAATGTGATAAATAAGATGCGACGACTAAAATAAAAAAAGATTGAAGTTTTTTTTTTAATAACCTTATCACCATTTAATTGTCTATTATGGTCTGGTCAGAGAGGTACTTGGGAAGAAACTCCCGGAGGCGGCGGTCGAGGCGGGGAAACCCCCGGAGCGACGCCCTCCGCGCGCGTGTGGGACGCCACCCCAGGACACATCACGCCGGGACACGCCACGCCCGGTCGCGAGACGCCCGCGCAAGCGGCGTCGCGGCGCAACCGGTGGGATGAGACGCCCAAAACTGATAGAGGTAGGTTCACTGTAGTTACAAAACCACTGAAGCGATTTTGTCAAATGAGGTGCCAATGGGTTCTTCTTTACTATGGGGTGGTTCCTGTCGAGCAGGGTGCGCCACAGAATAGATTATGTCTAATCGTTAGACTAATCTAATAAAACACGGGTATAACATGTGGCGTTCAGAGAGCGGAAGAGACTTTGGGACCACGCCCGCGCCAATGCTCTGAAACAGCCATCTTTTGACTCATTATACTCACCCAAAAATCCCTGATAAAACCAATACCATATGACGTATTTTTTTAGTTTTCTCAAAATTTTACGATTTGATTTGATAGGTTACTTTGGGTACTAAGTATAGTATTATTTTATCTGTGCTTTGGGTAAAATATGCCTGGTGAGAAATAGAGTCAATTGAGCCCAACTAGTTTATTTTTAAAAACTTTTATTTTGAGTATGAAAGTTTTTCAAAAAACCAAAACTACAGTTCTGGTTTTCTTCAAAATTCACCTTATGTTTACTAAGAACGGCAACGGTTGACAACTATGGAACCCTACTACGCGTGGCCCGACACGCACTTGGCTGCTTTTATTGTATGGGAATCTTGAAATTGGATCACTTAGGCTCATTCTTAGACTTGCGTTCATTTTATTAATATGAGCCTTAATGCAGCAATGGAATTCAATTCAATTTAATAGAATAGGATTTTTTATGACTTAATTACGTTTTTTTTGTACTAATGCCGAAAATAAATCGTGTTGCAGAAACACCTGGTCACAACAGTGGATGGGCCGAAACTCCTCGCACCGATCGCGGCACTGGTGTAGACACTATTCAAGAGACACCAACACCCGGTACCAAGCGTCGCTCGCGATGGGACGAGACGCCAGGTGCCACGCCGTCTGCGGCTGCCACGCCCACGCCCTCACAAGCCACGCCGTCACACGCCACGCCGTCGCATGCCACGCCATCACATGGCACGCCCTCCACTCCGCACACACCTGTCTTCACACCTGGAGGAGTAAGTACTAACTATGTACATTAGCATGGTATCGTGAACTCTTGTTTGATTAGCGAGAGTCATCATCATCATCAACAGCCTGCAGGAGTCCAGTGCTGGACGTAGGCCTCCCCTATAATGTCATTGGTCCATCGAACGGGCGGCATTCCTCTTTTGCGTCGTCCGGTAAAAGGTCGCCACTCGAGAACTTTTCTTCCCCATTGCCACTTCAACTGGTTAATTCTGAGAGCTATGTCGGTGATCTTGGTTCTTCTACTGATCTCCACATTCCGGATTCTATTACGTTATCAAGTAGTTAATCTCTGACCATCCGCTGCGCAACTTTGAGCTTTCCTATGGTACTAAATGTGAATTATTCTCCCATTTGCAGTCAACACCAGTGGGAGTGAAAGCGATGGCGATGGCCACGCCCACGCCGGGCCACGTCGCCGCAATGACGCCGGAGCAGCTCCAAGCGTACCGCTGGGAGAAAGAGATCGACGAGCGCAATAGACCTTACACAGACGATGAACTAGATTCCATGTTCCCAGCCGGGTACAAGGTTTTGCCGCCCCCTGCCGGTACGTGCAAACATATGCGGAATGCCAATGCTAATTTTGTTCTTATAAATTAAGCTTGTCTTTTTTCTATCAAGTAAGGTAAAACCATAGTCAATAATGAAAACTTTAGTTTCAGGAAAAATGTTTTAATGAAAGCCATCGCCGTGCGGATGAACGTCGTAATGAGACAAAATACATGTGTTATTGAATTTGAATTAGTTTAATAATTAGTACTCCATTTCTCTTTCAGATATGATGACAATGGCTTACAGTCTCATGCCGTGGAACGCCAGACGCTTTATCATTATGATTGCTGAATGAGATGAATAAGTTGCATGCTGGATCCGCGCGGCATTTGACTGTTGGTTTGTTAATTTGTTATGTTGTTGGACAGGTTATGTTCCGATTCGGACGCCGGCTCGTAAGCTGACCGCGACCCCCACTCCGTTGGGCGGTACCCCAATCGGCTTTTTCATGCAGACGGAGGAAGCGGGGGGCTCTGCCGCGGCCGCCGCGCGCCTGCTCGACCCGCAGCCCAAAGGGGGTAGCCAGCAGCTGCCGTTCATGAAGCCAGAGGACGCGCAGTACTTTGACAAACTGCTCATTGACGTCGACGAAGACGCGCTTTCGCCGGACGAATTGAAGGAGAGAAAGATCATGAAACTGTTGTTGAAAATTAAGGTAACAATCGTACCTTTACCTTTTAAAATCTCATTATTAATCAGTACCTATTAACATTACCGTCATATCTATTTCAGAACGGAACTCCTCCAATGTGCAAAGCGGCTTTGCGTCAGATAACCGACAAAGCTCGTGAATTCGGCGCGGGTCCGCTGTTTAACCAGATTCTGCCGCTGCTCATGAGTCCCACGCTTGAAGATCAAGAGCGTCACTTGCTTGTTAAAGTCATTGACAGGATTCTGTACAAATTGGACGATCTAGTGCGCCCGTACGTACACAAGGTATGTAACAGATTCCTCGACAATAAGTTGCAAAAACAAAAAAAAAACGCATTGACTCTCTTTGCTAACATGAGAACTTATTTTGCAGATATTGGTCGTAATAGAACCTCTCCTGATTGACGAGGACTACTACGCGCGTGTGGAAGGTCGCGAAATCATTTCCAACTTGGCGAAAGCCGCCGGTCTAGCGACCATGATCTCCACAATGAGACCCGATATCGACAATATTGACGAATACGTGCGAAACACCACCGCCAGAGCTTTCGCCGTTGTCGCATCTGCTTTAGGTAAATAAAATAAAATAAATAAATAAAGCTGGACAGTTCACAAAACATTATCTAGCCCCAAGCTAAGCAGAGCTTGTGTTATGGGTACAAGATAACTGATATACTTAATACTATACATAACATGGATAGATAATTTTTTATTATACATAGAAAATACCCAGAACACCCTGAACAAATATCTGCAAATCGACAAATATTTGTTCCGAGGCGAGAATCGAACCCGCAACCTCCAGCGTTTCAGGCGAAGGTAAGGAACTAGAACTTTTGAAATATTGTACTTTTATCTACACTAACGTTATAAAGAGTACAAAATAAACATGTTTAGTGAAAGCTTATATGTAGGGGGTAATCTCCGGAACGAATGATCGAAATCCTACATCCTACTTATGTTTTCATAGCTTCTGCCCGCGGCTACGGTTGCGATTTAAATAAACTCTGTAACAGTTGAGCAGATTTTGATATATGGAGTGTGGTTGGTGTTTAATCCCGACGGGCGAAGCCGCAGGCCAAAGGCTAGTATGAAATGAAATAAATAAAGTAAATTATAGTTGCTTGAACATATGTAACATGCGTCAAAAAAAAGGATCAAAAAGTCGTTAAGCCTCTGATCATAGCCAAGTAATAAATTTTGATAATGGTTTAATTGATTCTAGATTATTAAATATGAAGGTTCTTTGTAATGCCTGACTTGGTACTACTTATCTCAGAACTTTTTGTGCAGTTGTTAGTTGCGAGACTTAGCAGCATTTTTACATTCAAAATGTTTTTGTTAGTGTAATGTTATTTTCTTTAGACAATCTGGTACCGCCCATAAGAACACAGTCCAAATGGATTATTGAAGTTCCCATTAAAGACTTTTGAACTAAGAAAAACTGCCACGCACTGAAGTTTCATAGAAAATTTTACCATGGCTATTTTTCGTCTCTAAACCTTTCTCTTATCTTTAAATGATTTATGTATTCTCCTTCAATTACAGGTATTCCATCTCTACTACCGTTCTTGAAAGCCGTGTGTCGCTCAAAGAAGTCTTGGCAAGCTCGCCACACTGGTATCAAGATTGTACAGCAAATTGCCATTCTGATGGGATGTGCCATTCTGCCGCATCTAAAGTCGCTTGTGGAAATTATCGAACATGGTAAGATTGACTACAGTAATATGTGGCTTTTTACATTCATCATACATAGACACACCTTTTTCCCCGAAAGTGTAGGCAGAGCCTCAATGGGCCTCACCATTAACAAAACCCTTTTCATGAGGTCCAATAACACTCGGTTCTAGTTTTAGTAGAGACTTGGTGTTTGTAAAGGATGATGGGCCATTTGTTTCGAAAAACCAGCGCAGATACGAACGTTAAGCTTAAATTAGATTCCTCATATTCACATCCATGTTTTGGACACAAAGAGAGCAGCAAAGAGATGCCGTAATTCGAGACATGATTGGTTCGTGTGGACGACTTCCGTTGCCCGGCGGACGAATAGCCGTCTGAGATACAAGAGGTGCTGGCTCGATTCCCACTGCGGGATAAATGTTTGAACTTTTAATAAACGTTCTGTGTCCGATAGTGGTACCATATTACTCATAGTTTCTGATACCTGCGACAGGGAATGATAGTGTGTGAGGTTAGAACTATGTATGTGACTGTTGGGTGTTGTATCTATGTATGTGACTGTTGGGTGTTGTATCTATGCTGGGTCCTTTGTTTTAAAAGATCTTTATTACTTATAAAATAAATTATTAGAGCTAAACACAGTTTAGTAAAATAAAACTTAAAAATTAACTTCCCTAAGACTATCCTTATATCTATAAGTATTGCTGTTAATTTATAAAAAATGTTGTATTCTAGGTTTGGTGGACGAGCAGCAGAAAGTGCGTACGATCACTGCGCTGGCGAGCGCTGCCTTGGCAGAGGCCGCCACGCCCTACGGTATCGAATCCTTCGACTCCGTGCTCAAACCTCTGTGGAAGGGTATCCGAACCCACCGCGGTAAAGGTCTGGCCGCTTTCCTAAAGGCCATCGGCTACCTCATCCCGCTAATGGACGCCGAATACGCGAACTACTACACGCGTGAGGTGATGCTTATCCTCATCCGTGAGTTCCAGTCGCCTGATGAGGAAATGAAGAAGATTGTGTTGAAGGTGCGTAAATCTTTATACTGTAATAATAATAATAATATTTTTCACTGTAGGAACTTTACAGGACACTTGGTTATGTCAAATTAACTCAAAACTTTACGTTTGTATGAAGAAGATAAGTCACATCCGTCATCCCTGCCCTTATCCCACTTCAGTGTGGTTGGCACATGTTATGTCTGCCACTCTCCTCTATCTCCCGTCATATCAGTACTCACACCTTTTATACACATGTAGGCTTTCATGAAGAAGATAAGTCTGATGATAATTAAATTTGTTGTTGCATTATTGCAGGTAGTGAAACAATGTTGCGGCACAGACGGTGTGGAGCCGCAGTACATCATGGACGAGATCTTGCCTCACTTCTTCAAGCATTTCTGGAACCACCGCATGGCGCTCGACCGGCGGAACTACCGACAACTCGTTGATACCACTGTTGAGATTGCAAATAAGGTCAGTGAAAGCGGCGGTCAAGCTTCGAGTTGTGTTATCAGTTCCTCAGGTTAGGCTGCTGGTCCATCAAAGCAGGACTGAAGCTGGAAAAGATAACTCGTAAAAGGCTATTGTCTACCAGAGAGGAATAGACTTGCTTGTATAGAAAAATCACCTTTCCGCTTCCATGAGGAGGCGGAAAGGTGGATTTTGAAAGTTTTTGAAAGAAAGAAAAAAGAAAAGAAAAATGATTTGATTACAGTAAAATACATTAAGTATACAAACAATATTCACAATTTAACACAAATTGGGCGCAAGTATTTCGCACAACTATTGAATCCTAGGTGGTCTACTATTTTATCTATCGTTTTCCTCACTGGGCGTGGCCTGTATCGAGGAAAAAATAATCTTTTTTCAATTGCTCAGCTGGCGGAATCAGACTTCTGTTAGTAGTAGACCTTTTTTGTGAAAGAGTTCGTCCGGGGAAGTACTACCATGCCTATTTCTACCGCAAAACACTGTGCGCAGACTGCTGTGGTATAGTTGCTGGTGAAATTACAGGCACATGAGACTTTCATCTTTGTCTCAGGGTGGCGCGTGCAGTGCAATGCCGCGTAAGCGTGTCGTAGATGGACGTAACCTATGAGGTAATGCATTGTTATAGACAGAGGTTACCGCTTAAGAAAAACTGGACCATCTGCATAGTCAGTCATTCCAATCAATTAAAAAAAGTTCTTCATGTTAAATTTCCCTAATGTTAGTGCCGCCATTTCTCATTGGTGGAGAAGCTGTCTAACAATCTATTTGTTCTGCGGTTTTCTGTGAATACCAGCAATAAACGTTTACTATCTGTGTCTTCCCAGGTTGGAGCTTCAGAAATTATAAACAGGATTGTGGACGATCTCAAAGACGACAATGAACAGTACAGGAAAATGGTGATGGAGTCTATTGAAAAGATTCTCGCTAATTTAGGCGCTGCCGACATCGACTCCAAACTCGAGGAAGCTTTAATTGACGGCATCCTTTACGCATTTCAAGAACAGACCACTGAGGTAAGTAAGGAGTTTTATTTTTAATATTCTCTGAAAACGATACACGGTATTATATATTGTTTACGGGCGTTTTTTTTGCGTTTGTTGTCTATCATCTGTACACGTGAGCGCCAGCTCCAAAAACACCGCGTAGTTATGTAAGTATGTACTATTATTTATTCTGTGGTATTGACGCCTCTGTTTGACAATGTTGCGAAAAGCTGGTCCACTGTGTCGTGACAATGATAAATATAGCAACATAGCATTTAATTACGATATACTATACGTAGGAGGTCGCGAGAATCAAGTTGCATACGCTTTATCACGTCGCGTCGGGGTCACCACTAGGCGTTAGATTTTTCAAAGGTGCCATATTTTGGCGTTGATAGTGTAATTCCATCGTAGAGTTATTAGAAAGTCTTTGTTTTAAGAGCCAGAAGTTCAGCCTGTCTAATATTGTCCAAAATGATGCTCATTTATTATAAGGCGTGCAATTTTTTGATGTCATCATTGACCTGAAATCGCTGATGTAAGAAAGATCACCAATGATTATAGCCACAGGATGATTTCAGAGGGAAGTGGAGGGAAAAATGGCAAATTTAGAAAAAGATGATTTTAACAATCTTAAAAAGGAGGAGTTTTGCTATGCGCCTTTTTTTTGTTGTGTGTATGTTCCTCGATATTAACCGATTTTGATGATTCTTTCGCTTGTGTATAGTGAACGATCCCGTGGTTAAATATAAATTGTATTGAAAGTTTTCCTAAATTAATACGAGCTATTGGAAATTACCAAGAGTTATTTTACTTTTAATCACATTCAAAAACGATCACACAAGTCACAGAAGTCATGATACATTGTTGTTTCAGGATGTGGTGATGTTGAACGGTTTCGGTACCATAGTGAACCAACTTGGAAAGCGCGTGAAGCCGTACCTGCCGCAGATCTGCGGTATAATCCTGTGGCGAATGAACAACAAGTCCGCCAAAGTGCGCCAGCAGGCCGCCGATCTCATCTCCCGCATCGCTGTAGTCATGAAGACTTGTCAAGAGGTATGTGCCATTTCAATCTACTACTGCAATTTGTAGATCTTGGTGCTTAGTCGCTCGTGGGTCGTAGGAGTTCAACAGAACTGGTATTTAATTGTACAGGCATAAAAACGGAATTCTTAATTTTGGAAAATTTCAGTTTTGTAGCATTATTGGAAGTACCCTAGAGGTTTTTTATTTCTACTTTTTTTGCTTACATCTTAAAAACTGCAAATCAATCCTAAAATAAAAATAGTTTTGTTTAGTAACTGTCTAACCAAAGCCTTTTTATATGATCATTTATTAATTCAGGATTATTTCATATTTAATTTGAACTGTTTTTCTATTTTTTTGACCTCATATCCAACCCCAATATCCCCCAAATCGCAACATCCCAACCGATTGAGCTCCTTACCTACAAATTGTACTAACCAATAATATCTACCCACCAATATAAATACCAATTCAAATACCATTTAAAAAAAAAAAAAAAAACAATGTTACTGCACTTAAAAAAATTAAACAAAGTTAATGCCTTTTCAAAAAAAAAACAATGATAGATAGATAGAAGATAGAAAATACTTTATTGTACACCTTAATAGCTAAAAATACAAACAAAAAGAAACAAACTTAACTATATAAATAAACGTACAATGGGCGGTCTTATCGCTTAGCAGCGATTTCTTCCAGACAACCTTTGGATGGAGATAAATTTATAAGTTAGGAAGAATGGCCGGGGGTGTATGTATACTACCGTAATGTTGATGGGTGTAATGTTACCGTCCTTTTAAAAAAAAAAACAAGATAATGCCCATAAAAAAAAACTGTGAAACAAAAGACTTCTTAGCTGTGAGACCTGCAGGATCCTTACTTAAAAAATTGATATTTGCACTTGCAGTAGAAATTTGTTGCAGTATCCTTACTTAGAAATTTGAGAATGTATTTGCACTTGCAGTATCCTTACTTAGAAATTTGAGAATGTATATGCACGTGCAGTATCCTTACTTAGAAATTTAAGAATGTATTTGCACTGGCAGTATCCTTATTTAGAAATTTAAAAACGGTTAGAAAGTTATCCTTATACAAACAAACATTACATACATACAAATGCCGATTCGTCCATGTTGACGCTGTGAACTGGCTTCGCTCATTCATTAAATTACTAATAAGTGATTCCATTGGTTAATTATTAACCAGTATCTGGTTCATACGGGACCTTAGGTTCGTATTCACAGAAAAACGCAACAAACGCAATGTTGAAGAAGTTATTTTTTTTCCCCAAACACACCTTGACTCATGAAAAGAAAGACAAGTATATAAATGAAAAGAGACGATGTAAAAAAAAAACCATTGTTTATTAGATAGGCATCGGTGGTGTGGGGGGGGGTCAAATAGGTCCCTGTTTCAGCATAAGCTGCTATTTTGGAGTTATTCGCAACAGAACTCACATAAACTTACTGATGAATTTATTTGTTCCAGGAAAAACTCATGGGCCATCTCGGTGTAGTGCTTTACGAGTACTTGGGAGAAGAGTATCCCGAAGTACTGGGTTCGATTCTCGGCGCATTGAAAGCTATCGTCAACGTCATCGGAATGACGAAAATGACGCCGCCAATCAAGGACCTCCTCCCAAGATTGACGCCTATTTTGAAGAACAGGTAAGCCAAGCCAAACGTGTCATCTGTCTTCCTAGAGGTAATTGAAAACGCCGCGGTATGCACGCTTTTAGTGCTTAATAAACACTTTTAAAGTCATCGCGTTTCCCATGGCATTTTCGTTTTGTTTAGCGTTTTCGATGGCCCCATGTTTAGGACAACGGTCATTTTGATTGTTTTCTTGTTTTTTCCATGATATTAACTCTTTTTTGTTTTTAGGCACGAAAAAGTACAAGAAAACTGCATAGACCTGGTCGGTCGCATCGCCGACAGAGGCCCCGAATTCGTGTCTGCGAGGGAATGGATGAGAATTTGTTTCGAACTGTTGGAACTACTGAAAGCGCACAAAAAGGCCATTAGAAGAGCCACTGTCAACACGTTTGGTTACATCGCCAAAGCTATTGGTCCCCACGACGTGTTGGCGACGTTGCTAAACAATTTGAAAGTACAAGAGAGACAGAACAGGTAAAAATTATAAATCAATTTCTATGATGCTCTGTTTACAATAGCAGTATGTATCAAACTAGTTCAGTTTTATAAGGACGTAAAAAGTACGCCTATTAGTATTTCTGGAACAGAGCATAGGTACCTCCTACATATTTAAGGTCCTTGCACACAAACTCCCAATGCCAGTCTGGCAGTAAATGACCCAAGTTGACCCCATAAAGTAAACACTAACTTTATTGGTTTGTAATCATTTAATTTACTTTGAGAGTGGGCGCTGATGCCTATCATACAAGATATTATTATCTTAGTTTAGGCATCAGCAGCGACACTTAAACTGTATCTGTAGTTACCGTAAACCTGTGAAAATGTGTGCCAATAAATATATTTCATATTTCATAGTAGAACGAGACAGCTTTGTGTTCTCTTTGATATCCACTATCAGTTAGTGGTGGAAGGGGCTTGACGTTTGGGATCCAGACTCATGTCCTTCCCTCATTATCCAGGGCGCTTTCTCGGGACAGAACAAGAGGTACCCTCTGCCTATGAACAGTGCATTAAACCATAGGTCACGTCCACCTAACACGCGCTCTATGCCGCATTGCACTGCGCCCGCCACCCTGTGACATAAAGATGTAAAGACTCATGTGCCTGTAATTACACCGGCACCACCCTTCAAACTGGAACACAGCAATGTGAGACCTACCTACTGCTTTGCGGCAGAAATAGTGGTACTACTTCTCTTGATCTGTTTTATAATGGCTTAACATTTCAGTCAATTAATGAAGTAGTTAGGTAAGATTAAAATATATACAGCCGTTCACCGTAAGATGTCACTATTCTTGGTTGGCACTATTCCCAAGGCATGGGACCTCTTACGGTGAAAGGTCTGTACCTGTGTTTGTTAAAAATAATTGACGAGCCTTAGTAGTTTGTAGATGTGTATCATCTATGACAATAAATAAATTCAATTCATGCAATTATTTTTTAGATATTTTACTGGCCAACTGGCGTATGTGTCCGTCTTACATTATGCATAAACACGTAATTCAATAATAGTTTATTTTGTCCTCAGGGTGTGTACGACAGTCGCGATCGCTATCGTAGCAGAAACCTGTTCGCCGTTCACAGTATTACCAGCTCTCATGAACGAGTACCGAGTGCCCGAGCTCAATGTACAGAACGGAGTTCTCAAGTCACTGTCGTTCTTATTCGAATACATTGGAGAAATGGGAAAAGATTACATTTACGCCGTGTGTCCTTTACTTGAAGACGCTTTGATGGATAGGTGAGTATCAAATAAATTGGGTTTTGCTCGTCATGACGCCGGTTCATTCATAGTCATCCTGCGTTTGGTGATTGACCAGTTTGAGGCATGGTAAAAGTATGACAAGTATACAATTTGCGTGCTTAAAACGGTATTGACAAACATCAAGAAACTTTTAAATCATTCAAATAGTTATTGCTTTAATGTTGAAGGAGGTCGTATAAATCAAGATTGCTCGTGTTGCAAAAAATACCGTTGTTGTTGAAGATATTTTTGCTCTCGCCCGTACTATGTTGACGAAACATCAAATTCGTAAATTAGCGGAATGTAAATGCTAAATAACGTCATTTTATCTGTCTTTGTTAAGAATTAAACAAATAACGTGCACTTATTTGTGTCAGGGATCTCGTCCACCGGCAGACGGCGTGCGCGGCCATCAAGCACATGGCGCTCGGCGTGTACGGGTTCGGGTGCGAGGACGCGCTGGTGCATCTACTGAACCACGTGTGGCCGAATATATTCGAGACCTCGCCGCATTTGGTGCAAGCCTTCATGGACGCCGTGGAAGGCATGAGGGTTGCCCTTGGACCAGTCAAAATACTTCAGTACGCTTTACAGGTAATATTTACTTCCGGGTCTGGGTTTTATCTGTATATTTAAAAATGAATCCCTATTTCCCTTGGTCACGGCATCACGCGTGAACGGCTGGACCGATTTCGCTAATTCTTTTTTAACCCCCGCCCCGACGCTAAAACGATGGGTTGTTATAAGTTTGACGTGTCTCTGTGTGTGTGTGTCTGTCTGTCGCATCGTAGCTCCCGAACGGATGAACTGATTTAGATTTTTTTGTTTTGTTTGAAAGGTGAATTTATCGGGAGTTTTCTTAGCTATGTTTGATCAAAATCGGTTCAGCCGTTTTATTGCGTTGAGGGTTTTTTAATTTTTACAAAATTCATTACTTGTTGTGTTCTTTATTGTCAGGAGAAGGTTATTATACAATTTGTTTTTAAAAACCCGGTTGTTGGCGCTGCATTTAGGTCACCGGGACCACGCGAACGAAGTCGCGACCGGGCCTCTAGTATTTTATATAACTTGAAATGACTGAACAATCAGATGGCCCACCTGGGGCCTTATTCTCGAAATCGTGAGATCAATCAAAACGGCGTGATGACGTCATATCTCGCTTAAAAAACCTACTTTGCTATTCTTAGCATCTCGCAGACAAACGTGTGGTATTTACCATGTGGGATGGGTTTTATCATTCGAGATGCGTCGTGTCAAAATTGCTTCTTTCGATTTGGTGTATGTAACAAAACAAAATTAGCACTAAACCAATCAATTACAATTTATAACAATCTTATAATTTCAATCTCGCATGTTTCTTGCCCATCTCAAATGCAAAAATCTCGCTCATTTCGAAAAATCTCGTTACTTGTCGTGAAAGAATGTCAAGCGATTACATAATTTTTACATAAGTTCTAACACCACACAAAATCAAAACACAATATTGTCACAATGCTATGTACAAATCTGTCTATTTTTTTTGTGTTAAGTTTACGGCTCATATCACAAATCTGTGTTGTTGTCATTTCACTTCACACCAAACGTTAACTATATTTCGCACACAACACAACACACTAATTTCAGTTGATTGACTGACGGAGTAAGTACGGACTTTGAATGATAGACAGAACTCGCATGATTTTTAAATCTCACATCCTAAAGACCACACGTTGTATCTCGTACGAATTTCGTTCGAGATATAAAACTGTGTGATGCCGAGAATATATGTGACATCATCAAGTCGATTAGGTCGATCTCACGATTTCGAGAATGAGGTGATTAGTGGTTGGTTTAGTCTGGAAACTAGCACTTGATTAAAACTATGAATTTATTTATGCTGTTAAACCTTATTTTCAAAATAATTATGCCCTATTTTTTAAAAAACAAATTAATAATCGCGTATAGTCGAATAGTTTTCTCTCGATTAATCGATGATCGTAGCCATCTTGCTTGAAAAAACGCGTAAATGGAATGAGCGAGATTTTGCACTCGAGATTTCCAAGAATCAAGAGTGATGAAAACTGCGAGACGTTAAACATCTCGCTTGAAACGAGAATTAGGCCCCTGATGTTAAGCGGTACCCTCTATGAACAGTGCAGTAACTCGTAGGTCAGGTCCACCAAGGACGCGCCCTATGCGGCATTGTACTGCGCCCGCCAACCTAAGATGAAAAGCCTCACGTGCCTGTAATTTCACTGGCACTCATTGCCTTCATACTGGAACACAGCAAAAAAGCGTTAATTTTTAGCGTTCCGTACCCTAAGGGTAAAACGGGACCCTATTACTAAGACTCCGCTGTCCGTCCGTCTGTCACCAGGCTGGCTGTATCTCATGAACCGTGATAGTTAGACAGTTGAATTTTTCACAGATGATGTAATTCTGTTGCCGCTATAACAAAAAATACAAAAAAACGGAATAAAATAAATATTTAAGGGGGCTCCCATACAACAGTGTTTTTTTGCCGTTTTTATAGATAATGGTACGGAACCCTTCGTGCGCGAGTCCGACTCGCACTTGGCCTGTTTTTTATTATATTGGATTATCTGTACCATAGTACTCCTAGTTCCTGATACCCACGACACAGGGATCCTATTTTTTTATCAATGGTTTAATTTGAGTCTATTTCTGGAATATGTAACTAATTAACTTTCCAATTTGTTTCAGGGTCTATTCCACCCCGCGAGGAAGGTTCGCGATGTATACTGGAAGATCTACAACACCCTCTACATCGGTGGACAGGATGCCCTCGTCGCCGGCTACCCAAGAATACAAAACGAAACCAATAATCATTTTCTCAGATACGAATTAGATTATTTGCTGTAGATTATAACGTTATAATAAATGTCGTGATTTGGGATATCTTTCTTTGCTCTATAGCAGTTATTGTAATTTGTTTATTGGTCATTGTAAAGAGAGATACTTCGGCGCCATTTACAGGTCTAGCGCTTAACTGAGTCAGTCCCTGAGGTATGGGAGCGGTACGGGAGGGCTGTTTTCGTCTCTCAAATTATCAGATTATATGAAGCCACGCTTCATTTTGACGTAACGAAACCCCCCCCGTGCCGCTCCCATACCTCAGGGACTGACTCGGTTAAACGCTAGACCTGTAATACATTACGTGGGTACGGTCGGCCAAATAAATAGTTTACAAACTAGCGCTACATTCATTCAAAGATTGACAAAAAACATCATTTGCATATTAGTTTTTTACAATTTTATCGAATTTCAACAAGATATGAAAACAGATCATTTAAAGCCCACTTTTATTATTAAAATAAATGGGATTGGTTCAGTGTATTTCCTTAAAACCTATATAATTATTACGTAACTATATGGAAACATAATCGTCAAAAGGAGTTGTTAGGAAGAGGGTACCGGTGGTGCTTACGTCCTTTTGCACGCGAACACTTTTGGCTATTATCTCATCCAACTCCATGAAATGTTGTACACGTGATTAGTAACTAATATTTGGGCCCGCTGTGCGTCAGTTTTTTTTTTTTTTTTTATTATTATAATTTATTAACCATTGAATATTATAAGAAACTATTTAACTCGTCAGGGCTTCGCAAGGAAAGCGATGAAAAGCAGTCCCCCTAGCACTCAACCACAATGTAGATTTTTATTTGGTTAAGTAGTTTTTGATTTATCTATTACAAACAAACAATCAAAGTTTACCTCTTTATAATATTATGTAGACTATAACGCACCACGGGTCTAGATATTAGTTACCTACTGATCATGTGTATAAAAATTCTTAATAGCATTTAAATAATAGCCAGAATAAAATCAAACTAAGGTCGCGTGCAAAAGGGCGTAAGCCGGTACGTAAAGTTAGAAAGAGGTAAATAAATTTTTTGCCCGATCATACTTGCAAATAACTTGAGGTATTATTTGATGGCACAGTCACAATATATTTTGGCCCCATCTCTAAAGTAAGGTTTCCAAATATTTAGAGGTTCGAGTCTTGCTGGAACGGAATTTTCGGGTCACATTTCAATTTAATAAATATGTTTTTTTTTTATAAATATGTTCATAGTAATCCTTGATAACGATTTCTAGCAATAATATATTTAATGAAATTGATCCTGCAAATAACTGTTCAAAGAAATCAAATAAAGCACAGTTCATCAGTACAATATAGTTTTATTGAATATCTTTGAGTTAAGCCTAAGCAATTTTTATTTTATTTTAAGCTGCTTCTGCTTTTAGTACGATAGAAGAATTGGAATGTACACTGACACTGACTAGATGGACTTACCACTAAACGAATAAAATTACAAGTATTCAATAAGATAACATAAATATGAGCAAAATACTTAAAAATCACAGACTCTAATTAAAATTACAATTATTAAAGACTACATAAATCAATAAATAAGAGCAGAAACACTTATAAAAGTTTCAAAAAGTAAAAGCGAATCAAATTAGGATGATATTTCTTTGACCCTTCAGACAAAATAATACTTTAATAGCTTACAATTGGCTCAGGTTTTATTACAGAGATCATTATTTTGTCATGACAAGTCTTTTATTTCGTCTCCTATTCAGATATTAGAAAGTTTGTGCATGAGAGGAAGGGCACTGAATCCTTCCACCACGCTGGTTCTTTCACTACTGATCACAAGGCTCTACCTAAAACAGGGTGAAGAAGAAAGAACCCATAACACGATTAGGAAGATCTTTCCCTAGCGGAAACGTGAACCCATAACACGATTAGGAAGATCTTCCCCTAGCGGAAACGTGAACCCATAACACGATAAGGAAGATCTTCTCCTAGCGGAAACGTGAACCCATAAGACGATTAGGAAGATCTTCCACTAGCGGAAACGTGAACCCATAACGCGATTAGGAAGATCTTCCCCTAGCGGAAACGTGAACCCATAACGCGATTAGGAAGATCTTCCACTAGCGGAAACGTGAACCCATAACACGATAAGGAAGATCTTCCCTAGCGGAAACGTGAACCCATAACGCGATTAGGAAGATCTTCCCCTAGCGGAAACGTGAACCCATAACGCGATTAGAGATCTTCCCCTAGCGGAAACGTGAACCCATAACGCGATTAGGAAGATCTTCCCCTAGCGGAAACGTGAACCCATAACACGATAAGGAAGATCTTCCCCTAGCGGAAACGTGAACCCATAACGCGATTAGAGAGATCTTCCCCTAGCGGAAACTTGAACCCATAACGCGATTAGGAAGATCTTACCCTAGCGGAAACGTGAACCCATAACGCGATTAGAGTGATCTTCCCCTAGCGGAAACTTGAACCCATAACGCGATTAGGAAGATCTTCCCCTAGCGGAAACGTGAACCCATAACACGATTAGGAAGATCTTCCCCTAGCGGAAACGTGAACGAGCGCGCCGTTCACAATGCTCTGCCAGGTGGTACCAAGCACGTTGTCCGCGGTCACGCCCTGCCGTCGCAGCAGAGCGCCGTCTGCGCAGATAGCCCACACCTCCTGTCCCATGCTCGATACGTGCTTGAATGTTATTTCATCTGAAAAAGCAAAAACATGAATAGCCTGAAAATCCATAACCGTTGTGACATCATCATAAAGAGACTTTATTAAGGTGGTTGCTTTCGCTTGTGGCACGAAATTATTATTTTTTTTCGTTTTTTTTTGCTCATCGCAGCTCTACAACACTTCTTCAGATAGCGAAAACTATGTTGACGGAATAAGACCTAACACACAAGTTTTAATTTATAGTATCACATAGGTAAATATAATTAGTTGGCTATGAATGGGCTTGAAACAAAAAAACTTGTGTGATAGGTCATATAATTACCGTCAACATAGTTTTCGCTATCTGAAGAAGTGTTGACGAGCTGTGTTGAGCAAAAAACCCGAAAAAAATGAACTCCCCCCACAAGCGAAAGCAACCACCTCAAAGGAACTTTCACTATGAAAATCATCATAGCAACTGCCATGTTGAATAGAATGCAGGACCTAACGTACAGTTCGCGTCACGTAAAAATAAAGCTTCGCAGTATGGGTCTATTTGGTGGTATGAGGTGACGCGCGACGGAAAGATGTCTCGCCACATCTATGGGTTCGTTACATTTCCATGCCGCGCGCTACTGGTTCTTCAGTCGTGTCCGTGTGCCACTGTACCGATGTGCAGACTCATCCCCTCCAGTTCTTTTTACGTGACGCGAGGTGGGCCGAGGCGCAATCACGGCCGACCACCATAAAAAAAAACATCGTCTGACCGCGGTCGCGGCAGTAATGAACATTGTAGTTTGATAATACTAACCTGTTAAATATTTCCATTCTTTTCCGTCCTGTTGGCTTTTAGAAACGCAAGTTCTGACAGCAATAGAACCATTCGACAGTATCACCCAGGCTGCATTCTCAGTCAGCGACACCATCTTTATGTGCACCGATTTATGACTGTAGGGGTATCCCAGTTTGGGTTGTTCAATCATGTTCCAATTGAAGCCCCCAGGATTTTCTTTGGTAACGTCTCCCCTGTAGTAAAGCTCCCCTCTGCGCCCTACTGCCCAAACTGCGTTATTGCAAGTGCTTATAGCGATCAGCGACTGATGACTGTTTACGTGTTCCCAATGTAATCCCTGAAATCAAAATTGTAGAGAATCAATTTACGCTTCCAAGGTATCTCTAGCCTGCTCCATACAAAGTGAAGATTGAGCCTCATTTGGATATTAATTAATTATCGTCAATGGAACTTCGTAGACACAATTATTTCATAGTTTTTAGTAATTTACTATGAATTTAATTTGTAATGCATTGATGTTTTTATACGATAAGTATTAAACCAATTATTTGCACTTATGTTGTCATTTTACAGCCGCAAATTCCGGTTTAAGATACGTTTGTTTCCCATAAGAATTACATTCACTTATATATGAGAAAAAAACACAAAAATTGTTAAACATTTTACAGCCGCAAATTGTATAGTCTGACACACCTTTGATTCAAGTTGATTGCTTGCTTGATTAGTTAAGTATTAATTTTGTTTTTGTGTTTAACAATTTGATTCTATGTTATTAATTATGAATATGTACTTGTACTTGACGTAACAAGTGCTCCTTGTGTGATCGTAAGGTGGAAATAAATTAAATGAAATCGTAGTTCCTTGATACCCCACGACACAGGGGATGTGTGGTCACAGTGTGGTATCAGGCCTATGTATGTGACTGTTGGGTGTTATGTTATATGTAACTAAAGTACCCTTAAACCAAATTTCATGCACTTTGGTTCATAACTATGAAAGATAGACACTGGCGGACGGACTGACGGACGGACAGACCGTACGATCTAATAATGGTTGGTTCGTTTTAGGACTCAAACCCTAAAAATGGCGTCCAGCGCCATGCCATTTCCATACATTAGCGATATCGTGTCGTTAGATTGCCACTTGTCTAAGAAAGAATACTGAGGTAAAATGATTACCGCAGGTGTATTAGCTGTTACTCCGGTTCGATAGATGGCGTCGCCGCCGACTGTGATAGCCCAAACGGATACTTCGTCTCCGCGATCCTGAAAATAATAATAAAGTAAAGTAAAGTAAAGTAAAGTAATGTTTATTTTCTCTTATAGTTGGCGGTACATAAGGTTTACATAAACACAAAAATACAAATAGCTTAATTAAGTAGCTTTACATTAATTCATACAGCGTTACTAACAAAAATTAAGTTTGTACCAATTTAAGCTCTATTCCCCACACTAGGTCTCCACTGAGCCTGTAATTGTAAGGTCATAGTGACTCGCTTCGGACTCTCTATAATTTTTATAAATTTTAAAGATGATATCGCTACGAGGTTTACTTGTATTAGTTGTAGTTATTTTCTTTCCGTAAATAAAGACATTCAACTTATTAATAATTATTAACTATTTACCACTATACAATTCCCTGAAATATGTGCGTGTTTACGTGAGTGTGTTTGTGTGTGTGCGTGTATGTGTATATTTGTGTGTGTGTGTGCGTGTGTGTGTTCGTCTGTGTGGGTGTGTATTTTATATTGGGGCGTGCAAGTGCAGTGCGTGAAAAAACTTCTTACAGCTCTCGTGTGACAGAATACATACCCTTTCGCTTGATAGTATTATGTTCCTTGTGTATATTCATTAATTATTGCTCATCAACAAATTTTCTGTTTCTTTATAGTCTAATGTCAACAGAAACGCGTCCATTGATCTTTTTAACTGATTATAATTTTGTTTAATGATGGAGATTTTTGCGCTACACTTATTGTAAAGTCGCGGTCCTAAATTAGTCAGAGAACTTCTACCGAATGAAGTTCGTACTTTAATTACTTTAAATACATTATCCTGCCTCCGTTTAGTCAACATCGAGGCTATTACACTTTCATTCACTAAAGAGTGTTGTTTTAAAATTAGCCTTTTTATGAAAAGCTGCCTAACATTTAATACTTTATTTTTTTTTGTATAGTATATCTGTAGGGTACCGTCTCGGCTTACAGATCATCACTTTTAAAAGTGCTCGTTGTGATCTTTCCAAGGTCATAAGATGAGTACGAGCAGCCGACCCCCACGCTGCGATACAGTAGGATAGAATGGATTGAGCCAGGCAGAAATATACCTTTACCAGAGACTCAAAGTCAAGTACATGACGCAATTGTTTGAAGGTATATATCAGCTTTGTGGTTCGTCCTGATAGTTTCTTTATATGTCCTGTCCATGTCAAATGTTTATCTAGAATAACACCGAGGTATCTAATTTCTGCGACAGACTTAAGCTTAGAGCAATCACAGTCATGCGCCCGTAAACACGTGCCAGAGTGCATTTTCAGTTCAATTTCTTGTTTTGGTTGTGTGCTATTATTTATGGTAAAGCTTATAAAGTTGGTTTTAGTTGCGTTAAGACTGAGAACGTTATTATTAAGCCAATTTGTGATATTACTAAGTCCTTGGTTAGCTATTTCTTGCACCTCTGTCCAAGATTTACCATGAAATAACAGCACTGTGACGTCGGCGTAAGTAACTACTTTGCTGTTATGCATTTTTATGTCACAGAGATCATTTATATATACTAAAAATAGTGTGGGCCCCAGAATACTACCCTGGGGAACGCCAAACTCTATAACCGTTTCATCACTGATATGTTCACCTATGCGGGTATATTGAGTTCTATTCGTTAAATAGCTTTTAAACCAATTTAGGGTTGAGCCTCTTATGCCAAATGCTTCAAGTTTTGATAGAAGTATGGGGACAGAAACGGTGTCAAAAGCTTTCGCTAAGTCTAAAAATACCCCAACTGTTTTTAAACCTGAATCAAGATTACTTCTTATGTACTCTGTAACGTCCAGTACTGCATCTTCAGTACTACGTCCGAGTCTAAAACCGTATTGATTATCAGACAGCAGATTTTTGTTTCCTAGATATTGTTTTAGTCGATTGTTCATCAGTTTTTCTAAAACTTTTGATACCACTGGCAAAAGAGCTATCGGTCTGTAGTTATTCACCTCATCTGCATTCCCTCCTTTGTGAATAGGGCAGATTACCGATTTTTTGAGTACTTTCGGAAAAACACCAAGGTCAAAACTAGTTTGGCAGATTTTTGTGATTGGATCTAAGAGATAAGGTATGGCTAATTTAATTAGTCTTGTTGTGATTTTGTCCCAACCAGGAGCGCTATCAATTTTCATCGAATTTATGATTGTGTGAACTTCTTGATGATCTGTTGCTAATAAGCCGAATGATGACATTGGTCTATTCCTAAGGTTACATTTGATTGCTAGGGTCTGTTCAGTTTCATTTTGAGAGAGTAGAATATCTCTAGAAAGATTAAAGCCAACACTTTTAAAATATGTATTAACTTTGTTAAGAGATTCTTTTGGTCTAGATTGTTCTGTAAGTAGTTGCTGAACTGGATTGGGTTTAATAGGATAGTTACATATAGTCTTTATCGTTTTCCAGGTGTCCTTACTATTTTTGACATGTTTTTCTAGCTCTAGTCGCTCATACGTTCTCTTTAGTTTTTTCGATATTTTATTGCAAACATTTCTATAGTTTATATACGTCTGTCTAATCTTTTCATTGTCTAGGTTTCTTTTATATTTCATATGTAGTTTGTCTCTTCTTCTCATGCAATTAATTAGTCCTTGAGTTATCCACGGCTTTATGATCGCTTTCTTGTTAGATATGGTTATGAGATAAGTGAATTTCTGAAATATAGTTGATATAATATTCAAGAAGGTTTCTGTAGCTTTTTCTAGGTCTGAGTAGTCCAATTCCTTCTCCCAAACTATTTTTGCTAGTTCTTTACCAACAGCATTAAAATCAATTCGACTTTGTATTCTGTTTACTACTTTATTCCTAAATTGACGTTTTATTACTAGCTGTACTAAGACTGGGGAATGGTCAGTGATAGATGATGGGAGCACTAATGTTGTAGCCATGTTTTTTGTCTTGATCATGCAGTGATCTAAACAGGCCAATTCTCTAGTAGCCAGAGTATGACCAGGTAAGATACCATGACTGGCTAAAATAGACAAATACTCATCAGAACGCATATCAGTACTGAAATCAGATATATCAATGTTTATATCTCCAATGAGTAAGATGTTAGGATATGACTTCAAGCTCACCAGTAAATTATCCAAGAAGTTAGAGAAATTTGCAATATTGTGGAACGAGGGTGATCGGTAGATAGCTATTACACATAACTCATTACCAAGTTGGACAACAAGACAGTTAGCGTCCGAAAATTGGGGTTCGTAATTAGAAAACTACACGAAAGCGCTAAGCAAATTTATAAGAATGGTATGTTGAGCTCTTGTCATTTCCATTTACTTGGCTCTAAGGTGTCGCCTAGGTGCGAACTAAACTTAAATGATAGAAGAATCAATTTGAATGTGTGGTTTGTCCAGCCTAGAATAGACACCACCGTCCACTGTGTATGTCGTGAAGCTGACTGAAAAAATAAAGAGATTTACAAACACAGAGACTGAGGGGACCATGGGTGGGATAGGCATCAGATACATTCTATTGGAGAGGCCTCATCTAGCAGTAGACATCTATGGCTGATGATGATGCATATGAAGGAAAAACCAACCTACTAATATTCTAGTTCATCCCAACAACCACCACTGTCCACAAGTGGTCATTGCAACATAGTTTGTAAGCAGTCATAATGACTGCCAGGGTGGTAGTTGCAACTGATGAATGATTGCGATTCTCCGTTCCCAACCACCACCACCAAGAATTACTGGTATATTTAAGTAGGTGGGACAGTTTGGATATTCAATCAAGCTGTAACGGTTAAACCGATTTTAATGAAATTTGGTAGAGACAGATGACTTACACAACTACCTTTAAAAACCGGTCGGTACCACCCGCACGAAGTCGCCTGCCGATGCTAGTTACCCATATAGAGATGTCCATCAGTGCAGTGCTCCCGACACGAACCCACGGCCCTGCCGTATTAATCTGCGCCTTCCGATACCACCTTCGTCGCCGCACGCAGTCTGTAAATATTTTCTTTCCGTGGTAAGGTGCGGGGAAGTCCGTGGCGTACTGCCATCCGTCGCTGTCGACGCCTCCAGGCGTATTGTAGTCGATCATCCATTCTGATATCTGAAAATAAATGTACAAGGAAATTAAGTACGATATTGGATCGGACCTTTGAGCATGCTGATGAAAAGTATTGTATACAAAGACAGACTCGTACTCAATTGGTAGGTAGAAACTTCAGGTCATTCAGATTGTATGTCTTAGCAATTGGCCCTGTTGGGTTAAAATAGCGCTTCGTTGCGTCGTGCAGGTTTGGTTGCCGTTGAGCATTCAAGATGTTTCATAAACTCACCCAGTGCCAATGGCGACCGAGTAACTTCGTGTGTTCTCGAGTCCTTTTATGTTTGCCGGTAACATCGCTCCACATGTATCGGTCAGTGGGAAGACCAGTTGAAGTGTACCCAGAAAGAGGATTCCATCGTTGATTTTCGTATACGCAATATGTTTGAGTGTCTGTCATAGAATGAATACCATCCTTGCTACCTACGCCTGCAAACAATAAGAAGTTGTTGGGTACTGATGTTCAAAATATAAAAAATAAAAAATAATTTAGTCTCTAACTCTTTACCTTTCAGAACTCCACCACCCCATCCCCCGGAATAAAGCCAAACGCGATGATCATGTGTTATGCCCCAAACAATCCCATTTTGAGAACACTCAACTCGACGCAAATAGCCCCCAATCGTTCGCCAAAACATTTCTTCAGCGCCTATGATCAAGCTTGTACTAGAATATTCCATAGTATAAAGTTTCAAGGGCCCTTTGACTGATACTGATGTTATACTTTCTGGACTTAACCTGTGTTCGTAGAGGCAGTAATGTTTCTCATTAACCCTTATTTTAAAAACTTGTACATCACATATTATTTCAATGGAAAATTCTTGACCTCGAGCAACAGGCAAGTCATGACGTTCCTCTACTCCCCAGCTCCCAAGAGTTTTAGTATTGCACACAACAGCATTCTCTTCGAATCTCACATTGAAATGTAAAGGTATATCAGTCACTTCTGTTTCAACCCTGTTTCTCTGCTTCACTTGAGGACCTTCTAAATTGATATGAAATCTTGTTATTTCATCAAATAAACTACCTGTTACTTTTATCCTACTTCCAGGAGGAAAATTATTATTGAGATTTGTTGTAAAACCTTGTATAATGTCTTTGCCAAACACTTGAAATTCTTTGGTAAATATGCCATTTTGACATGTATTCAAACTTGCAGGCATCGGATCCCAATTCAACACATCTCCAGAGTTTGTGACTGCCCAGATGGAATTCGCAGATGGTCTACCAGAAAGTACATTGATTTGAGATGTGATGTCTACCAAAACACTAAACCATTCCTCTTGTTCCATCTCAGAAATAAACTGAACTCGAATGGTACTCTTCTTCTGACGCGGTACATTTATACATATTCTAGGACTCCCAGGTTCTGATATGGAAAACACATTTGTAACTTCAGGCAAATTCAGTATGAATTGAATTGTACCATCTGGTTGGAAAACAGACAATGTTCCTGTATTTTCTATGTCATTCCAATAGAGGGATAATATACAATCTTCCATAGAGCTGTTTGAATTAACTAGTCTAGCTTCACAGCTACGGGTCCAACCTTTCTCTTCAACAGCCACTCCATAATTGGTCAGATCGATTGTCTGATTATTATTTCTATTTTTAAGATTATCTAATATTTCAAGTCTCCACTTAGCTGATAAATCTGTATTGTGCACATTATGAGAGTCTGAGAACCAATGCGGCACTTGTAGAGTGTCAACGCAGCAAGCGCCAGCTTGGACAAAGGCCCAAGTGGTTTCACAAGTTCCCCAAGCTGTTTGACTAACTTCATCATCAAAAAACATTCCAGAGTCCACATCAAAGACACTGCTGTCACTGTCAGGCTGTGCTTCCATTCCTACAACAGAGCCAACACTCCTCACTGGACTCCAAGCTCGAGGGTTCTTCAATGTAGTTTCATAACTTTTCCCTGTAAGGTCTATGTCTTCGATGTTCACATTTCCCTTCGGTCTTGCTTCTCTAGGATGTTTTACAGGCATAGTGTGTTCAATTGGAGCAGAGTGTGATTCCTCCCATGAATTGTGTAAATTGATATTTGTTTTACGTTCCGGGGTAGTTTCATTGAGTGTGGTCAAGCTGTGATGTTTTGCATTTGAGACAGACGAGACAACACTTGTTGAACTGGATGTTCGACTCAGTTGCATGTTAGCTTGAACCATCCTCCATCGTTTCCCTGTCAATTCTGCTGGTGTGATTCCACTTCGCCAATAAACACATTTGTCAGTTTCTCCAATTGCAAAAACTTGGTCATTTATTCCAACAGATATTTGAATCATGTTTCCTGTGATTTCCAGCCATCCACTTCCAGTAGCAGATGATTCCGAAGTGCCTGCACTATTCCCATCGATTCCTTTCCTAAACCATACTCTGGTGTCCGAGCTCACAGCCCAAGCCACATTGAAGCCAACAGATACAGACAATATTTTGGTTTCATTCGGTGATTTCACTTCCAGCCAGGACTCCCCGGTGGGGCAGTCTTTAGTGATACCTTTCCTTATAATAACTCTTCCAGTCCAGAGTAAGCCCCAGACCAACCCTGTAGGTCCCACTGAGATCTGCTTGATATCACAGCCGGGTGGAATACTGATATTGATCCATTTCAAGCCTTCAGGAGAGGTTGTGCTTACTCCAGCTCTGTACATTACTCTGCCATGAGCTGTGATGGCCCAGACTGAAAGAGTGCCGGGAGCCGCATATGGCATTTGATTACCACCAATACTTACATCAATAAATGGTTCTTGTGTGGGATCTTTGTGCAAGGGAGCTATGGCGCACCATGAGTTCATGGCACTAAATTTTCTATAGCGGATCCATTTTTTTCTTCTCACACAAGATTTCCACTGTTTGGAAGGGCCAAATTGGGCAGGGAAATCTACTGCATAACTCCAACCATCGTGATCTAGAGGCTGTCCGTCGAGGGTGAGCTCCAACTGCCAATCACCTTCCCACTGCCATGCCATTGATGGCAGCCGAATACTATCTATTGACCTGTCCTTAGTGCCATCTTGGGATGAAAAGTGATACCTGTCAGTAGGCAGGAGTCTGCTGCTAAACCCATCAAGAGGCAACCACCTCTCATTTTCGAAGGATTCTTCTTTGACCCGTATGGGGATTTCTAGACCGTGTACATGAAGATATATTTGTCGGTCACCTCCAACGGCCCATAGGAAATGTGGTACTGCAGAAAGGGTCTTGAACTCCAATCCTAGATACATGAATTCTCGCCAGCACGAGCTGCTGGTTGATAAGGCGTAAACTTTACCTTCATTGTTGATGGAAAATAGTAACGAGTTACTAGACATAGCAGCGTCTTACTAAGAGATATACGCACTGTGTAACTGGTTTAAAATAATTTATATTTATCAGCTAACATTTTCACGATTTCCACTATTTGTTGGTTGTACATCGATCTAAATAAATAAAATAACAAATGTGTAAATTATTTGTATTCGCTTAACCCGCAAACCGCAAAATCGTAGTGTAGTAGCGTAGCGATGAGCGAGTCGAGTTATTTAACTCGAATTACTCGAGTCAGATCGGCGAGTTAACTCGAGTCAAGATTATTGCAAACCGAGTTGACTCGGTGACTCGCACGCACTCGCTCGCTCGGTGCATGCGGCGAGCGAAACAGCTTTCGGTCGGCAACGGCGTCGCCGACTCGGTCGTGGGAAAAAGATGACTGAGGGGTTAGTCTGAGTTTTGCAAACACCATCGTAACGGTGAACGTAACACGATCGTACATGTATAACATAATAACTAGCTATTAATCTGTGCCAAAAACGTCACAGATTAATGGCTAGTTACTACGCAATACACGTACGCTCGTCGTTACGATCATCGATACTATAGAATAGAATAGAATAGAATAGTTTTTATTTCATAACTTAAGGATACATTACATAGTGCTTATATAGGTACTTAAGGTTAAAACAACGTTTGAGAATTAGGGTAGGCACTATGAGGTTTAGGAACCTACCTCCCGTGCTAGTTTAAAACTACTACTATGGTGTGTGTAAACTCGGACTTGCTCCTCTGGTGCTATATTGTAGCAATACCATACTGCCGCAAAACATTAAATAATTGTCATAAGTACTATACTCTGTCTACGCCATAAGTGCAGTCCGACTGACGTGCAACTCTATGGCTGTTGCCATGGTTTGTTATTAGGTACGTTATGTCACTAGAATTTTATAGCTGAATAAAGCCATGTTTCTGTTGGTTTGTCTTTAATTATGTATCAATTTATTCAGCTATAATAATTAACAAGATTACTAAAATGCTGACGGGAAGTAAAACTGAAAAAGTAAATACTATGGCACGTTACCTTCGCCCCGAGCGATTCGAGGAAGAACCGAATACTTCAGCATCGGATTTGAAATGGGCACATTGGCGCATTACATTTGAAAATTTCTTAGCCGAAGAATATGCCGCGGATACGACAGACTCAATGAAACTTAAACTGTTAGTAAATCATCTATCTCCAACTGTATTTTCTTATATACGAGCAAGCGGAACATACGAAGATGCGATGAAGGTATTGGAAAATATTTTTATAAAACCCAGGCCCAGGAACGAAATTCTCGCAAGACATTTGCTGGCCACACGCAAACAGACATCGGGTGAAACTGTTAAGGAATATATACAGGTTTTAAAACTTCTCACACGTGAATGTCACTTTAAGAAAGTAACGGCAGAAGAGCATCAGAATGAGTCAGTGCGTGGTGCGTTCATCGCTGGTATAAATTCACAGAAAATACGAGAAAGATTACTGGAAAAATTAAACTTAAGTATGGATGAAGCTGTCAACCTAGCAATTTCACTTGAAGATGCTGAGAAAAATACGCAAGCTTTCAGTACCACTAGCACTTCCTTAAATCTCAACGCTTTACCTGTATCCGAAAACAACGTAGCTGCTGTTATAAGATTTGTGTCTTGCTCCGATGAAATAATGTGCACAGGTCTATTTGAATGAATATTTATTAAAATATTACTCTCCAAATAATACGTCAAAATATTAGATTATATGAATTAAATTAGATTAGATTATTTACAACGATGCTATTCGATCAAGCGGACACGGAAGAAGAGAGAGAGTATATCTACACACAGAGCATTCAAAACATGCACAATTGACTTTTGACATTGACAGTAGTATAAAGATCAAAGAGCCTATATTTCTAACACTTCCCCTTAGGGTTTTTGATACGACTCTACCAACAAAAAAAACTTTAGACTCTATCATGTCAATACTAACTCTACGTTAAGAGAATGTAGAGTATCACAAAGACTCTATATAAATTTAAACAAGACTCTGTCTGTCTAACACAGTATATAAGTAAGTCTACATACATGAATACAAGCAATTAAATAATGATATAATGCCTACGTCTACTTAGGTATTACATTCATTTCATGTGTAAATAATTTATGTTTACATCCACTCAAAGCTTTAGTTAGTACATCAGCTGTCATTTGTTCAGTTGACAAATACTTTACTGTTAAGAAATTTTTCTTAACTAAATCTTTAACATAGTGATAACGAAGATCAATGTGTTTTGTTCTTTTATGACAATACTCTTTGCATTCCAGTAGCTTGTGTGCACTTTGATTGTCATTGTACAATGTTATTTGAACATCAATGTTTACAATTTCTGACAGAAAGTTCTTAAAAAAACAGAGATCTTTACAAGCATCAGAAATAGAAATATACTCAGCCTCTGTACTTGATAATGCAACGCAACGCTGCTTGCGTGATTCCCAGCTGATAATATTGCTACCCAGCTTAACTACAAAACCAGTATAAGACTTACGATCTACAATGTCGTTAGCCCAATCAGCATCAGAGAAGGCAGTTATATCTAAATTATTAGATCTATAGAAACATAGACAATAATTTATAGTACCTCCTAAATATCTCAGGATGCGTTTCAAAGCTAGCCAATGAGTCTTATTAAAATTGTTGCTAAACTGGCTTAGTTGACTACATGCAAAAGCAATATCGGGCCTAGTGCACACAGATAGATACATTAGACTACCTAACAGTTCTCTGTAGCTATACACATAGTTATCAGGGTGTTCACTCTCATCCATTTCAAGTTTACAATTGAGTACCATAGGAGTGGACACTGGTTTGCAATTTTGCATGCCAAATTTAACTAACAATTTATTTATATATTCTGACTGGTCAAGTTTTATTATATGTTTAACTTTGTCTCTGAATACATTCATACCTAAACAGTTAGTAACAGAACCTAAGTTCTTAACATTAAAATTATCTTCTAGAAGAGGCAATAGTTCATTTTTGTCACAGCTATAAAATATGTAGAAATCGTCGACATATAATGCTACAATAATGATTTGTTTATCTATTGTCTTACTATAAACACAAGGCTCACATTTACTCTGTTTATAATCATTTTCAGATAATAATGTATGAACTTTTGCATTCCATATTTTACTTGCCTGTTTTAGGCCATAAATTCCTTTTAATAGAAGACAAACTTTACTATTTTCACTATTTGAAAAACCCGGAGGCTGTTCCATATAAATGGTTTCTTTCAGTTCTCCATTTAGAAATGCAGTAGTTACATCCACATGATCAATATTTAAATTTAGCTCATTAGCCAAACTAAACAAAATTCTCATAGTGCTATGTCTAACTACGGGTGAAAAAGTTTCATTGTAATCAATGCCTCTAACTTGTGTGAAACCTCTGGCGACCAGACGAGCTTTGAACCTGTCGAACTTACCAGAGGCGTCGTGTTTACGTTTATAGATCCACTTACATTTAACAATGTTTGTATTTGGTGGTCTGTCGACTATTTCCCACACGTTATTTGCAATGAGCGAATCATATTCGCATTGCATGGCAGATTGCCAATCTTGACTGTCAGCACAAGACATGGCTTCCTCATACGTGAGAGGATCGCCTGGAAGTGCATGTTGCGCCACGAGAGAGAAGTCCGTTATATAATCCTCATACCTCAAAGGCGGCTTGGAACGAGTAGTACGCACAGGACGGTCAGTAGAGCATGATGGCAATGGCTCGGGGGTACTATCAGCTTCCCCTTGAGGTGCCGCAAGATGCGATGACGTTAGACGCTCAGAGAGCGCGTCACTGATCGGCGAACACTGTGAGCCGGCCTCATTCTCGCTGCCTGTGACGTAATGCTCGTCATCAGCATCTGAAATCATTGTATTATCTATTTCAGAATCAGCTGACACAACATTTGGATTCAGTTCAACAGTATGACTAGAATTCGCATTACTATTAATGCTAGAATTCAGCTCAATATTGTCACCAAAATCAAAATTGTTTAAAGTAGAACTTGGTTCTTTTTCTTGACTAGATTTAATATTACAATTTAATTCATTATCATTCAGTTCATAAAATATAAAATGATTACTAGAATCTTTAGAATTATTATTAATATTATTGTCAGTCTCATAAAATTTATTTTCTATAAATGCTACGTTCCTAGATATGATAACCTTTTTAGGGTTCATGGGGTCAGCAAGTCTATAGCCCTTAGAGGTCTCACTATAGCCTACAAATAAAAACTTCTTGCTTTTAGCACCTAACTTATTCCTTCTTTGCTCAGGTATAAGTGAATAAGCAATGCAGCCAAATACATGGAGATGACTAAGATTAGGCCTCAATCCAGTCCATTTCTCCTGTGGAGTAAGGCCGGACAAAGCAGTTGTTGGGGACCTATTTTTCAAATAAATGGCAGTCATTACTGCTTCACCCCAAAAACGCTTCCCTAGACCTGCCCCTTGCAGCATGCATCTTGCTTTTTCTAAGAGTGTCCTATTTAGGCGCTCAGAAACACCATTTCCTTGAGGACAGTATGGAATACTTGTCTGATGGATAATTCCTTCCTTTTTAAGGTAATCAGAAAACATGGTGTTGCAATATTCTCCCCCATTATCGGAACGCAGTATTTTAACTGGCAAACCCAATTGTTTTTCAATTTGAGTTTTTAAATTAATGAAAGTAGAAAATACCTCATTTTTCCTCTGTAGCAGAAAGCCAAAACTTTTCCTGGTGAAGTCGTCCGTGTAAGTCACTAGATACTTAGCGCCACCCCAGCTAGTGGCAGGCATGGGGCCGCAAACATCAGTGTGAATGAGTTCCAAAGGCTGGCTTGCCCGGTGGGCATCTTTGGTTGGAAATGGCTGTGCTGCCATCTTTCCTTCCATGCATGGTATGCAGTTCTTCAGTTCTTGCTTGTCATTGTCCTGGAACAACACACCATTAGCCTTACCATCCCTTAAAGCTAGCATACCTTGAACTCCTAGGTGGCCTAGCCTCCTGTGCCAGATATCAATCGGCACCTCGGCTACGTTGGCACTCTGTACCTCCTGCTCAGGCAGGAGCGTTGAAGAATGCACCACTTCACCACACGTAGACAACCAACTTGGATTATGGGCCTTACCAAATAATTTGTAGATCCCATTTTTATTAACGGCCTTACAAATTGGACTGCCAGAGATAACACACTTTTGAAAGATATGGCAACCCTTATTATTAAAAATTACTGTGAAGCCTTTATCACATAATCTACTAACACTCAGTAAATTTACAGACAGTTGAGGGACATAGGATACATCTTGAATACATCTTACCAAATCATTTGCCTCCAGTAGCACATCACCAGATCCTAAACAATGTATTTGTTCATTGTTGGCTATTTTAATTACACTTCTACAGTCTTTAAAATCTGTTAGCCAATGTTTGTTGTTACACATGTGCGTCGAACAGCCTGAATCAATCACCCATTCCTCTTTGTTGACGAAGAAAGCTGTAGCGACAAAGGTCTTATCACCATCCTCTTTGCTCTTCTTATCACGCCGAAGCTTGAAGCACTTGTTTTTCAGGTGACCTTTCTTCTTACAGTATGTGCAGGTTTTTGATTCTTTAGTTTGTCTTGAAACAAACGCTGTTGATGTAGCACCTGGCTCAGACTTACGAAATTCTTCCTGCAATAGTCTGGTACGTACTAGTTCACTCGATAGACTTCCTGTCAAACAGATGGTCTCAAGGCTGGAGACAAGATGATCATAATCTGTAGGTAACCCGCTGAGTAGCAGCTCCGCGATTTCTCCATCTTCAATGTGTTTTCCAATATCAGCCAGTTGTTGTACAAGCGTCATCACAGATTCTACATATTGAGTGACCGATGAGTATGTAGTCAGCTCAATCCTGTGTAATTGACGTAACAGCAGAACTCTGCGATACAGTCCTGTGTCTTCAAACACTTTAGCCAAGTTCGACCAAGCTTCTTTACTTGTTTTGGCATTCTGTACATATTGGTAGCAGTGAGGTTTCACTGCCAAGCAGATTCTAGCCAGAGCCCTCTGGTCTTGATAATCAACTACCTCATTACCTTGAATGCAATGCCACAGATTTTCTAAGGTTAATGCCATTTTCATACAAAATTTCCATGTGTTGTAGTTGCTCATTCCATCCAGCTTATCGATGTTGTAGTTTCCCATCGTTGTATTGACATGAGAGCCGCAAGTGGACACGGTGGCAGCTGCGATATTTTCGCCTGGGATCAGCGGTGCAGGCGTCGACGCCATCACGAGCAGAACAGAGCAGAATGTCACGCACGCGCACACCAAAAATGCACGCGGTCTTCAGACCCGCGCTTTTCTCGGAACAAGATTTCGAGTTGCAGTTTCCTTATATGCCTGACTGGGCCTTATAACCTGTTATAAGATTTGTGTCTTGCTCCGATGAAATAATGTGCACAGGTCTATTTGAATGAATATTTATTAAAATATTACTCTCCAAATAATACGTCAAAATATTAGATTATATGAATTGAATTAGATTAGATTATTTACAACGATGCTATTCGATCAAGCGGACACGGAAGAAGAGAGAGAGTATATCTACACACAGAGCATTCAAAACATGCACAATTGACTTTTGACATTGACAGTAGTATAAAGATCAAAGAGCCTATATTTCTAACAGCTGCTACTAAGCCAACTTTTCGCCCGAATCAGAGACGACGATGTTTTTTTTGTGGGGTAAATGTGCATCAGCGAATTAAATGTCCAGCTGTTAATGAAAACTGCCAAATCTGTTCAAGAAAGGGGCACTTTGCTAATGTATGCAAATCGGGACAGCCACAAAGAGCTAACGCTGTAACAGAACTTGATGTTCAGCGTGATGACGTACTATCTGCTATTTCTGCTGCCTCTCCTAACAGTCTAAGGAAGGCCACCATACCTATAACACTCAACGGATATAAAGCAGATGCTTTGATAGATACGGGAAGCTCTGTCAGTTTTATAGACAGAAGTTTGGCAGAAATATTAAAATTAAAAATAAAAGCTTGTCGTCAAACTATTACGTTGGCTTCACTAAGTCACATATCTTTCGTCCAAGGCGTTTGTCATGCAAATCTTCAACTTGAAAAATATCAATACAAGCTGCAACCTCTACTGATTGTCAACAATCTCTGTGCTGACGTAATTGTCGGTCACGACATTCTTAAAAATCATTCTTCGTTGGAGCTTCAATTCGGTGGTAATCAGGAACCATTACGCATTTGTAATGTTATGGAAGCGTCAGTACCGCCAGCATCCCTGTTTACGAATCTATCACCCCATATAAGACCAATAGCGATTCGATCGAGACACCATAGCAGAGAGGATGAAATTTTTATTAACACAGAAATTTCAAAACTACTTGAAGATGGAATCATTGAACCCAGTGTCTCACCTTGGAGAGCACAAGTCTTAATCGCAGGTGGAGGTCTTCACAAGAAGAGAATGGTAATAGATTACTCTCAAACTATTAACAAATATACCGAGCTTGACGCCTTTCCTCTACCAAGAATAGAAACAATTGTTACAAAAGCAGCCAAATATAATTACTTCAGTCAAATTGACTTAAAAAGCGCATATCACCAGGTACCTATTCTTCAGAAAGAACGTATTTTCACTGCATTTGAGGCAAACGGAAAACTCTACCAATGCAAAAGGATTCCATTCGGTGTTACGAACGGTGTCGCGGCTTTCCAGCGTGCCTTGAACCATATTATTGAAAAGGAATCTTTGAAGGGTATTTTTGCCTATTTGGACGATGTAACGGTTTGTGGGAAGACAAAAGAAGAACATGATATCAATTTGGCTAAATTTCGAGAAGCTTCTGCTAAATACAATCTCACGTTAAATGAAGACAAATGTGTATTCTCTAAAGAAACTATCAATCTTCTTGGCTATACCATAGAGAATAATAGGATTAAACCAGACGAGAGTCGGCTGAAGCCATTACTTAACTTGCCGGCGCCTGAGAACAAGCCAGCGTTAAAACGAGCACTGGGGCTCTTCGCTCATTATTCTAGATGGATACAAAATTTCTCAGAAAGAATTAAACCATTGCTTTCTATTAACACATTTCCAATCTCACATGAAGCTATTACAACATTTAATGGCCTCAAATCAGATATTGCAAAAGCTTCTCTGTCTGCTATCGATGAAAATGCCATGTTTACCGTTGAGACGGACGCGTCTGAACACGCTCTTGCTGCTTCTCTCACTCAAAATGGTCAGCCTGTTGCATTCTTCTCACGCTCCCTAACTGACTCAGAGAGACGGCAATCTTCTATTGAGAAAGAAGCAGCCGCCATAGTTGAAGCTTTGCGTAAGTGGCGCAACTACTTAGTTGGTAGGAATTTCCTGCTCATAACAGATCAACAGTCAGTTGCATTAATGTTCAACCAAACTCATAGCAGCAAAATAAAGAACGAAAAGATAGAGCGTTGGAGGCTGGAATTGTCTTGTTTTAAATATGACATAATTTATCGCCCTGGCAAAGAAAATGTCGCTGACGCACTAACAAGAGTCTGTGCCCATATGGACCTTAATAATCTTAAAAATATACACGAAAATCTTTGTCATCCAGGAATCACACGAATGAATCACTGGACACGGTCGAAAAACCTTCCATATTCAATTAATGACATTCGGCAAATGACTGCTAACTGCCGGGTATGCGCTGAAATCAAACCTCGGTATGCACAGCTAAATGGGCAGCTTATCAAAGCGACGGCCCCTTTAGAACGGCTTAGTATTGATTTCAAAGGGCCATTACCATCGAATTCACGGAACAAATACATACTGTCTGTCATTGACGAATATAGTCGCTTTCCTTTTGCTTTTGCCTGCAAAGACATGAAGTCTGATACCGTAATTGACTGCTTGAATAAAATATTTTATATTTTTGGAACCCCAACGTACATACATTCCGACAGGGGAACTTCATTTATGTCTCAAGAGCTCACTCAACATCTTGTCTCGCTTGGAATTGCTTGTAGTAGGACCACACCTTATAATCCCCAGGGGAATGGCCAAGTCGAACGTTTAAATGGAACCTTGTGGAGAACAATCCAACTGAGCCTCAAATCTAAAGGCTTGGAGACTACGGGTTGGGAAAAGGTTCTGTCTTTAGCGTTACATTCTATACGCTCGTTACTGTGTACGGCCACTAACGCTACGCCTCATGAAAGAATGTTCAACCACCCCCGAAGAAGTCCAAATGGAGTATCCTTGCCTGCATGGCTCATGACTCCAGGTCCTGTCTTAATAAAAAAAAGTGTTCGGCATTCTAAATTCGATCCCATAGTTGAAGAAGGAGAATTCTTACAAAGCAATCCAAACTATTCTCACATCAGATACTCCGATGGAAGAGAGGGCACAATTTCAAACAGGCGCCTAGCACCATCGCCGTCTGTTGATGCTGACTTATCCTCTGAAGATGATCCAAGTGATTTTGTTGATGCGTTGTCTGCACCTGGAAGTGACGTCGAGTCCACAACTGAGGAGCCCAGGTTAGCAGAAGCGGCCCAACATGATGTCCGGCGCTCCACGCGCTCGAGGCGTCCACCAGCCTATCTGGATGAGTACCAGACATCTTAGGAGGGGTGAATGACGTGCAACTCTATGGCTGTTGCCATGGTTTGTTATTAGGTACGTTATGTCACTAGAATTTTATAGCTGAATAAAGCCATGTTTCTGTTGGTTTGTCTTTAATTAGACGGCCTTTTGAGGAACTAACGGATAACTGAGGGCTTATGCTAGGTTTTGCAAAGAAATTCGACCGACTTCCGACTTCCGAGTACATAGCAAGCACTCGTTACATTATTTTCAAAACTCAATTCTCTAATGTTTGTTTGGCTATTGGTTTAGAACACAAAGTACCTCTATATATACGGGGTTTAGAATCAAAACTAAAATTTCAATAGGTACCGAAATTCTTTTGAAAATACAAGATGCGGACGAGTCCGCTGCAATTTGAAATAATGATAGAGTTTATGGAGTTGTGAGTAAATATATATTCTATTTAAAGATTGCTGATTTCGATAAAGTTATTACCCCCTTCCCTTATCTACACCCCACTTGTTATTTTGGTTTCCTATCTGGATTAGACGATTCAACTGTCAAAGATTGTTAACGCTCTAAAATGCATAAAACTTGTATTTTAGAAATGGTGACCTGTCTAAGCCGACGGGGTCTGCAATGGGAAGAACTAGGCAAAGGACACAGTGGGTGGAACTCTGAATTCAGCTGAACGCCGACCCCACTGGCTATCCGAGGCCAGACATTAAATCTTGGAAGAAGGTATAAACATTCCAATTTTAGGACTATGGTTTGAGAAAAGTTAATGTATTTTACTCATAACACCTTAAATTGTATTGTAAAATTCCACTCTTGGTAGACCGTTAAATAATATGTCTATGAGATTGGTCCAAAAGTGTATGAATGCCAAAGTACCTCTACATTTTGATGTCTTGCTGTGAGCATTGTGGTGATCATTTTAACTATAGGAGTGATGCATTGTTTTTATATGCCTCAAAATTATTTATATGTATTGTAAGATGAATGCTAACGGGTTGTTAAAATATGTTCCTCTTTTTTAGGTATGGAGTGATTATAAATGAAATGTAAAAAAAAACTGAGAAAATCAACCAAGCCCAGACTGGGACTGGTGGTGGCCCAGCAGTAAACATAATGCTCACTGCAACCGAGCAACGGGTGTTGCAAATAATTGGCTTACAAGCCACAACTGGCATCACCAATGTAGTTGAAGCTGGCTTGCCCCAGGTTAGTATTTCTTGCATGTTTTAGACATTTTGATTGAATGATTGCATGTTATGTTATGGAGAAAGCCATGACTGCAGTTTCACCATGTGGTAGAATCGATAGAAGACCGTAGATGGAAGTAACTCAAGATGTTTTATGGTCTTTATGGTCTATGTCCAGCAGTGAACTTCCTCAGGGTGATAATGATGATTATAAACTGAATATTTTGAATGTACTTGCATATTATGTCTATTCTCCCTAAGTTCCGAAAAGACTTAACTACCATACCATATCCACATCCTCCAGCAGGTTATACAGTAGATGTATAATCAGCCACTATGTCTAGCATTTGTGGACTACGAAAAAGCCTTTGATTCAGTCGAGAACTGGGCAGTGTTACAGTCACACACAGTGTGGCCTATATTCAGTGTTACAGTCACATGTGTGTGTTTGGTGTGCGCCACAGCAGTGGCGGAGGCCTATGTTCAGCAGTATACTTCTGGCAGCTGATGATGATGTGTATTAGTTTAGCTAGTAAATTAATCGAGGACTGCCGATAGCCTACAGTATCCTTGATACCATCAGTAAGCTTTATGTGAATAATAAAGAGGTAATTATACTATGGATACCATCCCATGTAGGTATCACGGGTAATGAGGAGGCCGACCGCGCGGCGAGAGAAGCGATAAGCGACGGTATTTTGTATAGTTGTCTACCAGTACATAGCGAACTATTAAGTGGAGCTAAAATAAGCTGTAGACAGCTGTGGCATGAGTATTTTGATGAGCGGTCACTAATTAAAGGTATATGGTATAAAACCATACAGTATCAACCTCCTCTATACCCGTGGTTTGACCAACAAGAAAGAAATAGGAGATACATTGTAGCACTGTTGAGACTTCGTTCCGGACACATTCCGACAAACAAGTTTAGATTTTTGATGGGATTATCAGATTCTCCAAATTGCTCAGAGTGTAATGTTGTAGAAGACGTTCATCATGTGCTGGCAGAGTGTGTTCGGAATGAAGCCCAATGACATGACATGAGATTCATGTTTGATTTCAATGTAGGTATATGTAACAGTGTCTTGGCTTCCCCGCTTTCCGAGGAAGCCGAGATGCTCGTTAAGCTATATTTTAGAGTAGTTTGAATAGTATGTAAATATAATTATTGTATAAATTTCCTGTACGGGAGTGACGTTGTCACAAAGTGACAAAACTCCTTCAAAATAATAAAGAAAAAAAAAAAAAATTTACTACCTGTTTAAATTAATAGAGATGTGGCCCACCCATTATTCCCTAACAGACTGGTAATTACTTTGAATTACATACAATCTTACATTGCATTACTTCTACTCTTGAAAAGAAGTGAATGCACTCGGCCCAATAATACCGCGAAATCGTTGAAAGTGATTACCTCAGGAAATAAGGAAGGACATCTCTCGTGTAACCCAACTTAAATTATTTATATATTTCATTGTAGATAGCAGTAGTAGCATCTGAGCCACAACTTCCATTTTCTAGTCTGGACCATCTGTCTGTATCATCACAAATGGTGGAAGTAGGTGAGTATCAAATGTTTGTGTATTATGGAGCCACCCACTCATTTTAATTATGAGGGTAACATGCTTGAGTGACCTATGTTTTATCTACTAATTATATAGAATATCTGATTTTAAATAAAACTCAAATATAGGCACAATGCAAATATCCAACATCAAATAAATATATACTCCTTAGAAATGTGTTTTATTGATATGTTTTAATATTTCAGACAGTTTTAAAAGTAAAAATGTCAGTTTACTTCATTATTATTCATTTATTTATTATTTAATTTGTTACAGTAATTGATGATGGTTCCTGGAGTGGCCTCCATTGGCGTCCACATCCCAAGGCGACGGTGGCAATGGTGAGTGTCACTGTACATTCTAAAATTTGGGCAAATAGGGCTAAATTAATTTATCATATTCATAATCAAGGCAGTACTTACACAATTTTAAAGTGATATAGCGAGCTAAATCTCTTGGGTGATTGTAGAGATATTAATAATATAATAATAATAATAATGTTGGACAGTTCACACAACATTATCTGGCCCCAAGCTAAGCAGAGCTTGTGTTATGGGTACTACTTACTGATATACTTAATACAATACATAGATAGATATTTGTTAGGGTCCCGTACCCAAAGGGTAAAACGGGACCCTATTACTAAGGTCTGTCACCAGGGTGTGATAGATAGACAGTCGAAATTTTCACAGATGATGTATTTCTGTTGCCGCTAGAACAACAAATACTAAAAAACAGAATAAAATAAATATTTAAGGGGGCTCCCATACAACAAAAGTGTTTTTTTTGCCTTTTTTATAGAAAATGGTACGGAACCCTTCATGCGTGAGTCCGACTCGCACTTGGCTTGTTTTTATTATACATAGAAAATACCCAGAACACCCCGAACAAATATTTGCAAATCGTAAAAATATTTGTTCCGAGGCGGGAATCGAACCCGCAACTTCCTCCGTGCCACAACAGAGGTCGTCAAGATATTGATATTGTCGTTGTGATATTGGAGAACAAGAGGGGGTAATCAAACTATGGTGTTCCATTCAGGTTAATCCACTTATATGAAACTTATGTTTATATAAAAGGGTTTCGTTTGTTTATTTTAAAATTTAAAAATATTTGTTCCTAATCGAATTTGAGATTTTGAAGGTTTTAAGGATACATTTATAAACCAAAATGTAAACCAAAAAAGTGTGCCCAAAAAGTAAAAACAATAAAGTAGGTACTTCATATAAAAAAAACCTTCGAAAAATATGATTTTATTTTTCCAGCGATCAATGACCATGACGCATATATGGTGAGAACGAGTGCGACTCCTCAGTCACCCTCGTGTCTAACGCCCCGCCGTCGAGAACTCCTTCCTCCGTCGAACCCCTGCCGTCCTTGGACCTCCATCGCTTCCGGTAAGTATCATTATTGCTTTCTCTAAAATAGCCTTAATAAGTAGCTAGTAGCTACCTAATACTACCTGCTACTAGCTACCTGTGTAGTAGTAGTCTGTACACTAGTACAATAACTTTCAGAGTAGGTATATTAGATTATGGTAGCATGGTACTCGTAGTTTTTGATACCCACGACACGGGATCCTAGTGTGGGGTCAGGACTATATGTGTGACTGTTAGGTGTTATGTATGTATGTTATCCCGAAACGGGCTTATTCTCCTCAAGATAGGGAGCAACATTTGTCCTGCTAGGTACTATTGAACTTATCATCAGAAAATATGTCCACCAGAAAAATATTTGTATGAGCTGCTTATATATTTTATTCTGAGTTTGGATATAGTGTTACCATGGTACTCATAAATCCAGATACCCACGAGAATTCTGGAGTGGTAAGTTACGGAAAATCAGATGTGCCACTTGGTGTTAAGCGGTACTCTCTACCTATAACAATGCATTACTTCACAAGGCACGTCCCCCTAGGACGCGCTCTATGTGGCATTGCACTGCGCCCGCCACCCTGAGACAAAAGTAAAAATTCTCATTTGCCTGTAATTTCACCGGCACCCTTTAAACCGGAACACAGCAATGCAAATAAATATTTATGTACTTACTAGGAGCGCCCCGTGGTTTCACCCCCATAAGTATCGAATATCGGGATAAAAAGTAGCCATTGTGTTATTCCAGGGTCCACCTATCTACAAACCAAATTTCATCGCAATTGGTTCAGTTGCAAACGTACAAAAATACATATATACACACTCTCACAAACTTTCGCATTCATAATAAACAGTTATCTATGGATATTATAGATTACTTTATTGCCATCTGTGGACTATGGATTTAATTGGTGGTGACCCAGACTCGAGGAACGTCGCAATGCTGCTCCTATTATGTATCATTATTACCAAAATAGGGGTAACGTTTTGTAGATACGTCGTGACTTTTAAGTTAAAGTTATATTTTTCAGCTAATTCACCAGGATCTTCTGCGCGCCAGCTATTGGAAGTCTCGCCACAGAAGGGAACCGCTCGTGGTCGTCACCGCTCACCTCCAGCGATATCCCCGGGGACTTCTGCGCGCCAGCAATTGGAAGTCTCGCCACAGAGGGGAACCGCTCGTGGTCGTCGCCGCTCACCTCCAGCGATATCCCCGGGGTATTCTGCGCGCCAGCAATTGGAAGTCTCGCCACAGAGGGGAACCGCTCGTGGTCGTCGCCGCTCACCTCCAGCGATATCCCCGGGGACTTCTGCGCGCCAGCAATTGGAATTCTCGCCACAGAGGGGAGCCGCTCGTGGTCGTCGCCGCTCACTTCCAGCGATATCCCCGGGGTCTTCTGCGCGCCAGCAATTGGAAGTCTCGCCACAGAGGGGAACCGCTCGTGGTCGTCGCCTCTCACCACCAGCGATATCCCCGGTGTCTTCTGCGCGCCAGCAATTGGAAGTCTCGCCGCAGAGGGGAACCGCTCGTCGTCGGCACCTCTCACCTCGTATGCACCGCTTACATCGTAGGCAGTCAGTCAATCGGCGCAGGCCGCAAGCCAATCCGGTATTTTTAAAAGTAAAAATCCAAAAATTTAATTTGTTTGTAGTTTTAGATGCCTACCACCTAAAGTTGATTCTGTGATCTTAATTATGATGATAAGTATGTAATATGACATGGACATGGCGGTTTCCTCACGATGTTTACCTTCACCGTTATTTGGGAAAGAGGGAACGCGGAGACACGGTTATTTGGGTTCAAACTGTGAAGGTATCGGATCTGTTTATGATAAATATTGTAGTATAGGTATATTTAGTTTGAATTTGGAATCCATTGTGTTTCGTTTTTGTAGATATTTATCTCCTTAAATTTTACCTTGAGTTAAGTTTAAAATAGAAATGCGGGTGGATAGACTGGATGTGTTTCTGGTTGAATCTTCAATAAAAGCCTTTTTAACCCCCGACGCAAAAACGAAGGGGAGTTATAAGTTTGACGTGTCTGTGGTGTGTGTGTGTCTGTCTGTCCCAACATAGCTCCTGAACGGATGAACCGATATCGTTTTTTTGTTTGTTTGTTTGAAATGTTAATTTGTCGGGAGTCTTCTTAGCTATGTTTGATCAAAATCGGTACAGCCGTTTCATTGCGTTGGGGTTTTTTTAAAATTTTTACAAAATTAATTACTTGTTACCTAAAGCTTTTCGCCGTAAGAACCTTTAATGTTAATATAAAAACGATTTAATCCGTCACATGGGAGGTGATAGTCCATGTCCATCAAAACTAAGCTATTTAAGTATGCTAGCACCGCGAGCTGACGTTGTTTGAAAATGTTACCTGAGAAAGAATGCTTCTGATTAGTTATATAGGATTTATTTTATATTTTTTAGATTCAAAGTTAAAATCCTGTTAACCAAGGGGGATAGTGTAAAATATATTGATAGTAGCCATATTATTACTATACCTATGTATTTACCGAATGTAAGAGTTTTAATAAATAACATTTTGAAAACAGTGATTTTTAATTTGTATTTACATAACAGCATATTACACATTGTAATATGCTAATCTAATATAATTTGAATATAAAACACTTAAATTATGCGGTAACTAAAAACACAAACAATACTTAAACATAAAACAGAAAGGAAAGAAGCTAAGTACACAATAAATTTGGATCATAGGGCAAGGTGGCAAGAGCACTGGCATTTAATCTTACTAGCTAGGAATTACACTTGTTCTGGATAAATTCTTCTGGCTAGATGGTCTCTGATCGCCCTCCCTCTAATAAGGTCCCTGCCTCCTGCTCTCGGATCCACTGGCACCTCAACTCCTGCATCTTCAGTATTCTGACCTTAAACAGGCATGTCAATAGAAATTGGTAAGTGAGTTACGATACAGAGAGCAACACACAAACAACAACACAGAGTGATAAACAGCTATGACCTACACTATCAGTAAGAACCGAGTAGGACTGGATAATTAACATCTTATGATAAGATATTTCACATCCAGCCATTTGATGATGATAACCCATCATACTTTTCAGTAAGTACCATGATTATTAAGTTTTGTTTGCAAAGTTATATTTTTTACTTTTTTTTCAAAAGTTTTGCTTTTTTTACATAACAGCTTATTACACATTTTATTGTAATATGCTTATCTATCGATCCTCATATTCATAGGTGAGGTACTGGTTTTATTTAAAATATTAAATTATCATTGTTTGCTACCAAGTAACATGCAAGCCAAGTCTGGGGGCAAAAGTTAGTTCAAAACAGATACCTAAGTCATCCTCAGGTTCTGGAACTCCGAAATTAAGAGCTATATTGTGGAGTAAACAACAAGCCTCGATGATTTGGGCACACTTTGCTGGTTTATAATGTAAGACCCTGTCTTTGCACAGGCATCTCCAGCGATTTTTAAGCCTCCCAAATGTGTTCTCTATGGTAACACAGGTCGTAATCTGCTTCTTGTTGTAGCTACCTTCTACAGAGTCCGCAGCAACATTTAAATATGGTGTCATTAGCCATGGGCGCTGTGTGTATCCGGAATCGCCTGAAATCATAATTATTAGATTTAGGTACACAAGCATAAAATAATAATATATATATTACATAAGTCAATAAATGATACAGTCATGCTTATTATAACATAATTGAGCTAAGAAATTAAATAATGGTTGTTACCCAGAAGCCACACCATTTCACCGTTTTGGTGCAAATTTTGCATATATGTGTTCACCAAGCTGTTCTCTCAAATGAAAGCATGATGATTTGCTCCACCATATTTGGGGTTAACATTCAAAATCCTGTACTCGCTATCATATCTGATATAACTCATATATCATATCGAGTGATAGTTTTTCCTGCAGAAGTATAGATGCTCTTCTTGAGCCGCTGGTTTCACAATTTTAACATGGGTGCAGTCAATGCATCCAATGATGCCTGGGAATTCATATTTAGTGTAGAATCTGAAATAAAAAAATAATCTTGAAACGTCTACATACATACATTGTACATACTTTTTTCCATTTTATAATAAAACACTTGAGTAAATATTCTGAGATAATGAAGTCAGAAAGTGGACAATGGAGCTCTTGTTGGTAATTATAGTAAGTATATGGGCGGTGATTGGTCTGAAAATGCATTAATTTAGTTAACACAATTTCAACTTACTTTTGACTGACATTCCTTCTATACACAGGTGCTTGTGGAAATACAATGTATTTAGACAACATCTCCAGATGGATTAGTGGCTTTGTAACCTCTTCTAGATACCTGTATAAAGATGATAGGTAAGTTAGCTTTTTTTAGTGACTTATGTGTAGTAAGAGTGTTCTTCTCTAGATGAACATAAAATATATAATACAAACCTGCTGCACAATTCTTGGGATACATTTTGGGCCACACCTACCGGCCGCTGGTAAACCCAGTGGTATAAAATAGGAGGGCAGTGAGAACCTGAAAGGAACACAATTGATAATAATTTATAAAATGTGCAAAATCCCTAGAAAAGAGTTCTATGGGACAGATTTTAATAAATAACTGGAAGACATGTGCATGAAACGAGTAGGTATACCTGTGAGGCCCACTGAATTCTGTATTTACCAAGTGCTTAAAGTTACTGGTTCTTTCTTAGAAAAAATAATACTTACAAGCGAAATTACATTTTCATTGTTATGGGTGTGTGTGGGGGCCACTGTCTAATAGTTCTAAGTAACTACTCGGACTCACCTTTAATTCAAGGCTCACACGCTGAGTAGACTTGAGGTCGGTTTTCTGCCGTAACTTTTCACACAGGAACAAGAAGGCATCCTTGGACAGCCGATACCACCTCCTAAATTCTGGCTCTGGGAGATCTTTGATGGGCTCGAAAGATTCCCGATGTCTAGCCTGCATTTCTCGTACTAGCTGACGAGACCGTCGTTCTTCCATCCATCTCCATGCTAGAAAATATCTTGTAGACATACCTACTAACAATTAACTAAAGAAGATAAAATCGTTCTAAAAAACTTCAAAAGATTTGATCTCAACTTATCGAAAACAAGCTTCTCACTGTGCAAAACACAAGTGAGAGTGAAACACGAAACTATTATCGTATTTCGAGTGATTTAATGTCAATTTGGGAACTCAGCATTACATTTTGCAGAAAAACCATTGTAATCGTGAGTTGGTCTCACGAAATGATCGCAGTGAGTGGATTTCCGATTCGTTTTTCGGTAGTCGGTATAACCAAAGAAACCCATACTAGCAAATAACTTCCGCAACTTATCCGCTAGGGGCGCTCATCGGTGACTCCATACAAATTACCACATTTCGAGTCGCAATTCGGTTTTCGTTATTCCGAGTTGCAACAAATTACAAACCTGTGGTAGGCCCTATGTAGATTTTCGCTTTTGCACTTTTGCGCATAGAAACTAGCGCTCCAGTCACCGGACTTCAGTCGTGGCGCGGACCATCGAGAAATTTGTTGCGCGGACTCTACATAGGTGGTGCATACATACAAAGACGCACATTATTTCCCGGAAAGTGTAGGCAGAGTTCAATGGGCCTCTTTTCACCGTGGGTTTCACCATCGTGGGAATATAGAGCTGACAAGTGGTGAGCTCATCGCCGTCATCACTTCCCACGACTGACTCCGTTAACGTTTTCTTAGAATAATCTTATACGAATCTTACCTACTAGGTACAAGTCCGGGTAATACCTTAGCCGGCTTTTACGACATCCACGGGAGGAATATTCTTAAATAAACGGATGGTTACCGTACTTAGCCAATCGTCAAAGCTCGTGCCTCGTGGAAAAACGCTCATAAGAATAAATCTAAAGATCTTAGTATGAGCACCTACTATTATTTATTCTGTGGTATGACTCGTAGTTTCATTTATCAGAGAGAGCTTATGAGAGCTTCGTGTGCCATGTGTCTTATCTTTGTATCAGATGACGAAGAGGATCATACGGTCGCCGCTCGTAGGTACTATTAGTACCATTATACAGAATACTAATACCAGGCACAAATAGTAAAAAGGAAATACTTATGTAACCAGAATAGCTACAAAAACTTCAAAAAGTCCTGGGAAACAGCTAATAAATATAAAGTTAAAATATGTCATTTTTACCTACGGCATGGAAAATAACCCTGTACTATAGGTCTAGGGGACAAGAGCTAAGAACATGCAATAGGGACGCTCGTCCATTCAGCCTCTCAGCGTTAGCGCCCATAACCACTATCCTTCTTAAGGCTCCCTCCCTTCCCCATATAATGCCACGAAGAACGGTCTTGAGCTGCTACCATTCACAGACTTCTGTGACCTTAAAAATGTAGTTGGTCAAAGTTATGTTAGTTAAGTTTAGAAAGTTATGCTTGTGATTTATGACGCATACAGCCAAATACGATACTAGCTTCGCACGGATGTAATTTAGAAAAAAAAAAGAATTTGTTGCCCGTGCTAAGCCGCGGTGGGTCACTGGATCTTCTGTGAAAAATAATTTAACTGATGGTGATAACCGCATCATATCCGTTGCGTGGTTTAGGAGTAGTTAGCAGATATAGTACCTACTCGTACCTACAGACAGTCAGACGCGGAAAGCTACCTACTTTATTTTATATTACCTAGTACTGATATTGATTGGACATGAGTAAGTAGGTACAATAAGGAGTTTGATCATGAAATAAATAGCACTTTAAGTAACAATAGCAAAATGGTTTTACCACTGCTAAATTTAATATCACAAAGTATATCGCAGTAGGTACCTTATTTAATAAACAAAATACTTTCTAATACTGAACTTTAGATTGAGAACATCATTACTTAAGTAATGATACTAGCAAAGAAAAATCTAAACGTGAATGCAAAAAAATCTTCTAAATTTAAATCAAATATTTTTAAGCAATACGAATTAGTTAGTTAAAAATTAATTAATTATTTAATTACTCTTATTAGTTGCATTATTCTCTCTATAAATAAATGTGTTCTATGTTGGTTTGAAGTACCTAATAGGAGCAATATCAACTAATCCTAAGTAGTTGAATAGGACTTGCTTTACTAGGCACTTTTTCTTGATCCAAATGTTTCATGTAGGCTAAGAAGCATGTCCAGATTAGACTACAACCGCTGATGAATGGAACTCTATTCCTTGGTGGTATTACACAAAAATTGAACATTGCTACCGCTGGCCAAATAGACGCACCGATCTGAAAACATTAAAATGCATATGAATAGATGCAGTTCCAAAGTATTTCGTTGAGTTAGTATTTATTGACCTTAGAATTTTTAAATGTTATGGTGCCTCGCCTTCCATAAAAAACAGGTCAAACGCATACGTGGGAGGGAACGCAAAAGGGTGCCTTCACATTAGGTCGCCAGTAGTGCGGTCGCGCTGCTACATCTATACTAAAAAGAGCAGCGCGACAGCCGCACGACGTGATTTTTCATGCTGCCGCGCTGCTGCCGCACTACTGGTGACCTAATGTGAAGGCACCCTAACGCAGGGTTACTTTTCAAGTCATAGTTTATTATTTGCTCGCTTCATGCCAAGAACACTAAGGCTAAGGTCAGACCAACACGTTCAGCCCGCGTCCGCGGTGGCGTGCATGGTGGCGATCCATTGTCTCACCATCGCCATTGTGCACACCACCGCGGACGCGGCCAGAGGGACTACCACAGGTTTGTCTAAGTTTTGCATTCGGTATCCCGACTATCGAATTCCGAGTCGATATTTGTTTTTATGTATGGTTTTAATGAGATTCTCAACAAGTCCGCTAGGGGCGCTTATCATTTTCTCCATACAAAAACGACATTTCGACTCGCAATTCGGTTTTCGTTATTCCGAGTTGTAACAAATTCCAAACTTGTGGTAGGCCCTCTGATGGCGTCGGTTTGGCCTTCTTAGCTTTACGCCTGCCAAAATATACCCCTGTGAGTGACAGAATACAGATAGACAGATGGATGGGCGGCTTAGCGTAGGCTTAGTAACTAAGTAAAAGGGCCCGTTAGCACCCTGAGTGAAAAGATGCCTTCTAGACTTTTGTGCTTCATCTTCGGCCACATTATCACTTACCAACAGTGATCGTGGTCAAAAAAAAGAAAAACTACTCGTTGCCTTCCCTTATTCTTATTTGACTAAGAAATAGGACTCAAACATACTATACTCTGAGTATGTTTGAGTCCTATGCGCCTAGTATCATCATGTACCTACCTAGTCAGCTACCTACAGCCGCCGTAAACCTTGCAGATACCATTAATTTAAATGCGACCCAACATTTTCGAGTTAACGTGTCAATTTCGCTAGTGTAGTTCGACCCTGGCGACATGGTCACAGAATATATAATAGTACAATCAAGGTGAAGATGCCGGCTCGTGTCCCAATAATTTGAAAATTTTGGGTGTCATTTAAATTAGTAAGTACTTAAGTGAAAGCAATATAGTTAGGTACTCACCTTGTATGTTGGCCAAAATTTTACTTTTACTTCGGCAACAGCCTCATCAAAAGACTTTGATTCTAGTAAGCTCATACCAAAGTAAAAACTGCACATCGCAAATGGAGTGTACGTTAATGTTTCCACACAAGTCTGAAGAATACCAAAATAAAATTGCATTGATTATTATCACACTCAACAGTCACATACGAGTACATAGTCCCTGATCCCAAACTAGGATCCCTTGTATTGTGGGTACCTGGAACTACGAGTACCATGGAACCACAACACCCAGTCCCCAAAGATTTTAAATCTTTGCCAGTCCCGGAACAAATATCTGCAAGATCATACAAACATTTGTCCCGCAGCCGGAATCAAACCCGCAACCTCTCGCATCTCTCGCGTCCACTGCGCCACAAAAGTCGTGCGCCATCAACAGTGGCGTAACTATGTCATCTGGGGCCCGTGACAAATTAGAAAATTTAAAAAAAAAATTGCGGGCCCGTGGGTGCCCGTAGCAATTTAAAAAAATAAAATGTCGCTTTGGATTTTAAGCAGAACTTATAAAAATATACTTTAAAAATAAAATAAAATACCTGGCCATCAATCTATTCGCCATATTTTGCTTTAGTTTTAAACAAAAAAAAGAAAGAACCATATAGGTACGTCTATGTAACAAAAGACTACTGGTAAGACAATGTTATAATAGGTAGTACAATAGGTAACTACGTAACAAATTACATATTTTTAAAGTCGAATTAGGTATTTTCAATTAGGTATGTCAATTATTTTTTCTGTAAGTGCATATGTGAGAATCTCAGATTTGTTGGGTAGGGTATATTATTTAGTGAAACGTCATTTGTTAGTACATATTTACCTTTATCAGGCCTAAACGAATTGATTTCCCGGGCCAAACATTATTAGCTATTGTTAGCCAAGTGTATAATGTGGGGGCAACGTAACAGGATCCATATAAACCATAACGAGCGCATCTCCACCAATCACAGTCATCTGCAAAGTTTTTATTATCTTATTACCACATAATGTCGTATAGCTACTTTTACGGCGCATTATATAGAAGATATAAAATATGTATAAGTAGGTACTTATGGAGATTTTTTCATTGTTATTTTTTTAATACTTAACTATCTTTTGGAAACGCAATAAAACATTGTAAATTTATAGGTAGAGCCTGTTCAGAAAGAGACCCGTCGTGGCCAAATTGTGAACTAACGTTTTCTTTAATTGATTAAACTATTTCTTTAGTATAAGATTTAAACTGTCGGTATTTTGAATCAAAAACAAAAGTATAGTGGTAGGTAAATAGTTACAGCTGTAAAAGGATCAAAACGTAACAGACGCGTTATTGTATTGCCAGCTAAACAAAAAAGGTAAATAAGCACAGCTGCGCCCTCAAATCCCACGACGGCTCTCTTTCTGCACCAGCTCTTTCAAGAGTTTGAAATACATTCAACCCAAACTAATATTTAGTACCTACCTATCTAATCTGTGGTATCTACATAAAACCTGTAAAAAGTTAGGTATGTTTATTGAAACAATTAAGTTACTTATGTTGTTTTATTTATTTATACCTACATACACAATAATATTATTTTTATTTAAAATAATATATATTTTTATTTTTTTAAAATGTAATTATTGCAAAAGAATAGAATATAAATGAAATTTAAAAAAAACGAGGCAAGTTTTCCTACAAACATAGGTACATAGGTACATAGACACACATCCTTTTTCCTGAAAGGGTAGGCAGAGCGTCAATGGGCCTCTTTTCACTGTGGGTTGCATCATCGCATAATGCTTTAGATTAAGTGGCCTTATCGCTTAAATGCCATTTCTTACAGACAACAAATAGGTAGGTACTTACTGATATTTCTTCCTTCAAATGATTGTTGTATTAAACTAGACAGTGGCCAAATAACAGCATAAGAAGCCATACCCCGAATTAGGGGATATTTTCTAAAAGGTCTTTTAACATATTTGCTGAAAACAGTCATTTTCTAAACTCACATTAAATTATTAACTAGGTAGGTATAAACAATCAAAGTAGGAACACTATGGTGTTAGGAAGGTACTACTCTTTTAAGTTCATCAATAATAGGACTTATATAATTCGAGACACGAGTTTAGTATCCAAGGAAAGGAAGTAAAAGACGTCGTCGTGCAAACCTTTTCTCTGGAAATTAGCCAACCACACAGCCAACGTCATAAAATAAAAATAATAATTTCTAACCCTACACGCGAGTAGTAACACAACCAAACAAAATAACATTGAATCATTGTTAAAGTGAGTATGTGTGAGTGTACCGTACGTATTTTGCGGTGTGATGCGTAGGAGTCGACCTTGGATACCATTTTCCGTGTTCAGCTAATTTTACCTAAGGCTAAGGCAACCAATATACTATACTGGGTAGGTACACCACTAGTCTTACGTTTACGTATAGTATTATTTTATCTGTGCGTTTACCTACGTAACGTAGCAAGACGATTATAGCTAGATTGGTCCGTATTGGTTATGCATAAGACCAACCACCAAATCAAATCGGGTTGTTATATATATACAATGGAAATCTTTCTAAATGGATGAACGTACCTATTTTTTTTCTTATGTTTGGATACGATTTGGACCATGTAACAAGCGTAAAAAAAACCTCCCTCTATGATATTATTCTAACCATAGACTAGAATTTTCGCTAGTTCTTCTTCTTCTAAAGCAGTTTTTCTACCTGAGTCGCTACGCTATGATAAATGACTGCAGGACATGATGTCAAAGTCATGTCAGTAAATTGACAAAATTAACTTGCTGTGTGGGTTAAATATGTGCTGTCTTATATGTGTAGTTAGTATTGTGTTGTTACATTGGTTTTAGATTTTCAGATTCATAAAACAAATGCTTAGAATGTCTCGGAGTTTTCATATCTTTCACCGTCTATCTTTTTAATCACCGGTCATTCTCCATCGTTTGCAAGCCTTACTTACTACGTGACATTGGCGAACTAGTGGCAACACCACTCCAAGCCACTCATAAAAAAATTGAATTGAATTGGGTTTGAAATCTGCCATTTTTGAAAGAAACGTCGTCATTTTTATTTTATTACATTTTAATGTGTTTTTCGAGTTATTTCGTGTAATTTTAGTGGCATTTTAACCGGTGTAACTTGGATAAATGGCACATGTGTGATGTAGTGAAATTTAAGTGTATTGCGAGTCTTTTCGAAATGTTGGATTTTTTCCTGTAAAAACTCAGTTTTTCTGCCACCGTTTAAACTGGGTTAGGACTTGACGGTTACTCTTGACGACTTGACTATAAAACTATACCCTGGTTCAGAATTCGAGATATTTTTTGTAAACAAAGGGGATACCATAGCAAAAAAATAGGTACTAATAAGTTAGTTTATTCAATTAGGCCAATAAACAGGCTTGGCGTGTTATTCTAACTCAGATCTGATAAACTATAATGTAATCAATATTTTGTCGTATATATTGTTACGCGCCAACACAGAATGAATATGGCACCACAGATAAAGTCATTCGGCAACACATTTAACGCCATCTATTGACGAATAGCTGAACCTGTGGCTCTACCCATAGAGTAAAGATGTGTCAGAGAAGTGTAGCGGGAGCCTGCTATCCTGTTGTTAGAGCAGGATAGATATAGTTCCCGATAGTTCTAGACTATGGTAGACTTTTCTACAGATTGCTCGTAATTGTTAGAATATTCGAGACTCTAAGACGCTCGTATATAAAGTCGTAAATTCATTCGTGGAGTGGAGTTGAATACTAGCTAAGAGTGTGAATTAATCGAAAGATCTGAAAGTAATAATTTAGAACAGCGTAGTATAGTGCAGGTAAAGTGGTGAGAGTGATAATTTTGAATAGTGCGGTTAACGGAAGTGTGAATTTGTGCTTTTTGGATTGTTTTATTAAAAAGTGTTAATTTGTTCACCGGTGTTTTAAGAGTTTATTTTATCCTGAACCCTAGCTCGTAACAAATTGGTGTCAGAAGTCGGGATAAAATAATGCCGGTACTTCCAAAGGACGATACGGAAGGTATCAGGACGCGCAGTCAACGGCAGTTGGAAATGGATGTCAGGCGACTTGAAGGTTCACCATCACAAGTGCGGCGCCAGATTCCTGACCCAATGGTGGAGCCAGCTGCTGGATCATCCGGGGTTTCACCACCATCAGCGGTCCAAGCTCCCGCTTTAATTGATTTTGCTGCTTTAATGGCAATGCTTCAGGAGCAGGCCCGTCGGCAGGAGGAGCAGGCCCGTCGGCAGGAGGAGCAGGCCCGTCGGCAGGAGGAGCAGGCCCGTCGGCAGGAGGAGCAGGCTCAACGCCTTGAGGAGCATCTGCGCCGTGATAAAGAGGAGCAGGCCCGTCGGCAGGAGGAGCAGGTTCAACGCCTTGAGGAGCAACTGCGCCGCGATAAGGAGGAACAGACTCGCCTCATAAGGGACTTGTACGTGACTATTGGGAAAGAACTCCGGGATGTAAAAGACCAGGTACAAAACCAAGAGAGTCGCATCTCCAACGCTGAAACCCAGATCGCCGATGTTAAAAAAGCTCTGGATGTGCTGAAGTCTGGAGATGGGAACGTGGCTTCAGTGGTTGCTACACCTACAGTCCGAGGCTTCAAGGTGCCGCCGTTTGATAGAAGCTCTTCGTGGTCAGCCTACAAGATCCAGTTTGAGTCCGTTGTCAAGGCCAGTGACTAGAAGGAAGGACCACAGCGCAGGCCATTACTACCCTTACTCTAGGCCTTCGTGACCAGGCGCTTACCATTTTAGGGGCCCTCGGAAAGGAATTCACCTACGAACAGCTGCTCGAAGCATTGGAATCCCGCTATGGTGATGCACATCTGGAGCACGTGTTCCGCGCTCAATTAAAGGAGAGAGCGCAGCGTCACTCTGAGAACCTACAGCAGTGGGCTCTCGAAATAGAAAAGCTCGTTCGAAAGGCATATCAATCGGGTTGGGTTTAGAATCGTTTGGCAGGAGGAGGAGGGTGGGAGTAGGGGGAGAGGAAGGGGAGGGGTACCCCTTTGCCCCTGGTACCAGTCCCATAACAAGGTAACTTATAGTTTTCGAGAAAAAAAATAAAGAAATTTTTGAGGTTAAGTATGAAATTTTTTAATTGGAAGTGTCAGATGTTACGGGAGTCATCGCCAACTTGCAGGGAGGGAGGGTGCAGGAAATTCCAGCCTCGGCCCCCTTGTCCAGGAAACTTGTGCTTTTAAAGAAAAATAATAAAGAAAATTTTACAAAATCGGAACGTAAAATAATAATATTAATGATTTAATTTATGAGTAGGTACCTCTATCTGTAGAGAAGAGATGTTGAAAGAAATAAGAGAGATCCTTTTGAGGAATTAATTAATGTTATAAATTATGGATTTTTTATTGTTGACTGACTGTGTGACTCGACACAGAGCACCCCGACAATAGTTGGTTAGGTCCGAAAAGAGTGGCAGACCCGATACGGAGCACCCCGACTCCACGTGGTACTGTGCGTCACGCCCCTAGAGTGTATATAAAAACGCGGAGCCAGTAGCTCGCGTGGGAGATCTTGAGTGGAGCAAGCCCGCGAGGCCGAGCGGAGTGAAGGGGGGAGCTGGCGAGCGAAGCGAGCCGGTGACCTCCGTAGCGTAGCAAAGGTCGAGTGGGTGAAGCGACACTCAAGGGCGACCTCGCGAGAGTACTGGCGGGAGCACATACCGGAGTCCGACATTTAAAATACCCATACTTAACAAAAAAAAAACTTTATTTTTTTCTCGAAAACTGTAAGTTACCTTTGCACAGGAGTGGTACCAGGGGCGAGGGGGTACAAATCCCCCACTCCCCCCCCCCCTCTCCCATCCTCCTCCTGCCAAACGATTGTAAAGTTTTACCAAAATCTCATACTTAACCTCAAAATTTTCTTTATTTTTTTTCTCGAAAACTATAAGTTACCTTGTTATGGGATTGGTACCAGGGGTGAGGGGGTACCCCTCCCCCTCCACCACCCCCCATCTCCCCCTCCTCCTCCTGCCAAACGATTCTAAATTTTTACCTATCAATCATCACCTACTCTCATCGACGGTAATCTAGTCCAGGCCTTTGTCGATGGAATACGTGACCTTGAAGTAAGGGTTGCTGTGACACTTGGGCATCACGAATCTTTGAAGAGCGCTTTGGCCCATGCATTGGAGGTGGAGGCCGTACGTCAGGACCATCGAACGCACTGCATCAGGGAAATGGTGGCATCTCCTAACCGTGACAGCCGTCCGAAATTTAGCCCTAGATGCTACGAGTGTGGTGAAAAGGGTCATCTAAGGTCTAGTTGCCCCAAACGGGTAATCGAAAGGAAAGTTCGATCTCAGGAAGACCGGGTGGTTGGCCTCCACCTACAACCAGCAGGGAAACGAGTAAACGCCAGTACTGCGGGGCGAGTGCTGGCCGGTTTTAGAAGAGCCCCAAGAATTTTGATCTCACAAAACCATGATGGTAACGCGGATGCGCTACCAGGAAGACCTGGTCCGGATATAGGACGGACCATACCGTGTTGTGACCAGGATTAAAGATGTCACGTACCGAACTCAGAAGGGGCTGCGAGGTACACCTAAGATTGTAACATGTAGATAGATTGGCGCGATATTATGGGTCTAACGATGCTCGAGACGAGCATGTCTCAAAATCTCGAAATAACTCAAAAAGTTATTTTGGTTATTAACAAAGTTATCAAGCAAAAATATATTTTGTAGTATAAAATATTTCATGTCACTTGGAACACTGCAGAGATTCTAAACAATTGGCTTTGTTTTAAGTAAATAAAATAAATTATTAAATAAAACATGGGTAAACACTCAAGTGACATCTTCAAAAGAAGCATTTTTGGTCGGATTTACCACTGGGCTAAAAGCTCCATCGGGCAAGGGAAGGAGGTTAATTATAAGCCATATTGGGAGTGAAGAAGGATTTTTAGAAGGGGGTTTATTGTTGTTTGAATCAAAAACGAATACAGACGATTACCATAAAGAGATGAATTCAGCGTGCTTTGAAGAATGGTTGACAAAAATTCTGCCTGATTTAAAACCAAATTCAATTTTGGTTATGGATAATGCCCCTTACCACAGCCGCAAATTGGAGCGGACTCCAAACACCTCATGGAGAAAAGCCTCCATCCAAGAATGGCTTCATGCAAAAAACATTGCCTACAACATAAATATGATAAAAGCAGAGTTATTGAAAATTGTAACAGAAAATAAGACCCGATTTAATAAGAATGTGGTGGATGAGTTGGCTGCCCAGAACGGCGTCACCATCTTGCGACTGCCCCCTTACCATTGTGAGCTCAACCCAATTGAGCTTGTGTGGGCTCAAGTAAAGGGGCATGTCGCAAGAAATAACAAAACCTTTAAAATTAATGAGGTAAAGCTGTTATTAGAAGAAGGTTTAAGAAAGGTGACGCCGGAGAAATGGGCAGACTGTGTACGTCATGCGATAAAAATACAAGATGAAATGGTTAAATTAAATAACATAATTGATGGTGTTTCTGATAGATTTGTTATTAACACCAATGATGAATCTGATTCTGATACTGAATCTAACAGCTCAGATATGACAGAGTAGTTGTGTTCTTTGATTGTTTATAGATTTGATTGTGCTTCACGTCACAAATGCGTCGAAAAATATACCGGCCAACTGTTGGCCGGTAAGTCGCTCGCCGCCTCTCAGTGTCAATTGTCTCGTCAAGGTGAACGGTCGCATCGTTGATTCTAATTTGTGTCTGCAATGACGAGTTGTGCCATAAAAGTGTGCAGAAACTACAAAGGACGTCTAAAAACGACTGGTAAAGTCACCTACCATCAGTACGTATCCAGAATTCATAGTATTTTCGAAAGTATTTCATAAAAACAATCAACTTAGTAGCCCCGATTTTTCAACTCAAGCTTGGCTCTTTTGTCTATATTGCCAGTTTTTAAATGCTAAATTCCTCATGATCTATGAATAAATGATTATGAAGTGAGAACGCGCGAGCGTCGATCGAGTTTTGAACTTTTTTGTTAAACAACCTCAAAAAAAGGAGGAGGTGCTCAATTCGTGTTTTTTTAATGTTTGGTATCTCCGTCATTTAATTTCTGATAAGGAACATTATTTTTTTTATTTGACACGATACACTTCCCGTTGATGATGATACATTGCCGCAAATTGAAGGTACATACCGCGCGAGCGAACCTGCTTGGCGGATATTACAAAAAATTTATACAATTGTTAAGACGTAGGAGAAGCCGCGGGTCACTACTAGTAAAACATGATCCACGCAAAAAAATGATTTTACCACTGGCTTGTCTGTTTAACAGTGACATTTGTTTGTTTACAAAAAATATCTCGAATTCTGAACCAGGGTATATAACAAATAAACCACTTGACACTGGCTAAATTGTTGCAAATAATGCACAGAAGCCATTACCGAAGCTAAGAAGAAGAACTTGCTGTGTGAAGTAAATCTGCCATTTTTGAAAGAAACGTCATTTTTATTTTATTACATTTTAATGTGTTTTTTCGAGTTATTTCGTGTAATTTTAGTGGCATTTTAACCGGTGTGACTTGGATAAATGGCACATGTGTGATGTAGTGAAAGTTGAGTATATTGCGAGTCTTTTCGAAATGGTGGATTTTTTCCTGTAAAAACTCAGTTTTTCTGCCACAATTTAAACTGGGACTAGACTGACTGACTAGACGGAGACTCTTGACGACTTGACTATAAATAAAACTACAATAATTATATCACTTGACATTGGCTAAATTGTTGCAAATAATGCACAGAAGCCATTACCTAAGATAAGAAGAAGAAGAACTTGCGGTGTTTCTGACAATGTCTGACAGTTCAGTCAGCGCTGACATTTCAGCGCTTTGGGCGCTAGATCTAGCGCTTTTTTGGTGTGTTTAGTGCGCATTTCAAAGTTTTAGCGCCTAGCGGATAATCTGGCGCTTTTCTCATTTATTGGAGAACACAAAAGGGTTAAAATATTACTTTCAAATATACCTAAAATCGGAGCGTAGATCATTTACATTACATTAGTTTTTATTTCACTTCAATACATGCAGTATTTCCGAAGTTATAAAGACGAGAAGTTTAAGCCCTTTTTTGAATTTCCGAGATTACGCGCGCTCATACTATGACGTCACACCCTCGTTCAGCCGGCGACTGCGACACGGCGCGGTAGTCCGGTGCGTTGACGCGCGTCTCGTTTCATTTTGTTTTGATCGTTTTCGTTTTCCTATTACCTATTAAATTACCTTTTATATCCGATTACACTAAAGTGAAACGTGTAGTGTGTAGAATGTAAAAAGGTTTTCTGAAAGGTCAGTCGGACAATCTGCCAAGAGTTTGATGGTGGCACAATATTTCATGAAGAATCAGGATTTTACGGCTGCCGAAATTCGTGGAATAAAGATGAAAAGGTATGTATGTTCTAAGTAAACATTGCCTAGGTACTCTTGTGTAGGTATTTGTTCCAACTTAAACCTAACTGAAAGTGTGTGTTAGTACTTTAGTAGTACCTACCTATTATGGGCCGCGATAAAAAATAGGTAGTCGCAATCAACATCTCGAGGTTGTCTATGATTATTTTATGTGTTTTATTAGTATAAACAAAGAAAATGTCACTATTTATATTTACCCATGTACAGAATATAGGTAAGTCCTAGTAGGTATTTACGTAGTTAACAGTTTTCTAAGTAGGCAAATACCTACCTATTATTATATTTTTATACTAAACCAGATATTTACCGGATTATTTTTGTCTTATGTCCGCTTTCGTTTTTAATTTACAGTTTTTTAAATAAAGTTAATAGTTAAGAAATCAGTGCTGATCAACTTACGGGCCGCAAATTTTTTCTTACATTTTTATTGGTTATTTATTTCCTCATTTTCGGGTCCTCGGGCACATAAAAAAAGAGTTTATTAGGTGTTTTGACTGTTGAATTGAAGCACCAAGGCACAATACAGTATTTTTTCCCATTTTTACCACTGAGAACTGTATAATTTAGACTTTTACTGCGCAGCGGCGTGCGAACGAAAGCGCGACTGTCGAATGGCCGAGGGTGTGACGTCACAGGCAAGTAAGCGCCCGCCCGCGTTTTTAAAAATCATCGGCTGGAAATACGCACTTTGATCGTAAATATCTCAGGCATTTTTTGAGATATGAAAAAAGTAAAAACACAGTTTTTCTTGTAATTATTTGTAGATTAATTTGGCATGTAAAGTAAAAAACGTTTGTCAGACCCATTGACGACCGATTTGGCGCAGTGGTTGAGAATTCGGCTACCACGCCATAGGTCGCGGGTTCGATCCCCGCACAATACAAACATTTGTGTGCATGAACATATCTTTTTGTATTGGTCTGGGTGTTTTCTATTTGTAATATGTAAGAATTTACAAATAAAAAGTATTTAAGTATGTTTATATCCGTTGTCTGGTTACCATAATATAAGCTTTGCTTAGTTTGGGACTAGATGGTGCTGTGTAACCTAACAATGTCCAAGGAGATTTACTATTGTTATTATTCAAGAAATAAGTTAGCGCGACATCTAGCGCTTTTTTAAAGTGCCGTTTTCTAGATAATATCTAGCGCTTTTTGTAATCATGTTAGCGCTCAATCGCATTTATGATCTGGCAGCACTGGTTTCAGTTTCTGTTTGTTGATGTTAAAAAGTTTGGAAATTTTCGTTTTGTTTGTTATTCATACGCACATCCTCTTTCTTTGTTTTCACCACTCACTACAGTAAAAATATGAGAAATTTGGTGGCCGCTCTCTAATTTTAAACAATATAAAATCATTCACAATATGCCGACATATGAATGGTTTGTTTTTAGTATACCACGTATCAACAGTCTGCCACCGATAGGTAGATCCTTCTTTTTTATGTGTTAATTTTCAGGACTGCTCGCAAAAGAACATCTTCTGGAAACCGACAATTACCTTCCTTTGAGGTTTCGAATCACCCACTAAAGACAACAGTGGTTTATATGGTAAAGATTTTCGAAGTCTGATAATTCATCTTTGCTCTATGTGTTTGTGAATACAAATCACTAACAAAGATTATTTTGTTTTGTAGAAAGAGAGTCCGAGAAAATCTTTAATTGAACAGTTAAATAAATGGAGTGCAAGCTTTGAAGAAATAGATCCTTTGTTGAAATTCGAGCAAATGAATTTAGAGGAGGCAAGTACATATATAATTATTAAGATACAGGGCAGGGGTAGATATATATTCATCAAGTGTAAGCCCACTTCATAGTTAATCATACCTATACAGTCGCTTGCACCAAGCTTACAGATACTCTAGTCTAGAACCACTAAGCCAATGCTTGTATTCACAGGACGATGTTGTCGCTCAGCGACAAAGTCCTATTAATAAATATTAAAAAAAAAAAAAAACAATGCTGAGACATGGGAACACTATGTGTGGTTTACCGCCTTGACTTTTTAAGCTTCAATCTCATCTTAGCATTGAGATTGTACGGCAACCTCTTTGGCGCGGTGGGTGAAGGTTCGCCTGCTGTGTAGCGGGTATAAAAGCTTATTCAGGTGTTACAATCTGAATAATACTACAATCTTTACAAACTATTGCTAATTTTGCAAAGTGTTAGTATAAACAAAAACATGAATCACAAATTAATTTGTAAGTGCGCTAGCTCCAACCCTAGGAAAACATGTGTTGTGGGTAGCTAGATAGGTTTGATTCCCACCTCGGAACAAATATTTATACAATCTGCAGATATTTCTTCAGGGTGTTCTGGGTATTTCCTATGTATAATAAAAATACCTATCTATGTAATGTATTTTATTAAGTATATCAGTTATCTAGTACCCATAACACAAGCTCTGCTTAGCTTAAGGCTAGATATTGTTGTGTGAACTGTCCAGCATTATTTATTATTGTTATTATGTACATACTTGTATTAGTTACCTATATAAAAAAAACAATAAACAATAAGTACATACTAGAATAAATAATAGGAAGTATAATATGTTTAGACATATACCTAAGTTACTTGGATATTGAATATACATAGCAATAAATGTTCAGTTAGATCTAGTTAGTCAGTTACCTATAGTTCCCTGCTATTTAAAAATTTACACAATGTTCTTAAAACCGTTAATCTAAACACAAATTGCAGGATACAGTTCCATTGGAGCCTGTTGATGAAGTCACAAATGATTTAAAATCGTGGAATAGTAGGCGTGCCAACATACTCAATAAATACACAACTGGTGAAAAGTTGACTATTGTCAGTAGTTTTTTGCCCGGTGGAGAGAAAAGTAAGTAGTTAACCTTAAGTTAGTTTCAAAAAATAAAAAAAACGAAAGAATGTTATTCTCTATTAGGTAGTATATTTTATTCCACTGAGTAGTAGTAGTAGTCAGTGGCGGTCCGAGGGCGGGGGTCACGGGGGTCATGACCCCCCCGAAAACCATACACGACAACTTGAAAAATCTCCTAAAACTTGACGGTTACGAACATTTCAAACAAATTACTCTCTGCCTACTAAAGTCTTAGTCAAAAATATTCATAATAACGTTATAAAAAGTAGGTAATCCAACATTTTGAAAAATGCGCTAAAGGACACCAGGTACAAATCAAAATTTAAAAAGTACGCGAAATCGGGCGGCCGCCGACGACCGACTACTTAGCTTAGCAAACCAAAGCTATGCCTCCTTTCAGTGAGGAAGAGTAATGAGATTAGCGCCTATGTATGTTTGTATGGATGAACTTTCAGAACTCTTCTTCTTCTCTTTTTGGAATACTCCGAGAATTTCAACAGTGACAAGTACTTAGTAATATTAATATTTTTTCTTTGCGAAAAAACACCGACTTCAAAGCTAGGAACTTATCCCAAATACAATATGTTATATGTTCTGATAATGGATATCTTTATTACTGCTCTCTCCTCGAGCTAAAACACAGAATTTTTCGGGGCTCGCTCCGCTCGCTGTTATATCTTCTAGTAATAGCTTTCTTTATTAATGCACTCTCCTCGAGCTAAAAAACAGAATTTTTCGCGGCTCGCTCCGCTCACCGTTATATTTTCTAATAGTAGCTATCTTTATTACAGCACTGTCCTCGAACTAAAAAAAACAGAATTTTTCGCGGCTCGCTCTGCTCACCGTTATAGGCTCTGCTACTTCGTATGTTTTTACTGCACTCTCCTCGAACTAAAAAACAGAATTTTTCGCGGCTCGCTCCGCTCGCCGTTATATGCTCTGCTACTTCGTATATTTTTGCTGCACTCTCCTCGAGCTAAAAAACAGAAATTTTCGTGGCTCGCTCCGCTTGCCGTTATATTTTTTTGTAATAGCTATCTTTATAACTGCTCTCCTCTCGAGCTAAAAAAAAACAGAAATTTTCGTTATATATTCTAGTACTGGCTTTGATCAAGGTCGCTTTGGAACACTTAAGTTTATAAGAAGATTCAAAATAATCCTTGTGATTTCAATGAATAAAGTACCTATTTTCGACTTTTGTATAGTAGAGCCAAGATGACCACCCCCAAAATCTTGAGCTGCGACCGCGCCTGGTAGTAGTTCTAATTAACAAACACAAAACTTGCGCTCTACGCTGGGCTCGCGCTTTCGTATGACATCACATTCGGTACATTAGTGGTCTGTATAGTATTTGGATTATATTTAATTAAGATTTTCATACATCCATTTTTTGCATAAAAAAAATGCCATCTAGATTCGCGAACCTGCAACACATTCATAACGACTGTCCGTCCGCGCCTTCGCTCTTCATCTCTGCCTACCCTTTCGGGGAAAAAATCTTTTGTTTATATGTGTATGATTAATCATTAAATTTTTCTTCTGCTTGTTTTTATTTTTGTTTGCTTTTAAGTTAGTTCCTTTTCAGCTCTTATTAGACAGGTATCCAATTTAAATGAGAAGGTGAAACACAGGTTGGAGCAGTTAGATGAGTTTGACGAGAGCTCAGTCAGGAAAACGATGGGGCTGAGCCAGCAAGAATATGTCTCCAAAATCAATATGCTCAATGAAGAAATCATAAAGGTACAAATGGTATCATAGCCTATAAGCATTCATGTGATAATGTAGCTTCCTGTTAGTGAAAAAATTTTCGTAATCGGATTAGTACTTCTGGAGATTACCCCTTCATCCAAACAATTTTACCTGGTGTAGATATAGTAGACTAGGTAGTGTAGGTGTAGGTACCGTTACATTTGTTTCTATGCATTAAAAATAAATACCTACGGACCATTGAGACTAGGGCTTGCATTATCCGTAAACTTTTACTATCCGGATAATACGGATAGTAGTGAACTTTAGTATTCGGATATCCGGATAATACGGAAAATTTCGAAAAAGCTTTAAAAAAAAAAAAAAAAAATGTTTAAATTAAACCAACATTCACCCACCATTCAAATATGAATCACTTTAACCAATTCGGTAGCTCTTTGTGGTAAAATTAAAACTAATATCATAATAATAATTAGGGATGGGCCGAATATTCGTTTTATACTCGGTATTCGGCAAATTTGACAGGTTTACCGTTTTTTTTAACATTAATAGACCTCTGTTTGACCACGATCTCACCTGTTGGTAAGTAACGATGTGGCTGAAGATGGACCACAAAGGTCCAGAAGACCCTATTCACTCTAGCCTTGAAGAGACCCAGATTATAGTTTTCGGGAAAGACAGACGACGGTAGTGTATTCCACTCCTTAGCAGTTCGCATTATAAAGGTAGAACTGAAACGTTTTAGAAGGAAGCTGAAGCAAATAGAAGGTATACTAATGAGGTAAGGATGGTACTGAGCCGTACGCCCGCTCGTCCTATGATGAGAAGGAGATGGTGGGATCAGATCGTGCAGTTCCTGGGAGCATTCCCCGAAATGTAACCTATAGAAGATCGAAAGGCATACAACCTTACGGCGGTGCTCGAGACTCTGGATCTTAGTTTCCGCCATATGTTGCTCACCTATAAGCCTGAAAGCTCTACGTTCGATCGAGTCAAGGCAGCAAGCTGGTGTTTTTCCGAACCATCCCAAAATTCCCAAATATGGCAGCAGTACTCTATACCAGCCCGGATTTGTGCTTTATATAAACTGAGCAGCTGTCCTGTTGTGTGTGAAGTAACGCTTTACCTTATTCCGGCAGGATGCCTAGCTTCATGGCAGCTGTTTTTGCCTTAGACTATCGAGTCTAAGGCAAAAACTTAACCAATTAATTCTGGAATTATTTTCGGCTATATCGCCGTATGTTCGGAAAAGTGGTACTCAAAGTTTTTACTGTATTAAGCCGTGTATGATTTATCATGAGTTGAGTGTTAAATGCGTTATGTTTATAAGGTAGGTAAGTAATTTACAGTGCAGCTTTATGTTTTTGTCGACACTGTAGCCTTATTTCCAATAACAGCAGATAAAAAAGATATTTAAACCAAATATAAGTATGCAGCTGTTTCGGGCATCAGTGATAACTTTAAAATAAAATAATATATAACAATCAGAAATCAGGTATGTCTTGTAAGAAATTAAGCAAGTTTTTTGTTCGATCTCCTTCTACTTTTACTCCTTCCACTCATTTTTAGGTACACAACAATTAAACCAAGCAAAAAAACTCAACAAAGATGACTTTTCAGATAAAGAATAACCAAAACAAACGCACTTTGCGAAGTTTTACTCCTTACGATGTTGTTATTGATGATGCATGCATACTGTGTACTGTTCACGTAAGAGAATCAATTATGCCGAATATTCTGTTTACCGAGTTTTAACGAATATTCGTCGAATGTTCGTATTCGGTGAAACACATGTTCGGCCATCCCTAATAATAACTTGATCATAATATACCAAAAACCATAATAAATAAATTAAAAATGACAAACTATTCTATATTCAATATTCTATATATTATTCTTATATTCAAGCTAACACTTATCTTGTCGAAATAACTATATTTTTCTTTCTATAAAGCAAAACTTGCATTTAATTTCTTGCTAGCTAGGTCTCATCTCTGGTAAAACGCGGTTTTCCTAGTTTTCACGCATTTTGCAAACGCCTAGGTAAGCTAGATCCCCCAGGTACTTTATGTATATGTGACAAACATGTAAAAGAAAGGATCAGTATTTAAAATTAAGATTCTTATCGTAATTTTTTGATGAATTTCACTATCCGAATTATGCGAATTATCCGGATAGTGCGGACGTCATTATCCGGATTTGAAAATTAGCGGATATTCGGATATCCGGATATCCGGATTGCAAGCCCTAATTGAGACACATGCCCTGAGGCTCCAGTACCGTCATTTAATGGCTAGCGGCCTCTAATAACGAGAAAATACTGTTCCGTGCGGACAAATCGGGTCCAACCCACACTCATCAGGATTGTTTGATTGATTCCATTTACCTAGTATCTTGACTTTTGCTACGAAGATACATGTAGCACAATCCACAAATAAAAGGAAAAGTATGAAAATGCTTCATATTTTGGAGTAATAAATAGGGTTTATACGGGTTATCTATGCAAAATGTAGTAGTTGTGCATTTGGTATAATATAACCAGCATTTGGTATAACAGCAAATGGTGTTCTGGAAACATCATTTGCTGTTTGTCGTTCTCGCTCTGGCGAACGATGTTTCTGTTGCGACAGAAAGGGATACAGCTGTAAAATGCGTTTCCTTGCGGATAACTTTGTTGCAAGCTGCATACATAGAGCTCTTTTAGAAATAAATTATCTAAGATTGAGCTAGATGCGATGCGATTCGCTGGTTCACCATTAAAATAATGAAAAACATTGTTCTTGCAGGCTTGGGAAACTGAACAAAGGGTGAAAGCTTTTAAAATTGGAATCCAATGTTCCAAGTTATTGTCCGATATTAGCGTAATGCAGTTCTATCCCAGCAAATTCATATTGATCACTGACATACTGGATACTTTCGGGAATTTAGTTTTTGACAGATTGAAAGAGAAGAGTTTTGGGTAAGTTAAAATAATCATATTAAATAAGGCTCCCGGAGTGAACGTGAAATTCTGCGTTAAATCACACTTCAACGCTAGCGGAAACTTAAGCTAAGGCCAAACCAATGCGTGCACGGTGGCGATCCATTGTCTTAACATTGATAGACATTAGATATAAATTATCGAATAAGACTTCCGAAAAGTTTAACGATCACTGAGGGAGTCCTTTAATTAATAAATAAATAGATACCACCCACAATCACATACATAATCCTGATCCACACTAGTATTCCCTGTGTCGAGGGTATCAGGAACTACGAATACAATGGTACAACAACATTTGTTATGGGTCCAGTCTAGAACAAATATTTGTAGAACATGCAAACATTTATACTGCGGCAGGAATTGAACCAGCTTGCGTCTTAGCCGGCTAAACGCCCACCGACACATATATTGTATGAAGGCAGAATCGTAGCTAAGGGGTATTTCGTGCCCCAGTACCTATAAGACTTTGCTTTCTTTCATTTCCGTTTTCGTATCATGACGTGATTAGACGTTTTTCACTTTAGGAAGAAGATTATAAAGAACCTAATGGACATTGACTCCACGTTGGTCCCGGAGTCCGCTAGAGAGACATGTCAAAACTGGATGTACAAGATGGCATCTATCAGGGAACTCCTCCCACGCCTCTATATGGAAATGACGCTGTTAAAATGCTACGTATTTATATCGAAGGATCAAATAAAGCCAGCTATCGCGCGGCTCACGGCCATGATCAGGGGGATAGGCAATCCGTTGGTTGCCACTTATTTGAGGCTTTACCTGTGTAAAGTGGCTTCAAAGCTACTGGGGAGGGACAGCGAAGAATACTTTTACCACAACTTGAAGGAGTTCCTTGGAGAATACCAACAGGTTAGTGACACAGTTCTGTTCACGCGGTTCCTTTTATTTGGGTATATTAGTGAGGGCGCGCTAGTCAACCACAGAACAGAGAAGTCGTACATTCTATGTGAAGTAATCATGATCAGCCTGTAGTAGTCTACCGCGGACATAGGCCTCGGCCTGCCTCTCCAATATAATAGGTACAAAGCACGGTCTTGAGCCGTATATCCACAGACTTCATCCGATTCACTTCTGCGCCCTTCAAAATATTGTCGGTCCATCGAGAAAGGGGGTACATTGAGTTGGCGTCGCGTCAGCCGTCCGGTTTGTGGTGGTCACTCGAGAACCTTTATTCCGCAACGGTTTTCGGTTCTGCAAGCAATGTGGCCTGCCCATTACCACTTCAACTTGCTAATTCTGAGAGCTATGTTCTGTGGAATCAACAGGTGTTAATTTATGGGTTTTACGATACAAAGACAGAAAAAAATCGTTTCAGATATTTCAACTATCAATGAAGAAGAAGTACGAAACTCAGCTGTTGACTTTAGACCGATATTTGAGCCTGTATGTGCCTGCTGTCGATTGGTTGCTCTACGGTACACTCAATTCAAATAAATGCAAACTGACGCTGTTGGAGGAGTTTCTCCAGCAATGTGATCAAATGGAAAACAAGTTAGTAGTAAAGTCCTACTCCTACCATACTTGGCAATCTTATTTTGAGACAATAATTTAGCTTGCCTTTGTTTGTGTCTTGTGTGAGTAAAATGTAGTAATTTAAATTGTATGCCCCTTGATTGTATGCCGATTGATCTGAAATTTGGTGCACACCTTTAGTTCTGATGAGAATACAATTACGTACCTACCTATATTCAGTGTGAATCATTGTAAATACAACATGGCCGCCGCAACAAAGAGTTTTTTTTAGCTGCGTGAATGAGGGATCAATCATATGGCCCACCTGATGCCGGTAACGCCTGCCTTTAACTTTGCATTACCTCATAGGTCACGTCCACCTAGGACGCACCCTACGTGGCATTGCACAGCGTCCACCCTGAGATATATACCTAGATGAAGAGTCTCATGTGCCTGTAATTTCACACTTCAAGCCGGAACACAGCAATGCGAGCACTACTGCTTTGCGACTGAAATAGGTATGGTGGAGGTATAGTACTTCCCCGGACGAACTTATTCACAAAAAAGCTCTACTACTACTAAAAAATCCTCTTATTATATCCTTGTTGTTTTTGAATCGAATGAAAACGTTTTGGTTACAGCGAACTGTTTCTCTGCTGTGTCGTTTCATCATTTGACTCGACGAGCGTCATAAAGAAGTCATCGACAATTTTGGAAATGATTCTCAAATCCGCTGACAAAATGGGTAAAGCTAAGTTCAATTAATTGCTTTCCAATAAGACGAATTGTTTACTATTGCAATACCTCAAAGATCACGTCTACCTTGGACGCGACCTTCGAAGCAATGCAGTGCAACCGGCACCATAACAAAGCCCTTAGTGTAGCGCCACACCTGCCGAAGGTTCGGTGCCGACACTTCGGCGACTGAATTATCGGTCGTAGTATTGGGAGGTTCGCCGCTACGCTGAACGCGACGTAATTTCGGCTGTGTCATAGGGAACTTGAGAAACACTGCGAGCCTATTGAACCGAACGATCGGCGCCGTACGTTCCGCAGATGTGGCGCTACACTTAGACACAGCCTTAGTCTCACGTGCCTGTAACTTCAACTGACATATGAATAATTTTAACTCCCTTTAAAAGTGTAGTCACCCGTTTTGTCTTGGTCACCTTAAGTGAGTTCAGAGTCCAGCCTGAGTGGTGTGGTATGGTTGGTGACTCTACGAAGAACCAAGTGACCTACGGTGAAAGAACCAGTGTGGTGAAAGGAGTCATTGCGTCTCTCAGAAGCCCCTTTCATGCACATGTCTTCGAATGTTTGTTTCTATGACATGTCGGTTTCCTCTCGATGTATTTCTTCACCGCAGTCTCCGGTTAGACAGGGAAAATCCTGTCGGCAGACACGGAAGACTGTGGTGTATTCTGATAAGATAGGCGTTGGCATGGGTTTGCTACTAAGTGATCAGTTAGGGCAAGTTGTCACTAATAATTGCTTTGAAAATGCCCCAATTCATAAGTTTATAGATTGTATAAAGAGCGAAGATCGCTTTGACAATGACACTACTCTGATAGTTCAATTAGGTGAGAGTAGTGGTGTCATGCGACTAGATATAATTAAGCTAGTTGAGACTTTGCTACATAAGCTAGATTCAGGTTTGGGAAAATTAATTTTATGTGCATTCCCGTACTCAAAATCTTTGAGTTCCAAAGACAATCAAGCAATTTGGAATCTTAATTTAATATTGTATAATTTGACTTGTCGTCATAGAGACGTTTTGTTTTTTGATACTAATAATTTTATTAGTAATTTTATTTTGACCAGAGATACTGTGCATCTTAGTAGACATAGTAAACTGATAATTGCTAAATTGTTAGCATTTAATATTTTTGATCCCGTTATAAGTAATATAACGCAGTTAACCGACGAGCCTGTAGTTAGTAGTATTACTAATGGGGGCACACAAGCAGCAGGGTCAGCTGACAATATTTGTTTAAACTGATGAGTCCGACAATGAGAAAGCCTGGCACATTACATGTAGTACATCAAAATGTGCAAGGCCTTCCCAGCAAAATATTAGAATTAGAATTATTTTTAAACATGTTTAATATAGATATCATGTGTGTTACTGAACACTGGTTATTACAATTTGATTTACTCCCTTATTATGAGAATTATAATATTGTAAGTTCATGCAAACGCAAGAACGCCATACGTGGCGGTTCCTTAATTGTTGCTCGAAATAATTTAAAATGCAAAGAACGTAAAGATGTTGCAAATCTCACTATTGAGAGGACTATTGAGCTGTCGTGTGTTGAGCTTGAGCGGCATATCATTGTGAGTGTTTACCGTCCCCCTGACGCGGACTTCGCGTTATTTGAATCCACTATGGAAGAAGTACTGCTTAAAACTTTTGGACGTAGTAAAATGTTAATAGTCTGCGGAGATTTCAATATAGATATTCCTGTGAATCCTCCATCTGAGAGAATTCTTAACTTTTTTAAATGTTTTAATTTACGTCACCTTTTCGAAGAACCTACAAGGGTGACACTTACATCAGCCACCTGTTTGGATAATATATATTGCAGTAGTGTTCCAATTGATAAAGCAGTAATTAAACATTTCACCTCGGATCATTACGGTCACAGTGCTATATTTACTTGTAATTTGGTAGATGAACCTAAGGAATTCACTTATCGGCCTATCACAGGGAGTCGAATTATGAAGTTTCAGAGCAGTATTGAACTTAAAATACCCCTTTTACCATGCGTAGATGATCCAAATGAACTTTTTACCTCCTTGTCTAATTTGATAAATGAGCAACATACTGAGATATTTCAATTAAAAACATGTATAGCTAAATCTAATGACGGGTTAGCTGATTGGGCGACACCCGGTATCTATAGAAGTAGGAATAAATTATATGATCTCTATGCGGCTAGGGAATCAATGTTGCATGACCCAAAGTTTATTTTGTATACTTTTAAAAAAGTTTGTCGTGCAGCAAAATCATTACATTTGAGAAAAAAAAATAGAAAAATCATCGAATAAAATTAAGGTAACTTGGAAATTAATTAATAATGAAACAGGTAAATCGAAGACACGCAATAAGCAGATCAAATTAAACATAAACAATAGAACATTGACAAAAAAGATTGATGTCGCGAATGCCTTTGACAATTTTTTCTCTAATATACCAGTTATTGTAACCCAGTCATTACAATCATCTGCCTCTGGAGCATCTACTTTATTGGAACTAAGTGTTGCTAAATGTGAGATCGCGTTTAGCTTTAGATACGTAAATGCCGATAGTATTGTTAAGACATTTAAGTCACTTAATATTAAAAATACTGAAGATCTTTGGGGAATATCCACAAAGGTGTTAGGTATTATAATTATTGATATTGCTCCATGCTTAGCCTACATTTTTAATAGATGTGTTGACGACGGAATCTTTCCAGATCTTATGAAACATAGTAAATTAATTCCTTTGTTCAAGTCTGGAAATGCAAAAGATCCAGCTAATTATAGGCCGATTTCTATATTGCCCGCGTTAAGTAAAATCTTTGAAAAACTTCATCATCATCATCCACAGCCTGACTTCACCCACTGCTGAGTATAGGCCTCTCTTTGCCTGTGCCATTCCTTACGGTCCCATGCCAGTCTCATCCAGGTTCGGCCCGCGACGCACGCGATATCGTCTGCCCATCTAGCTGCTGGACGACCAACGTTTCTGTACCCAGTTCTTGGACGCCATTCAGTTAGCGCCTAAACTTATTCTTACTCAATTATTGTCACACTTTAACTTCCACAGACTACTTCATAGTCATCAATTTGGATTTACCAAGGGTCGATCAACAGCTGATGCTGGTACCATGCTTTTGGAACACATATTTCAAGCATGGGAAAACTCGCAAGACGCGATCGGAGTATTCTGCGACCTATCCAAAGCATTCGACTGCGTGAGTCATGCTACTCTAATTTTGAAGTTAAAACATTATGGCATCCAAAATCAGGCAATTAACCTTGTAAATTCTTACTTATCCAATAGAGTACAAAAAGTTGACGTTGGTGGTGAAAGGTCTTCAGGATCGTCTATTGTTATGGGAGTGCCCCAGGGTTCAATACTATGCCCATTTCTATTTTTAGTATACATTAACGATCTCCCTTTTTATGTAAAAGACATATGTGATATAGTTTTATTTGCTGACGATACGTCTTTAATTTTCAAAGTTGATAGGTCAAAAGCTAATTACGATGATCTAAATAAATCACTATCGCGAGTTCTTGATTGGTTCACAGTAAATAATCTGTTGCTTAATGCTAAAAAAACGAAATGCATTAAATTCACTTTGCCAAATGTAAAACATTACCCAACTAATATTAAAGTAAATGGCGAGACACTCAATCTTGTAAACTCTACTGTTTTCTTAGGACTTAATATTGATGCAAGTTTGCAGTGGGGACCACAAATTGAGGCACTTGCGGGTAGACTTAGTTCCGCTGCATATGCAGTTCGTACGATAAGGCAGCTTACTGATGAAGCTACAGCTAGGCTAGTTTATTTTGGCTACTTCCATAGTGTTATGTCATATGGCATCATTCTGTGGGGGAAAGCAGCAGACATCCAAGCAATATTTGTTTTACAAAAACGGGCAATACGTGCCATTTATAAAATGAAGCCACGTGACTCCTTTTAAGGAAATTAACATTCTCACCGTAATATCGCAATACATCTACGAAACCTTATTATATACACATAAACACTTAGATAGATTTATGAAAAAAAGTGACGTGCATTGTTTTAACACGAGAAATAAAAATAAACTGAGTATTCCCAAATTTAGATTAAAAAAGTAAGTGGGTCTTTTATGGGGAATTCTGTTCGGTTCTATAATAAACTTCCAGAAAGTGCTTCTAAACTTTCGATTCGAAGATTTAAATCTTACATAAAGAATAATTTAATTAAGAAAGCGTATTACACACTACATGACTATGTTAATGATAAAGCCGCGTGGCCTGATGTCGCTCTGCCCCTCGACACCTAATTTGACAATTTGCAATGTCTGTACCTGCATATAATTTATTACTGATGTGTTATTTATGAGTATATCAAGCGTAGTGTGTGCTGCCTTATGAACTTTTGCTGATTCTCTCCATCATCTAACTTTTGACTGCCTACCTAAGTAAGGCTTTAAATTTGGTTTTCCTTTTTTCCTTGAATCAGCTTCAACTTTTTCTCGAGGCACCACACAGGCGCTCTCCACCTAGTAGTAAGAAGGATCATCAAAAGAAAAAATTACAGTGTTTGTTGCCTGATTCTTCTAGGTCTGGTTGCGTTGGAACAGGAGTAAATGTAAATTTATTTTTTAAGACGATTCAAAATGATCCTTGTGATTTCAATGAATAAAATACTTTTGACTTTTTTGACACCGTTTGAGAGCACGTTATATCACTCACATCAAATTTTCGAGTAGTAAAATCCATTGGTGCACCACCGGGAATTGAACCACCTTACAATCGAAAGTTGGGGTTTGTCCCACTGGACCCCCAGCACGGAATAAATAATAGTACAAACCATCAGTGCCCTCTATTAAAAAGATGAGACTCCCATGGAAAATCTCATACATGTAGTTACGTTTTCATTGAAAAACAACAAGTCACATCTTATTTTGTAGATATACCTACTTCATAAGAAAAACCTTTTCAAGTTTCAACATTTATTTTTGCTTTGAAACAATTATTCAGAAGAGAGTGTCTTAGCGTCCCCTCCGTTTCCTCACGTGGATGTTGTAAATGCCGACTAAGGGATTACACTACGGGATGGGCAGCAGCATCCACCTGACTACCTAACACCAACATTGCGATCACCAATCCGCCTGCCAAGCGTAGTGATTATGGTACATTTACTCCATTGCATTCTATGCCCTATGCCCCCATAGAATGCCATGGGGAAGATTGCATTCTATGGGGGAGGCCTCGTTCAGCAGTGGACGTCTAAAGACTGCTAATGATGATGATGAAATGTCGTTTTAAACATAGTTACTTAGTGTACGTTTTTATAAATAAGTATATAAATGTGTGACGAGTCAGTCATATGTCCCACTTGATGTAAGCGGTAACCTCTGCCTATAGTAATGCTTTACCTCACAGGTCACGTCAACCTAGGACGCACCCTATGTGGCATTGCACTGCGCCCCCCTGAGACATAAATATGAATAGTCTCATGTGCCTTTATTTTTAGTGGACTGTCAAGTTAGATAGATTGTTCCGAATGTTTTTTATTACAAGCCTTGCAGTGTATGTATGTTTGTCTGGGTAGAATCCGGGTGGAATCTTGCAACTGAATTTTAAAGCAGTTATCCTCAACCGATTGAGCTGAAATTTGGCATACCTGTCAAGTTCCGATGACAATACAATATGATGGTGACAGCGAGCTGATCTGATGATGGAGACGGTGGACAACGGAACTCCTCGATGGATAATAGTAGACTGGCCGTGTTTGGGCTCATTTTGATCAGCACACGGTTATAATCACTAATTTTATAAAAGCTTCTATTGAAAAATATATTATTCACAAAAAACTTATTCCCTTTTCAGTTCTGTTAAACGAAATATTGTCGTCACTCGGCGAGCACATGTGCACGGCCGACTACCGGCAGATGTCGTCAGAGTCGCTGATACAGACGTTCTGGAAGATAGCCAGCGGAATGAGGACCACCGCACACTTCTTGCAAGTCTTGGAGCCTTGGCTACAGTTTGCTTGCACACATTTATCGGTTAGAATGGCGGATGAGTTTGTGTGCCAATAAATCTATTTGGTAGGATGAATTACGGTTGATAAAACAGTCGGAAGCGTTTCGTTTTTAAAATAACTATCTACCTACTCTTTATTAAATTACATTATTGACTAGATTTTTTGTATAGTTAGAATATAAAAACGTTTTTTTGACACAAATAACACATACAAGGCCGATAATACAAAAGAAAGAAACACAAAATTAAATAAGAAAAATAAGCACCTAAAAACTAGGTACTTAGAGTAGACAGTATAAATCGGAACATTCATGTGTCTGTGTGCCAAAAAGGTGTTCAGCGCAGCATAAATGTTGGACTGAAAAGTCTTAGGTATGTGCCGGTAACTTCACCGGCACCCATACCCTTCAAACCGGAACACAGCGATGAAAACATTACTTCTTTGCGGCATAAATAGGTATGCTAGTACTTCCCCAGACGAACTATGTGTTAATTGTGTATTTTTTTTCCTATTCTATTGTATGCAAGTTTGTCCTTGCGAGGTCTACTGTACGCAGCACTACTTACTAGCTTTAATATGTTTTAAATAGTCTCAACATGTTAACATCCTCCTGCGCGGCACGATACGGAACATGATCAAATGGGGACGATCCGCAGACGAGTTCTCCGGCAACCTCCTCTTCGTCATCAAACGGATGCTGAAGTTCATACCCGATGTTGAAGAAATATTTTTAATGGTAAGCTGAGAAAGGGGCAACTACACTACTTTGCAGTGCTGTGGTGTATGCGGCCTAAGAATAGATCCTCTCCATTTCCTCCCGTGCATGTCGCAAAAGCCCAGGTCCACTCAGGTGGACGGCAGCTCATCCCCGGGTGTAATACCTTAGTCTAATTTAATGACATCCACGTGTGAAGTGGAGACGGAGGGGTATATTCTTAAGCCAGATAAACTACTGCGAATTAGAATAAGCATAGAATACATATTAGTACAGGTACCGAAGGTTGACTCCGAAAAAACATTTAAATAAATAGCGACTCTTGTCCCCATACAATAAAGTGCAATTCAAGGAGCACAGCGCTTATTACCTACAGCTAAATTCACCTAGTAGTTACCTTACTTTCTATCGCGTAACTCCTATCTTGTCTGACTCACTGAAATGACTCGACAAGTCGAGCCCGCCGGGTACTTGTAGCTTCATACCTAAAGTGCGGAGTGCGCCACGCCTGGACTGGAATAAAGGGGTGTTTATAAGTTTGAGGTCATAGTGTATCTGGCTGTATGCATGTTTCTTTGTAGTCATGCAACTGGCTCCGGAACGGATGCTCTGATTTCAATGCGGTTCGTTTATATGAAAGCTGTTGAAAGTGTTTTCGAGATGGTTCTGGATGGATGCCTGGGCCACGAAAATAACGCCACGCTTGAAGCTTCAATTCCAAAACCTAGTAAAATCGCTACAACTTGCAGAGCTGTTTCGTGGCTTTATAAGAGGTTGAACACGTACCTACGTACATTTGTTTTGACGCTCGTCGTTGACTGCGACTCGTTCCTCTCTTATTTTTTTGACGACATTTGTGGCGCGGCGGTCGAATGTTGGCCTGCGACGCAGGAGGTTGTGGGTTCGATTCCCGCCTCTGAACAAATATTTGTGCGATCTGCAGATATTTGTTCAGGGTGTTCTGGGTATTTTCTATGCATAATAAAAAGTATCCATTTATGTAATGTATTGTATTAAGTATATCAGTTTTCTAGTACCCATAACACAAGTTCTGCTTAGCTTGGGGCTAGATAATGTTGTGTGAACTGTCCAGCATTATTTATTTATTTTATTCCAGGTATACTGATGAGGTAAGGTAATGGTACTAAGCCGAGCGGCTGCTGGTCGTATGATGAAAAGGAGATGGTGGGATTAGATAATTTAGATCCTGGGCACATTCCCCGAATTGTAACCTATATAGAAGATCGTTTACATTCCTAGATTAACAATCTATTATTTTGTATGGCAGGACGCTTTCATGCCTCTGGTGGAGTTGGCGCAAACAACGAACGCTCGCACGATGCTCGCCAAAACAGTGCTGACGATATTCTTCGCGCGGTACAGCGCCGCGCACATCGATGACCACATCATCATCTCCAGTCTGATGAGGCTCTGCTGTATACTGCACGATTCTATCAAGTAAGTCTTTTTTTAACGGTATGATGAATGATGGATCAATCAGATGGCCCACCTGATTCTAAGCTGTAACCTCTGCGTTTAACAATGCATTACCACATAGATCACGTCCACCTAGAACGCGCCCTATGTGGCTATGCTCTAAGTCTCATGGGCCTGTAATTTCACCGATACCCATAAAACCGGAACACAGCAATGCGAGCACTACTGCTTTGCGGTACAAATAGGTATGTGGTAGTGCTTCCCCGGTCGAACTCACAACAGTCAGTCAGTCAGTCACGCAACGATTTTATATTTATACTAGTGGAATGCCCGTGACTTCGTCCGCGTGTTCCATACAAACTTAAACACCATGCTGCACCCCCTTAGGGGTTGAATTTCTGGGATTCCTTTGTTAGTGCTCCCCTAGAGCACAAAAGGAACGTACCTTCCAAATTTCAGGTCCCTAGCTAGGACTTATGGTTTAGGCTGTACGTTGATAGTCAGTCAGTCACGCAACGATATTGATTAATTTCCAGTGCCGTAACAGTGGACGATGAAGTGAAAGTATGCAGTGACCTGATCAACAAGTTGGTGCTGGCCGTCACGTACCAGGATGACCTCGAGCAGCAGCTCAGCTTCTACGTGGAGTGCCGCGCCTCCTTCATCAAGCTGGACGCGGTGCTCGTGGCGCTGGTGCATGTGAGTCATCATCATCACTAGCAGCAGCTCAGCTTCTACGTGGAGTGCCGCGCCTCCTTCATCAAGCTGGACGCGGTGCTCGTGGCGCTGGTGCATGTGAGTCATCATCATCACTAGCAGCAGCTCAGCTTCTACGTGGAGTGCCGCGCCTCCTTCATCAAGCTGGACGCGGTGCTCGTGGCGCTGGTGCATGTGAGTCATCATCATCAGCAGCAGCTCAGCTTCTACGTGGAGTGCCGCGCCTCCTTCATCAAGCTGGACGCGGTGCTCGTGGCGCTGGTGCATGTGAGTCATCATCATCACTAGCAGCAGCTCAGCTTCTACGTGGAGTGCCGCGCCTCCTTCATCAAGCTGGACGCGGTGCTCGTGGCGCTGGTGCATGTGAGTCATCATCATCACTAGCAGCAGCTCATCTTCTACGTGGAGTGCCGCGCCTCCTTCATCAAGCTGGACGCGGTGCTCGTGCATGTGAGTCATCATCATCAGCAGCAGCTCAGCTTCTACGTGGAGTGCCGCGCCTCCTTCATCAAGCTGGACGCGGTGCTCGTGGCGCTGGTGCATGTGAGTCATCATCATCACTAGCAGCCCAATGCTGGACTGCAGCCGCCTCCATCCACCGAATTCCTGCTACCTTTTAAATGCCCTCGGCTTATTGAGAGGGGGTCAATGAGTCTGGATCTAGTAACATCTACAACGAACATACAGTTTCGCTATCCCTCACTAAAGAAGTCACACAATGAGTCTATAGTTAGAAACACAGACTTATTTGTTCTATCTCTGTTGAATGTATGTACCTACTACAGGCAGTGAACACGTTATCGGCGCGCGCGAGCCCGGCGCAGGGCCGCTGGCTGCACCGCGCGTGCGCCGCGTACTGCTACGTGACGGCTCCGTCGCTGCGCTGCGCGCTCGCCAAGGCACAGCTCTACCTGCTGTCCGGACAGACAGCGCTGCTCAACAACTGCATCGGACAAGGTACAGTACTACAGGCAGTGAACACGTTGTCGGCGCGCGCGAACCCGGCGCAGGGCCGCTGGCTGCACCGCGCGTGCGCCGCGTACTGCTACGTGACGGCTCCGTCGCTGCGCTGCGCGCTCGCCAAGGCACAGCTCTACCTGCTGTCCGGACAGACAGCGCTGCTCAACAACTGCAACGGACAAGATACAGTAACGACGATATAGCGAGGCCGATCTCAAGTTAGTCGTATAGGCCGTAAGGGCAGTTAGCCCTTTTGTACTCAAACGAAGTTGACTCCTATTTTAGATATTATCTTATCAAACTCCATGACATGTTGTAAACAATATCACTGCACTAATATCTAGGTTTTTTTAATGATTTGTAAACTGTGTTTATATATTTTTTATGAAATTGACTTCCTACGTGTTTTGATATAGTCACGGGGTCTCATCCCATAGAAAAAATATATTGTTCTATTAAAGTTCAATAGATGGCGTTACAGGTATAGACTTGGTATTGAAGTATGTAAAAAAACAATATAAGGTCTTAAAAAATATTTTCTAATATCAAAAAATACCCACAACACGGGAAAATTAAATAAATGTCTACAATCAAGTTTAATAATTTTTACAAACATTTAATTTTGTCTTTTTTCTGATGGTAATAATTTGAACTAAATTGATGATGACACCAGTTTGTTTGTAGTACCACAGGTAGAACGGACTTGATAGATGGCGTTATTTTTAAAAAAAAACAGGTGACACGCCTATGACGTCATGCCCGAAATGAAAGAGAAAACTAGTATTTCCTTTTTATTCTAAAATTTTCAAATAAAATGTTAGACATCATTTGATATCATTGTGTCCAAAGACGAATATATATATATATATATATATATACATAAAAGACAATGTCCTGAATGACTGACTGACCGAGTGCCAACGCACAGCCTAAAGCGCGTAGAGACTTGAAATTTGGAGGGTGTGTTTGTCTTGATGCGAAGGGTTGTAACTAAGAAAGGAATTTTGAAAATTCATAAGCTAAATGATTATAACGTAATACAAAAATGCTCTGTATTTCGGAAAGCGTTAGCAGTAGATAGTTACTTGTAATTTCCGATTCGGCCGTTAAAGAAACCGGCGTTTCGTAACTGGTTCATAGGTACTTTCCCCAATAAAATTAACAAACATATAAAAATTTGCAATATACGAAAAATGCCACGGGAACGAAATATGGCAGTGTATTTTTTTACAAAGACAACTTTGTAAAAAAATATACTGTCATATTTTAGCGTATTTCGACGTAAAATATATTTTCATGGTATAGGTAGTTGTTGGGATTAAAATATTTTCAGGAGTGGGACTCCTAAATTGAAATACTTGAATGTTCGTTAGTTTCAAAAGTCATGTCACGGTGTGGTTGTTAATGTTAAAGTTGTTTTCTGCACGCCGGGAAAGTATTCTGACTACGCGCGGACGAAGTCACGAGCGGGTCATCTGTTGAGTTTGAAAAATCATAATCGTCATACAGGATGATTGGATGATGGGTGCAAAGCTGTAAGGGGAAGGTTGTCTAGACCATTTAGAACTATTTCAGCCATAATAGTTAGAAGACAAAGTCCGACTATTTCTTTTTTACCGTTTTTTTTCGTAATACCCAGAAATTTTCAGTTAATTGCTAATAATTGCCAGTTTTATTGATTAATGTTTTCTTTTATTTTATTTTGTAATTTAAAGTTATGTGTAAGCAATCTAAGAATACATGGTCTAAGCATCGGTGTCATCAGACATTTTCATTACAGACACTTTAGTTCACAAAAAAATTAAAAGATTTAAAGAATCAGGTTTTTGGAAACTTAGTTAAAAAAACAAATGGTGCTTTTTTGTTCAAACTTTTTTGAATAGATACATGAAAAGAAAGAATTAATTCAGCGTTTGAAACGATGAAGCTGGAAATGATGTTGAAAGTAACTACAACCGAAGTGAGACGACGGGCCCTTGCTTGTGTTGTTGGGAATCGTGGCAATCATTTTGAGCACCAATAAATTAATAAATTGAATTAAAATGTTGTTTTATAAGAATGCCTAAAATTGTAAATTTTCTCCCTCAATCTGGTTTTTAGGTCCCAATTTTATTAATTTGTAATATATCCGCGTAAATGATACCTCAAATAAAAGAGTATGAATACCAAGCATAGTGTCAAAACCCTGATTCTCTAAATCTTTGTTTCTTTTAGCTGATAGTCGCTGCATGATGCCGAGTTCTTGGAGTATGGACTGATTGGTACGAAACTCAGTCCACGAAACCCCAAGCATTCTTCTCCAGCACCACATCTCAAGAGCATCTATGCTCTTTTTCTCGCTCTCCCTAAGAGTCCATGTTTCTGCAGTATAGAGGAATATGGGAAACACCAACGCTCTAACGAGACGGATCTTAGTAGATTTCGTTATGCTACGATTTTTCCATATCTTCCTCAGCTTATCCATGGCGGACCTAGAAATCGCCATATTGCATATGCTTGATTTCGTCAACGCATCCACCATTGTTTGTGATCAAAGATCCGAGGTAAATGTATGATTGAACCACATCACAGTTTGCGATTTGCTTGACTTACGGTAAGTTGTTATTGATACGGTCAACAATCATCACTTTCGTTTTGCTGCGGTCGATCTTCAGTCCAAACTCGAGGCTGATGTTTTATATCTTGAAAAGACTAGTTTTCCCTTACAGCTTAGCACTCATCTTCCAATCACCCTGTGTTCGTGTCTAAGTTTTTTTCACAAACGCCATCTATTGAGTGTGTGCGCGTTTTACGCGGTAATTACAGTTGCTGGAGCGAGGTGGCTCTAGCTATCATTTCCCTGCTAGCGGCATCTAGCGCCCAGGTAAGGCAACCAAAATAGCCCGCAGAATAGCCCGAGTTATGTCGGTCACGTTTTGTTGTATGGCATGAGGTATCTGTACTAGTATAGTATTCTTTTATCTGTGATATAGTGTACTGATCATGAGTACGAAATTACATGGAGTATGAAGCTAGCATATCAGTGTCCTTGGAAAATTTGACTATACTCTCAGAGCATTCATTCTTCCAAGGTTGAATTCACGCATATTTGTCAGCAATGCTGCAAGGCCTTTGATCCTTATTCGCGTCTTACTTGCGGTTTCGTATCCGCAACTCAACAGAACTTGTTGAGGTGTCAATAGCCGAATAGCTACGTACGTTGGGGAATAAAAAGAAAAGTGAAAAAAGAAAAAAAAGAACTAAAGAAGTTTGTGTAAAGAAAAATGCCTTTTTTTTATATAATAAGGTCTATCTAATTACAGCGGAAGCCAATTTCAAGGCCCTAATTGGACTGATACCGGATATCCCCGAATTCATAATGGAAGATGGTCAGAAGAAACCCACGCATTTCAAAGTAGCTGCGATACTGAGCGACTTCTTGTCAACTTTACTGCTCCTTCCCGTAAGTAATTACATTGATTTACAGAAAGAATAATACAACTAATACAAGTATAGGTGTGCACAAAATGAAGTTGTGCTTCCTGAAGACCGCTGCTAACGATCTAAAAGTAGCTCAACTAATCCAAATCACTACCTGACGGAAGCGTCCCTAAGATGCTGGCTACATTGCCACGCTAAATGGCAATACTAATGCGTTGAGCCAGTAAGAGCCAGCTCTCGGGTCAGATGCCCTGTAAGTTGAATATAAACTCGAAATGTCGTACTTCGTAGTATGTGTGTATCGAGTTATGACACTATTTATCAAACGAGGACGGAAGCAAGCCTCGACGTAAGCCGAAGACGAACGTCGACGCTTTATTCCGAGTGCAAGAGCTATTTTAAAAGCTCGATACAAACGATACTTTTTCTATTACCTGATACATTTAACATTGATAGAGCTTTGTTTGACCACGATCTCACCTGTTGGTAAGTGACGATGTGGCCGAAGATGGAGCACAAAAGTCTAGAAGGCACCTATTCTCTCTAGCCTTGAAGAGACCCAGATTATAGTTTTCAGAAAAGACAGACGACCGTATTATTCCACTCCTTAGCAGTTCGCATTATAAAGGTAGAACTGAAACGTTAGTGCGAATAGAAGATATACTAATGTGGTAAGGATGGTACCGACACAGAATAAATATTAGTACAAGTACAGAAGACTCACTTAGCGAAAAAAAATATATAAATAGCGACTCTTGCTGGGACGCAACAAAGTGCAATTCAGCTCGCATTAGCGCTCAATGCCTATCGCGATATTCACCTAAACATTTGCTCTCTCTTCTAACGCGTAACTCTGTCGCTGTCTGGCGCGAAGTGATGCGCATCGAAAGGGTTGTCGACATATCTAATAAAAAAATAAATTAACCTTCCGTTATGCAGGTAAGTAGTCAGCATTGTAGCACAGATTATGTATTAGTTACTTCGTAACGCGCAAGACAGCTAAAAGAGGCCGTAACATAGGGTCGGAGGCCGGAGCTTTATGTCTCAGGGTGGCGGGCGCAGTGCAATGCCACATAGGGCGCGTCCTAGGTGGACGTGATCTATGAGGTAATGCACTGTTCATAGGCAGAGGTTACCGCTTAACATCAGGTGGGCCATCGGCTTGTTCAGTCATTCAAGTAGTATAAAAAAAAAAGATCGGAAGCAGGTAGGTATTTTGAACCCCCGACGGAAAAACGACGGGGTGTTATAAGTTTGAGGTGTCTGTGCGCGCGCGCGCGCGTGTGTGTGTGTGTGTGTGTAGTTGTGTGTGTGTATGTGTCTGTGTGTGTGTCTGTCTGTGGCATCGCAGCTCCCGAACGGATGAATCAAATTAGTTTTTTTTTTGTTTGAAAGGTGAATTTGTCGGGAGTGTTCTTAGCTATGTTAATAATTAATTACTTGTAGGTAAATGAAATAGTTACAAAGTTATAAGGATATTATCACGATGAGATATTAAGTTGGTAGGTAAGTATAGTTTTTCTCTGCTTATGAAGTTAACAAGCTACGATTTAATATAAAAACATCAGTAGGTTTACCAAAACCATCGATGACCAAAACATATTATTATTATGAACTGAACTCGCTCTAACCTAACCTAACCTACATAAAGTACCTCGCGAGTACCTATTTTCATTTTCAAATAGGTACATATTAGGTACATATTATGTACCTACGAATTACGTAAGTACCACATGTTATTATCAATATTGTTATTATGTAGAAATAAAGACTCATTTATGTTTTTTTTTTAAGAACTAAGAATGACGGAACAAGCAGGTTGCCCACCTGATGATAAGCGGTAACCTCTGCCTATGAACAGTGCATTATCACATAGGTCACGTCTACCTAGGACGCGCCTTATGTGGCATTGCACTGCACCCGCCACCCTGAGACATAAAGATGAAAAATCTATGTGTCTGTAATTTCACCGGCAACCACTTCCAACCGGAACAAAGCAATGCGCGCACTACTGCTTTGCGGCAGAAATAGGTATGGTGGTAGTAGGTACTTCGCCGGACGAACTCTTTCACAAAAAAGCTCTTCTACTGCTAATTTAGAGCGATTCAGAAGTAAAGTCTAATTAAGCACGTAAGTAGATCGGTAAGTAGGTAGGTACCTAAATTCAAGTAATTACTTATACCTATATTACAACCTAAATCTTTGAAATCTATTCTGTATGCACAAGAAATCACACCTATGAAAGGCATTACTTCGATATTTACCTACAGAAAATAATTAATGTACCTACATCAATCATAACTTACATTTCTTCGTCCTTCGGCAATGCAAAAAAAAAAAAAAAAAATGATAATTCTTTATTTGTTTTTTGACTATTGCATCCATATACAGCACAATATGTACGCGACGGCATATTTGCGCGGGGAACGTGTTGCGCGAGCGCTCAGGCGTGCATCCGACAACCGACTGTCACTTGTTACGTCTGAGGAACGGCCGGGCTGTAGGTATATATCGCGCGACCTTGAGCGAGTGATGATGCCCTGGTACCGAGCCGTACGCCTGCTATGATGAAAAGGAGATGGTAGGATCAGATCGTGAAGATCCTGGGAGCATTCCCATTACATGCCTGAAATGGCTATAATTATATCATAATTTTTCAGTAGTTAATTTTATATTTAACTAACTTTAGCGCGGCTTCGCATGCGCCCTCTTTGCCTTCGCCCCCTCAGAATCCATCCACACACCAAATATTATCAAAATCCGCTCAACCATTAACCTGATGATTGGATAGAAGTTGTCCTGTCCAATTATCTTGAGTTTATACAAAAATCCCATAGTACTATGGGATTTTATCTCGTAAAAATCCTGAAATTCCTCGACAAATGTACGTAACACAACATGAGAATGTTAGGAGACGTTAAGGTACCTTACGTGGGGCGGCCTCATGTTGTGTTAGGTACATTTCTGGAGGCAACATGAGAATGTTAGGAGACGTTAAGGTACCTTACGTGGGGCGGCCTCATGTTGTGTTAGGTACATTTCTGGAGGAATATCAGGAATTTCTGGTGTAATTTCAGGATTTGTACGAGGCATTTCATGAATGAAAAACTTCGAAATTTAAAGTCGTAGAACGAAAGATATTCGCCATGATGTGTAGAATACCCCCTCCCCGGGCTTATAGGGATATTATGTTAGTCTGTATAGATTTAAGGTGGAAAACACATTTTTATAGTGTTTTTTTTTGTTTAGCGGTATCGTAGCTAAACTGATGATTTTTATGAGATACTATCAATTAAAACATATGTGTTAAGTCTCCTAGTTCTCGCGAACTCAACTTTCGCTATCTGAAGAAGTGTTGATGAGCTGTAATGGGCAAAACACACTAAAAAAATTGAATCTGGCGCCGCAAGCGTGAGCGCACTCACCTTAATGAAGGTGTTTCTAATATTTGATTACCATTTTATAGGACAACGTAGACAGTAACTGCAAAGCCTACATACTAAGTGGGTTCGTAAAAACACTGGAGATTATTCATTGGAAGAAGACGGACCCTCTGTACTATACTACTCTACTGCGTACATTGGATCTGCTTTGCGAAATGACTCAAGAGAATTATGCTCATCACATCGATGGAGGTACGTTATTGTTATACTTATACGTGTATTATTAATGCTGGACAGTTCACACAACATTATCTAGCTCCAAGCTAAGCAGAGCTTGTGGTTTGGTTACTAGATAACTGATATACTTAATACAACAATACAAAACAATACAATACATTACATAGATATATATTTTTAATTATAAAAACCCAACAAAACACACCACATCACACCAGAACACCCTGGACAAATATCTGCAGATCGTACAAATATTTGTTCCGAGGCGGGAATCTAACCCGCAACCTTCTGCGTCACAGGCGAACTTTAACCCGCCGCGCCACAGAGGTATGTAGATCTGAATACTCGCCGTACTTACAGAGGTTTCTCTACTTGGAATCCTGAACAATTGCTGGTAATAGAGCTTTTTACACAACTGCCCCAAAAATGAAGTATGAATGTGTGTTTCTTTATTCCACCATATCTTTAAAACTAACCGATTAATCATCAACAACTAAACTATTTTGATTCATCTTTTCAGAAAATTAATGTTCGATGAAAAGTAATTTAATTGAAACTGGTTCAGCCGTTTCGTTCATGATAGTTATCTTTTTTTTTTTCTTTTTTTTTTTTTTTATACTACTGGAATGGCGGAGCAAGCAGTAGGCCCACCTGATGTTAAGCGGTAACCTCTGCCTATGAACAGGCATCTATACCCTGGTTCAAAATTCGAGATATTTTTTATAAACAAAGGGGATACCATAGCAAAAAAATAGGTGCTCTGTGGTAGTTTATTAAATTAGGCCAATAAACAGGCTAGCATGTTATTCTATAAACAGATCTGATAAACTATAAAGTAATTAAAATATTGGGCGAAAAAAATATTGAGTTATTTTGGTTATTAACAAAGTTATCAAGCAAAAATATATTTGTTAGTAGAAAATATTTCATGTTACTTGGAACACTGCAGAGATTCTAAACAATGGGCTTTGTTTTGAAAGCATTTCCCCATTTTGTAAATTTCATTCGTTTCTCCTCATTTGCCGAATACGAATGTGCTTTTCGCACAGTTTTACAATGGAATGGTCATACTGATCAATAGGTAAGAGATATATATAACATTTTGCCGTTTACACATTGACTCGTCAGATAAACTTAGGTAGATAGTGGGTTTGTGTTTATTTGCCGCAAATTGATACAAGATAAATAAATATCTTGAAGGTACAGTGGTGGAATGAAAATGTTCGTCACCTTAGGGCCTATTTTTGGTTGTTCAATGCAAAAAGCATAGGTACTGCTTTACCGACATAGAATTGCAATGGTACTGTTTTACCGACACAGTATTGTTAATATTACGAAAATAACCTTCAGTTACCATGACAACGGATAATAGCAGCGATTGAATAACAGATAGTCTACGAATAAAATGACAAAGCTTATGGCTAACTCATTATAAAACTGGCCAAGTGCGCATCGGACCTCGCGCATTCAGGTTTCCGTCGTAGAAACTATTATATAATTTGTGGTTCCGTAACAAATGTAGAAGTTATAAATTGCCTAAGTTTAGTTAATCCACACGCAAAATTAAATCTGTTTGTAATAGAAATATGAGAAAATTCTCAAAATGTTTCTATTTTCTAAAATATTATAATTTTTTGGTAAAATATTTATACTAAGTATGCAGAATATTAAAAAAAAACTAGTTCGTGGGTTAAATGGAAATTAAATTGAACTTAGTAACAAAAATACAGTATTATTCTACTTAATAGGCTCTAAAATTATACTCCACATGCTAGGGTACGACAGATTTATTTTTCCCTCCCCACTTTAACTTGTACGGGAAACATACTTCAAAATAATTTATGGTTATCATTTTTGGGTTTGGCTCATTAAGATACATATATAATACAAATATGAATACTTCAATGGTTTAGCCGCGTGATAGAGAGACGGACAGACGGTTGAGCGAGGGCAATAGGGCGTCGTTTGGCCTCTTTGGGTACGGGACCCTAAAAAAGTCGTTCCAAACTTAAACAAGCAACTGATCAAAGGTGTGCGAATTTGATCTTTATAATAAACATTTAAATTATGGTTTTCTATACAGCAGTCTGCTGCGTAGAATAGTTGGAAAAGGTAATATGTGCTCGCGACAAGCTAAGGGGATTCCTTTGAAAACTGACGAACGTTTTCATTCCGCCACTGTACATACCGCGCGAGCGAACCCGCAGGCGAATATTACAAAAAATTTATACCGTAGGAAAAGCCGCGGGTCAGTACTAGTAAAATATGATCCACGCAAAAAAATGATTTTACCACTGGCTTGTTTGTTTACAAAAAATATCTCGAATTCTGAACCAGGGTAGGTATAGTGATCTCTTTATCTAATTTGATTATTTATTTTTTTACAGTTCTTTCAAACGACAAGTTATATGGATCTGAAGAGGAATTCATAGAGATTATAGACAAGTACGCGACAAATATATGCCAGGAACTGCTGATTGTACTAAAAGCATTAGGTGACAATAAGGAGACCAAGAGACAGTGCAATCTGGCATTGGAGCTGTTCTGGCGCGTGATCCGGAAGGGCGACTTACAGACGCGCCCTATGATGAGCCTGGCCGCAAACCTTTGGATGTTATCGCAGAAACTACAGGACTCTAATAACAAGATTTCGGTGAGTTATTGCCTGTTGAAAATAATTGCAAATGCAGATTTTAATTTCATAGTTAAACTAGATAATAATCATCAGCCTGTCCACCATCTATAGAATGCCACGAAGAGTAGTCTTGCTGTCACCATCCACGAAATTCCGACTTTTAAAAATAATTCAATCTTACTATTATTTTAGACTAGCAGCGCCCCGCGGTTTCACACGCGTAAGTCGCGATCCCGTGGGAATATCGGGATAAAAATGTCCCTATGTGTTATTTCGGGAGTCAGTTATTTCCATTCCAAATTTCATCCAAATCCATCCAGTAGTTTTTACGTGAAAGAGTAACAAAGATACATCCACAAATAAAGTGTTAATCTATCTATCTATCATCCATCCATACAAACTTTCGCGTTTATAATATTAGTAGGATTTACAAAATTTACCTTTATGAATCTGGTGCGACCAAGCTTAGCTCGGCGTTTTTTTAAATCGTGTTTACTTAGTGTATCGCTACCCTTATCGTTGTTAGTAAGCGGCTAGGTACAGGTATTCATTTGAATTTTCGCAATTCGAATTCGTTCGCTCCGCCGAAGATCAGCAACTTATTCAATATTCTGTGACTGACACAGATTCGCGAATAGCGAACGAGGAGAAAGCATTTTTTTTAACTCTTCCAAATACTACCAGACGGAAGCGTGAAAATTATAATAAACTTAATGATTTATTTCTTTTGTTTCAGAAAGCAATATTGTCTTCATTACAGTCAGCGTCAGATCCAGCTAGTCAGCAATTACTACTAAAACTACAGAGTTAATTAATTAATTAGAGCTATTTCACGTATACTGTATCTAATGAGAATATCCATTTTCCCCAATCAACTTTACACTAGCGCTTGCGGGCCTCAAGGCAAAGTTTCTTGTTTTTTCATGAAAACCTGTATATTTTATATGCGTTAAGGGAAGAAACCTATAAAATAACCATGGCCTAAGTTGGTGGTAATGGGAACTAGATTGTGTATTTTTTTCTATCTATTACAAAACGAAACATTCCTGTGGAATAATCATAATTTATTTAAGTCTATATTGTATCACATTGTATTGTGTGTGATAGCGGCCAGAATTTATGTAAGAAACGCATTTATTTTTATTTCCTAATTGATTTTGATTATATCTATAAGTACTAATATTACATACAAACATACATAGACACACGTCTTTTTCCCCGAATGGGTAGGCAGAGCCTCAATCTTTTCACTGTGGGTTGCTCCATCGTGGGATCCTAATGTTAAAATTTAAAAAATTCCCACCGCAGTGAACCGTTTTGGATAAAACATGTCTAAGAAACAACACTAGAAAACATGCTTTTAAATTAAAAAAAAAAAAGCTTTCTAGTAGGTTCACCCGTTTAAGAGCTACGGTGCCACAGACAGATAGACACACACACAAAGCGGTCAAACTTATAACACCCCTCTTTTTGCGTCGGGGTTTAATAAAGGGGTAATGTTAGATTGTTTGGATGTGGGGGGTAATCTCAAAACTACTGAAAATCCAATTCCGAAAATTAACAGGAACAGGACAGCAAGCATTATCCCTGAGTGCTATAGGTTAGTTTTATTAGCTTCTGCCCGCGGCTTAGCTAGCATTATGTGTCCTTCCACATAATTCCGTACCGGTTGAGCGGAATTGGATTATACATGATGTGTGGACGGTTGGCAGGAGGGGATTACTTTTACACCAAGTGTGCGAAGCCCCGGGCAAACAGCTATGAGGTGATATTTTGACACCTACATTAATTATAGTGAATGTTTAATACCAAGTATCAAAAATATAATCTGTAATCGATATTTTAATCGTTTTTTTTTCGAACCAATTTAAATCGGAAACAAATAATAATCGTCATCAGTAGCGTTTAGATGTCAAATGCTGGACGAGGCTACTTGTATAGTATTATTTTATCTGTGACGAGGCTTACCCCATAAAATGCAATGAGAGCATTTGCCATAGTCACCATGCTTGGCAAGCGGATCGGTGATAGCAGTATTGGCACAGATTAATTAATAGTTGGTGTTGGTGTGGAGTACTCAGGTAGATGCTGCTGCCGATTACCTCCGATTGCTGGGGTTACATTAGGGGCAGTGTAATCGTTTTTACGGCCTCCATGGGAGGAAAGTGAAGGGTATAAATTCAGACACACCACGCAAAATTTTTTTTAGTTCATTCACCCATTTTATAGAAATCGCAGCTTAATTTTGATGTCGAATTAATTAGGAAATATTAATTATAATCGAGGTACCGAGACGGCGTGCTGAGATCAGTGCCCCCTCGGGCCGGCGGCGCGCTGTGGAGCAAGCGGACGTGTCCGCCGAGACACGCTTGAGTGGTGCGCGCGCTCGGTTGCGCCTATCTTTCACCTGCGCAATATTGACGCCTATAAAACCTTGTCATTTCAATATTGTCACGTTACTTTCATCCCAACGCAAACTAAGAAAACCACTCTACTCGGCGAGGGAGCAGTCGACGCTAAAGGGACGCACTGGGTTTATACCCATTTTGAAGGATGTCCAAATTGGGGTGCTTGGTAGGAATTGCTCGTTTCTAATTCTATTCTAATTTGCCAGTATTTCCAAATCTAACTTTGCAAAATTGTTACAGTTGGTTTTATGGGCGGTTTGTGATGGAGTGTTCTCCAGTGAAGAGCAAAAGGGATTCGTGCAACCGTTGGATTTCGGACCCATATTCAACTATGGCGATTCTGGTGAGTAATTTTTCAAAAACTATATTTTTTTGCTTTTTTTATTGCAATAACATAATTACAATACCTAAGTACCTACTAACTTACTAATGCTTTTGCTTGTTATTATCTTTACAGGGCTCGCCTCGCTGGCTTCAAATCCTATTGCCGCTGCCGTGCTTAAAGTAGATAAGAGCCAATACCCTCAGTTGTTCGACACTATCGTTAGTAGTTCCATCGATTCCATACAAGCTAGAGTAGCACCCAGGGAAAATATATTTTCTGCTGATCATTTTGGGTTCAATCCAATCGCAAGTCAAAATTTCCACCCGCCTGGGAAATCAGCTAGATTAGCGGTTGCACCACCGAGGCAACATCTACAAGACCATTCTTTACCCAACGGTCAGCAACTTGCAACTCCACTCAGATATGATATACAAACAGTACACGATGCCGATTATAAAGTTTACAAGCCTGAAGAAAGCGAACAAGGAGAACAGGGGGAAATTTTAGCCGCTTTGAAAAAAAACCCTTCCGTCGCTTCGTATTTTAAGCCTGCCGTGACGAATGTTGAAGTATCACATCCACTTAATTACCGCAAGGAAGATGTAAATAGTAATGAAAGCCTTGAACTTGAACAGAACTACAAGCCTAATGCTTATATTACAGGACCAGCCCGTATTCGCAGATACACTAGCGGACGACAACGACAAAACGTGAGGAAGAACAGCGACGAAGAAGAAGATCCTTATAGTTACAGACCTAAAGCTTTCGATAGCGGAGCCTACAGCGCGTACACAGAGGAAAAGGACCCTAATAAGGAGTACGACTATCCGTACGGCAGCTATGACGCTGGGTATGATCATAAAGCTTACGAAAGGATAAAGGATTTGTCGGAAAAACAAGCAGCGGAAATCAAACAAAATCCAGGAAACTGCAAGGAAGTGAAGAAAGACGGTATGACTTGTATGACTTGCAAGGACCCTAAAACGGGTGGTAACTACGAATCCTGTTCGTACGTCGCCGAACCGAAAAACAATCAGTATGCTTACTCAAAGGAAAAAAAGTTTGACAGCAACGATGAGCCCGATGAACCGGAAAGTGAACAAAAAGCTGAACAACCTAAGCGATCGGCAAAATACGAGAAAGAGGACAAAGAAGATTCCCCAAAATACGAAAAATTAACGGCCGAATCCTCAAAACCTTACAGTAACTACAAAGAGGACGATAAAGATGACGATAATTCTGGTGAAAAATATAAGGGTTATTATATCCATTCATCGAAACCCTCTCCCAGTGAAGCTCTGCGTGCTTCAAGTGAAAGTGAAAATCCCGATGACGAGACTGAATCAGTAGTCCAACCTTACAACTACAAAAAAGCATTGCCCGGTTTTTACACCGAGAACGAACCAAAAAAAGACGTCGAGCATGTTTTAGCTGAGTTCAAGAAAAAAGACAGATCGTCTTGCAAAAAAGTTCAAAAAAATGGAATGACCTGTTTCCAATGTATCGATAAATCGGGACTTAAAAACGAAGAATGTATGTATGTTTCGGAATCTGCACCCAAAGCCAGTCATTTAGCTTATCAAGAAGTTAAAGAATTCACATCGAAACCAGCAACTCTTAACAACGAAGGGGCTGCGAGTAACATCGTTACCACAAGCGCGCCTCTATCAAAATCGGCTGCTTACGTAGTTGAAAACACTACATACGGCAAAAAATTAAAACGCAAGAAAGCTCCTCAATCTCTAGTGTCATCTGCCACGAAACCAATCGCCAGTGTTGTTCCTGCGGTGCAGGTACCAGTGTCGCAGAGTAGCGCACGTAGAGTCAGAAGAAACGTCGAATCAGAAGCCGATACGAACGCAAACATCAAAGACGAAACTAATATACCAGCGCCCGAAGAATTTTCAGGAGACAGTTCAAAGGGTGCTTTTTGGGCGGAAACTCAACCACGCTACAGCGCAGCTTTAGGCGTTACTTTGCCTGAATATATGCTGTCAAGGTCAGAGCACGAAGTTTCATTTGACGAAACTGTTGCAGGCGCGTAAGAGTGGGCTTATTAGCCAACCCAATCAGTATTAAGTAGAGCGTGTCCGTTGTAGCGCGTTTGATAAAGCCTGACCAACGGGCATCTATTGTTACGTAATTAAATAAGATTTCATAGACTACGAAAGAGACATTTGGATTCGAGTCAACGGTCAAAATTATTGTACTATATTTGGAAATGGCATGAGCTGCCATGCTGAAGTTACTATGCTTATAAAATTGAAAAACATTGTATGACGTAAACCTAGCACTGATTTAGGTACACAGCAAAAACCATATTGTTGTAGGTATTGACTGTTCGTTATTCTGATGTTGTTGTTAACTAGTTTTAACTGTTAAAAAAATAAAATTGAGTTGATTGTCAATCGTTTTTTTATTTCTGGTTTAGATTAGAGCATGCTCGTAATACAGAACGAACATCCACCAACCGACGCTATTCAGGGCGATTCGAGTACTTACTGTAAATTCTAATTTCTAGTACAATGTCAGTCAGTAGATCCTATGGTATACAATACGATTGTTGATGAACAGAATGAAAGCAGATTGTTGGCATGGTATTCGGTCAGCGCCCTAGTTGTCAATACAGTTTTAATGTGCCTATTTTACTGGTAATTGTCCAAGTACGACGTCACTGGGAACCAACGGTCTCTAGAGGCGATCTAACAGACTCGGAAGAAAGTAATTAAATTCAGTCGTATTCTAGTCATGCATCGGATCGGAGTTGTTCGTTTATAAATAAAGTTGAACGAGATTACGAGCCAATAATAAATATAAGCAGCGATCTGTATTGTGCACAGCGAAAGTGGTATTGACTGTTGGGATTGATCGACGGAGCCAGTGGGAGCGGCGCGGCGTTAACTTGTAAATAATTTGTATAAGAGTAAGTAGTACTTCATATTTATTATTATATTTCGTTTTGAATGATTTTAAAACGTATTTTATGATTATAAGGTTTCATAGAATGGAGATGTTGTAGTTTTTAAATTAGGAAAACATATCTGAAACTTTCCGATGTTTTGATCTTTAGCAACTACGTCAGAGTTTCAAATTATTTGGCTAAGTTGATAAACAATTTATTTGAACAATGCCATCAAGCGATGCAGTACCGCCTCAGACGTTGAAAAAAATATTTCTTGTCTCGTTGCCAAGCTTTGTTGATTGAATAATAAAAAACGGGGTTATCCAATTGCGCAGTGATTTTCTAGTCGCTCGGATTGCTGGTTGGTTTTTTGTTTGAGTTGGAAATTGATCGTTTAGTAAACCGCAAGACTAGTATGTACTAGTCACTGTAATACCCAAGTCGGCTTTTACGACATCCACGGGAGGAGACGGAGGGGTATTCTTAGGTCGGATACACCACGGCATTATCCTTTTACCTCGCGGTTTTGTCGCAATAATCGACCAACTGCATAGCATATTTGCATACATATTGACTATGCACATTTTTCTACTGCACACAGAACTCTACAACAATGCAACCGGTAGAAGTCGATGAAGAAGTGTACGTAGACGTGCGGTCATTGCCGCTGAAGCCGCCCCAGCCGCTGGCGGCCCCGGAGCGGCCCGTGCGGCGCTGCTGGCACCCCGTCATGTGGGACGACTCCATCACCGGAGTGGTGACACCAGTGGAGACACACGAAGATGAAGAAGAGGTAGGTTTTATGACCATATTGCTGGTCTTTGTCTTTGCTCCAGAGCGATCGGCGCGAACACGGCGGGACAAGACGAGGCGAACATAGCTCTTCATCTCAGGATGGTTGAGGTATCTCCACGAAATTTATTTAGCATGAAAGTGTTTATGACTCAATCACGCCGTAATGACTGAACTGATTTTGATAAAATTTGAAACACATTATGACCAGAAGCCCAATTTTCTGATCATGTTCCGATCTAGGGTTGATGTCATAATGACACAACCGACAAAAAAAGTCAAATGAAATATTAATATTTCGCTAATTTAGGCATCGTTTTACGCTTCTTCATTTCTAAGAATAACTATAAACTATCTACCTTCACTGCTTTCGCTACCTACTTCACTTTTTACGGATATTTATTATTTATACTACGGTTTAAAATAAATCGAGATAAATAAGACGAAATCGGTTCAGCAATTTAATGGCGAAGGGAGTATTAAAAAAAAAACTTCTTGTGTAGTAAGTAATATGCTTATGAATGGCTAATGATGCCAGTGTTGTCAACATAATGCTGAATTCAACTTACCATATTCCATTCTGACTCCACATGCGGGCTTTTTTCTTCGATACGATAGGTTTTCTTTGTTGAACTTCATTCTGGATATAATCTGGCTATAGTACGCAGGATCGACACTGGCGGTTCTATTTTGGTAAAATTTCATTCAGTTACTCTGCGAAGGAAACATTAAAAAATGCATGTGCGTCATGAACGTTTCTTGGGAATGGCGATGAAGATATTTGTGCCAATTTGAGGATAAAAGCAATGCTATTGAACCTTATGTTATGAATTACCTAAATAGAATTGGATTGTTACTGTAAAACAAACCTTGGAAGAACATTTGCAGATTGTATTTGCATCATAATATTATTGTTGTTTGTTTGAGTCAGCTTTTATATACAGGCTGTCCAATTAAAGTGTGAAGCCGAAGTCTAGAGCATCCTAGGTACGCCAATCACTCACACGTACCACGTTTTTTTTTGTCGTTAATTAGTCTAACAAAACTTAATAGCCCTTCAAATAAGAAAGTTTTCAAAATAAAATTAAGTAATAACTTTTATTAAATGTCGTATTACCTTAGTTCTAATAAAGTTGCTTTCCATAGGAATAAGAAAAAAATTGCGTACAAAATAAAATGTCCGAACAAAACGCGGCTAATTCGGGTAAACATAAAGTGCCTCTACCTCTAGATTCAGGGGTTCCCAAAGTGAGCGGTAACGCCACCTTGTGGAGGCCTAAAGGGAGGCGGTAAGAGACCCAGAAAAAAAATGGGGGCGTCAAATCAGACACACTTTCGCATTTTAATAGTTAGTACAGTTAGTTAAGTATTCCTAGATAGGTCATTTTCGTAGATAATAGACCGCAGGCAATCATGTTTAACAAGTTTTTGTTAAATAACCCGATTTCTGCATGTTTAATCTCCGCTAATATAGCTCCCTAAAGAATGGGAGCGCTAAAAATAATTATGAGGGCGATAAAAAAATAATGTATTTTCAAAGTGGGCAGCAGACAAAATAAGTTTGGGAACCCCTGCTCTAGATTTCAGCTTGACAATATTTAATGGGTGTACCCGCGGTATATTGTTTTGGCGGCCGTGTTGAAAATTGGAACTTATTTGGGCAGTGGGCGGAAAGGTTTTTCCGTTAATTCAATCACTTCACAAAACATCATATTTATAGATATTGCCAATCTACTTACTGAGTATATTCAATCCTTTCGGCACTTGGTGCCTAATTATCAAATAGCCAATTTCTCATTATTACTTCACAAAGTGACTACTTCGCAGAATTAATAAATATCTACGTAACTTGCCAAAACTAAAGTACGAGTACAATCAAAAGAAAAAGTGCGCAAATAAAAATGTGTTATGGTTTTATAAAAAAAACTTAACAAAACCAAATAAACAAATACATATAAGAAATAGTTTTATCGAAGAAGTAATTAATTTTGTAAAAATTTAAAAAACTCTCAACGCATTGAAACGGCTGAACCGATTTTGATCAAACATAGTTAAGAACACTCCAGACAAATTCACCTTTCCAACAAAAAAAAAACTAAATCTGTTCATCCGTTCGGGAGCTACGATGCCACAGACACACACACATACACACAGACACGTCAAACTTATAAAACCCCGTCGTTTTTGCGTCGGGGGTTAAAAATTGGATATTCATGAAATATTTGTACAAATTGGATATTTAAGAAATAGTTACTTATGAGATTTTGGCTATTTGAGAAGACACTGCGCCCCAAAAGCAATCCTATGCCTGTTTTTCTTTGCAAACAAGGCTGTAGTCACTTTGATAGGTAGTTATAATAAGAAACAGATAAATTGATATTTGAGAAATAGTTTCATATTAAAGCCATCTCATCACAAATGCTTGTTTCAGAACAACGGAATGTCTCGCGAGTACCCACACAAGCAACGTATACGGAACCTCAGAAAACTGATCGCTGACGGAAAAGTCAAACCAACGTCAGAGACCCTCATTTTCTTCCTGTGTAACAAGTTCACTGTTTCCGATGAGAGGCAGACCAAGATGAAAGCAGAGTAGAAATGCGTCTCCACCGACATTATTATTGCTAGGGCTAGGGGGTCTCGACAAGCAACTTTCTATTGTTAACTTAGGTGTTAACAGGTGCTAAGATTAACAGTTTGGCAGTAGCAGTAAAAATTGCGGAAAAGATCTAGTTGAGTAAATCAAAGCTTTTTTGAAGGAGTTCGTCCGGGGAAGTATTCCCTCCATACCTATTTCTACCGCAAAGCAGTAGTGCTCGCATTGCTGTGTTCAGGTTTGAAGGGTAATCGGGTGAAATTACAGGCACATGAGACTTTCATCTTTGTCTCAGGGTGGCGGGCGCAGTGCAATGCCACATAGGGTGCGTCCTAGTTGGACGTAACCTATATGGTAATGCGTTGTTAAAGGTAGATGTTACAGCTTAACATCAGGTGGGCCATCCGCTTTTTATGACATTTACTTAGTAAAAAAAAACCCTTACCGATTAAAACTATGGATGTATACAATCGAGAGTATCTTGTCCAGACCTCCATATCTTTTAGATGTATCTGTTAATTTTCTACCAGATCTTTTAATTTGTGTAATTTATATTCCCATTTGTAAATGAGCTTCCAGTATTTTGTATTGTAATTTATACTAATAAACTATTATTTTGTAAGAGTTGTTTTGAGTTCGGGTGTGTAAATATGCAAAACAATGTTTCTATTAAAAATCTAGTCTTTTAACTTTAATTAATTTAGAAATTGCAGTACTCTTCATACTATGAACATAAATCTCTAAATTACATAAAACCTATTTATGTATAAAAATTATGCAGAAGATAATAATAATTTACAAAATTACGACAAGTGCAATTTACCTATTGACAGATTGACTCCTAGAGCTGTTCGCCCCGTGGACAAAGACGCGCGGCGCGCTGCATTAATGATTTTTGGAAAATGAATTCATTAGGTATATATAATTTATATTCGTCATAAAAATTATCAACATAAGACTTTTAATACAAAAACAAATTGATTTTGTCAAATAGGTGTTATTAAAATAAGGATTTATAAGATAACCGAAACGAGAGCTTGCGGCCGGCGAGGGACGAGATCGCCACCTTTGTAATGTACACGACGAGAGCCGGCGGAGTCCTCCCTCGCGCCGCTCTCAATAAATAAAATCAATCTTAAAATAAAGCATCTGTAACGCGGGCCGCGTCGCGCCTGTCACGGGTCGGGGTTAGTGTCCACGAGCACTGTCAATTCACTGCGAGTGTTCGGTCCGTGGGGAGGCTCCCACTACGTCACGGGCGGGCGGCGCTAGGTGGCGGGCGGCGCGGGCGGCGGCGCGGGCGCGGAGGGAGGCCCCGCGGGGCCCGCCGCGCCGCCCGCGCCCGCCGCCGGCCCGGGGGCGCCGCCCGCGGCACTCTCTTCGTCCTCTTCCTCTTCTGGGTCGAACTTCAACATCAGCTGTTTGAACTGTGGGACAAACAAATGTGTTGAACGATACATCCCATACATCATGCTAATAGCAAATAGTAATAGTATATTGAGTTAGTATCGCTGCTGGGACTCGAGTCTTATCAGTAGTAGTAGAGCTTTTTTGTGAAAGAGTTCGTCCGGGAAAGTACCACCATACCTATTTCTGCCGCAAAGCAGTAGTGCTCGGATTGTTGTGTTCCGGTTTGAAGGGTAAGGGTGCCAGTGAAATTACAGGCACATGAGATTTTTCAACTTTATGTCTCAGGGTGGCGGGCGCAGTGCAATGCCACATAGGGCGCGTCCTAGGTGGACGTGACCTATTAGGTAATGCACTGTTCATAGGCAGAGGTTACTGTGCTAACATCAGGTGGGCCATCTGCTAGTTCCGTCATTCTAGTAGTATAAAAAAAAAGGGGGCCATCTGCTAGTACCGTCATAAAAGTAGGATACAAAAAGGCAATCGTCCACCACATTGTCCCAATGCCAGTTGGTGGTGTTACATAACTTTGTTGTTTCTATAGTATGCGTCTTTTTTCCCAAAGTATTTTCGTCAAATTGGTCACGTGGTAAAAGGTTTTAACAATCTATAAATGCCACTAGTAACCACATCTATAAGCCTTTTAAAAAAGTACTTACCAATCGTCTCGCATGTAGGTTCGACGACTTCCAGCCCCCGAACAAGCGGGGTCCCGAAAACGGTTTTAGTACCGTTAGACCATATACTAAAACTTAAGACTTAAGAGTATATCAGCCGCTATGTCTAGCGGTTATGGATGTGGACTACGATAAAGCCTTCGATTCAGTCGAGACCTGCGGTGGTACAGTCACTACAGCGGTGCCAGGTCGACTACTGGAATACCGAAGTGTTGAAGGGTTCGTACAGTAAGGCTCTAGGTCTATCCGTCTTCAGAACCAGAGCATTGAGCCTGGACTAGCCTGCCTTTTTAACGGTAACTACATCTATAAACTCGCCACAAGATATTATAACTAGTAAACCTAAGATATCATCGAACTCAACTAGAAAGGTCCAACTTCGACAGAGGTCAGCCGACAAATCCAACTCGGATGGACGTTCGGGAAACTACGCCACATCTTCTCGCCACAGATACCGCAGAGCCTCAAGATGAAAGTAATCGGTGCGTGTTGCCAGTGATGACTCTGACCGCTAACTATTGACCTTATACACAAGCTCAAAGTCGCGCAACGGGCAATGAAAAGACGCTTGGAGTTTCAATACGTAATAGAATCCTAAATGAGGAGATCCGAGAAGATCTAAGATAACCACATAGCTCTTAGAATTAACAAATTGAAGTGGCAATGGCCAGACCATATAGCTCGTGGAACTGACAACCGATCTGGAATAAATGTGCTAGAATGGCAAGCACGTGGACAGCGCAGTGTGAAAAGTATTTTTTTATACAACTTGTAATGACGGGTCAAGCAGATGGCCCACCTGATGTTAAGCAGTACCCTCTGCCTATGAACAGTGCATTATCACTTGGGTCACGTCCACCTAGGACGCACCCTATGTGGCATTGCACCGCGCCCGCCACCCCGAGACATAAAGATGAAAAGTCTCATCTGCCTGTAATTTCACCGGCACCCTTATACCCTTCAAACCGGAACACAGCGATGCGAGCACTACTGCCTGATAGTAAGTGTGAGTGGTTAACGTCGACATTGACACCTGCAACTCCAGAGGCAATGCCAATGCGCTGCCTGCCCTCAAGGAAACTTTTGTATTTGTCCTGCAGTGGAGTGGATGATGACGCGGTATATGTCACCTCTAGGTAGTCGTCGACGAGGCGCCGCCGGGCCGGCTCGTCGAGCTCCTCGTCGAGCTCCTCCTCGTCGTTGAGCTGCGCGATCGTCGCCTTCGGCTCGAACATCGGCGCGATCCTCCGAGAGACCGCCTTCTCGTACACTTTCACACTCTCCGACGGCGAATACTGAGTTATTTTCCTACAAAACAATAACAACAATTTGAAAAATAAGGCAGTATCCCAAATGGTCCATCTGGAGGAGTAATTAATTAAGTTTACAGAACATATTTCAGCAAACGCCTCTTTCCTCGAAACACACGCGTCAGTGAATCCGTAGAGTTCCTTGAGATGTTGCTTCAGCACGAGCAGCAGCAGACAGCCGCGCGCCTGGCGCATGACGTCCCGCAGCGGGCGCATATCGTCAGGCAGTCGCGTGACGAGCGCCTCTCTCCTGATACTTACGCGTCAGTGAATCCGTAGAGCTGCTTGAGATGTTGCTTCAGCACGAGCAGCAGCAGACAGCCGCGCGCCTGGTGCATGACGTCCCGCAGCGGGCGCATATCGTCAGGCAGTCGCGTGACGAGCGCCTCCCTCCTGATACTTACGCGTCAGTAAATCCGTAGAGCTGCTTGAGATGTTGCTTCAGCACGAGCAGCAGCAGACAGCCGCGCGCCTGGCGCATTACGTCCCGCAGCGGGCGCATATTGTCAAGCAGTCGCGTGACGAGCGCCTCTCTCCTGATTCTTACGCGTCAGTGAATCCGTAGAGCTGCTTGAGATGTTGCTGCAGCACGAGCAGCAGCAGACAGCCACGCACCTGCCGCATGGCGTCCCGCAGCGGGCGCATATCGTCCGGCAGTCGCGTGACGAGCGCATCTCTCCTGATACTTACGCGTCAGTGAATCCGTAGAGCTGCTTGAGATGTTGCTTCAGCACGAGCAGCAGCAGACAGCTGCGCGCCTGGCGCATGACGTCCCGCAGCGGGCGCATATCGTCAGGCAGTTGCATGACGAGCGCCTCTCTCCTGATACTTACGCGTCAGGGAATCCGTAGCGCTGCTTGAGATGTTGCTTCAGCACGAGCAGCAGCAGACAGCCGCGCGCCTGGCGCATGGCGTCCCGCAGCGGGCGCATATCGTCCGGCAGTCGCGTGACGAGCGCCTCTATCCTGATACTTACGCGTCAGTGAATCCGTAGAGCTGCTTGAGATGTTGCTTCAGCACGAGCAGCAGCAGCAGACAGCCGCGCGCCTGGCGCATGGCGTCCCGCAGCGGGCGCATATCGTCCGGCAGCCGCGTGACGAGCGCCTCTCTCCTGATACTTACGCGTCAGTGAATCCGTAGAGCTGCTTGAGATGTTGCTTCAGCACGAGCAGCAGCAGACAGCCGCGCGCCTGGCGCATGGCGTCCCGCAGCGGGCGCATATCGTCCGGAAGTCGCGTGACGAGCGCCTCTATCCTGATACTTACGCGTCAGTGAATCCGTAGAGCTGCTTGAGATGTTGCTTCAGCACGAGCAGCAGCAGCAGACAGCCGCGCGCCTGGCGCATGGCGTCCCGCAGCGGGCGCATATCGTCCGGCAGCCGCGTGACGAGCGCCTCTCTCCTGATACTTACGCGTCAGTGAACCCGTAGAGCTGCTTGAGATGTTGCTTCAGCACGAGCAGCAGCAGACAGCCGCGCGCCTGGCGCATGGCGTCCCGCAGCGGGCGCATATCATCCGGCAGTCGCGTGACGAGCGCCTCTATCCTGATACTTACGCGTCAGTGAATCCGTAGAGCTGCTTGAGATGTTGCTTCAGCACGAGCAGCAGCAGCAGACAGCCGCGCGCCTGGCGCATGGCGTCCCGCAGCGGGCGCATATCGTCCGGCAGCCGCGTGACGAGCGCCTCCTCCTGATACTTACGCGTCAGTGAATCCGTAGAGCTGCTTGAGATGTTGCTTCAGCACGAGCAGCAGCAGACAGCCGCGCGCCTGGCGCATGGCGTCCCGCAGCGGGCGCATATCGTCCGGCAGCCGCGTGACGAGCGCCTCTGCCTCTTCGTCGTCTTCTTCCTCGTCCATTTGTTCCTTCTCCTCCGTACTCGTAGTTTGTTTGAGACCCTGGAAACAGCGTTAGTAAAACGAAGTTCTAACAAATGTACTAAATTGTGAAATGTACTAAACAAATGTAATAGAATATTAAATTACCTCTCGAAAAAGCTGCAATAGATTTGATCCTGACGTCGAAATGATGATGTCAATATGGTGTATGATAAAAAGTGGTTCATCTTGAACTTGAAATGGGAAGTAGCTTAAATTATCTGCTAGGTACAACATTTGATCTAACGGTGCCGTCTGAAAGCAAACCAAAATACACCATATAAAAAACAATGTTACTAAATCAGAAATTGATTTGGTAGAGAAAGAGAACTTACGGAAACGTCATCAAACTGTTTGAGTAATGACAAAACTAAAGCTCGTCGTTGTGGCCTTGTGTTCCGTAGCAACGAGTACAAGAAACCATTCAGTGATGACGGTAGGTCATCTTGATCTTTTTTCCTGAAAATATGAATTGAATTAGACTTTCTATAGTACAATGTAACACTTTTATAAACCTGTCGACATCAGCATGTGGCCCAAGCATTCATAAGTTAACTAAAACTACATGGTGTAGTTGGCCAATCTGAAATGGTTTTAGTGGCATGGCATCACACTAAAATATAGATTCGAAGCACCGAGGCACCACACAGGCGCTCCCCACCTAGAAGTAAGGATCACCAAAAAAAAACCGAGCCGTGTTTGCTGCCTGATTCTTCTAGACTTGGTCGCGTAGGAACAGGAGTAAATTTATATTTTATATTTTACGAATCATCGTAAAAAATAAAATATAATTAAATAAATAAATAATAATAATAATAAAAATAAAATTATCCTTGTGATTTCAATTAATAAAATACTTTTGACTTTGACTTGGAGTAACACTGTTGTGTTCGCCTGTAATTGGTGTATGTATCAGCTCGAAACTTAGTGAATTATTGTTGTAAATGTGTTTATATATATGCTGTTGGCGTTCCTTTTATGAATAAATAAATAAATAATAAACACTGATTTTCTCTGTCTGTTTGTTACCTTTTTCTTTACTAAGCTGAAAAAAAAAACAAAGTACACGAATTTCGAAGTAATGCCACGAATGTTATGAATTATGAGTTATTCTTACTCATCTAGTGACAGTTTTATAGTAAAACTTAAAAAATGTAAAACCGTTATTGGCTGTAAGTATTATGAATTAATATTTAGGAGCTGTGGATTTTGTGTAATGAATAAAATAAAATAAACAACTATGCTTACCTAAACCCCCGTATGATCCCTTTGTTCGTATCGCTTTGCAATATTTTTTGTAACTGGTATGACAGTCTGATTCCGAGTTGCGCTTTCATATGAATGAACCCGGGGTACTTCTTATCGATCTCCTGTAAATTCTTGTCCGCCGTGTGAGACACTGTCACTTCAGTGTCTGTGCTCATACAGATGAGGTAGGGGACAATCTGCAAGTACAAACATGTATGGTAATGCTGTGATTATGAATCACTAGTACTAACTACACTTCGTGTCACTATAGTTCTTATTCACTCTGCGTTAGAACAGAGACCGGCTCGAGTACCGATTTGTTTCTCACATTTTGTTTTATGTCCAAAACACTGCAAGCCGGCCTAGCCAAACGGTGTTCAATACGACTTTCGTAACAATAGACGACGTGACATTTCGATAGCTAACGTCGATCTCATACATTATTGGCTTTTCTACTAGCATCCTAAGCGCGTTCTCTGATCGGCCCGATTGTCCGCAGGCTCGCCCAGAGGACTAAATTATTGTTAATTATTAAGTACTAACCTAGTTTTAAGATGTTTTACTGAAAATTTGGACTAGTCTTGTATGAATAAATAAATTTTCTATTCTATTCAATTGCCAAGTCTAAAGCCTAAGGTGTACTTTCATATGACACTCCTCTTGACCTGATTACATCACTTGATATTTTTAAACCTCTATTATTGTTTAAGAACTTAAAAATTCTCTTGGTATTAAAACTTTATCGTCCGAAAAACATACATAATTATAAAATGTTTGTCTATTCTGTGCCAAACATTGAGGAAACCAGCATTTCATAAAACCAATATCAAAGTTAGATTAGAAAAGCTGATGTACCGAATAGAAAGGTCGCTGGAAGACGTTGGATAGAGGCGACTTAAGATCACACGCAAACATTGTTCCCGTAGCCGGAATCGAACCAGCACCTTAGCTGGCTAGTAACACGCATGGGCACGAGGTTGTTTAGAATGTTGAGTGAATTCAGTGAGGCAGTAGGAGGCAGTACGTACATACATAGGTATCTATACTCTAGCCAAACTCGATGTAGACAAAATACAAACAAACCATCATGCATTCTAAATTATTGTGACAAAACTGTTTTATTTTTAAATATATCAATATTGATTTGTATTTGTACAAGTTAGTAACAAAAAACCAGCCAAGTACGAGTCGGACTCGCGCACGAAGGGTTCCATACCATTATATATAAAAACAGAAAAAAAAACACGTTTATTGTATGGGAGCACCCTTAAATATATTTTTTATTGTTGTTTTAGTATTTGTTGTTATAGCGGCAACAGAAATACATCATCGGTGAAAATTGAAACTGTCTAATTATCACGGTTCATAAGATACAGCCTGGTGACAGATGGACAGACGGACAGCGGAGTCTTAGTAATAGGGTTCTGTTTTACCCTATGGGTACCGAACCCTAAAAACAATAGCTTAGTAGCTTTTAATTAAATTTTTAGGTTAAGTATGGGCAGTTTGTTTACAAACATTCCACATCTAAAATGGCTGTACTATCGATTACATTACAGTCTCACCTGTACAGGATGCACCAGGCCCTGCGCCAACACGAGCTGCACCACTTTAATAGCACTCGACCGCACTATGGTGCTCGTGTGCAGGAACGAGCCGAGTATCTCCTTCAGGTACAGCTGTATCACGGTGGACGCCATGCCGGACGATACGTCACCCATTTCCTTGAGATTCTCGTGTTTCGACCGCGTAGACCCTGAAATTACAATATTTAAAATATTTACAAAAATTACAATAAACAAGTAATTAATTTTGTATAAATTAAAAAACCCTCAACGCCATGAAACGGCTGAACCGATTTTGATCAAACATAGCTAAGAACACTCCCGACAAATTCACCTTTCAAACAAAACAAAAATCAAAATCGGTCCATCCGTTCGGGAGCTACGAGCGAACAGACAGACACACACACACACACAGACACGTCAAACTAATAACACCCTGTCGTTTTTGCGTCAGGGGTTAAAAAACAGACTCATCTTTGATACAACGAGAATGATCTCCACACAAATTAGGCAGGCAAATTAGGCAATATCACACAGTATAGTGTGATATTTGAGGATATTTTACTATTGGGAATAAGGTTTTTCAAATTAAATATAGTTGACAAAAAGTTTATGAAAGTCTTACAAAATCTGGATAATTGGCATACCCTGGACACTACAATGCGTTGAAATGAATACTCTTACAAACAAAAGGCGGCTCGACCCGCCATCTACGGGACGAGCTGCGGGGACTTGGAATGCGCGGGGGAGAATGGACATTCTGTATGTAGTACTGCTCGACCCGCCATCTACGGGACGAGCTGCGGGGACGTGGAATGCGCGGGGGAGAATGGCCATTCTGTATGTAGTACTATATATATATAAATATATTCTGGGAAATTGGTAACAAAAAAAAAACTTACACTCTTTATCCTGCCTGATCATCCTTTGCTCCTCCTCTTGTAAGTACATCTCGACATTCCGCAGCACGTCCGCCTTCATATCAATGGGCGCGAGGTCTGACGTCAGCAGCTGATGGTAGAACTCCTTCAGCTCCGGCCGCAGCATGAACTCGTAATGGCGCACGCACACGGAGCCCAGCGCCTTCAGCGTGTGCGACACGAAGTCCTCGTCCTCTAGCCCGACGAAGAACAATAGCGTGTTGTACACTTGCTCTTTTATATCAGCCTGAAATAAACATAACATTACAATTCCAATCCAGAAATATACATATATATGACAGATAACCCGCAACACTTAAACAACCTGGTAAAAATTCAAAAAATCGGCTTCCTTTTCGTTTCAACGGCATTTTGTGAGCCATTTTGGCAACATGACTTCTTCGATATAAAAAAGCCTGCTGAATTCGGTTCTGTATGTTGCCAAGCCGAATTTTGGCTACCCCCCCCCCCCCTTTCCCCCTTTTTTCCTCGAAATTGAACTTGAAACTTTAATATGCTCAAGCGTGAATCGAGACTCGAACATATATTTGGTGACAGTTTTTCATTGAAATCTGTCAAAAAAATCTATGCAGGTTGTTGTTTAGTTCTATAATACGGGTGTTAGTGTACAATTTGTTTGTAGAAGCAAACCCTGCAGTATTTTTATTGCGTTAATTATCTTTGTTCATTATACTGAAATAAGAAGAACGAAAGAGAATAATAGCGTAAGAAAGATGTGTGTACATGAGCGCGGCTCATAATCCTTGCAAACATATTTCAGTTAGGCAGTAAAATAAACAGAATGAAAATTGAATGAACACGGACAAGACAAGCTATAAATTGAACAATGACGTACTATTATTTATATTTTCTGCCCCCACTGGCGTAGGTGTGCACTCGTGTAACCATTATATTAAACTTCTGGAAATTTACACCAGTTAGGTAGTAAAAGCATAAAATAGAATTAATATTGAATGAATTAGAGCTAGACCAGTTCCAAATTTAACAATGACGAAACGGAGAATTATTTCTGTTTCTCTATTTACTGCCTAACTGGCGTACGTGTGCAGTCACCATTATATGAATCTTCTTGCGAAGACCGGAAAGACCGCTTTTTACCCTTATTTTTCCATTATAATTCAAATATAGTTTCCTCTTTCATTTGGCATGGAAAAAGAAGGAGACAGAAGACAGTCGTTCGAGGGCACCTGTCGACTTACCGGAAGTCCGTCTATGACTTTAGACTCTGTAAAGTCAAAATAGCGCAGCAAAAGGCCTACGATAAAGAGCGATCTCCGAAAGTGAGGCCGCGAATGTGATGTTCGTGTCAGTTCTGGGTCCCTCTGCCAACTGGTTTTCCAGAACAGGAGTACATCTATAAAGGGTATTTTTGTTAATTTCACACACATTTTGCTGAATTCTCTCAATTATTCGCCGCTGGTGTCTCCGTATTTGACCAACGTAGACCTAGAGGAGCAACAATAAAGTATGTTAAGAATTGATCACCCAAAACCAGTAGAGGAAACAGGGTTACGTTACTTTATTACGTTTTTGTGATACACTTAGGAGCTCTCGAATAAGCAAGTTAAAGTTGCAATGGGCAGGCTATATAGCTTGCAGAAACGTCACCAGAGTGCCGATCACGAACCTGACGATGAACCGATGCCATTGTGCATGCATTAATGCAGGAAGTCGGTGGATCGAGGCACCTCAAGAGCTCATAACGAGCCATTCATTAGTTAGGTATGGAAGATTTTGCACATTTTCGACCCGACGTAAGGACACATAAGATTTCTTGGGCTCCTCCTCCCCCTTCTTACGTCCCTCCCCGAGATAAAGGGGGCCAGTCTCTATCTTTTTCATCAACACTTCTCAAAGGGGTCATATTAAGAATAATAGTAATTAATATCGTAAAAGTTGGTTAAACACTAATAAAACGTAGATGATTCCGAAAAGGAGGCGAAAATCTAAATTTTTTATGAAATTATGAATTTGTAGACAAAATCGGAAAGGGGGCCAATAGCGAACAGACCCTCTCAGCACCAATACGTAATGAATGAATGGCCCCTGATGGCATTCTGGTGGAGTCGTATGTCCAGCAGAGGACGTCTGGTGGTGATGATACACTTACTATGATACTTTTGGAAGACATCTCTGATCAGCTTGTAGTTGTGCGTTAGGTTATTGACTATGGCGGCGAGGCACGCGATGCACGACGCGATCACGAGCTGCCCTCGCTGGAGGATCAGCTTCACGGCGTCCTCCTCGAGCTGCGCGAGGAACACCTCGCTCGGGTGCTCCATCAAAGGCACTACCAGTTCCAAGGTCGACGCGACCGTGGACATTATCTGTTGTTCGTATTGGTTCTGAAATACAGGTGATTATATAAGCATTCACACATCACCTAGTTGCTGGTCTGATCAAGTCAAGGCACTCACTGGCCTCCCTATCACCGCAACCCTAAGACAAGCCGATGATAGAACAGCGTGGAAGAAGCTCGTCAGCATCTCTACTAAATCCTTTCAAGACGGGCACGACCTTCAGTAATGAAGAATACGACGAAGAAGATGAAGATATAAACATTTGTTGGTAGAATAGTCAAATTCAGGTCATCAACAGATAAATTGGCGTAGCCTATGCAAATCAGTTATATATGTTGTCATTCATTATCTGTCATCTTATATCATGTGTAGGCTGTTAGCCACCTATCTACCTCTGGTAGAAGAGGCCCAAGTCTAATTAAAAACACTTACTTGACATTTTAAGCTCAGGTACGGCTGTAATGTTAAGGCATGGTTCACTAGCAATTGTGGCCTAATCTTAGCAAATAAATGCAGAGTTGAAAGGCACGCTAATATACGCTGAGATGAGCCCGTTCCTGTAATTAGAAACAAAGATTTTTATTTGCATTTTTTAATATTAAGGTGGCAAGTTGAACTTGAAGTTTCGCTAGGCGATACTTTATTCTTCGCGGATCTCAAGTTAACTTGGCCGTGTTGTAAAAGGTTCACAAAATTATAACATTGAGAAATTGTTAATGTACCTTCTGCACTACTCTCTTCTAGCTGTAGTAGGCTCTCAATGAGGCAGTCCACTATTTGTTGACACGCAAGCAATAGCGATTTGGGTGGTTGGTATATTATTTTCGTTGAGTCATCTTTATCCTCTTTTGGTTTGAATAACTGGAAATAAATTTATGTAGAGCATTGGTTGGACATGTGTTCTCCATTGAAAAGGGAAGACCTTGCAACAAAATAGTGGATATCTTCCCTTACATAATACATAGAAACCATTTTTTGTATTTACAGTGCATTTTCAAATAATTTGTCGTATGTAGCTGCGACTCATTGCAGAAATGTGTGAGATTTTATATTTTTTGATGTCAAGGCACCGATTAGAGTTGAAGCTGGAACGGAATTTAAGGGTTTTAAATTGAATGTGTGAGATGTTTGCTAAGATTGGCTAGCTTCAATTCTGTAGAGCATTTTCTCTTCAGATATAGTGGCAAGTTACAGCAGCTTCCTTGGTGGACGTAACCTTGGTCTGGCAATTATGGAGCGAGAGGAACACTGGAGTGTTTTTAGTGGGTATTCTGCCCTTTTCAGGGCGGCGAGTCCCACATAATTCCGGTCCCCCAGGCCGGTTTATTCATAAACGAATTCTCACTCTGAAGACAACAAAAAAAGGTGGACGTATCCTAACATATCATCATCATCATCATCAGCCGTTGGACAGCTTCTGCTAGATAATACCTCCTTGATAGAATACAATGACTATTTTGCCACAATCACCACACTTGGCAGGCGGATTGGTGATTGCAGTACTGGTGTTAAGTACTCAGGTGGATCCACTGATGTGATCTCTTAGTCGGCTTTTATTAAATCCACGGGAGGAGACGGAGGGGTGTATTCTTCGGGTTAGACACACCACGGCACAGACCCTAGAAACCTGATAGATACTGCAGTTGTAATGTGTCCTTGTCTGGACACTGCATTATCCTATAGGACATAATTCCTGTAACCGCTGAACTTTCCATTGGCTGAATGAGCCAGCTGCCAGTTTCACCCGAGTATATTTTTTTATTGAATAATCTGCTGTCCACATGTGCGCAGAAACAAACTGGGTACATTGGACATTGGGTGGCTGGACTAGCAGCCCCCACCCATCACGCAAAAAGGGCCCACTGGCAGCCTAGTTGCGGAAAAGAGTCTGCTCTACAAGTACTACAAGTTTAATTCTACTTACGGTCATAAGCAGCTGCTGAAACCATTCGAGACCAATGTCTCTGGAGGATATAACCACGTCTGTGATGTTGAGGACCTTTCTTGTGAGCGGGTCGGCCGCGGCCGCGGTCATATCGAGCGCGCCAGGCCGCAGCGTATTCGCACACGGACTGAACCACATATTTTGAAACACTTCCATCACCAACTTCCGGATCCCCTCCTCGTCATTCACCCTCCTAATCATTTTTACACAAATCTCGGGAATCTTAGGGAATTCGGGGCACTCTATACAAATGTCTTTTAGAATTTTTATCACACGTTTTCGCACTGATACTCCCGTGTCCTGAAAGGAAATTAAACAATGTTTTATCGACTATTTGGACTACAGACTGTTCTGATGGTTAGTAGGCACATCCTGAATGCTTTCACCACACTGGTTCGTCCTACCAACAGTCACAATCAAAGGCTCTATTCCGAGCCAGACATCTTAAGTAGATCTATAGGCATCATTGATTTTAGTTTGTTAATTTCTGTAAGTTCTTTCTTTATGAATACATACAATAATATTTACAGTTATGAATAAACCAGTTTAACTTGAGACGCGTCTCCTGGAACTGTTTTTCCGAAAGTTTACAAAAAATTAAAAACGAAAACATGTTTTTAACACACTTGCTAATAAAGTGACCGTTAGTGCAGTGTTTTTAGGGTCATAATGAAGAATATTACACACACGTGCTATTTACTTTACATTATAGCACAGTGTGTTAAACTATATTCTTTCTTCCAGTCCAATAAAAAATATATAAATATGTAGATAAAACCAAGGAATGTATTTACAACATTCTGAGATGCTCTAAGACAAAAATTATTGGAAACTGTATTTAATTACCACAGAATGCAAATAATTTAACTTTTTATTTATTGTATAAATTGTAAGGCTGAATGTCGATTCTCTTTTTTTCAAATTTCTTACATTTAAAAACTCCTTCAAATTTTTTTAGAAGTTCATTTTTCCTTACAAGAAAAAAGTATACTACCTAAGAGTTCTAAAAAATGAGAATAACAATCATGTTATTCTCATAAAATTCAAAAAAAAAACGTTAAATTCATTTTTCTTCTTAAAAAGAAGACTTTTTAAGAAGAAAAATGAATTTTTAGATAGGCATATTTTTTTTCCTCGTGTTGAAAAACGTCGTATGAAACGCGTGAGCATTGGTAATTACAGCTCTCGGCTCCATTACGCCTTCGCCTATCGGCTCAGGCTGCAATCCCGGCTCGATTGTAATAACCAACTAAGCTCACTAGTTTCATTATGAACTATTTCCGAACGCCACGCAAAACAAAACATGGTGTGTATACATAATGTATATTATGCATAGTGTATGACGACGCCCAAAAGATGTTTCTATTCATATGCCGGATGGACCACAGTCAAATAAAAATAAATATAAATGTAACTTACCAATATTCTGTTGGAGAGCATTCCGTAATACTTGTCGATGAGGTCGGGCCGGCTGAGCACGAACTTGCCGACGAGGTCGACGGCCGCCTCGCGCACCGCCGTCGACTGGTCCAGGAAGGAGCGGTTCACGCCAATCTGCATGTCGGGCCGCGCCAGCACCGCGGGGTCCGCCTCTACTATCATCGCCAGGCACTTCATCGCCTTCGTCCGAATCGCTATGGTGTTCTCGCATAGAATAACAAGGATCTTCCTGAGGTACTTGTCGAAGCTTTGCGAGAACGACCTCTTCGATGCTAGGTACTGCGATATGAGCTCCGCGCCCCCGTAGTCGATGTACGACTGCATCACTTGCACCTGCGTGCCGCCCTGGTACCTGAACGGCCGGATCTTCTCGAGAAAGAAATGCTTTCGTCGCTCAATCGTTTTGTATTTCTCCGCAGACAAAATTGCACTAGAGATTTTCTTGGACTCTTTGACGCCGCCATCACTGTCGTCGTCCGCATCTGACTCTTCGCTAGATTCATCCTTAAATCGCTTCTTTGATTTCTTGGTCTTCTTGGTAGGTGAGGTTGTCTTGGGTTGAATCACCATGTCTCTGAACCACTGGGTGATGTAGAAATGCCTCGCGCAGTTCCAAGCAGGGTCCTTCTGTCCGTTGATCGCTAGGTAATCAAGGAGCACTCGTTGTAGGAATTCGGTCCTCTCTTCATCTTCATCGAGTCCCGATGTTGCATTCTGTAAATTAAATCAATACATTAAAAAAATACGTAATTCCACTTCACTAGTCTTGTAAGCAGGCCCGGATTAGCCCCTAGGCCCACAAGGCCCGGGCCTAGGGGCCCTGCAAGACAAGGGGCCCTCATGGCGGAACAAAAACACACCCTAGTCTGGCTTGCCCGAAAATTTGAATAGTTAGGCAAGTGATTAGGGGTGGGGGGGAAAATATTGTAAGGCAGGGGGGCCCTCAAATACCAAGGGGACCTGGATCCCTTAATCCGGGCCTGGGGCCTGCTTGTAAGGGCGGTTTTTCTATCGTACTTATTTCAGCCCAAGTGCGGATCTGCTCCACATATGTATGACATAATCACTAACTAAAAAATAGTGTCAATTTGACACGAAGCACGAAGAGACGCAGTAAACGGTTGGCGGGGCAGATAATTAAGCCCTAGTGAGCAACCACCGAGCTTCGCTCGGGAACACCTTAAATACCTACTTATCCCTGCCGTTTTTTGTTTTCTTTTATTTATTGCCAACATATTATTTCTAGCTTAGATCTATCTAGGAATAGCTTATGTAACATGTCTTGTTCTTATTCTTAATAATAGTGGGATGACAAGAAACGACCCAGCCGCATTTCATGAATTAAATCCAGCTCTGTAACATAGTTAGTGAGAGTGAGAGGGACGTACCTGCGCGAGCGTGCCGTCCTTCTCCTCCTCCGCGCGGATGTCGCGCACAACGGCGTCCATGGTGGAGAGCTTGGCGCGCGACTGCACGCTGTCGCGCCGCAGCCGCGCCGCCACCAGCCCGAGGTACTCCAGCGACGCGACGCGCACTGACATCTCCATTGATTTGTCGGACATATATTTAACCTGATAAATTATAACATCTCATTTTTACTCCTTCTTTACGGGTTTTTGTTTTTAAATTATTCTCTGACTTACACAGAATATACATTTGCACCAATTCACACAATCCAAGACACTAATTTTATATTTGTTGCCTATTTAGAATTATTTATTATTGGATATGCTTGCTGTGGTCCGTCCAGCCTAGGACTAGACCCCTCCGTCTCCTCCCGTGGATGTCGTAAAAACTGACAAATCTTGTGATGAGTCCGTGTAACTCTCCTACTACGGATTGTGGACAGAAATATGCCCAAAACGCATCAAAAATATTAGAGACACTCACCAGCATAGTCCCAAGTAGACTCAGCAGCAGTTCAGTAGCAGGCCACTCGGGCTTGTTGGCGGTGGTGAGCAGATCGTGCACGAAATTTTCAAACAGGGGCCGAAAGTCAACCTCTTCATTTCGACTCCGGCACTTGTTCAGGAATGACGTCAGGAATGTACCGCCCACGCTGATCGCCGCCTCGTACTTCGATATTATCAGAAGATCTTTATCTACATGCTGAAATCATATTGAAAACGTATCGATCACAGGGCCTCAACAGCAAAAATCTTAATGCCCGGTACACACGAGGCTAGTAAAGCAAGTCAGGTTACTCAAATGTATACCTGTAAAAGATTACGTATCCTAGCATGATCATTAAAATATGGCGGGCTTGTATTGGATAATTTGTTTAACTTTTGAACACGCTTTTTATTAGCTTCACTTGTAACGAAATAACAAACACTGTAATCAAACCTGGGAAGTCATTTTTAATCTACCTAATTGTCATATCGAAATTTAACTTTGCATGCATATGTGGTTTCGATGACAATACTTTAATTTGTTATCTTGAAGCTAATCTGCTGATGGAGCCAGAAGGTGGATAGTGGAACCCTCCCGTGGGGGCCAAATCTGGCAATCGAAATTTCAACCACTTCCCGATACCAGATTGAACTGAAATTTGGCATACCTGTCAAGTACCAATGGCAATACAATATTATGGTGACAGCGGGCTAAGTTGATGATGCAGACGGAAGGTGGACAAAGGAATTCCTCGATGATTAATAGTAGCATGACAGTGTTTGGGCTTATTTTGATCAGCTTACGGTTCCGAAAACGAATTTTATTTTCAATAAAAAACTGATTAGAGCACGTTCACCGTAAGATTGCACCTGCGTTATACTCTTAGTCTGTGTCCGTGCCTTGGGAAAAGTGACATATTATATAGTACAACCATAGAAAATTTAATATTCCTTGGCATGTGCAATCTTACGGTGAATGGTCTCTACTATATTATTATTATTATTTATTTATTATTATTGGTCTTGCCTATTGTATTTCGTTATAACCAATGACATCTCATTTTGACGTTGAGTTCTTGAACAAGTGGGTTTTAAGGAGTAAACCACGATTTCGCCAATTTCACGTTATAACCAGTTCAGCTTTTCCAAGAAGGAGATTCCGGTGTATGGAGAGTGGACGGTGTGGCAATTTTTTTAAAACCAAGCTAAATTATTAAGTTGACCTAGAACGTAGCAAAACGTAGACTTATAGAAACTCGTTTTGTTAATATTTTTTCTGTCACTATTTCATTGTAAGATTTCAATCTTGTTTACAAGAGAAAAAAAATAGAACTTATCGTGATTCGGTGCCAATCAGACACCTATTAGAGCGAGTCGTAACGCTGGCGGCCACCACAAATATTTTCGTAGGTTTTTAAGAAAGGTTGTGTCGTGTGGGTTTTCTGGCTCTTAGATTATGGAAACGAACTTACTTTTTTACCATCAGAAGTCTCAGCGTGGTCCTTGTTCTTATCTTTCTCATGAGACTTGCAAAGAGATTCGGGCAATGTTACAACACATTGCACCAATTGTAAGACAAGGGCAGTCAGCATCTGGATGTGTTGGTCTGAGTTGAGCTGGAAGGAGCGCAGGTTGTGCTTGGAGCTCGGTATGCGAGCTATCGACGCTAGTATATCTTCGAGTAGCAATCGCCGGTGCTGATCGTACTTTGTGAATATCTGTGGATATTGTCGAAGTGTGATTACACGCACATCGTAATCTGTGCGCGACAGATATTTTGAATTAATGTGGCGGAATTAACTGTATAGTTAAGTAATATACTATCTTTTAAGTTATGGCGTCGCAAGGTTTGTTAATTTGCCAATGAAGTATATTATTTTTAACAAAATCACTGCTTTTTTTACACAATTTCATTTAAATTGAAATAAGTATTTGCATACTTCAATTTCAAGTTAAATAAATAGATTTTAGAAACAATTTAAATAGATGGTCCTGATCCCATTCTAGAATTCCGTGTCATCCGAGGGTATCAGGATCTACGAATACCATGATATCAGACCTGGAACAAATATTTGCAGATCATACAAATAATTGTCCCGTAGCGGGAATCGAACAGACAACCCCTTCGCATGTCAGCCGTCTATTCGGCCGGCACGCCATAGAGGTAGTCGAGAGATATTTATATTTACCGTGGTGACGAGTTTGAGCGCGGCGAGTTGCAGCTCGCTAACGTTCTCCACGAAGAAGGGCGAGACGCCGACGGTGGAGGCGTGCAGCACCGTGGTGTCGGTCAGGTGGTGCGCGCCGAGCAGCTCCGAGAGCAGCGTCACCGACTCGTGCGCGTGCGTGTACAGCTCGCGGATGGCGCGCGTCGAGCCCGTGCCGGCGCCGGCGCCGCGCCGCGTCGCGTTAGTGGCGCCGCCGCCGCGACGTTTGCGCCCGTCCACTGGACAATTACAATCATAATAAATAAATAATGCTGGACAGTTCACACAATATTATCTAGCCTCAAGCTAAGCAGAGCTTGTGTTATGGGTACTAGATAACTTATATACTTAATACAATACATTACATAGATAGATATTTTGTATTAAATACCCACAATAACAATGTCGGTACTCACATCGATTTAACGGTACGTGAAAATTTCCCGTTTTTATAAAATAATTAAATACCCAATAGAAAATACCCAGAACACCCTGAACAAATATCTACAGATCGCCCAAATATTTGTTCCGAGGCGGGAATCGAAACCGCAACCTCCTGCGTCGCAGGCGAACGTTAGCCAGCCGCGCCACAGAGGTCGTTTTTGTTTGACCATGATCTCACCTATTGGTAAGAGACGATGTGGCAAAAGATGGAGCCCATAGGTCTAGAAGACACCTATTCACTCTAGCCTTGAAGAGACCCAGATTATAGTTTTCAGGAAGGACAGACGACATTATAAAGGTAGAACCGAAACGTTTAGTACGAATAGAGGTCTTTTGGTTAGGTTTCAATTACTTGGGTCTTTATATCACCTCTAGCGTCTAGGTACCTGTCCTAACTATTCACCCACGTTCCTTTGATGCAACTCATGCGCCACACAGTGCAGCCGTCACCGTGGTGACGTGCTTATGCGGACCACTTACCACTGCGCGGCATTTTATTCGTTGCGCGCCCATTCACGTGTCTTTTTTCTTGATCAACGTTACAGTTTTTCTTTATTTGTATTCAAGTGATCATAAAAGTTTGTTAATGTTTAAGGTGCAAAGTGACGCCGCGTAGGGTTGGTCTTAGATGGACGTGACGTGACGTAACCTATGAGGTATTGCAGTTTTGATGGGCAGATGGTACTGCTTAACGTCACAAAAGAACTACTGGTTCCGTCAATTATTCAAATAAAAATATCTATACATTTTAAGCTGGCATCACAATACATAGTAGTAGATCATTTTTGTGAAAGAGTTCGTCCGGGGTAGTACTAGTACAAAACCAAAGCAGTAGTGCTCACATTGCTGTGTTTCGGTTTGAAGGGTATGGTTGCCGGTGAAATTACAGGCACATGAGACTTTTCATCTTTATGTCTCAGGGTGGCGGGCGAAGTGCAATGCCACATAGGGTGCATCTTATGTGGTGTGACCTATGTGCACTGATCATAGGCAAAGGGTACCGCTTAACATCGCCTCTAACCGTCATTCCAAGTAGTATAAAAAAATAGCAAATTTATCCTTCACATCACACTATATAATATTATAAAGGCGAAAGTTTGTGTGTGTGTGTGTGTAGTGTTTGTTACTTCTTCACACTGAAACGGCTGGACGGATTTGCATGAAATTTGGAATGGAGATAACTGGTCTCCCGGAATAACACATAGGCACATTTGTATCCCGATATTCCCACGGGATCGAGACTTACGTGGGTGAAACCGCGGGGTGCTGCTAGTTAAAAATATAACTACAAACATTCGCGTTATATCTTACCTTTCTTTTTGGATGTCGACTGAATGCTGTACACTGGATCATATACACAGTAAATTGTGTTGTTCAATTGGAATTTTATGAACATTATAATTCTATCTATGACATCTTCGAGAAATATGCGCTTGGGCATACTCGGCGAGGTCATCACGTACAGCGCCGTGAGGCACGCGTCCGACGCGCACATGACCCTCTCCAATGCAGACTCCACCCATATCTGACGCATTTCCTCGCTATCCTCCTGCAAAACGTTAAATACATCGATAAGTAAGGGTTCCGTAACCAAAGAGTGCCAACGGAACCCTATTACTAAGCCTCCGTTGTCCGTCCGTCTGTCTGTCAGCGGGCTGTATCTCACGAACTGTAATAGTTAGACAGTTGAAACGTTCACAGAGTGTGTATTTATATTGCCGATATAACAACACATAACATAAATTAAAGGGAACAAACGTGTTTTTTTGTTACGTTTTGTACGGTACGAATGGCACAGAACCTTTGTGTGCGAGTCGACTCGCACTTGGGCGTTTTTTATTTATTGTTTTATTGTTACCCTCTCTTATCGAAAGCATTAAATTTCAATTTGACCCGATAATTCCGACTCCAAAGGTGATTAAATAAAATAAATAAATAAATAATGCTGGACAGTTCACACAACATTATCTAGCCCCAAGCTAAGCAGAGCTTGTGTTATGGGTACTAGATAACTGATATACTTAATACAATATATTACATAGATAGATATTTTTTATTATACATAGAAAATACCCAGAACACCCTGAACAAATATCTGCGATCGCACAAATATTTGTTCCGAGAAGGAATCGAACCAGCAACCTCCTGCGTCGCAGGGCAATCATCGCCCGCCGCGCCACAGAGGTCGTCAATTAGCCGATTATATCGTAAATTTAGCAGCGACAGCTCGATCCATAGCCGATTTGGTCATAGCATTGCCGATTAGTGTAGAGGATGTGGGATCTGAAGTTTTGGGTCACATAGACATATAAGTATTGAACTGATTACTGACCGGATCACCCACAAGGGACATTTTCTCCGCCGCTCTTATATTTTTCTCCAATATATTTAACAATCGAACTAATCTGTCAGACGGTATTGCTTCCATAGCACCAAGATTTTTCAACTTAGCTGCTTCTGAACACAATTCTTGGAGCTGATAGCGCGGTAGTAACAATTCTTCAGGAATGTCTGTCCCTTCTGGCAAAAAGACATGGAAATGAGTTAAATAAGTGTTTGTTGGTAAAATACTCCTGTTATATATCAGTCATTTATTTTGCTTACCCATTTCTTCCGTTATTAGTACGTCATCATCAATGGAATCAAACACCGACTCTATGAGTTTGTTAAACCTTTGATATGTGTTTGTTTCCATCAATTCATCAACAGACAGCATTTCGAGGACGGGTACTAGTCTCCTTTCCACTTTGCGGAGCTTAGGTCGTACTGAAATAGCAAAACAATATTGTAAGCAGTGCAGAGCAAGTAGGCGGATCACCAATCAAATCGGACGACATCGTCAGAGGGGAGGGAAAGGAATGAGTGTGATTGGCACAGAAGGGACGGCTCCAAAAGCGTTAATTTTGAACGCTAATACAGAAACAAAACCACAACCAAAACCATCACGTTATGCACATTTGGTATCGCCTGGCGTGGCGCACTCCGCAATTTAGGTATAAAGCTACAAGTACCCGGCGGGCTCGACTTGTCGAGTCATTTCAGTGAGTCAGACAAGATAAGAGTTAAGCAAAAGAGAGGTAACTACTAGGTGAATTTAGCTGTAGGTAATTAGCGCTGTCAGTGCTCAATTGCACTTTATTGTGTGGGGACAAGAGTCGCTATTTATTTAAATGATTTTGCGGAGTCAACCTGCTAATCATTTGAACGTAAACGTTTTAGCTGTGTTTTGGTAGATACCGTGGCGGAGCATCGATCGAACTTTACCTACGCTTGGATTGAGAGATCCTTACTTGAATTGGGCGGCGAATTAAAGAACTCCTATATAAAAAAATCGTTAAAAATACAGTTTTTGATATATCGCAATAACTTCTACACAATTTTTTTTTTAAATTTAACTTTCGATTTTATTCCACACATACAAACAGTACTAACAGTAATTTATAGTACAGCAACAGACGTGAAAGTGAATTAAAGAAAAGTGTGTACAAAATAGAATTTGAATTACCAATAGTCGCCTCAGCCTCCTCTTTTTTACTGGCAGCTTCATGTTTTCGCTTCACCGCTTCCCAATTCTTCTCTCTAGCTATATCTATTGCTTCCTTTTCTTTATCTACAGCCGGTACATTAATACTAGATTTCGTTTTGAGTGGTACATTGTCGTCTGAATCTGATTCGATAGCACTACTTTTTCTTGATCTGTCATCATTAACATATTCGTGTTTTTTCAGCATTCCTTCCTGATGAAATTAAACTCATTAAAATATACAAATGTAGGAAAAATATTATTTAGGGTTTTCTAGGAATTCTAAGGATTTGACGACGTCTGCGGCGCAGCGGGCGAGTAGCCGGCTGAGACACGAGATCAGATTCAGGGTTCGATTGCCGCTGCAGGACAAATGTTAAATGTTTGCATGATCTGCAAATATTCATTCCTGGCTGGGTACCTACTTGTAGGTACTGTTACCTACAATATAGACTACTGTAGGGCATTAAAGAAATAAATATAGCGACTCGTGCTCTTGAATGGCGGCAAGGCAGTATAACAGTGGTGGTGGTTATCGACGTATCATCCTAGTGACTTCATTCATTGCTATAGTTATTGATACATATCTGTGGCTATCTATAACCGCCATAATAAGGCCCTGTCTACGGAAACGGCCTTAGCTTGAAAAACAAAACTTACTGAAAGTCTTCCAAGTTTGACAACAGGGAATCTAATGATGCCTGGACTGGGGTCTGGTTTTTCTTGTACAGGTGCATAAGGTGCACCCATGGAAGGCTGAGGCACTTGTGGTTCTTGGCGTAGCGGTGAGGGGGCTACGCTGGCCTGGGCTGGGGACTGCCCTGTCATTACATTACCACCATCTGAAAGTTGACACACAATTCATTGAAAAAATCAAGAAATTCTAAAATTTGATAAAGAATATATGGAGACATTTTGCTACCTATTTATTGGTCCTATTCAAAGCTCAAGGTCACGCAATAGGCTAAGGAGAGTTTTGCTCTTAGTTTTACTAGGATAAAATCTATAGGTGAACCTACATAGATATCAGAATAAGCAAGTTGAAGTTGCACTGGGCAGACCATATAGCGCGTAGAACTGAAAGTCGCAATGTACAAAAGCCTTGGGGAGCCATCCTACCTCTACTAGCCTCAATGGATCAATTACATTGTTCCAAGGCTCAAGACCTTTTATCTTGGTATTCTATGGGGAAGGCCTATGTCCAGCAGTGGACGTCTTTCTGTTAATGATGAAAGAATAGAGAGCAACATAGTCATTATCATACATGCACTAAGCATTTTCAGCACAGCGTTATACATGAAATCCCAATTACATAATGTACAACATACCTTGTTCAAAATTCTTCTCTTGAGGTTGCATTGTCATTGGTTCATCAGTCTGGTTTGTTGGCGACATGGCTAGGGGATCTCTATCCTCCAAATTGGTATCAAAACTTCTACTATCTTGCACCAAACTGTTGTAGAATCCGCCATTTTGAGAATTTGGACATGCCGTATTTGATAGTGGATTTGTGTAGATGTTGGAGGAATTTGCACTGTTCCAAATGGGAGAAACATTATTTTGGGCAGAAATGTTTACTTGGCTACCAGGTCTAGCTTGTGAGGGTGGTGAGCCCATGTTCACATCAGGTGATGATTGAGACGGTGGAGCTAGTAACTGCTGGTTTGGAATGGATGCTGACTGTACCGCTGTCGCAACAGGTGATGGGCTTGACGGAACCGCGTTGTGTGAGTAACTGTATGAAGGCGCAGGTGAAACCCCATTAAATTTTGCGGTGCTCAAATGATTGCCATAATAAGTTCTTTGTTGGTCAAACACATTGGGATTCACATTCAAGATTGCTTTTAACAGTTCAGGTGTAGCTGGTTGCGGGGCTGGACTCACAGCATTTGGTATGGTCTCATCTTTCAAGTCGCTGAAATAAGAAATCGTTGCAAATGGTCACACACTAACTCTAAAGTTAAACTGCCATAATGATAAGTCTATTATTGATCTAAATGTTTGTTCAAAAACTATCACAACTCAGTAATAATAGTAGATTGTTATACAAGGAGCTAAAATGACCAATTATATATGTAGCGAGAGAGTAAATAGAAACAGAGTTTTAATGAGTTTATAGCGCCGTGTGTTACACTCTACTTTTCACTACGATTGCGAAAAAATAAAATAATCCAATACAATATGAATTAATTACGGTCACTTTCAATTCAAATTGCAATTCAAGATAAAATTCCAAAGATTTCGCGCCAATGTCTATTTTTTTCTGTAGCCGCAACGCACTGCATGCGTTCTACCAAAGAGATCGCAGATGTTAGTTCCATTTTCAAAAATAAAATGTTGTTCATTTTTTATGAAACAGTAATAAGTAGAGTCCTTTATTCATGATTATTCTACTTATGACTAAAGACTTTTTAGTTTTTGTAGGCTCATTGCCATTTGAAAGACAAAAATAAAAAAAATAAAAACACTTTTTACCCTAGATGAAGAAATGCTATTTTTTCTTCGTTCTGGTACGCCACAATCACGGTCTTTTTGAGCAAGAGGAGTGAAAAATTCTTACATGTGTTGAACCGATGTTTGCATAAGGGATTGAAGCAGCAGGGTCACCAAGTTGTCATCACGAGTTGCTAGAAGTATAGCGGCTTCCTCAGCAACACGGGGGTGAAACAGCTGTGACTTGTTATTTAATGTGGATGGTAAAGGTGTTGGTAGGGGTAACACTGGTAACACTGAAGAAAAATAATAATACAATGTAAACAAATTAAACCACAATTAATTACATTTTGCAAGCTTGAAAGCTACTTTTTCATGAAGAATTTCTATCAAGTAGCAATAAAAGCTCTTTTAAAACCTGTATTAATATAAATAAATAACATGAACAGAATAGTTACATGGACTACAATCAAGTGAAGTTTGAGAAATTAAAAGCAGATGGTAAGCTAAATTAAAAAAAAAAAAAAAAAAAAACAATTGCGAACTAAACAAATAGCGAAATATTCTGTGTTTTGGAAGCAAAGGATATTTGTTCTCATTTTTGCGATACGATTTACTTTGAAAGCTGTCATTGGCAATCAAGACAGTCTAACCCTTTGACCAACATTATTTTGGTTGAACGTATGACCTATGGCCTATGTATTCCATCTGGCTCTAGGTTCCTTTTAATTTAAAAACTACAAGTCAGTTCTTCATAAAACTTTGTAGATATAATTGGATAGGACTCATTAAGGTGTTCGTAATTGAGGCAAACAATTCAACTAGTTGTACCTGGGACCCTTTAGTGTTTTGGAAATCAGCTGTCTACCGCGCCTCATCAAGTACTGCACTATATAGAACCTACTTACACTACTATTATTAATTCTGTGCTTATGCACACTCACTGAAACTAAAGCCATAATAAGACTCAAGAACATAATTTTTGTCCAGAAATCTGATAGGCGCCTAGTTACTTCTAATTTTATCTATATTCTAGTTATGATAATTTATATTTTATATGTAGGTAATAAAGACCTTTTATAAACAAACAGTTGCAGGTAACTCACTTATTTTGTATACAGTACAATGTGAATTCATCAAAAGTTATCAGTAGAATTAACTAGAGTCATTAAATAATATTTAAACAATATACTTATTGAAAATACATAAAAGTTGAAAAATCTTATAAATGTCAACAAACACTTATGAGGATATAACTTTTGTTGAAACTTAAGAGAACACCATTACTTATCATAATGTTATTTCCTAAAAAGATTATTAAAAAGAGCATTATAAAAAACGAACCCACTTCCAGAACAACACAACAAATTGTTTTTTTTGTATTCCCCAAACTTTCCAGTGTGTAAACATAGCGAGACTACCAAAAACTTCAATTTCATCGGTTTGGGAATTTAGTAAAAGCAAGAACTAAGTATGATAATATTTTTTGTTACTACAATATTATGTACTTTTATTACAGTCATATTAGGCCCTTTAGGTACCACTGCATTAACTGTAGCAGACATATGAATTTTGGTAAGATGAGAAGAAAGTGTATAATTTGCATCCTAGTAGCTACTCTCGTAGTCGTAAATCATTATTTGTGATACTTACAGTCTGTGAGGCTGGCTACACCTGCTAATGTAGTAATTGGGACACTTGGTATGTCCCTCTCATTCATCTTGATGTTTTCACTTATTTCGCCAGGTTCATTAATACGTTCCTAAAAGTAAAAAGAAAGTATTTTCCTGCTTGCTTCAGCAATGGGCAACAAACAAAATTTGTTTGCGTGTAGTCTTTCACATTTTACACACGTTACACTTTTCATGGTATCTTACTCCTGGTTTGTTTCCAACACTTTATTTGTATTAAATATTATTTCTTATGCTGATTATAACATTATTCAATGGTACAGCCCTCAATTTGATGCTTTGTTGTGCGTTGTGCATCACAAAACGAAGGTCAGCGCATCTGTGCGACACTCCCATTATAAACGGAGAAATGTAATTATCACTTGCTGCATGGTATTCGTAAGGATAATTGTCGAATACTCACTGAAACATTGTGCTATTCTTTTATTTTATCCAGGACAAAATAAACTCATTCCTAACATTTATTTAGCTCGGGATTTCAAGAAAGTGTTGCCAAGTGTTTGAAAAGAAATTTTCATTTTCACCACATGACGCCATTATTTAATTTTTTTAAACCACAGATCTCTTTTTAGTTTGTGCCACAGATAAAAAACCTGAGTTTAAACTAGATCCCACAAGAACTACCATAAGGGTAGAGATATACTGCGAACAACCAACCCAATAGCACGAAAAACTAGGCTGTATGGAGGCGTGCACACTGCGAAAACTCGATTAATAGCTGAGCTTGGTTTCAATCAAAGACGTCAAAGTAAATGGACTTCGGGTCATTGCTCAAAAAGTGTCCCCGAACCAAAAGAGAAACAAATCACACAAAAATAAACAATGGGTCTGACAAACGTTTTTTACTTTACATGCCAAATTAATCTACAAAAAATTACAAGAAAAACTGTGTTTTTACTTTTTTCATATCTCTAAAAATGCCTGAGATATTTACGATCAAAGTGCGTATTTCCAGCCGATGATTTTTAAAAACGCGGGCGGGCGCTCACTGGCCTATGACGTCACACCCTCGGCCATCCGACAGTCGCGCTTTCGTTCGCACGCCGCTGCGCAGTAAAAGTCTAAATTATGCAGTTCTCAGTGGTAAAAATGGGGAAAAAATACTGTATTGTGCCTTGGTGCTTCAATTCAACAGTCAAAACACCTAATAAACTCTTTTTTTATGTGCCTGAGGACCCGAAAATTAGGAAATAAATAACCAATAAAAATGTAAGAAAAAATTTGCGGCCCGCAAGTTGATCAGCACTGATCTCTTAACTATTAATTTTATTTAAAAAACTGTAAATGAAAAACGAAAGCGGACATAAGACAAAAATAATCCGGTAAATATCTGGTTTAGTATAAAAATATAATAATAGGTAGGTATTTGCCTACTTAGAAAACTGTTAACTACGTAAATACCTACTAGGACTTACCTATATTCTGTACATGGGTAAATAGTGACATTTTCTTTAAGTTTATACTAATAAAACACATAAAATAATCATAGACAACCTCGAGATGTTTGATTGCGAGTACCCATTTTTTATCGCGGCCCATAAAGGTATGTACTACTAAAGTACTACCACACACTTTCAGTTAGGTTTAAGTTGGAACAAATACCTACACAAGAGTACCTAGGCAATGTTTACTTAGAACATACATACCTTTTCATCTTTATTCCACGAATTTCGGCAGCCGTAAAATCCTGATTCTTCATGAAATATTGTGCCACCATCAAACTATCCACTCTTGGCAGATTGTCCGACTGACCTTTCAGAAAACCTTCTTCCATTCTACACACGACACGTTTCACTTTAGTGTAATCGGATATAAAAGATAATTTAATAGGTAATAGGAAAACGAAAACGATCGAAACAAAATGAAACGAGACGCGCGTCAACGCACCGGACTACCGCGCCGTGTCGCGGTCGCCGGCTGAACGAGAGTGTGACGTCATAGTATGAGCGCGCGTAATCTCGGAAATTCAAAAAAGGGCTTAAACTTCTCGTCTTTATAACTTCGGAAATACTGCATGTATTGAAGTGAAATAAAAACTAATGTAATGTAAATGATCTACGCTCCGATTTTAGGTATATTTGAAAGTAATATTTTGACCCTTTTGTGTTCCCCATTCTGTCAAGTTTTATCCGTTCATTGCTACTTGATATTGAACACATTTGATGAATTAGAGTGTAAAACGGCAGTGTCTCGAACTCATTAAGCAGCGTTTGAATTTCCAAAGGTGCCATATTTTTGTGTTTATAGTATATGGAATGTCAATCGTAGTGTTAAAATAAAGTATTTGGTTTGTATGTAGGTATTTTATAAGATCATTGTTATTAAAACACAGTTTTTTAATAAAGTATTTACTTACTATTTTAGACAGAGTACCTAACTGATGGAAAGGATTTAGTCTTTCCAGCCTGAGGGTCTAGTATAGGTTTTGCAATGAAATTTGACCGTCTTCATACTTCCGAGTAGCGAACACTTATTACTGAATGGAGTCATAGATAAATCTTTCTAATTAGGTGTTCTGCGTATTCGTAAAACGAGATCGAACGAGTTTTCGCTATCTGAAGAAGTGTTTATGACCTGTGATGAGCAAAAAACACGAAAAAAATTGAATTTCGCGCCACAAGCGTAAGCAACCACCTCTTGTTGGTTTTAGAAAGATGGCGTACTGAATATCCGCGATGGTCAAGCGTCAAGCCGTAAGCATGTACATAAATGCTTGGCTCAAGCGTAAATCAACGTGCTTGCGGCTTGCCGCTTGACCGTCTCCTCATGGTCTCCTCGCCTAAATACCATGAATGTACTAGCTAAATACTGTTTTATTTACCCTTTTTGAATCTTTTGAAAGCCGAATAGAAGAAAACTCAATGGAATCTACATAACACTTGGCACATCGAGCTGCCCAATTTCCCGACTGTCGAATCGGCGAACGTGTGCAAGGGCTATTACTAAGTACATATAAGACTCTTCCCGCCATTTTCGGAAAGAGACGTTGTCTACTTTTATTTTATTTCTTTTCCTAGTGTTTTCTTGAGTTATTTTGTGTTATTTTGGTGGCATTTTAACTAATGTAACTCGTTTAAAAAGCACAAGTGTAGTGAAATTAAATGAAAGTGAATTGCGTGACTTTTGAAATTGGTGGAAATTGTCTACCAAAGTTTTAGTAAAATTGGCCACCTTTTTACTAAATCATGACTCGACTGTGACTTTGACGACTTGGAAGGAGTGTAACGTTGCAAAATATATGTGAAAATACAGATACCTACTTGAAAATGGCAAATGCACAAGCCGAGCGGCGCCAATTAAAAAAATAAATAAAAAGTACATATAACGAATACTCCCTCTGCACCATAATGTATGATTTATTTTTGTTTGACATTACAATATGACATTCTTTATTGAATTATTAATTAATTTATTTACTATTTTAAGAATTTGAATAATAATTTATACGAAAGGCATAAACATAAACAACTTACGGAAGAAAAAATACGTTACGTACGACTAGGCGGTATGGTCTAAGAATATAGCCTGCCCGAGAGGCCGAAAGGAAAAAAAAAAAAAAATGTACTCTGTGATGACATAGCATCCTAGTCAGTCTGTGGTGGGTGGATGACACTCTTTCTTTCTTTTCTTTTGTTTACCTTCTTGAAATTGTGATTCGTAAAAAATTCGTTTTATCACGGTTTTATAATTTTTAAAACTGGTTTTTAGGCGTTTATTTTGTTTGAAAACTGACATTCCTGATTTTGTGGTTTGTTCCAATTATTTACGAATTATTTTTAGATACATTGCCGTATACGCAATGTTCATGAATTGTTCACACATTCGCTTTGGGTGCAGCTAACCGGCGAATAACCTGTTTTTTTGTTAATTCTGTTGTTATGTATAACTTCGGTGTTAAACTCATAAACTGATACCTACACAATGATAAGAAATATGAGTTATTCGTCTTACTGAGTCGCATCAAGTCTTTTTTTATTTTTTTTCTCAGTGCCTCATAAGTACCTACACTGACCAAGTGACTTGGTTATAAACTAAGTAGTGATTTATTGTACATATATACCACCCATTAAAATACAAAAAGATAAGAAATAAACAAAAAAATGCACAATGAACGGTCCTAACTCTTAGAGCGATTTTGTAATAACTTGCATCATTTCAGAGCTGCTGACCACATAGTGCTTTTTAAAATGAGGTTCCATTCCAACATAGATGCATCTTGGTACATGAAATATATTGGCTTACCTCTAACATTTGGATTTACAATCTTTGGACTACTAAACCAATTAACTCTCAGAAAGCGAAGGGCAGCACTGGAAGGAAAGGTGAGCTTACCAGTGGTTTATTTTATCAAAAATACTTAGAAATGTAATTAATGAAATGTGTGCTCTACTAGGTGGTGGTCATAACTGGCGCTAGTTCAGGCATAGGAGAGGCATTGGCACATGCCTTCTATGAACAGGGATGCAAGGTGGTACTAGCAGCCCGCCGGAAATTAGAGTTGGAGAGAGTGAAACAGGATCTTATGTCAATGAAATTGGTAAGTAAATGAATGAATGAATGCAATTACATCCTTTCATTACTATACATTTTCTGATTAGTTTGAACATTTGCTTCAAGAAGAATAATGAATAGAAGAATACTTATTTTTATAAACACTAACTTATTAATAATAAATAGAAGAATACTTATATTTATTATTATTATACCTATTTAAATAATTATTTGTACTGTAACACCTTCGTTAATTGTAGATATACTTTGTTATTTTCTTGTAATTTTTATTCTAGTAGGTAGTTTTGTTCTTCATTACCGTTTTTGCCAATAAGTACTATTTTTTTTTATTGTGTATTTTTTGTTTTTGTCCTACCTACTGCTAAATTAATATATTGTTATTGTTTGTATCATTCAGATACACGTCTGCTGTTTTTGTTGTTCTCTTGGTTACAAAAAGGCTCTAATGGAAGACCAGCGCAGGTTTTGTACAACCTGCATATGCTGTGTTAGAGACCTTTTTGTAACAGCAAATCTAACTATCATTTTGTGTATTTTCATGTTTTATTTTGTTTATATCTGTGTTGTTACAAATAAAAATAATTCTATTCTATTCTATTCTAAGATTACACTAATGATAGTTTTAATCTCTGCATTTTCAGTCTGCTACCCAGGAGCCGGTTGTCTTAGAGTTGAATCTTACTGATTTTGATCATTTAAATGTATTTGTTCAAAAAGTTTATGATCAATGTGGCAATATTGATATCCTCATAAATAACGGTGGAATCTCCTACCGAGGCTCTATACTGGAAACTAAACTTGAAGTAGACAAAGAAATTATGACTGTAAATTACTTTGGATCAGTTGCTTTGACCAAAGGTAAGTTTTATTTTATACACACAAAATTCTAGTGTGTATACTGACACTTCTAATTGCTTGGCCATGTTTCAGCTGCAATCACTAGGGTTCAGATCTTACAAATAGTAGTCCAGTCAATAATGGCCAAAAATGGAGTGTACCTATAGTGCGTGAGCTGGTACATACGTAAATTCTTCAGAAACTTGTTTAGGGTGCTGAGGGAGTGAACATACTAAAAGTCCTGATGCTAGACATCCAGAAAAAGTGAACCAGAGGGGTTTTAATTCGTTTTTGCATTGGGTATCCCGACTATCGAATTGAGACTATATTTGTTTTTACGTATGGTTTTAATGAGTTTCTCAACAAGTCCGCTAGGGACGCTTATCATTTTCTGCATACTAAAACGACATTTCGACTCGCAATTCGATTTTCGTTATTCGGGTTGGTTCCAAATAACAAATCTATACTAAACCCTCTGGTTGAGGGAGACCTGTCTTGCTGGTGCCCTATACCATTTGAGGAAGCATATCTACCCAGCCTCTTCAACCTCTCCGTGAGTGGAGGAGGGGTTATAATATTAAGATCACTGCCATGATGTTTTTTGTCTTTCTTTCATTTAGTACCAGAAAGTTTTCCTTACTACGACGCACCGTTTTCTAGATGTAAGCGAAAAACCCAAGTGTGGGACCTCTGCGCCCCAAAGTCTCACCTCCTAGATGTCAGGAATTTTAGTACCTATGTTCACTCCCTAGACTCCCTGAACAAGTTTCTGAAGGAATCACTTAGTACCTGCTCTCTCTGAATATTCGCCCGCCGCGCCACAGAGGTCGTCATGTTTTGTTATATTTTTTATTTCTGTGTGTTAATTTGTCATAAATGTACAATAAAGAGTTAATCTATCTATCTATCTGCTCTGCTCACACACTCTACACCTCCTTTTTGAGTAGACTATAGGTTTTATATTTTATTGAAAGGTTTCCCATTTTGTTTCAGCTGTTCTGCCCAAGATGGTGAAGCAAAAGACGGGCCACATTGTATTTGTGAGCTCAGTGCAGGGACTAATTGCGATACCAGACCGTGCGGCATATGCAGCATCTAAACATGCACTTCAAGCTTTTGGAGATTCTTTGCGATCAGAAATGCACCAGCATAATGTCAATGTCACAGTTGTCAGCCCGGGCTATATCAAAACAAATATATCACTCAATGCCCTTACTGGTTCTGGTAGCCAACATGGAGGTTAGTTATTTCCTGCTGAGAATGCATTTTGAATGGAAATCATACAAAATCAACACACTAAATATGCATACATACATAGACACACGCCTTTTTTCCCAAAAGGGTAGGCAGAGCCTCAAATGGGCCTCTTTTCACAGGGGGTTGCACCATCGTGGGAAATAGACGTGACAAGTAGTGGGCTCATTGCCGCCATTGCTAAATATATGAACCAATAATATTACATTTTAATTGAAGTTTTTGTTTTTTTCAGTAATGGATTCAAGCACTGCAGCTGGATTTACACCTGAATATACTGCAAGCAAGATACTTGATGGCGTTGTTCAAAAGAAGAATGAATTGGTGGTCAGCCAGTTTTTACCTAACCTTGCTATATTTCTAAGGCAGGCTGCACCAAGTTTATACTTTTGGTTCATGTATAAAAGAGCTATCAAAACTTCAGCTGAGAATTAAACAGATTTAACAGATATTGCTTGAACACTCCTGTGTATGTAGGCAGAATAGAGTGGAGGGTATATTATAGTTGGTAATGTTTCTAATGAAGTTATGATGAATAACATTTTGAGATATTTTTGAGTTCCTTTTATTGAATCACCTTATCAATCATATGGTGTTGATCTAACCACACTACAATGATTATCAGGTTGCTATTAATTATTTAGAAAAAAAATAGCATAGTTTAGCTGTGTGAGCAGAATCAATGCCATTAATATTATGTAAGTGTATGCGCCTACATTATCTAAGTCAGTAGTCTGTTTTTTCTTTCACTACTTGCTTTACTTAATGATCCTGTTTATTAGTACTTGAATAATTCTGTAATCTCTAGTGTAATCTGTAGTTTTCTTTTAATTTACAATTAAAAATTAATTTAATTTTAATTTTGTTTGCTTGACCAAAATAAACTGCAAATATCTAATATAATATTTTATTGCATAAGAGCAGTGATTATTCAAATCTTGAGGGTCACTGGTAACAGCTATTTAACAGAATATGCTACTGTTAAAACTATCACACTTGATTAACTAAAAAGCTCCTTATAACAAAATATTTTTTGTACAATTTGTTTTAAAACTAAATCTACTATAATAACATTTTTACATTGACTGTGTCCTACAGCAAAATTATAATTACATACTTTGACTCTTATATATAAAAACAAGTATTTGAAGCTTCGTTCCTTTAACATTATCATGCAAAAATAATGGCCTCTGCCTAGTTTCAGCATAATGCTTTATGAATTACTCAATTATTTGGCTGCATTTATTTAAAGATTTTATAGACTCTCCATACACAAATTGCAGCAGCTGCGATGGAGACAGTGCTGTGAAGTATTATTTTTCTTTTATTGTCTGTATGAACAAGTACAACAGGTGAAGCTGATGTGAGGTCACTCAACATTGGCAATGTGGATAGATGTCGGCGATCTTTCTCTTCTTGATATTTACAGCAAGGGTCCCATTGCCATGCCAGTGTGTAGCATCCAGCGCATAAAACGGAGACTATTCCAAATGGAGTACAAGCCAATGAACTCCATGCACTACCTGAAATATAGAAAGTGTTATTTAGTGTATTCCCATCTGAGAATATAGATAAAGGCGGCTTTGTGTCTAATGTTAGTTTAGAACAAGGATTAACAGAACGAGGAGAAGTACAACTTTAGTACACAGGGAGGAGCACTAATGAACATTGATGTCAATAAACCAACTTCAAAACGTATATAGGTACAAATTGATTGGCAACATTGGTTGTAGTTTTCAGTTTAATTTTAGTAAAGTTACATCATTAATATCAACTTACAGCGGTGGTCCAATGCAAGTAAATAATTGAAAAAAAGGAGATATCTTAGCACGAGAATAATAATACAATAACACGATGGCCTTTGGTGTCTTAGAAGCTATCCACTGATTGTGGCATACCTGAAGCAATACTGCAGAGTCCACTGTAGACTGAGACCTTATGCAAGAGGTTTCCTACATAAATCCATCTAGCTGTTTCTTCGCCGAGTGGCTCTGGCTCTATAACGATAACACTCACGCCGGCCTCCAGTGCTCTTTCCAATTCCATTTCAAATTTAATGTGGGCATTTTCACTATCGTAAACTTCTCTAATGATCGCTACACTGGATGGCTTTAGGTCACTAAAAGAGAGATAGGAATTAAGTTCATTGAAATAATTGTTCAAAACACAATGTTTTCTTTAAAATCCACTACGAAATTATAAATCTTCAAAAATTTTGTTCTGATATTTACAAACCTGTCACTTTCGTCACCCGCCATCTTATCTAGCTAGAGACAAAACAAAATGACATTAGCACAGTTTTAAAACTGTGACATTAGTTTATTATGCTCTTTCATATTCCTCCAAGTTTCATAGACAAAAGTCATACAGATTATATTTTAGTAAACGATGCGTTCCTAAGGTAAATATAGTGCTACAAGGATCATTTGGCATGTCTTGTGGCCGCCTTCCTCGCCGTTGTGGCCTTCGATCAAGAACACAACTAGATGTCAGGTCGGCGTAAAAAATACGTCTCGCTGAATAACAGCTCACTTGACAAGTGAGCTCGCGCTCGCGAAAATTTAGTTTTTTGTGACGAATTATCGTATGTATAAGTACTAGTATAGTATTATTTTATCTGTGGTATAAGATAATATTTTGAAGATTTGCTACTTTATTGCTGTTTCAGCTCGTTAGTAAGCAAATATAGCTACGGCACGCCGACGGTATTTAGCTTTGATTTTGTACGTGACCCGAAATATAGGCTCTTGTAGTATTTTAATGTAATGTATGATAATAGCCGTACTAGATTCAAAATGAACTTTACGACCCGACCGTTTATCTGGTTTATCTCGAGCGCGGTAAGAAGGGAGCGGGGGGAGATGTTAGATGGGTGAGAGGGGTGCGTGGAGCAGAGAGCTCACGTCAAGAGGGGCAGCGCGCTGGCGGTACTCGCAACGCGCGGTTGGTTTTTTTGATACGGACGATTGGATATAAACGCACAAGGTAAACGACTTGCCAAGATTAATCAATTCAATTCAATTCAATTCAATACATTTATTTCAGGCAACAGTGAAAAATGTACATTGTACCTATACAAAGGCCCAGAGTAATATATACCTTACAACTAACATAATCCCAAGATGAACCACTCTTCCTGTTTTGCGAAAAAAATAACAAGCAAGCTAAACAAATAACATACAATGTACCTATATTACAAAGTATATAACATAAAACTAAAGTACTAGATATTAAAAATTTCTAAAAAATACAGATAGGTACTACAATTATATTTTATACTTTGCCAACAATGCCTATCCCGCGATAAGTCTTTGGATTATTGACTCTGTGTGTAGCGCAACCCACCCCCGCTCCCTTCATAACGTGCAGGAGATACGCCAGTTAAACGGTCAGCCTATAATGAAGAAGACAAACGTTTTTTTCTAAAAATGCCCAAGTAATAAAAAAAAAAACGGGAATAACTGTGTTTTTACTTTTTATCTATCTTTAAAAGTGACTGAGAAAATTAAGATCAAAGTTCGCATTTTCAGACGAAATTATTTAAAAACTCGGACGGCTCTCGATCGCGTGATGACGTCACGATTGCGTTCGTCGCGGCCGGGCACGGCGGTTCCTTCACTGGTCGCTCGCGCTTACGCTCATTTCTATCATTTTGCTAAGTGCTGGTCAGAGCCTTAACTGGACACTGTCGCCTTAACAAGCACATGTTCAAGTTAAGGTTATGCGAAACGCAATCCTGCAGATTCTGTGATGAGGCGGATGAAACGCCTCTTCATCTGCTAGGTGAGTGTGGACCACTAATGCACAAACGCAGCATTCATCTGGACAAACACATCCTCTGCCCGGATGAACTGAAAGAAATCACCCCTAAGAAAATCCTACAGTTCCTAGCAGCTGTAGGGCTTAGCGGTGAACTGTAAACGCCCTCTCCAGGGGCGGTATGTAACAAGTGGCGATCACAATAGGCCTAACTGGTCGCAGTGATATCAAAGCCACAATCAGCTAATAAAAAAAAAAAAAAAAAAAAAGTGCTTCTACCTAGGTAGTTGATAAAAATGACCAAAAAATACTGTGTCGTGCCTAAGTGTTTTAATTCAACTGATAAAACACCGGAAAAGCTGTTTTTTAACGTGCCGAAGGAGTCAAAATGCTAAAATTTATCACCATCGCGTCGTCGTTGTGTAGGTTAATTATATAGTTACCTAGATACCTATAACTGAAAATGAACCGAGTGAATATTTATTATTGAATAACCAGATCTGGTTTCATGTTTAATATTTAGGGTATTCCTACAACCTACTAATAGGTAACTAGATAACTAGGTAGTAATGCTTATCATATAAATAAATAATGCTGAACAGTTCACACAATATTATCTAGCCCCAAGCTAAGTAGAGCTTGTGTTATGGGTACTAGATAACTGATATACTTAATACAATATATTACTTACATAGTTTTTTTTTTATTGTACTCAGTTAATACCACGGTTTATTCCACGAATTTCGGCAGCCGTAAAATCCTTGTTTTTAGGGTTCCGTACCCAAAGGGTAAAACGGAACCCTATTACTAAGACTCTGCTGTCCGTCTGTCCGTCTGTCACCAGGCTTTATGTCATGAACCGTGGTAGTTAGACAGTTGAAATTTCACCGATGATGTACCTATTTCTATTGCCGCTATAACAACAAATACTAAAAAACAGAATAAAATAAATATATAATAGGGCGCTCATACAACAAACGTGTTTTTTTTGCCGTTTTTATAGATAATGGTACGGAACCTTTCGTGCGCGAGTCTGTTTCGCATTTGGCCGGTTTTATTATAGATAATGGTACGGAACCCTTCGTGCGCGAGTCTAACTCGAACTTGTCCGTTTTTTTAATAAAATATTTAGCCACCATCGAGCTATCCACTCTTGTCAGATTGTCCGACTGGCCTTTCTCAAACCGTTCTTCCATTCTGTTATAATTTAAGGTACAGGAATTTATAAAATGAAAATAAGTAGGGATATCTTTTTATAGTTTGTTACAACAATAACAAAGTAACAAACACGTACTATTTGGGCAACAGAAAAAACAAAACGCGCGCGCGTGTCTTTATTTGTATGAGTTTCACTATGGCGGGCGGCGCGCGCGGCCTGCCACGCGATACGTGACGTCACGGAGGGAGCGACCGTAATCTCGGAAATTTAAAAAGTGGTCTAAACTTTGCGCAGTGATAACTTCGGTAATACTGCATGTATTTACGTGAAATAAAAACTAATATAACGTACGTAGTCTGTGCTTTGATGTTAGGTATATTTCAAGGTAACATTTTGACCCTTTTGTTTTCTCTATTGTATTCTTGATCGAAGGTTGTGGCGCTGCGCTGTTTGTTAATACAAAAGATGAGGTGTTACAGCTCGTTCACTGTAAGATGGCACCTGCCTTGGTTGGCGGCCAACCAAAGTAGGTGCCAAAAGTCTCCTAGTATTCGCGAAATCAACTTTCGCTATCTGATCTGACTATTTTTCGTATTTAACCGGCCAAGTGCGAGTCGGACTCGCGCACCGAGGGTTCCGTACAAACCTGTAGGTATATAAGTAAACGTTATGGTATTTTTATTACTAAATGAAATCATCATGAGGAAAGGGGTAGTAAGTTTAAAATTATTAAAAATATTTGTATTATATGATGTAACTAAAAACTGATGCTTTTCGCAATTTTTCCTTTACTACCTACGTAGTTGATAAAAATGACCAAAAAATACTGTGTCGTGCCTGTGACGTTGCCTCGTACCAAATTTGAAGATTCTGAGTTCACGGGAAGTACCTGCCCTGTAGGTTTTGATTCCCTTGCGAGCGTCGAAAATTTGCAGCATTAACGGCTGTATCTTGTGATTGCGTTGGCTTAGAAGTTTGATATTTTCACAGCTCCAAGGGACAGTAGACCTGAGTATTTGATTTGAATTCGAGATTGATACCTCCACGCGTTCCTGAAAAAAAAGGGTCTTGACAGTCAGACAGACGGACAACAAAGTGATTCTACTTATAATGGTTCTGTTTTTCCTCTTGAGGTACGGAACCCTAAAAACCACTAAACATTTTGTTTAGGGTGTTTGCAGCTAGATGATATTTATATTCATTGAAAACATGTCCTAGTTACAGCGAAATCAAGTCCTAGTTTCGCTATCTGAACAAATGTTGATGAGATGTAATGAGTAACATTCACAAAAAAAAAGAATTTTGTGAACATTGGAGGAATAGGTGTGAACTCATGTGTGAACTCAAGAAAACAAAGTCAACTCAATCAACTGTCAACGTCTTTTCGTTAGTGTATTTTTGTTGTTCTTAAAAGCCACAGTAGCCACAACCAAAAGAAGAAGAAGTTGTTTGAATTGGTTGGGCACAAAAACTTTTTCATTCATGTTTTTTTTTCGTCAATAATATCTAAAAATTTATCGCTAAATCAAGAATTATTGATTAGGATCAGTAAGTTTTATTATTCCTTTACCACAATATAACCCATTGACCTGTGATTTCTCTGACAATATTTTATGTTCTAGTAGGACACACACAATGCCGAAGAAATTCGTAGGGGAGAACAGCAAAGCTGTAGCCGCACAAGCGCGCAAAGAAAATGTTAAACAAGAAAAGGATCAAAAGGTTAAGAAGATGGTCGAGGACGCAGAATAGGAGGACAACGACGACAAACTCAAAAAGGGGGGGGAAGCTAGAGTTAGTCCAGGCGAGAGCTATTGAGGTGACGATAGCTCTCACAAATGCCGCAGTAACTTTGGACATCTGCGTGTCACTGGCGGGACACTTATCGACAAAGCAGAGCTCTAGCCAGTCCGAGTGATCCACGTCCACAGTCGTCCCTCCTGGGACCTTCTGTAGCCACGCACCGCGTGACCGCCTACTGTACTTCGTCTGCGGATGGGTCTACCTCGGGGTTGTGCGTCCTCCTTCTCTCCTGTACAACGTTGCAGGGGTCGGGGAGGCGAGCGGCTATGCGATGTTGGCCCTCCGTGGGGGAAATATAGAAGCTACAGATGCCGAGCGATCCAGGGCGAAAGGTGAATATTCTGCGCCTTGTTTTGGTCCCTTCCGGGCTTAGAGTGTTTAAGCTTTGTTTCAACGTGCTCGGCCCAAAAGGGACCACAACGTAACAGAATCGTATCACCAGGGAGTAGACCTGAAACCAAACCCCAAATCCAAGGTGTTATTCGTACCGTGCCGATGGATGAATAGCTGAGGGGTTCTCAGTTGCGAGCGGTGTCTTCTCGAGAATAGGGCGAATCGGGGAGTATTAAGCCCTCCCGTGGACATGCAGGGCTCTGTCGGCGGGCATTTTTATTTCCCTTGCTACTCGTGGGATTTATATGGAGGTTGATCTTAAATATAAATCTGGCTCTCCAATCGGAGAGCCCTCTTCTCCCTCATCAGGAGAAACCTTCGACAGGTCGGAGGAGGTCTTACTGGCCTCTCCAGAACCTGCTGTCTCTATAGCGCCTTGCTTAGAAGATGACCAACCCGAGGTCAGCGGCTCTCTAGCCGCGGCCCCGGTGACGGTAGCGTCTTTAAGTAAGCCGCCTAAGTTGAACGGAGCGGCTCGGAAAAGGTTCCGAAGGCTGTTGGCGGCTAATGTCGGGGTCCATGAGGCCCGCGCTTTAGCTCTAAAGCCCTGGACCCAAATTCCGATCCAAAACGTTCCTCCTGATCCAAAGCCTAACAAAAGGCAAAGGTCGGAAGATGAATCGCCGAAGGAACAGCCTAAGAAAGCCCCCAGGCTAGAGGCTCCTTCGGGTGGGAACCCGAAACCTAGCTTCAAGCAGGTTGCGGAGGCAAAGCGAGTCGGTATCCGTAACGCTACCCCCATGAGCGACGACCAAATGAAGAAGGTTCATCGGGCCCTAACCTTGGCTATGCTGAAGATAGTCGATAGGGGAAAGGGGCCGAAGTTTGCGGGCTTTACTCATAAGCCCGGTTGGATCCTGATTACTTGTCAGAACCAGGACAGCCTAAGGTGGCTCGAAAGTGAGATCCCAAGGGTCGTGCCGTGGACTGGGGCAGAACTCTCGATTATTCCCGAGAGCGAGTTGCCCAAGCCCACGGTTGCGATCACTTTTGTTCCCAGTAGTGAGGTAGAGTCTATTGATGAGGCTATCCATCTACTGAGGACACAGAACGAGGGACTTTACACTGAGCTCTGGAAAAGTCTGAGGAGAATGGGCACGTTGTTACCTTTTCTCTTGATGAATTGTCTGTGGAGGCCCTTGCAGCCGTCGACTTTCAAGCCACCTTAGGGTTTAAAAAGGTGACTTTCAAAGTCAGGGGCTCTGAAGGCAAGCCTACAACTGCGGTCGAACCAGACCCACAGCCGTCCACATCTAGGGGGCAAGGTAGCGCGGGGCAGAGCTTGGGGGGACCAGGGCCGCGATCCGTCGCAGCCAGAAGGCCCCCTATGCCTGGGCCCCAGAGTGTTGCCGAGCCACCAAGACAGGGCGTAGGAGCTCCCCTGGGGGGAGGGGAGCAACGGATCGATAGGCGGACCGAAGCTAACCGAGGACGAGGTGCACGTCCGAAGTTAGTTAAGTCCAAGCCTCGATACCGCCGGGGAAACCTGTGATGGCTACCCAGGCGGGGACGGTGAGGATCCTCCAGGCCAACCTCCACCATGCCACGGCAGCAACCGCGGTAATGGAGTGTTGTCTTTTGGAAGGACAAGCTAGCCTCGCCTTGATCCAGGAGCCTTGGGTAGCCAATACTCAGGTTCTGGGACTCGGAGCTGCCGGTAAGATTTTAGTTAATAATACTGGCACAAGACCCAGGTCATGTATAATTTTCAAAAATAATGTTGTTTTCTTGCCAATTCCAGAAGTATGTAGTGATGACATGGTGGCAGCTTTTGTCGACCTCAAAGGCTGGAGTGGAGCGAGGGTGATTTTGTGCTCAGCCTACCTACCTGGAGATAGAGACAACCCAACGGGTGACTTGGTGAGGGTGGTAGACTATGCCGCCCGGAAAAACGCCGAGTTACTTGTGGGGTGTGACGCCAACGCACATCACACTGCGTGGGGGAGCACCGACATCAATAATAGAGGTGAGTTACTTTTTGACTTTCTACTTACTAACAATCTAACCACGCTTAGGATGTAAACCGACCTTCGTGACTCGTGCTTGACAGTAGGTTTCGGATATAACTTTCGCTACTTATAATCTTGCCAGACACATCAATGACTGGCATGTCAGTAATGAGAATTCTATGTCCGACCACAGACACATCTTATTTGAGATCAGGGCTGCCCTAGACTCTCAAATTATTACTTATTGGGATCCTAGGTCAAGTGCCTGGGATATCTTCCGAGACAAACTAAGGCAAACCCTTGAAAACGTCCCAAAAAGTATCAAAACTCGCGATAGTATAAAATAGCAGTAGCTTTACTTACGAAAGGCATTTGCATGGCATACGAAGAAAGCTGCCCGCTAAAGACAAAAACTACTCAGAGACAGGTTTCTTGGTGGAACTCCAGGTTAGGCAAACTCAGGGGCTCAACTAGGAAACTATTCAATAAGGCTAAAAAGACTGGCATATGGGATACATATATTAAGGCCTTAACTGAGTACAATATAGAGATTAGGAAGGCAAAGAGAGCATCTTGGAGGAATCTCTGCGAGGAAATTAAAAGCTTGCCACAAGGAGCTAGACTTCATAAACTGCTCTCCAAGGCCAAAACTAATCAGATTGGTCTTCTCAAAAAAGAAGATGGCTCCTTTACAACTAACGAGAAGGAAACTTTAGAGTTGCTGGCCACGACCCACTTTCCTGGTTCACAGAATATGGTCCTGCATCAACCGCATCTAGTTGATCACTATAGGCCTCGTAACGAGGACTGGTGTAGGGCGGCTAGAGTAATAAGACCAAACCAGGTACGGTGGGCCGTCAACTCTTTCAAACCACATAAAGCGTGTGGAGAGGATGGTGTGCTCCCTGTTCTTTTACAGCAGGGCGTAGACATCCTCTGTCCTTACCTGGTAAAAATCTTCAGGGCGAGCTTCGCCTGGGGGTTGGTACCAGAAGAATGGTCTTGTGTCAAAGTCATCTTCATACCTAAGGCTGGGAAAAAGGACTATAGCCAGCCAAAGTCCTTTAGACCAATTAGCCTATCTTCATTTATTTTGAAGACTATGGAGAAGGTAGTTGACAGACATATAAGAGATGTTGCGCTAGTCGCATCTCCCATCCACCATAGCCAACATGCATACTGCAAGGTAAGTCTACCGAGACAGCTCTGAGCAGTCTCATTGATAGAGTGGAAAAGGCTATGGAGGACAAGGAAATTGCACTATGTGCATTCCTTGACATTGAAGGTGCTTTCGATAACTCCCCTACCTCTCTGCTGGTAAACGGGCTGATAGACAAAAATGTCGACCCAACGACCATCAGATGGATAGAGGCAATGCTCACTCATAGAGGTGCAAAACTGGCCCTTCACCATACAACCATTGAGATATCCACGGCTAGGGGCTGTCCACAAGGCGGAGTTCTATCGCCTGTTTTATGGACTCTGGCAGTGGATCAGCTCTTATACAGACTGGCAGAACTCCGCATAGATGCGCAGGGTTATGCAGATGACCTTGTAATCGTTGTGAGGGGTTTCTGCCAATCTACCATCTCTAGCATAATGCAGAGAGGTCTTAATACTGTCAGTGACTGGTGCGGTAATAGTGGCCTCTCAGTCAATGCTGACAAAACAGTGATTGGGCCATTTACTAACAAGCGAAAGTTGGACATGCTTGTAAAGCCTGGGCTTAATGGTAAGGTAATCACCTTTTCCACAGAAGTAAAGTATTTGGGCGTGACAATCGACCAAAAACTGACGTGGAATTCACACTTAGCCAATGTCTTACTAAAGGCTAAGATGGCTCTGGGGGCTAGTGGTCGGCTGATGGGTAAGAACTGGGGTGTTAACCCTAGGATTGCCCTATGGCTGTATACTGCCATTGTGAGGCCGATGATTGCATACACCGCCATGGTTTGGTACGACAAAGCCTTTCAGTCGACTGCTATCAACAGGCTAGGCAGTCTACAGAGGACTGCATGCCTTATGGCCTCAGGTGCTATGTCTACCTCTCCTGGACTGGCCCTGAATGCATTGCTAGGACTACCGCCTCTCCATGTATTTATACAGAAAGAGGCGAAAGCCAGCATGTACAGGGCTTATATCCAAGATAGGAGGAATTGGCTTTCCCAGAAGTTGAGATCTTTGCAAGACTCAATTCTGGAATCACCTACATTGAGCATGACACCTGTGTTATGCTTACAAAGCATGTATTTGAAAAACAATACACCGTGGAAATGCCCTCTAGAGAAGACTGGTTGAACAGCCAGTTAATCTGCGAGGCCGGATGCCTAATATGGTACACGGATGGTTCCAAAATGGGACTGGATGTAGGCTGTGGAGTTTATGGAGAGCGACCTAAGTTCAATAGGAGTATAAACTTAGGAAATCACGCCTCCATCTTCCAGGCTGAGGTTTACGCCATTCTCGAATGTGCGGCAGTTAACCTTCAAAAGCGCTACATCAACCACACAATATATATCAACTCCGACAGTCAGGCAGCACTTCTTGCTCTGGATTCGAAGGTTATCACGTCCAGACTAGTTGAGGACTGTCTGTCACGTTTGAACTCTCTGGGACTAAGGAACAGAGTTGTTCTAAGATGGGTTCCGGGACACGCAGGTGTTGACGGTAATGAATGTGCTGACGAGCTTGCGCGAGCTGGGGCTAGTGGTATACAGGTGGGGCCTGAGCCGTTCTGTGGTATACCAAAAAGCCTGGCTCAAAGAACCCTGATGAACTCCTGTTTCGAAGAATCGGTCAAGCTGTGGTTTGAGTCCACTGGCTTGACCCATTCCAAAGCTCTTATTAAAGCCTTCGATAAGCGGAACACCAACCGTATCTTAGCGCTGAGTAGGAGCAACCTTCGCATTATGGTCAGAGCCTTAACTGGACACTGTCGCCTTAACAAGCACATGTTCAAGTTAAGGTTATGCGAAACAATTTGATGAGGCGGATGAAACGCCTCTTCATCTGCTAGGTGAGTGTGAACCACTAATGCACAAACGCAGCATTCATCTGGGCAAACACATCCTCTGCCCGGATGAACTGAAAGAAATCACCCCTAAGAAAATCCTACAGTTCCTAGCAGCTGTAGGGCTTAGCGGTGAACTGTAAACGCCCTCTCCAGGGGCGGTATGTAACAAGTGGCGATCACAATAGGCCTAACTGGTCGCAGTGATATCAAAGCCACAATCAGCTAACAATAAAAAAAAAAAGTGCTTCTACCTAGGTAGTTGATAAAAATGACCAAAAAATACTGTGTCGTGCCTAAGTGTTTTAATTCAACTGATAAAACACCGGAAAAGCTGTTTTTTAACGTGCCGAAGGAGTCAAAATGCTAAAATTTATCACCATCGCGTCGTCGTTGTGTAGGTTAATTATATAGTTACCTAGATACCTATAACTGAAAATGAACCGAGTGAATATTTATTATTGAATAACCAGATCTGGTTTCATGTTTAATATTTAGGGTATTCCTACAACCTACTAATAGGTAACTAGATAACTAGGTAGTAATGCTTATCATATAAATAAATAATGCTGAACAGTTCACACAATATTATCTAGCCCCAAGCTAAGTAGAGCTTGTGTTATGGGTACTAGATAACTGATATACTTAATACAATATATTACTTACATAGTTTTTTTTTTTATTGTACTCAGTTAATACCACGGTTTATTCCACGAATTTCGGCAGCCGTAAAATCCTTGTTTTTAGGGTTCCGTACCCAAAGGGTAAAACGGAACCCTATTACTAAGACTCTGCTGTCCGTCTGTCCGTCTGTCACCAGGCTTTATGTCATGAACCGTGGTAGTTAGACAGTTGAAATTTCACCGATGATGTACCTATTTCTATTGCCGCTATAACAACAAATACTAAAAAACAGAATAAAATAAATATATAATAGGGCGCTCATACAACAAACGTGTTTTTTTTGCCGTTTTTATAGATAATGGTACGGAACCTTTCGTGCGCGAGTCTGTTTCGCATTTGGCCGGTTTTATTATAGATAATGGTACGGAACCCTTCGTGCGCGAGTCTAACTCGAACTTGTCCGTTTTTTTAATAAAATATTTAGCCACCATCGAGCTATCCACTCTTGTCAGATTGTCCGACTGGCCTTTCTCAAACCGTTCTTCCATTCTGTTATAATTTAAGGTACAGGAATTTATAAAATGAAAATAAGTAGGGATATCTTTTTATAGTTTGTTACAACAATAACAAAGTAACAAACACGTACTATTTGGGCAACAGAAAAAACAAAACGCGCGCGCGTGTCTTTATTTGTATGAGTTTCACTATGGCGGGCGGCGCGCGCGGCCTGCCACGCGATACGTGACGTCACGGAGGGAGCGAGCGTAATCTCGGAAATTTAAAAAGTGGTCTAAACTTTGCGCAGTGATAACTTCGGTAATACTGCATGTATTTACGTGAAATAAAAACTAATATAACGTACGTAGTCTGTGCTTTGATGTTAGGTATATTTCAAGGTAACATTTTGACCCTTTTGTTTTCTCTATTGTATTCTTGATCGAAGGTTGTGGCGCTGCGCTGTTTGTTAATACAAAAGATGAGGTGTTACAGCTCGTTCACTGTAAGATGGCACCTGCCTTGGTTGGCGGCCAACCAAAGTAGGTGCCATCTTACGGTGAACATGGTGTAGTTTTGATTTCAGCCATGAGCCAAATGATCCTTGTAGCACTGTAGCTGAATAGTTTTTTTTAATAATTGTCTTCGCACGTCTTGTTCAATGTACCTTGGTATTTTAACTTTATTTTATTTTCAACGGGGGCCTGTGCTCTAAGTTTTCAACACACCCTGCAACGCCCATGGACGTAGTATAAGTCCATGGCAACGCCACACTCCTTCCAAGTCGTCAAAGTCACAGTCAAGTCATTTTTAGTAAAACGGTGTCCGTTTTACTAAAACTTTGATAGACAATTACCACCAATTTAAAAAGTCACGCAATTCACTTCCATTTAATTTCACTACACTTGATTGGTTAAAATCATGGAGGTATAATAGTATCCATCTTCCTAGGCTAAAATGTAGGATTCTTTAGTCATTGTTAAAATGCAAATAACTCAAAAAAACGCAAGAAAAAGAAATGAAATAAAAGTAGATGACGTCTCGTTTCGAAAATGGCGGAAAGAGTAGGTACAGTCATGGACTTACCTAAAGTACCTATTTCGATGCTAGAGACAAAAACTACAATATATACAGAGATTGATACATTTTGACGTGAACTCGACGAGGAATCTCTTCCTCGTAATCACAGCGATAATCCAGAAAAATAATGCTACCAAAAACATGTCCTTTTGAGAGCTTGCCTTAGATCTCCTAAAGCTTAACAGTTACAAAAGTGATATCGTTGTGCTAACAACAACACAAAGATATAGGTATGCTAAATTGACCTGCTGAATTCGGCTGTCCCAAAAATATAACACTGAATATGCCACTTAATTGATTTTGAGCTACAGCAGCCTTTGTGTAGATGTGTAATTGTGATAGAGTACTTTAATACGCATAGATCTAGTACCTATGTACGTAGCGAAAATTCTACGTCTATGACTTACGTGTGTTTTTGTGTGAATGTTTGTATTTTAATCGAAGACAGGCCTCCGTACCGATAATAGACCACTGCATCTACTGTGCATAGCTTTAATTATACAACTTTTTTATGTTTATTAATATAAATTGTGGATAAATCATAGACTTAGAATTTGCTTCTAGATCTATGGGTTAAATAGATAACTCACTTTTTTGTAAATTTAATGTATATCACGATTCACGGTTCAATAGATACAGCGATTGTTATGGTCGAGGAATATCGTAGTAATTAGTTTTCGCGATAACTTGCGTCGAACTTACGTAGTTACGTACGTACCCGCAAAAAAGCTGTCTTTGACGACTTTCATCCCATGCCTTTTTTTTCCAATACTTCTAGAAATGATAGGTTCCTTTAACGGTTCATGAGATGAGATACCTACAGCCCGCTGACAGACTAAAGGACGCACAGCGGAGGCTTAGTTATTAATTAGGGTTCTGTTAGCACCCTTTGGGTACGGAACCCTAATTATGTCCAATATTTTTCTTTACCTACTAAGTAATACATACTCATACTGTCGCCCACTATTGCCGTTCTAAAATCCGCTTGCCTGTTTAGGCAAAGGTGAATGTTGCAAACCGGGCTATGAGCGAAATTATATTGAGAAAAAACTCTTATGATCAACCACGCGAATATAGTCCCGACTGGTTTGGCATAAGCTATAGAATGGCTTATCATAGCGATGTCGCTTTTGTCGTTTCTTTACATGATCTTACTTTAGTGCTAAGTTCGAGTACTTACGTAAAAGGCATGTGTGGGTGCAAGGTTGACCTTAAAGGCTCTACCCACAAGCTTTACTAAACATTTGTATGATTTCCCGACAGCCTACGCAACAAAGCTATTATCACCATATTTGATTGCGTTAATCGATCTTTATTACAAATCTGAACACGGATGGATTAAAAAGTCCACTGAAAAATGCGGCAACAGCTTACCTAGTTTCTGCATTCTTTTTTGCAAGATTTTATTTAACTTTAAATGTTTGTATGTACCTATGTATGTTCGGGTCGAATCTTGCAACTGAATTTTAAAGCTGAATTTTATCCTCAACCGATTAAGATGAAATTTTGCATACCTTTCAAGTTCCGATGACAATACTAATATTATGGTGACAGCGAGCTGATCTGATGATGGATACAGAAGGTGGACAACGGGAACTCCTCGATAGATAATAGTAGACTAGCCTTGTTTAGGCTCATTTCGACCAGCACACGGTTACGATCACATATGCCTACTCAGTTTGTAAAAATAATTTTCACACCACCGCTCGACAATGTCTATTTACGTATCTAGCAACCTCAACGTAAAGTAAAGCATGAATCTAACCTTATTGATATAAAGTTGTATGAAACTTCCTAGGGAATAAAGTGATTTGAATTTGGAACGTCAAATTCGTGTGGAAACTCGTGGAAAAATCTGAGTAAAAAAATGGCCATATGGCATTGTAAAGAGGCTTGTTCGCAAAACAGAACTGGCCACCATAAGCAGAACTAAAAAAAAGGTGCGTTTACAAAGAATGTGAAACAAAAGACGGTGTTTGGTGCTGAGAATTTAAATTTTTTTATGAGTTTGATGTTTCAGTGAATTTTAATTGTCTCGCAGGTGTGAAAAGTCGAGTATGCTCCTCTGGAATTAAGCCTGTCTTCGTCTTGGGCAGCTTGACCCCTCGCTTCACTCAGGACTCTTTATAAATCCCTCGCTACGCTCCTTTATTCCCATAATGCATAATCTACTATTTCGTAACGTTGATTATGACAAAAAAAAACTCTAAGGGTAGTTACGCTCAGCATAAATATAATATTATATTGTGTTATAATGTTTGATTAAATATCCAGCCGATTTTTTTCTAATTCTCTAAAGTAATATTAATATTGTAATATTATAATGTTACATGTATCACTATGACAATAAATTAATTCAATTCAATTCTAATTTTATAAAAACTTGTAGAGTTTTTTTTACTTATTTATTTTCTCATCAATATCATCGTCGTCATCTTACCTACCTACAGCTGTAAGCTGTAAGCGTAAGGTGACCTAATGCTGCCTTTTAGAAGCTCAAACCAAAATGTCTAAGGTGCTTGCTTGTTGATGCCATTTCAAAATCATACTGACTGCATGATAATTACCTATCTTTTTAGTCACGTGAAATATTCAGTGAAAATATTACAAAATGTACAATGCCCTCGTTACAACACCTGATATATGTCTGATATCTGTACCTAATACTGAGGTGCCTGCCAAACTAAGTACCTACTTAGAGGCCTGCGTTGCTCGATGCCTACTTACCTTTATGTTACTGTGAATGTCCAATGTTGGTGCATGTCAAAATGCACCGGTGTCTGTAAACATTCACTTGTCCATTAACAATTAGTTGAAATGTGAATTAGACCAACCGCGACTAAACGTTTCAAAATGTAGTTTTCTCTTAATTTTTACTGGGCGTAAATCAGTGATGGAAAGTTATGATGAGGCAATCAGGGCAGCTACCAGTACCGTTAAGAAAAGGAAGATTAAGCTTAACTTTAAAAGTGATGTATCTCGATATACCTATCTCGATGCTTTCATAGATTTTGGAAAAAATACAGTCATTTTTATTTTTTTTTATTTTTTAACCCCCGATGCAAAAACGACCGGGTGTTATAAGTTTGACGTGTCTTTTTTTGTTTGTGTGTGTGTGTGTCTGTCTGTGGCATCGTAGCTCCCGAACGGATGAACCGATTTTAATTTGTTTTTTGTTTGAAAGGTGAATTAGTTGGGAGTGTTCTTAGGTATGTTTGATCAAAATCGGTTAACCCGGTTCATTGCGTTGAGGGTTTTTTTAATTTATACAAAATTAATTACTTGTTTAGTAAGTAATGCTGTCATTCGCCAGAAAACATGGCGAATGACAACATAAACCGGTATATTATGGATACGCAGTGTTCTAGACATCCAAAGTGACACTACAACACCACTCGGACAATATTCTCCAATCCACTTGAGCTAACAAAGTAAGGGAAATTGTGTCGTTTAAACATTACCTACACTTGGGTAAGAAGTAACTACGGTATGGTCGTATATTATAAATATATTACATATCTGCTTTTGCTCTAATTTTGGGTTGAACAAGCAAATAGAAAGTACCTAGGTATGAATATGTTTATCTACCTATGTAGGACATCTAAAATATGCATAACTACCTACCCGATAATAGTAGGTATATGCCGATGCCTATATATTCTGTATTCTCTATGTCTGCACGTTCGTTTCTTGTGGTGGTAGGTAGGTATGTATGCGTATGGATCATAGGCACTAATGTCTTGATCATTAGCCCTTTTTTATTTTGTTATTTATCTCATACACAATATAACTCACAAAGTTAATTTTAATATTGTACCTCTGTGGCGCGGCGGGCGAGGTTCGTGGTGACTATTTTATATGTATAATAAATAATATCTATCTATGTTATGTATTGTGTTAAGTACCTAAGTCAGTTATCTACCTCATAACACAAGCTCTGCTTAGCTTGGGGCTAGATACTGTTGTGTGAACTGTCCAGCTTTATTTTATTATTATTTATTATTTAAAACCCTCCAACGGTTTGACAAGGCACTGGTAGATAGGTACACATGTACATTTGTCTTACTAAAACAGGTAATGTACCTAACAATCAATGGGTACCTACTAATAATCTATGTATATTCCACTGCTGATTTGCACCTATCTGAGGGCCTAGTACAGATTTGGTATCCCGACTTGAATTGCGAGTCGATATTTGTTTTTAAGAATGCTTTTAATGAGTTTCTCAAGAAGTCCGCTCATCGTTTTCTGCATACAAAAACGGCATTTTGACTCTCAATTCAGTTTTCGTTATTCCGAGTGGTTTTAAATTACAAATCTGTTCTAAGACCTCTGTACCTATTGACTTATTGACGCACATACATACATAGACACACGGCTTTCCCCGAAAGGGTAGGCAGAGCCTCAAATGGGCCTCTTTTCACTGTGTGTTGCACCACAGCACATTGACAACATTGCAACATAGGTACATTGCACACAGACATTGCAACATTGACGCACAACAATAAATAAAAAGCATACTGGTTTATACTACCTATTTGAATAAGGGAACAAGGGCAAATATTAGCTCGTCGCTTGGGTTCTATAATCGTTGAATAAACAATATGGTTTCTAATGGCAGTTTGCTGTGTTCAGTTATGGTGCAGCGCAGGCCCATTGTGGATGGTCCGCGATCGAACGGGCGCGGGTATTGAACCCGACACCGAGTCTGGATTCTCGAGCGGGCAGCGAGCGCCATGTCTTGTCTCACCTCTCACTCACGAACTTGTAAATCTGGGAAATTCTTTGGACATATCTATAGAGAGGGTCCACCCGCGGCTTCGCTCACGTATTACCCAGATAAAAAGTAGCCAGTAGACTCAGTCTAGGTCATTATCTATCCGTGTACCTCCTCGGAATCAGTTTGGGGTAAGCACGAATAATTAACGTTAGCCTTGTACTATTATTTATTCTGTGCGTTAGCGAGACGCTAGCGAGTCAATGTCAAATATTAACCAATCAAATAATTAAGATTTCTACTCACCACGATGTCATTGGCCAATATTTAACATTGACTATCGACTCGCTAGCGTCTCGCTAACGTTAATTATTCGTGCTTGCCCCTCAGGAGTTTCGGCGTGATTCTGTAACAAACGTATTTAAACATCTACCGTGCTACTATAACATTAGAACTATCGTTACATAGTGTTTTGTCTTTTGCATTGACAGGCAGTTTCAAATTCGGTCGAAAGAGACAAAACACGGTGTAACTATTTCAAGGATGATCCGCGTTTATTAGTAGCGCGCCTAAACATCCGAACATCGTAACTTTGACATTAGTTTCATTAAAATCCGTCAAGTACACTCAGTATGATGATTTTTCAAAGTTCCAGGCAGATAGAGCATAGACTTAGTATAACCAGATAGACAGACAGATACAAAGACAAAAATTAAAAAGAAACTGTTACGGCCTCTTGGTATATCGGTTGTCGTTACATTTTCGGCCAAGTTACAGTTTTATTATTATTTTATTTATTGTACAAAATCCACAGCCCTTAATATAAAAACAGTAACTTTTACTAAGCTAATCTTAAGGCCAATAATTATATATATCTTTTTATTTGTCAACCGATTTAAATGAAACAAAATCAAAATTTAAATCCAGGATTATCTTAATACACCACTGAAAACAGCATCCCAATTCAGTTAAGCCATTCTGGAGATTAGCGCGAATAAACGCACAGACCAACACATCTAAAAGCTGTTGTTTTAGGCTAAGGTAGTAGCGTGCAGGTTTTTTACTAACTATTTTAACGGAACAAGCATAATGGCCCACCTGATGTTAAGCAGTAACCTCTGCCTTTCATAAAGCATTACCTCATAGGTCATATCCACCTACGACGCACCATATGTGGCATTGCACTGCGCCCGCCACCCTGAGACATAAAGATGAAAGTCTCATGTGCCTGTAATTTCACTGGAACCTTCAAACCGAAACACAGCAATGCGAGCACTACTGTTTTGCGGCAGAAATAGGTATGGTGGTAGTACTTCCCCGGACGAACTCTTTCACAAAAAAGCTCTACCACTATACTAAAATAGCACTGGCTTTTACTTTAAAACAGGTATTAAAAGTACAGACTCAGATTTGTACCGATTTTATTATATGTATATAGATAGGGACAAGTAGGTACAACACTATGGTAAGTCCAAGATGAGAATTTTATTTGTTTAGTTTGCGGGAGCGGATCGAGACATGACTGTCAGTAAAATGTATAAGCATACGAGCTTTCACGTATCCGTGCCTACGAGCCGGACACAAATGTATCTTGTGATCTACCTATCATGATAGAACACGACAAATATCAGTAGAAAGCTTGATAGTACTCTTTATATTCTACCACATGTGGAAAACTCAGCCCTAATAAACAGATGTCAGTAAATGAAGTACAAAAAAAAAACTGGACAGTTCACACAGCATTATCTACGGAGAGATTGTGTTAAGGGTACTAGATAATTGATATACTTAACAGAATACATTACATAGATAGATATTTTTTATAATACCTACATAGAAAATACCCACAATACCCTGAACAAATATCTGCAGATCGTACAAATATTTTTGTTCCGAGGCGGGAATCGAACAAGCATCCTCCTGCGTTGCAGGCGAACCTTCGGCCGCCGCGCACGTCGACAAATAATGATCGTTAAAAAAATATTTAAAATTGATTAATTAACACCAAGTAATATCTGGGCAACTTAGCTTGGCTCTTCGACATTTATCGTATAGTAGGAGGATGCTGCAAACCAGTATGTTTGTCGTTTAGTTAAATGTCACTGCGAAGCCGAGCAAAGTAAATGTTCTGGCGTCAATCTGCATATAAATGATGTGGGGTATACCCACACAACATAGACCTGTGTGTGCATAGGTGCCAGTGCTTCTCATTATCATGGCACAAAATGAGCCCACGCCCGCGCCCTGTTGACATGGACAGCCGATAGGTTATCACGTATTTAATTACAGATTCCGGCTTTTGCTGGGGCACATCGTAACGCCAAACGCCAATCATTATTTAATGAGGATTATACTTAGTCTCATCACGTGTGAAATGGCAACAGGCAACAATCTCCACGAAGTACTAACCAATAAACATCTGTAGCGCGTCGGGCGAGTAGCCGGCTGAGATGCGAAAGGCTGCGGGTTCGATTCCCGCTGCGGGACCAATGTTTATATGATCTGCAAATATTTGTTTCGTGTCTTGGTATTATGGTACCATGGTACTCGTAGTTTCTGATACCCACGGAATCCTACTGTGGGATCAGGACTATGTTTGTGACAGTTGGGTGTTATGTTATGTAAAGTATAATATTTTTGTACTTATTTGTTTTTACACACTGACATATTTATTTATTTATTGCCTATCCTCCCCCCAATGTGGTTCATTGATGTTCGTGGCATCATTTAATTAGGCCTTGTCTGAAAACCAGCGCTGCACTAAACCTAGGTCTGGTGCAGCATATTCTGAGACAGGGACCTGTTTGACCCCACACAACACACACAACCTATCATCTTACTTGTAGTACCTACCTATACCTATACCTACTTAGTAGATTTTTGTGTTTGTCTTCTTGTTTTATGTGTGTGTTGTGCGTGTGGTAAAATAAATAAATTTTCTTTCTTTCTTTCTTTCTAAAGTTTAAATTTCAACATTTATAAAAAAAAACTGTTTGTATGTATCTCTTCTTCTCAGTGGTTGCACTCTTAACAGAGCGGTCGTGGTCGTCATGTTATTACTGTTATTAGGGGCTGATGTTGCTCGCCTCACGATATCTCGCCATTTATTCCGCCATTATTTATGTGCTATTTATTGTATGTATATATACCATAACATAACACAACATAACACCCAACAGTTACATACATAGCCCCACGCTAAGATTCCGTGTGTCGTGGATCAGGATCTACGAGTACCATGAGTACGAGTACAAATATTTATAAACATTTGCAAATATTTGCAGAACTTGTAAATATTTGTGAATCGAACCAACCTCTTGCGTCTCAGCTGGACTCACCCGTCGCGCCACATAGTTCATCAAATACTTATAAATCCGTTTTACTAGATCTATTCAGATGTAGATTTCGATGACGTGCAGGGTATTCATCAGTTAGTTTTAATGGCTCAGGAATATGTATGCACTGTTGGGTATGTTCCTAATCCAAAGCATGAATTTACCCACTGCTGAGTATAGGCCTCTCCTTGCCAGTGCCATTCCTCACGGTCCCGTGCCAGTGTCATCCAGGATCGGCCCGCGATGTATGCGATATCGTCCCATCTAGCTGCTGGACGACTAACTTTTCAGTGCCCAGTTCTTGGGCGCCATAATGTTTTTTTTTATACTACTTGGAATGACGGGTCTAGCAGATGGCCCACCTGATGATTAGAACAGTGTTAATACACTGCTAGGTGGGCGTGACCTGTGAGGTAATCCTCACAGGTCACGCCCACCTAGGACGCACCCTATGTGACATTGCACTGCGCCCGCCACCCTGAGACATGTAGATGAAAAGTCTCATGTGCTTGTAATTTCACCGGCACCCTTTACCCTTCAAACCGGAACGTAGCAATGCGAGCACTACTGCTTTGCGGCAGAAATCGAACTCTTTCACAATGAAGCTAAACCTTACTCAGAGCACTGTTAGCGCCTTACTCGACCTTTCGTCACCTCGTCTTGCCAGATGTCCTGCCCAACTCCATTTTAGTTCCGTTATACGATTCCCAACATCTTTGAGCTTTGTATGGGTATGTTATATTATATTATTATAATCAGCTAAATTTAGGCATCTTTCTACACGCTTGGTAACAAAAACTGCCAAATTGTAACGCGGAAATGGGGCAATACTTAAATATACTAACCTTTTTGTTAGCTAATTGGTAGAAGGCCTAATCACTGATGAGTGGTTGCCTCATGTTATTTCCTGGTTCACCATGTATTTTAACGGCTTCCTCCTAGACTGGCTCACTCAACGTGTAATTTTTGTGACTGTAGTTCCCCAGAGCCTTCACCTGAGTCATGGTTACGCTCTACGAAGAACAATGTACCTGCCTCTTCTAAAAATAATCACATCGACCAACATATTGGAAAATCATCATTACAGATGTATAGGTACCGTGATTCACTAAAACGCTTCTTGGCCCCCGACTAAAAAGAGTTTGAGGTCATTCAAAGTGTCTTTGTCTGTCTGTCTGTGGCCTCATAGCTCCAGAACGGTTTCTGTGATTTAAATGAGTTTTTATAGTGAATGTAGCTGTTTCATCAGGATCAATTTCATTGAAGGGAACACATCAGTTTTTGCAAATCTTCAGTTTGAGCTAGAATTGTCAATTTATGACGACATCAGTCTCCAGGGTCTGAGCAACCACGTCACAGTGCAGCACGTCACAGTGCAGCACGTCACAGTGCAGCACGTCACAGTCATCACTGGCAGCGCCGTGTTACTATAAAACGAGAATTATCTTTGGAATAAGTTACTCAGTGTTTTGTCTTTTGCAATGACAAGTAGTTTGTAGCGTTTGCCTTTGGGGCATGCTACGTTTTTAGCTAAATAATACTTACGAGTTAGGTAGGCTTGCTTTATTTATGTATTTGGACATATTGTTTTGTTACATTAGCGTCTATTTAGGCCTCTTCACGCCAAAGACCATGTTTTTATATCCTTACGATGTAATTTCTCTTATTTAGGCTAAAACTAGACATTCATTTTATATTTTTCTGACGTTACCAAGATAAACAAACTGTCGTACTGTCATAATATTTTCTTCTATATTCAAATTTTTGGCTTGAAAACCTTTTTGAACCTGTTCTTTGTTATAGGTTTTAATAGTTTTCGATTCAAATTTGACTGTCTGGTTTGAAATTTTGAATTTTAAAAATAAGTTACCTACTAGTTTCGAACTATAATTTTGTAATTAGAATGACAACTATAATTTTAGAATAAGAATGTCAAATTTTGTATAAAAGCCGGCTCCTGTTTCAAATAAAATCAGTCTACCTCAGAATCTAGCTCAGAGTCTACCTCAGAATCTAGCTCAGAGTCTACCTCAGAATCTAGCTCGGAGTCTACCTCAGTCTACCTCAGAGTCTTAACCGGAGTCTAGTGGAGAAGCCTAGTCTGAGCCTGGACTTTTACTCTACCTTTCTGAAGTTTTATTTTACAACATAAGACCACAAGCACCGGCTTTGGGAAGTAGTACCACGGTGTACCTGCCATCTGCCGTGAAGATATCCTGGACACCAGGGCTGCGCGTCCCCAGTGACACGTCCGTGCCGGAGTTGTCTTATACCTCACGAGACACGACACGTCCACGTCAGGGTCTGTCTCCACCCTCGGCCGACGTAGTCGTGCCAAAAGGGTTAAAAAGCCTTCGCCATCTGGGCCACCTGAGATGCGGAGCCATCATCATCCTCGGGGCTGACTGAGCCGCCTGATCTTCGGGACATCGCCATCCTCGGTGACCGTCTGGGTCACCTTGAGCTGCGGGACTTCACCATCTTCGGGGTCGTCTGTGTCACCTGAGCTACGGCTTCGAGTAGCCATCTACGTCGACGGGGCCGCCCGCACCGCCTGGCCTGGCTCTTCGGGTGTTCAACGGCTCTTGACCGTTGCCACCTCTGATCCGCCTTCATCGCCGGAGTCCCTTTTCGCCCGGATGTCTCCGCCATAAGGTTGCCTCAAATCCATCACTCGTTAGAAGCAGTACCTGTAGTAGTCTAGTGGGTTGAAGACTTATTTATACTCCCTAGCTACTAAATTAGGTGGTACAACGTACCTAGGCAGATCGTAGCACGTCTACGTTGACTATAAGGAGGTCTAGATATTTTTGTTTTCCTATTTTTACATGCAGCTTGCGGTTCGCCTTGGAATGACCTTATAGACGAATCGTAACGTTACAAGTTCCAGATTCATTCGAATGAGACAAAATACGGTGTAACTATTCTAAGGATATTCCACGTATATTAGTAGCACGGATAGACTCGCTGACTAATCCAATTCGGATTGACAGCGCTCGGGAAACTACGCTATATCTTTTCGTCACATATACCACAGAGTCCCACGACTTCGAAAAGATGTCGGAACTTGTATTTCTTGTTCTGAGGAAAAGATATAGCATAGTTTCCCGAGCGCTTTCAATCCGAATTTGATTAGTCAGCTGACCTCTTGTCGAAGTTGGACCTACCTAGTTGAAACGTTTGACACAAATATACATGGCGGTCAACAACTTCGATGATCGTTTTCCGACTTGTACCTTAGGTTTACTAGTTATAATATCTTGTAAGTATATTGCCGCGAGTTTATAGAGGTAGTTACCGTTAAAAAGGCAGGCTAGTAGGCAGCGCGAACGGAAGCAGCCATATCCTGGCCAATGCCACGGCCGGAGTGCCTGTTTGCATATAATCAGTGCTGTAATAGGTCCCTTGTGGCTTGGGGTAAAACCGCCAAGCTATGCTAACGATGATCTACATCACATATGCAATTATTTTTATTGGAGTCGTTGCAACGAACATTCAAATATCTTGGAGACTACGCCACTGATATTTATATATGTTTATTCTGATATCAGAACGAATAAACGTTACATTAATACATAATTGGTTCGCTTATTTATTCAGAGGTTATTATTACTCTGTGTAATCTGGTTAATAATACTTAGTCAGTGGTTAAATAAAAAAATGAAAAAAAGCTGGACACTTCACACAACATTATCTAGCCCCAAGCTAAGCAGAGCTTGTGTTATGGGTTCTAGATAACTGATATACTTAATACAATATATTACATAGATACCTAGATAATTTTTATTATACATAGAAAATACCCTGAACACCCTGAACAAATATCTGCGATCGCACAAATATTTGTTCTGAGGCAGGAATCGAACCCGCAACCTCCTGCGTCGCAGGCGAACCTTCACCCGTCGCGCCACAGAGGTCGTCAAAAAGAAAAAGAAGTGTAGGTAACGGAAGCTTTATTTCAGGCGGATTCTAGAGAACCCTATGTTCTTTCGGAGTAATGCAGAAGCGTATTGTCAGCATTATTTTCCGTCTCTAACATTAGATACATCTTTGTAGGTAGGTGCTTACATTGTGTTGTCATAGAATGCGTCAGTCCAAGCGCCCTCCCCTCTCCAAGCCCCCCCCCCCCCCGCGAATACCCTCTGCCCGCCACGGTCACTGAGCACTGTGACCTTTCGCTGAATATCCACAGCTAATATTACGTAATTCACACTAGCATCATTCCAGGCAAAAACAATTATGAATAATAAAAAGCCAAATGTGCGCATAGCTCTTATATTGAGTGCTACAGATGACCTAGGCACAGGTAATAATCCAAGATTGTATTATATCTAGTCTCTATAGATGCCTGCTTGACGAGTATTACATACAACTTTGTCAATACACATAATTATGTATATGCCCCTGAATGCCTCTACAGAGATCTACGAATACTTAGGGATTTAAAATAAGGCCTTCATCTATATTTACTTTGTTTTATGTATAACTAGTGTCCGTCCACCCGCGGCTTCGCTCGAATTTTATCGAGATAAAAGTAGCCTATAGTTCAATCCGAGTCATAATCTATCGTATAACAAATTTCATCAAAATTGGTTCAGCTCTTTTGGCGTGATTGAGTAAAAAACATCCAAACATCGTAACTTTGACATTTATGATATTAGTGGGATATAAAACAAAGTCGGGTTAGTTCGACCATTTATACCGCAAGAACGGCTGGACCGATTTTCATGATCTTTGATTTCTTGGATTTTTCTCCGCCAACTTGGGTTGGGGGGTTGTGAGTGGTTGTGGGAGGTTGTGGGAGTCGCTATAGTTGTTTTTAAAATAAACTTTACCTCATGCCATTATTCTAGTAGCTACCTAAGACAGTACCTAGTATATTAGAAGGAAACTTTAAGAAACTGTTACTGATAGTATCTGAACGAAAAAAGCATTGTAATGTCGAGAAAGATTCATATCTGGCTGGTATAACTTTCTATCGTGCCGCAGTAAGTACGTTGTACAGTTGGAGAAATGATGGGCACCGTACTGGAGAGGTCTCAAAGCAATCATAGATACCTTCGTCGAACAAAGAACAGCTTCTAGATGAGACCTCATTAATTGTTATAATTTTAATATTTAGTTGCAGGACAATGAGAGCGACCGGTTTATGCAACGCGGACAAAATTCTCATACAAAAGACTTCAACGCGCTTTAACACAAGGTCTATTTTGTAACAATATTTTAATTATTACTTAACTTGTTATTAAAATAAGTAATAAACAAACGTTTTTTATGATGATGTTTTTCGATTGGGTCGTCTACGACACTCGGTGGACACGAGTTTTTTAAATGCCAAGTATCTGGTTATATTGGAAGAGCTTTTTTTCTAGTCTCTATTAATATAAGCTAAGCTGAATTATTTATAATAAAAGAATTTTCATATTCCGTACCTACAACTCTGACACGTACACACAACTTTAAATACTAGTTAAAAACGTTCTATTTTGAGCTAAAAATGGACAAGAGCAGCATTTTAAAGCATTAAAGATGCGTCGAGCAAAAATAAACGACAATTTAATGCGATCCAGAGTGTGGTGGAATGTTGATTCTCGTTCTTGAATCAAAACAGTCTCCTAGTTGTTTATAAAGTTCACTGCATAAAAAACCTTTTTTTTGAGTCAGTGTAGGGTTAGGAAAAGCCTCAAAGAGGTTTTTTTCACCGTGATTCGCATACAGTCGCAGATATATACATACATAAACATACGCCTTGTCCCCTAAAAGGGTCGGCAGAGCCTCAAATGGGTTTTTTTTTACCGTGGGTTGCACCATCGTGGGAAATAGACGTGACAAGTGGTGACCTCATCGCCATTGCCTCCCACGACTGACTCTGCTAACTTTTTCTTCCAGTAATAACATTCCTTAAATAAGCTAGTAACCAGGACAAATCTTATACAAACGAATCTTATAAACAAGTACGGGATGAATCTACTCTGATCGAAACTAATATAGGAGGTAAAGAAATCATGACTCGAAAAATTGGAGCGCGCTATCGCTGTCATTCCTTGTTCCTTGTTCACTTAGACTCTAAGAACGGGGGTGCATTTCGAAACTTCGAAGTTTCGTAAATTCGAAATTCATAGCCTTTTTTGACCATTTTTCAAATTCGAAATTGGTGGCCACAAAATCGAAATTTCGAATTTTTTAGTTTGCTTGATTTACCTACGCAAAACCATCTTACGTATTCCATTTCAATACCGTTGAGCCATCGACCAGTGTTGAAGCTGCGAGAGCTTTCTCAGCGGCTGGCTACATATGTAACCGCCTCAGGAGTCATGTTCGGCTCTTCTCATCCACTTTCTGCCCGCCGCCTTTCGTGGGGCATCGCTCCACCTAGCCAGAGGGCGGCCCATGCTACGTTATTCAAGACGCGGTCTCCACTCAAGAACTCACTTTTTTTTTTTTTTTTTTTTTTATTTTATCTTAAAAAATTAACACAAACAAAGTATTATACACTCAAAAGACCCTTATGGGTTTGTTCAGAGTGTATACAAACCTCCTTAGGTATAAATACATAATCTTACTCTGTAATACAGTATCCTCTTCACCGCTCAAAATAGGTAAATACATAAATAAGTTAGGTAATTTAGGTAGGAACTAGTTATGTTTGTCGTACAAAAAATTGTTGCATTCTGACTGAACCAATAAACAGGTTACCGGCCGGCATACGGCCATCAGTTGAGTCGAGTAATGCGCGCTAAACACGGTAACACTTACCCCAACGGTTGTCGGTTCTTCGGCATATACCAGCCCATTGCCACTTCAGCTTGCTAATCCGGTGGGCTATGTCAATGACTTTAGTTTTCTGTCGGATAATCTCATTTCGGGTTTTATCTTTCAGAGAAACTTCGAGCATAGTCCGTTCCATAGCTTACTATACAACCTTGAACTGGTGGATTAGCCCTACCGTGAGTGGCCACGTCTTGGCACCATAGGTCACTAGGCCGACTGGTAGAACGCACTAATTGTCGACTTTAGTCTTCAGGCATTGTGGTATAGGCGACGAGAAGACTTGGCGTAGTTTTCCGAAGGCTGCCCAGCCCAAGTGAATCCTCTTGGCCTCCTTCTCAAAATTGTGTCTACTTTATTGCAATATTCGTAATTATGAACAATTGGAAGACCTTTTACGACGACTGGTCCCGGGTGTTTTCGAGCAGTTTCGATGGAGTCAAAAGCCTTCTCGTAGTCCACAAACGCAAAGCACAGTGGCCGATTATACTCCTCAGACTGCTGTACAATCTGCCGTACTGTATGAATGTGGTCTACGATGCCGTAGCCTCTACGCAACCCGACATGTTCTAGTGGCTGAAATTCGTCAAGCCTTCGTGCGAGACGATTTGTGATGACCCTTGAAATCATTTTATATACGTGGCTCAGGAGTGAGATGGGCCTGTAGTTCTTCAGTAGAGAATTGTTACCTTTCTTTAAGAAAAGGACGACAATACTCCTGTTTCACGCCTCTTTAGTTCTCCCGTGGTGAATGACAGAGTTAAATAGCCTTCGTAGTTCCTTCAGTACTGAAACTCCTCCTGCCTTGAGAAGCTCATCAGATGTAACTCCGTCATCACCGGGGAATTTTCCGTTATTAAGGTGCCTAAGAGCTATACAAATACAAACATAAATACAGAATATTATTCGATTTCACTATGGTTTTTTTATTATCTCTCATATCATTATCACAGCTCATATTCAACGTAAAATTATAGAAGTAGGTAAACCGGTACACTGCCAGGCTTCAGCGATACGTACGACCCAGAAGGGCGCTTCGTCGCTGCTACACGTGCAGTGCAAGCGCGTCGGTGTCATTTGGTAGTAGGTAATCAAAGTATTTCGTATGTTTTGGATTAGATAAATCACTTAACTGACTCTTAACTCTATCTGTAAAGGGACGCACAGATCTCGAGAATAAAATTTATATTTTCTGTCTGAACTTCGAACTTTCGAAATTAAGCGTCCGAATTTCGTAAGCCCGTTTCGAAATTGAAAAATATCAAAACTGCACCCCCTCGGGGGGCTGCAATGCTCTAAGCCTCAGAGCATTGCAGCCTCCGGAGCTTGCTCCTCCTCTTTCAATCAACTGTTTTTTTTTATTATTTGCATATGGTTTTTATTCTTAGCGTCGTTTATGCCTACATATACATGCATTCATAGACACACGCCTTTTTCCCCAAAAGGGTAGGCAGAGTCTCTTTTCACTGTGGGTTGCATCAAATCTGGGAAAATTTTACACGGACGGACAGCTTAGGTAGGCTTAGTAATAGGTTCCATTTGGCACCCTCTAATGGGTATCGGGACCCTATAAATATGTCTTCAAACTGGGATTCACCGGGACCACGCGAATGAAGTATCGAGCGAGCCACTTACTATAAGTGTTCCAGTGTAGCAATTTCTTTAGCTATACTTTTTCTATGATGAATATGTATGAATATGAATATGTGAACCGTGCATTTGGAACTGCTTTAATAAGCCCACATACTTCCATGTGCATTCTCTTAGCAACTAGTCTTATAGCGGTTCACGTAGGTACGTGTTATTTTGTCAGAAACAGTTTCACTGAGATTAGTAGAGTTTGATTTGGTAGAGATAAAAACACGTTTTGACGATTTAAACGTCTGTAATTTAGGAGTAGTTCCTGCTCGATCCCTTGGCTATGATCCTGTGGACTTTGATCGTCGGGTTGGTAGCCAGGACAATATTTCTGATTCAAAGGATGCAAGAAAATGATGTTTAAAATGAAAAATATACGGTTCGGAAACACTGAGCCCATACATTTTTACAAGCTTTTATTTAACTTGCAATGTTTATCTGGGTGGAATCCGGGTGGAATCTTGCAACTGAATTTTAAAGCAGTTATCCTCAACCGATTGAGCTGAAATTTGGCATACTTGTCTAGTTCCGATGGCAATATGATGGTGACAGCGAGCTGATCTGATGATGGAGACGGAAGGACAACGGAACTCCTCGATGGATAATAGTTGACTGGCTGTTTTTAGGCTCATTTTGATCAGCACACGGTTACGATCACTAATTTTATAAAAGCTTGTATTGAAAAATATATTTTTCTCAAAAAACTTTTACTAATAACATGTGTTTTAGCGCCATGGTATGTCCGGCGTAAGAAACCAACTAAGGGATTACACCAGGGATGAGTAGCCAACCACCTGAGTACTGAGCACCAATACTGTGATCACCAATCCACCTGCCAAGCGTGGTGATTATGGAAATTCCCCTATGGCATTCTATGGGGGAGGTATATGATTGTCGTGGATCAGTCTATCGGCTACTGCACTTGATGATGCGATTAAAAGTGGGCATTTTCTTGCAAAACCGTTTGAATGCTGTCAAATTTCTTAAGTGTTTATCTTCGAATTATCCAGCTGTGTTTTTACCAGATAAGTACCTAAATAAGTAAATGAAATGAACCCCTAAGAAGACTTCCTCACTTTTGCCTATTTAATATTGAATCCAACAGAAATCGGCAAGTATCGGGATTCTGGGGGTCGAGATATCTAATGAGGTCCAATATGGGAGTCATCTCGAAGCAAAATCTGCACTGACTTCCAAAAAACTTGGAGTACTAAACCGTGCTAAGCAGTATTTTACGCCGAATTAACGGCTGTTGCTTTACAAAGCACAAGTTAGGCCGCACGTTGAATACTGTTCCCATCTATGGCACGGGGCACCCAAGTACCAGCTTTGACTCCCTACAGTGAAGAGCCATTAGAATCATCGGTGACCCTAAGCTCTCCGATACTCTAGAACCGCTTAGCCAACGCAGAGCCATTGGATCTCTTTGCGTGTTTTACTGCTTCTACAACGGGGAATGCTCTAACGAGCTTTTCGATCTCATCCCGGCATCGAGATTTTACCATTGCTCATCCCGGCTCCGTGAAAAGGCTCTTCACACATCATAGATCCCTGGGTTTCTCGTACGACTCGTTTCTCGAGATTATTACTTCCCCATACCTGCAAACTATGGATTGAGGTTCCTTCTGAGGTTTTCCCGCTTGGTTACGAAACGTGTCGCTTCAAGAAAAATGTTCAAAATTCCTTCAGGGTTGGCAGCGCATCGACAATACCCCCGGTGTTGCCGGTGTCTATAAGCGACGGTGACCACTTTACACTTCAGGTGCGCCGTAAGCCAGTTAACCTATAAGTTTTATAAAAAAGAAACTCAATATTCAAGCAAGTTTATTTAAAACCTATACTTTCTTGGGATAACATTGGTAATGGTGGACGCTCTGGCTTGTGGCGCGAAATTCAAATTTTTGGTGTTTTTTGCTCATTACAGCTCATCAACACTTCTTCAGGTAGCGAAAGTTGAATTCGCGGAAACTAAGAGACAATATGTATTAATTGATGATATTTATTAGATACATACTTTCAATTTAAAAATAAAACATGTGTTTATTTGAAGTCTCCTAGTTTTCGCATTATCAACTTTCACTATCTGTTGGTTCAACGTCCAATTATCGTTCCAATTATCGCGATCGAAACTGCAGGCATATATATATTATGCATGATAATTATTTGTTACCTACGATTTATTTAAATAAGACCTAAAACTAATTTTTTACAAAACTCCATAGAAGAGCCATTTCATGTACCTAAATAATGCGAAATAATGTGAAATTAATGCGGCTCGGAAATATTCGTCTTTTCGAAACAGAAAGATATGATTATCTAATATATAAAAGGCTTTGTCCTGACTGACTGACTGACTGAACGAGGTCCAACGCACAGCCTAAACCGCTGGTCGTAGAGACTTGAAATTTGGAGGGTGTGTTTGTCTCAATGCGTAGGGTTGTACTAAGAAAGGAATTTTGAAAATTCACATGCGGGTTCAAAATGCGGTTCTAACGTAAAACAAAAATGCTCTGTATTTCGGAAACAGTTAGTAGTAGAACCATGAAATTTTACATGGAGATTCCTCAAATAAAATTAACGAACACGTATTTCAGCATTACCTGAAATTTTCCTGAAAAATGGCAGGGGAACGTTTTCTTTGTTTTTTTTTTAAAACTTTAGTTTGGCAACGCACAGCCTTAACCACTGATCGTAGAGACTTGAAATTTGGAGAGTGTAGTCCTTTTAGGGTTTCAAAGTGTACTTAAAATGGAATTTGGAAAATTCGCTCCCTTAGGGGTCCATAAAGGGCTTTTAATGTATACACTTTGCGTTTTGCAGCGCACAGCCTAAACCGCTGGACCTAGATACATGAAATTAGGAGGATGTATTAATTTTTGGGTGTAGAGGTGTACTAAGAAAGGATTTTGGAAAATTCACCATGTAAGGGGTCCAAAACGGCTTTTAATGTAAAACTAAAATGCTTCGTATTTCGGAAACCGTTGGTAGTAGATACTTGAAAATTCACAGGTAGATTCCTTATATAAAAATAGAAAAAATATGTTTCTGCAGTACCTGAAATTTTGCTGAAAAAAGCCACGGGAACGTTTTGTTTGTATATAAATACACTTTACGTTTTAGCCAGATTTCAGCGTATTTTGACGATTTAAAAGTTAGTTTCACAGTATAGTCATAGAGATCAAAATATTTTCAGGACCTCAAGGTTCAAATGGGACCCCTAAATTGAAAAACTTGAGTATGGTGTCGTTTCAAAGGTTGTTTCACGGTGTCTTTGTTGAAATCTAAATACTTTCATGACCTCAAGGTTCAAATGGGACCCCTAAATTGAAAAACTTGAGTATGGTGTCGTTTCAAAGGTCGTTTCACGGTGTCGTTGTTGAAATCAAAATATTTTCAGGACCTCAGAGATAAAATGGTACCCCTAAATCGAAAAACTTGAGTATGGTTTCAAAGGTCGTTTGAAAATGAAAATGAAAATGAAAATGTATTTATTACAACGAAAAGAGTCACTTACAAAATAATTATTTCCTATAGTTATAACAATTTGAACAAATTTCGAAGACAAAATTAATTTTAAATGGTATATCTGTCAGTTTCCTCACTAGGCTAGGCCTGTATCGAGGAAACTTTTTTACGATACTCAAATGCGCTATATTGCAAAGGTGACAGCTTAAAATTAACAGTATAGGTAGATTAATGTAGGAGTGACACATGCAACAATAGTGAAAAGTAGGTAATGTATAAAACTAAGAGTAAAAAGGATTATTTACATATGTATATATTATATATATATAGGTACACGCATAACACATAATAATAATAATGATAATACTGTATAAAAACAAAATAAATAAATAAACAATTAATGATTTTAAGGCAACTAGCTTTCAAAATAAAGAATCTCTTCTGTTTCAGCATATGTCAGTTTACCCAGCCATTTGATGATTATGTGTTTTGCTTCAGAAACTGACTTCATTTTAATGTCACAACATTTGATTCAACATTTGTTTCACGGTGTCATTGTTGAGATCGAAATATTTTAAGGACCTCAGGGATAAAATGGGACCCCTAAATTGAAAAACTTGAGTATGGTTTCAAAGGTTGTTTCACGGTGTCATTGTTGAGATCGAAATATTTTAAGGACCTCAGGGTTAAATGGGACCCCTAAATTGAAAAACTTAAGTTCGGTGTCGTTTCAAAGGTCGTTTCACAGTGTCGTTGTTAAGATTAAAATATTTTCAGAAAATAAAGGCCAAAATGTGACCCCTAAATTGAAAAACTTGAGTGTGGTGTTGTTTCAAAAGTCATTTCACGGGGTGGTTGTTGATGTTTAAGTTGTTGTCTTCACGCCGCGCCGGAGATGTTTTCAAACTACGTGCGGACGAAGTCGCGCGCGGGTCATCTAGTAAGTGAATAAATGAGTGGAAAAGCGACAGCCGTCACGAACGAAGATTACTGAGGCACATTACGTTCGTAGTAAAACCATACATCTTCATAACGTTATACAACAGGAGCTGTTATCTTTGCAATCAACTTCTTTTAGATGTGAGTGAACTTAGATGCAGTCGTATAATCGATAGAACATAGTTTTGCGATAGTAAACGAGAGGAACAGTAAGCAGCTCCAATGAATGCACCTTCTTTGTCAACCTCAGAGTGCGCCACTGGACACGCCGTCATGGCATCTGCTCAAACACGCGAACGTTGAACTCTCAGTAGGTAAAGGTAAAGCGAACTACAAATAGAACTGGTATTTCTCTGTTGTAGCCGAATTGTATAATCCGCTGCATCACAGACGGTTAGCTGCTTTAAAACAGCGCTGTTCTGCAAAGCGGCAAACTGTAATTTAATAGAATACATAATATAAAAATATATTTGTATATATTTTTGTAATCACGTTCTCTAAAACGGCTCTAACGATTTCGATAAAATTTGCTATATGGGGGGTTTGGGGGCGAAAAATTCATCTAGCTAAGTCTAATATCTGGGAAAAAGTGTTTTTCCGAGGAAAACGCGTGATTCCATATTAAGGATAAGAATGATCTGCGAGGTCAGTTTTTGGATGGGTGACCACTTTTTGCGTGCTTTTTTTTTTTTTCGAAAAACCTATCGATTTTCGCTCGCACCAGATATTATAATATTATTTATTGAAAAAGAAGAACATAAACTTAATTACGCTAGTGTGACATTTTGTCTTGATATTAAAAAATAAATCTTGTTTCAAAATGAACGTTTGGGTTACTTATCAGTAATCACCATGAGTGAATTCATATAAAATAAATATTGATTTATTAAATTTTTACTTATTTTATCCGAAATGTGAGCCAGCCGGTGATTGCTCGACATAACTAACATTTATGATTTATGATATATACCAATATTATAAAATCGTTGTGTGACTGACTGCACTGACTGACACACTCACTGACTGACTATTAACGCACAGCCTAAACCGTAAGCCCTAGAGACCTACAATTTGGAGGGTACATTCCTTTTGTGGTCTAGGGGAGCGCTAAGAAAGGAATTTCCGAAATTCACCCCCAAGTGTGGGCGATGTTAAAGTTTGTGTGGAAAACCTCCACGCAGATTCACGGGCACTCCACTTGATAGGTATAAAACAATTAGTGAGGTTAGTGTTAGATTAGAAAGTAGGGTCTAGGTACTCACCAACGGTTAGCGTGGCTCGGTTCGCTCGTACCTGTGTGGTGTCTATCAAAGCTAGTTATTTTTCTTTTTGTGTTTTTTTTAGTGTTATGGCTCGACAAGTTGGCATACGGCCCGCCTGATGGTAAGCGGTTACCGTCACCTACAACTGCAACACCAGAGGCATTGCCAATGCGTTGCCTGCCCTGCCTCTTTTTATATTTATATTATTTTTGTGTTCTAGTATGTACGGTGTTAGCCAACTTAAAAACAGAATATTAATTGCTTAAAAATTACAAAGTGGCTCACTAAATTGTAAGTCGATGTGCATTGGAGAACACTATAGAACAGTAAACCAAGCGCCCTCACAATGCGGCGTTTTGGTAACATTCCAGCAACGTCAATTAAACGCAGAACAGCGCTGTTTTGTGAAGCAGCTAGCCGTTTTATTGTTTAGCTGTGACATCTCTATCCCGCTTCTATGATTCTATTAAGAACAACTCACACACTACCGTTCCGTTTTTCGGAGAATACTGGTAGTATAGAAAAGAAAATTAAGCATTTTAGTGGGTCGTAAAATAAGTGGTTGTAAACGTTCGTTGCTGGTTCCATGGGAAATGCTAACTGAACTGACTATCTAATACAATTATACATAAGTATCTTCATTCCTAAATGAGAGCTTTTAAGATACGTACACTGCATGTAATTACAAAATACGAATTGTTTACAAGAAAAGGCCAATAGGGTACGGCTCTATAAGTTTTTTGTAAAAAATATATTTTTCAACACAAGCTTTTATAAGATTAGTGCTCGTTACCGTGCGTTGATCAAAATGAGCGTAAATACGGCCTACTATTATCCGTCGAGGAGTTCCGTTGTCCATCTTCAGTCCCCATCATCAGATCAGCTCGCTGTCACCATCATATTGTATTGTCTTCGGAACTTGACAGGTAGGTATGTCAAATTTTACCTCAATCGGTTGAGGATAACTGCTTTAAAATTCAGTTGCAAGATTCCACCCGGATTCCACCCAGACAAACATACATACATTGCATTTGCAAGTTAAATAAAAGCTTGTAAAAAGCAACCAAAGCCCAAAGAGAATTAAACAAGCTTTGAGGGTCTCGAGACAAAGTAACTTGGAATTTTATAATGAACAAGCGTGAGTATAATTTGTCCGTGAAAATAATTAATTGCATTGCTACTGTTTGCGGTGCACTCCCATCTTACGTATTCTAAAAATATTCTTATATGCAGTCGTTACAAGTTAAGACGTGAATATCTATGCAGTCATCATCTGAGAGTTCGTGAATATTTTTTAGCTAGAGTCTAGTGAATTGAACGAAATTTTATCTCAATCCGGCATTTTTGAAAACATACACACATAAACACACGCCTTTTTCCACGAAAGGGTTGCCAGAGCCTCAATGGACCTCTTCACCGTGGGTTGCACAAAAATCAACAATGGTGTGAAATTTCGCTACGACGCGCGACTGGAGTTTAGTCCAGTCCAGTTCTGAAAGCATAACGGCTTCATTTTTTGTTAATGCTTGATCTGATGACTTCATCGATATAATATACTTTATATCGATGGATGACTTTACTCCCTATCTATTTGCGTACCGCGGGCCTAAAGGCGCATGAAAGTTAGAAACGGCACGGCGCACAGTGGGCGCGTTGGCGCGCTACTGGCGCGCATCGGGCGCGCCCGTGGCACGCTCACGACGGGACGGTGTGTATCGGTGGCCCGCGGCGCAACCGTGGCGTGCCGTCTTGACGACTTTTCAATGTTCTTTCATACAAAATGTAAGAGAGTGGCATGGTGCAAAACAGATAGAAGAGGTGCGCTGATCTATCTGTCTTGCGCCTTATAAAATCCAATTAAAAACTTGACATTTTGGTGGCATTTTGACCGGTTTATATATAGTGATTGATACCTATGACATTACCGTGCTATAAAATTCTAATTATCCTTGGAATAGTTACACAGTGTTTTGTCTTTTGCATTGACAGGCAGTTTCAAATTCGATCGAAAGAAACAAAACACGGTGTAACTATTCAAATGATAATTCACGTTTATTAGTAGCACGGTAAGTGTGTCTTTTCGTATGTGCGTATCCAATTTTATTTTATAATTTTGCCACCTTTTTACTCGACATGCCTTGACTGAGACATTAGCGACTTGTCCCAATTTTATTGAGATGACTCTCCTCAGAGGCCCTAACTAAAAGAAGAACTATGCATGAGGATCAGCGTATAGAATATAAAAGTAGTTAAATGGTCATTGACGAATGGCTCACCCGTAAATAACCGTAACACCAATGCTGGTGGATTGTAATCCAAGTACGAGAATTTAATCTCTGAACACATCAAGCGGGCAATACTCCGAAGACATAATTCGCCACCAAGCTTGGTGTAATAGTTGTCCACATAGATTTGCTATAAAATCTAATGAAATTACCCACAGGACACCGTAGTAGGTACCTATGAGATCATTGTTTTTTATTTATCGATTAGTTCGTTGTTTTATAAATGCTATTTATGATTTTATTGTAATCTTAGAGAGACATGGCCACCGGCCTACACTCGCATAGGATGTTTTGCCAAATCGAAGCAAATTTCAGGAGTTAAATTTATATAAATAAATACAGACAAGTACGAGTAGGAATCGCGCCCTGAGGCTTCCGTACCGTTATTTTGGCAAGGGGAAGTCCCTTCGAGTGATTCTGTAGAGCTCCATTGTTCAAACTTTTCATTTTAGGCGTCATAATTACTCAATTGAAAAATCCATAGTATTCCAAATTTCAAAATTGTAAGGTTACTGAAAGTACCCCTAAGGTTTTTAATGTTGTTTTCCGCACAAGACTTTTACATTCATTGTCATATAATTTGAAGAGCATTGCGGTAGCTTATTTTTATGGCACTATAAACGTATTATAATAATAATGCTGGACAGTTCACACAACATTATCTAGCCCCAAGCCAAGCAGAGCTTGTGTTATGGGTACTAGATAACTGATATACTCATACAATGTCATGCATTATAGATAGATATTTTTTATTATACCCAGAACACCCTGAACAAATATCTGCAGATCGTACAAATATTTGTTCCGAGGCGGGAATCGAACTTGCAACCTCCTGCGTCGCAGGCGAAGCCTCGCCCGCCACGCCACAGAGGCCGTCAAAAAATGAATATCAAGTTGTTAACGTTGTTCTTGACAGACACACAGATGGACAATAAAGTGATCCTATTAGGGCCCCGTTTTATCCTGTTGAGATAAAGAACCCTAAGAAGGACTATAATTATTATAGTGGGCGACGGCCTGTCGGTCGAGTGCCTTCAGCTAGTAGCGCCTGCGAGCGCGCAACCGTGTAGGACACAGTTATTACAATATCTTTGGTACAGCATTTCCTATTATTGTCTCGTTGCATCGAGTTCCGTCATCACTTGCCTGGTGATGTCACCATTTCAAATATAACGAGAAGTCGTGCAGACGTGGAACCAGTCAGATGACATGCCTATGTTTTACGACTTCTATTTATTATCATAAGTACACTTACAAGACTAGCCTCTAGAGCTCATCAGGCACAAATTGTTTTCATAAGGATATTTATTGTAATGTACATTACAATAAATTCAATTCAATTCAATTTAATTCATTTATTTCAGGCAACAGTGAAAAATTTACATTGTACCTAGACAAATGCCCATAGTAATATATACTAACATACATATAAAGATATTTATAACTTAATCTAACACACGTGTTATCGCCAACGCGTCGCGGCCCGGGGGATCACGTGAAAGACGGCCCTAGGACCGCCGGAACTTCACCCCTTTCGGACAGAAGGCAGGGCTCAATTAGATCTTCAGATCTTCCGTGGGGACCCTCATAAATGAAATAAAGCCCACATTATGACGAGAGTCCAACTTCATGACCCTCAATCCCACTCCGACTTTCTTCTTGATGTACTTTCTGTGGCCTTCACGTCAATACAACTGAAGAGAAAATTTCACGCACAGGACTCAAAAACCAGAGGTTAGAAAAATCGCCACATATTATGTTAGAAAATACTTTATTCATCATCATCATCCGCACACAAAAGTCCACTACTAGGCATACATAGCCCATAGAATGCCACCACAAACGGTCTTGGGCTGTCTCCATCCACAGTTTTCTTACGAACTTTATAATGTCTTAGGTCCATCGAGGGCGCTTCCTCTTTTGCGTCGTCCGGTTTGTGTTTAACACTCGAAAACATTCCCCAACAGTTATCAGTTCTGTGAGCTACGAGTATATGGCCTGCCCATTGCCACTTCAAATGCTAATTCTGAGAGCTATGTCGGTGATCTTGCTTCTTCTACGAATCTCCTCGTTTCGGCCAATACCCTCTACCACGTAGTACCCTGATTCGGATTCTCTGACTTCTCAGAAAAATCAACTCTCTCCTTAGCCCACTGTGCAACTTTGTGGTTTTGTATGCGGCCAATACCTACTTATTATTTTGGTCGAAGCGGCCAATAGTTAGCGGTGACGTCTCAGTGCCGTAAGACATTACTGGCAACACGCACTGATTTTAGACTTTTGTCTTGAGGCTCTGCATCTGGTTTAGCCCTGGTTACATCATATAATAAGTAAAATGTATTAACTATGTATGTATTGGATCTGTGGCACGACGGGCGAGTAGCCGGTTGAAATGCGAGAGGTTGCAGGTTCGTTTCCCGCTGGGGGAAAAATGTTTGTATGATCTGCAAATATTTGTTCAAGGTCTGGGTGTTGTTGTACCATAGTAGGTACTCGTAGGTAATTCCTGATACCATGGACACACAGTGTCCTAGATTAGGACTTTGTACGTGACTGTTGGGTGTTATTTTATGATTTATGTATTATCCCGATACAATGAACACTCTCATCGCTGAGTAGCCATCAAAATCCACTTATCCCGATTGTACAGTTGTTACAGATATTCAATGAATTTCTAATCTAATTAATTCCTAGGGCTAACGCTACAACAAACGTGTTACAGGTGTTACACACCTTACAGTTATCTAGTTAACTACGGTAGCTATCAACAGTTCCTTGACTTGGAGTAGCTCACTATAACGCGGGTCAAATGTTACTGTGGAATCCGCTTCCGCCATTTCAAATAGCACTTTTGCAGGGACCCTTACGAAGAAAACCTGTAGGTAGCTCTATCGGCAACCATTTGTGCCTTTTGTTTATTTTCATCATAGGTACAGTTCATCATCATCAGCCCACAGAAGTCCACTGCTGGACATAGACGTCCCCCATAGAATGCCATGACGAACGGCCTTCAGCCGCCTGTATCCAACTTTTTCCTGCAACCTTTATAATATCTATATACAATCGAGCCTTCTTCTTTTGCGTCGTCTGGTTTATGGTCGCCACTCGAGAACCTTTGTACCCCAACAGTTTATCTGTTCTGCAAGTTTTATGGCCAACCCATTTCCACTTTAACTTCCTAATTCTGGGAGCTATGTCGGTGAGATAAAAACTAGCTAAAGATTGGTTCTTCTACGGATCTGCTCATGTCAGATTTTATCAGGTAGTGTAACTCCTAGGATAGCTCTCTACATAGCTCGCTGTGCAACTTTGAGCTTTTTTATGTGACCAATAGTTAGCGGCCATGTCTCAGTGCCGTAAGTCATCACTGGCACGCGCTGATTATAGGCTTTCGTCTTGAGGCTCAGCGGTATCTGTGACGTGAAGATATGGCGTAGCTTCCCGAACGCTGCCCCTTCGAGTTGGATTCGTCGGCTGACATCTTTGACGAAGTTGGACTCACGTAGTTGAATCGTTTGACTCAAATAGTACTCGTCTATTTGAGTTCATTCCGTTGCTTTCATGGAATACTGGAGTGGGGGGCGCGGGTAGCCAATGGTCGACTATGTTCGACTGATACCACCAATCAATGCTCTAAGGCCCGTAATATCCCTTTGTCAGGACCTAGGTCAGGACCAGTCAGGACAGATTCTGGATTGAACAGATTGCAGTTGTCAATTGTCAGTGTCCATTGATTGAAATAGTTTAAACTTAGAATAATAGCATAAACTACTATTATGATATTACGGGCTTAAGCACAGAATAAATAATGCTTAAGCCAATCATGTGTCGCCATTTCACGTGACATCGTGCTCACGACTCGCGGGGCAAAAGAGCTGTAGAGTTGCTCTACGAATAGGCTATGTCTGCTTCCAAAGGGGTGTTGTATAGCTGTGGCATGCAGATCCGAAGAGCCTGATGCGGCCCTGGTACACTAACGAGTCCATTATAATGCTAACGGTATAATGGATTGAAGGTACTTATTTCCATTTAGATTCTTGTTTTCTCGATGCAAACATCCCATTATTATTTGAATAGATTCCCAGTTTTCTTATTATCTTTATACCAATTATTTTATATTTTATTTCAGCTACGAACGAATTACAGACAGAGGCAACAATAACTCGCAATAATAAAATATAGAGAATACAAAAATCTTTTAGGGTCATAGATTTGAATAAAACAGTCAAGTGCGTCGGCATCGCGTGGAGAGGGTTCCGTACAAGTAAGCTACCATAGTTACCACTATTTGTCGTTTCTCGTAAAAATTCAAAGAGTTAGGATTTTCGGTTGCTTTCTGTAAACTATGATTAAACCTATAATACGCTTATTTATTTCAAAATTTTAGGATGAGTAGTAGGTTGTTTTTGTATTTTTTTTTATATATTTTAACAAATGTATTTTAAAACGACACAATAAAAAAATTGTGTTCTTCACAACGAGCCCTTTCATTTAATATGTCACATGAAGAATTTGAAAAAAGTTTTTTTTTAAATGGTGTCCCAAAATAATAATTCGTTTATTTACGCTACACACACGATTGGGTCACCTATTACACTGTTTATGTACCAAGCTTAATTTTTTTTCGTCCAGTATTTTCGGAGCTAATAGGCTGTGACAGACGGACAGACAGATACGTGATCCTATAATGGTTTCGTTGATACCTTTTGAGGTACGAAACCCTAAACACAGTGTTTGCGTGATCCTAGCTTTAAGCAAAAACATAAAATAAACCTGGAATGGTAATTGAGACAGGTATAATAAAGAAAAAAGGTTTATGCTGCAGACTGTACGCAACCTTGGTATGAACGAACAAACCTTTTCTTATTTCATAGCTCAGGGCAGCGATGCGCGAGGTGCTGATGTCATACATGCGAACATAGCCTTCTAAGAAAACAATAATCGACACATCTTTCCTCAGTTCACGATTCAGAGCTATTTTATATGGAAATGTTCATAATAACATGAGAAGTTTTCTGTCTGTCCATCGCTATGCGCCGGGGCATTAGCAAGCAAGTAGCTAATAACTATAATCCTTATATGTTTGAAGCTAAATTGATGTTATTAAGTCAATTAAGATTTGTCGAAACGATTGCATTACTCATACTACGTGTTTAGATTTAGCGGATGTTGGCGAAGCTCATTATTCTAGACATAATACTACGTTGTCGAATGGAACAATGTAGATGGCGTCAGTGTGTCCGGTCTGCCCTGTTTATATATTCCTGACTCCAGACTGCAGACAAGACGAATGGCCTCGGATCCGCCGTTGAGATCCTAAATCTAAATTAAGAAAGTCTGACTTTCAAACGCCCGAAACGCCTTTAAGAACAATACAATGCCATACGGCATTCTTTCACTCACGAGTATCAGTGCCGATATTATTGATCATCGACGATTTGATTTAATAATTTAATCTTGGAAGAATCTCGTTTTATTTCATTTTAATGACGGTCGCACGTGATCTCATCACAGATGAACTTGAAACGGGATGTAAGAATGTACTTACTGCATAACAATTTTTATAATGGCTTATTTTTATCATAGGTCCTACTAGACCTTTATATGTTAGAGTTGGCGGTGTAGCTTCTTTATCAGCCAGTAGACCAGGCCAGTTTTTTTGTAGTAGTAGAGCTTGTTTGTTAAAGAGATCGTCCGGGGAAGTACTACCTCCATACCCATTTCTGCCGCAAAGCAATAGTGCTCGCATTGTGGTGTTCCAGTGTGCCTGTGAAATTCAGGCACATGAGACTTTTCATCTTTATGTCTCAGGGTGGCGGCCGCAGTGCAATGCCACACAGGATGCGACCTAGGTGGACGTGACCTATGAGGTAATGCATTGTTAAAAGCAGAGGTTACTGCTTAACATCAGGTGGGCCATCAGATTGTTCCGTCATTCAAGCAGCAATAAAAAAAAACGGCCAAGTGCGAGTCGGATTCGCACACGAAGGGTTCCGTACCATTATCTATAAAAACTGCAAAAAAAAACATGTTTTTTGTATGGGAGCCCCTTAAATATTTATTTTATTCTGTTTTTTAGTATTTATTGTTACAGCGGCAACAAAAATACATCATCTGTGATTTTTTTTATCTATGACTGACGGTTCATGAGATTCACGCTGGTGATAGACGGACGGACAGCGGAGTCTTAGTAATAGAGTCCCGTTTTTACCCTTTGGGTACGGAACCCTAAAAAGACGTCCACTGCTGGACGGGGCCTCCCCCATAGAATAACTTGTATTGGATTTGCTATTATTTATTGTATCCTTTAGTAGGCATGACATTATGCAGCTAATTGAATTAGTCTCTCTAGATCTCGATTATAGCATTCAATATAAATTGGTTAGTCGGATAATCGACTTTGATGCATCTCATGAGAACTCATTTTAGATGTAGAGATCTAGATGGTTCGCGCACTCCCGCAGATCCTATAGCTAGACTAGTTATGAGCAGATTGCTCCGGCCGTTGCTCCCAGTAGGACATAAATCGCCTGGGGACATCCATTCAAACATTCGTTTTATTAAGGATCTGTGGATCTAATGCACTATTTTTTAAAGTTATATCGTGTAATTTTGGTGGCATTTTAACCGCTGGAACTTATTTAAAGAGCACATGTGTGGTGTAGATAGATGGAAGTGTATTGCGTGTCTTTTCGGATGTCGTCCTCTAAGACCTTGATTTTTCTGACACCATTTAAACTGGGCTACAAATATCTACTCTTACGGTTGAATTTATCTTGAAATAGCTCTCTGATCCAATAATCCATGAAAACCTTTCTATGGAGGTAACATTAATATTATAAGTTACGAGCGTAATAGCATAAGCGACCTCCGGAGTCAGGATCCTGTCATCGTATTTCTATCCCATTTCATTTTTTATACTTATTGTTAAAACTAAAAAAGTTGTATCTACACTTATGAATTCCTTTGAATATTTTATACCGGTCTGATTAGCTTTTTGTGAGAACATCGAGCGAGATTGATTTTGAGTTTTGAAGACATAAAAGTGACCTCACGTTTGCTATGTACAGTACGTAAGGATGAGCATTGATGACGCATTATACATTTTGTGACAACCTTGAACATTCTTAGCACTTTGAGACTTCAGCGAACCCATTGAAGCCTATGGTTAGGTAATATATTATGTAAAGCCCACTAAAAATATTGCCATTGTTGAATACAAAGTTACAGGCATATCCACTTGGATGCAATCCTTATATGTAGTTACCGATAGTTGAAAATTGAATAAATCTTGTAAAAGTTTGCAACAGTTTAGAAAAATATGCACTATTGGGGACACGTGTGGCAAATTAGAAGTAGCCAGGCCAAGGTGGGCGATAAAACCAATACAAATTTAGGGTACAAAGTAAGAGAAATGCTCATTGTTTAACAGATCTATGTGCTACGTGTCTCGATAAGTATGTTACCGGTTCGTCCAAAGGTGTATTGCGTAAGCGGAGATTTCGACAGCTTGGCGGGCGGCGGATATAGCACAGGGCCGCTCGTTCGCAGCGTGTGGCTACGAAGCATTATTTGAACAACGCTGCTCGCCACTTGCTAAATGCTAGAACAAACAGACTGCAGGCACCAAATAATAGATATCTCACGTTATCTGTTTACTTTACCACATTATTCATAGAAAAATCTCCCTTTTTGCTTATATGTTATTGACTCAAGTTCTTAAACTTCAAAAACTAGTCATCAACCAAGCTCACAACTTTGTCTCCAACCTTTTTATTATATTCTTACCTCAGAAGCCTGTTTCTACTCAAGGGTAATGGAAAGTAGTTATTTTCGTACGTTCTCTTAATTTAAAAGTATGAAAAAGCTATAAATAACACTAACACATAAATCTTAATTCATTTATTTATTAATTTATTTATATGGATTACCAACGAATGAAGCACAATCGTGCAAAAACATAATTCTAAAGTTACTTAAATCTAGTGTTCCTTCAATTACCACTACTGGTGCTAGATAGTGGGAGGGCACCGCTTACCATCAGGTGGGCCATCTGATTGTTCTGTCACCTAAAGTTGCATAAAAAAAAAATAGGAACCACAGCATGCATATTAAGGCGCAATAGGTTCACAGCATGTCTATAATGAGCTCAAGAATTTTTAAGTTTTTGATAGTTCTTACAGTTTTCAAGAACAAAAAAAATATATGGTATTCTTAAGCTTTTTATCTAGTAAATTCATAAATTCAATACACTATTTGTATTACTTCACTCGATTCAAAAATATATCAAAGATACCACCCACCTTTTTAAAATTGAAACACCATGGTGAAGTACCATTTTAGAATTACTTCTTACACGTTTTTATTATTGAAACATTTGGTAACTTATTAATTATTATTTGAGTTAGTGAAGTCATCAACAAAATTTAACAAAACTCCAAAGGGCATTTTCATATTATTTTTTAAACACAAAAAAAAACGGTATCAGGGCGTGCTCTTGCCTTCTTCGCCCCATACAAAAATGTTCGCAGAATCTGGTTGAAACTATAGCGCTTTAAATTAAGAACTATGAACACTACTACGACCTCTGTAGCGTGGCTGGCGATGTTTCGCCTGCGACGCAGGAGGTTGCGGGTTCGATTCCCGCCTCGGAACAAATATTTGTGCGTTCTGCAGATATTTGTTCAGGGTGTTCTGGGTGTTTTCTATGTATAATAAAAAATATCTATCTATGTATTGTATTATATTAGGTATATCAGTTATCTAGTACCCATAACACATGCTCTGGCTTAGCTTGGGGCTAGATAATGTTGTGTGAACTTGTCCAGCATTATTTATTTATTTTATTTATTTATTTACTAGGCAAAAACGAATACATATGTACAAGTCATCCATAAAAACCCAATAAAGTATTCATTTTTATTTAATTCGTATTTGCGCTCATTTTGTTACATAATTTATTATACCGTCACAACTTTAACATTAAATGTAAAGTAAGTACATAAGTATAATTATTCGATGGTCAATCTGCATCTAAATGTGTCCCAACACAAGTCAACACGTATATCTAATGACAGTTATGACGTGGGTATCAACAAACGATTTGCACAAGGTTTTTGGGGTCAGGGTGGCTGTGACATTAGTAAGAAAAGCCAACCTAGGAGGTGACTGCTCTGACCCGGATTTAGATCGGACATATTTTCAATCAAATCTAGAAGTAGACTCTGCATAGTATAATCATCAACTGCTCAAAATCTGCCACTTATAGCAGCCAGAGCCAAATTTTGAAAATGTGGCTCCGGGCATTACGTCATCGATTACGGATTTTGAATACATATACTTACCTTTTTTCTTAGTGCATCCCTAGACCACTAAAGGAATGTAGAACCCTGTACCCTCCTTTCAGGCCTCTAGGACTTACGATTTACGCTGTGCGCTGATAGTCAGTGAGTTAGCCACGCAACGATTATATACATATTGATTGATTACAGCTATAAGTTTAGAAAAGTTCAACGCTATAGCTGCGGTGAAAGCAACTAATTCAATTTCATTCTCGCTGTCATTCAAAAGAAAAAATAACTAATTATCTAACGAACTGGTAATCGCTTTCAATTAAGATTTAACAATACATTATGCAGTATGTTTTGAATTTTAGTGCTCTTGAAATGACGCTAATATATGCTGCGCAAAGTATTGCGAAATTGTGATCGAAAGCGATTGTCAGTTCGTTAGATATTAGGAGAACTGGTTACTAAGTCCATGACCTAATCAAAATCCGGATGACGTATTGTCTTTAAGCCAGAGTTTAACTGGATACTGGGAATTGTGGCAGTTTTTGAGTAGGCAACCCAAATCCAGTTTAAGACGATAATACTTCTAGTTTTCATTGAAGATAAATCTAATCAAAGTGAAGGTGACTCCTATCATCTCTTTTAGACCTGATCTTGGTCTATAACCGTGAGGACCGTTAATTGGCAATACCTATTTTTTAACCCCCGACGCAAAAACGACGGGGCGTTATAAGTTTGACGTGTCTGTGTGTGTGTGTGTGTGTGTGTCTGTCTGTGACATCGTAGCTCCCGAACGGATGAACCGATTTAGTTTTTTTTTTTGTTTGAAAAGTGAATTTGTCGTGGAGTGTTCTTAGCTATGTTTGATCAAAATCGGTTCAACCGTTCCATTGCGGTGAGGGTTTTTTAAATTTTAACAAAGTTAATTACTTGTGTAATATTATTTTGTATATTAATTAAGCTGTTGGTCTTCCACGATTAAAAAAAAGGAATTCAATGTGTAATATGTTCTACTGGTATTATTTTTACTCAATTAAATGTTTTTTCACGGAACCAGGCGTTTATTCATTTTATTATTTATAGTCAACTGCACTGGATTATGAATGGGGTATAAATTATATTCCCTCTATTGAATTGCGCTTAATAATAGTGGTATGAACCATTTCATTGCAGTAGATGGGAAAAAGCGAGATATTCATGGAACTTAAAGTAACATGCACAAATTCACGCCTATTTCCCGCAGGGGTAGGTATAGAGGCCACCGATTTTCACTTACTACGATCCACGGATCAAGAAAACAAGGTCTGCTACTCCGAGACTACCACGTGACTAACACCAAATGACGACACTATCCAGTTACTACTTTATTGCAACAATAACAAAACAAGGTCTGCTACTCCGAGACTACCACGTGACTAACACCAAATGACGACACTATCCAGTTACCACTTTATTGCAACAATAACAAAACAAGGTCTGCTACTCCGAGACTACCACGTGACTAACACCAAATGACGACACTATCCAGTTACCACTTTATTGCAACAATAACCGAATTAAGGAAAAAAACTGTGATAGTTTTGTTAAAAAAATATTATAGTAGAAATGAAACTATCGTGATAAACGGCACTGTTTTTCGTCGTTTTGTTGACGTTTCTAGACTGAGTACATGATCTTCTGAACTCAATCTGTCAATAACAGCGGTTAGAAGCCGTTTATTCATTGTTTTTTTTTATCGAATTCTAATGTAATGAAACAATCAAGTTAGTGATTGAACGTAATTTTGTAGTAACAACCTCGTATTTTTATCGGGTCGGGCAAGTAATATACCTATAGGGGGCCGGGGAGTTACACTGTACTGGTAGCACAGAGACAATTCTCATTGGTGATGAAGTGTTTAACCACGTGACCATCGGATTTCGGACTAGCATAACTGGTGAAGTAGGTATATTATTATGCCATGCTACGACTACCTAATAGATACATACCTCTCTCGCTTCATTCACTATCATCTCATTCTTCATACTCACATGTTTGTCATCATCGCATAAGCGAAAAAGTCCTTTTCCTAATAATAGATTTAAAAAAAAAACATGTTTGTCGGTTTAACAATCTTGACGTAGTCTTAGAACATTTCTGAGGTGGTCACAGTACGTCAACTGAGTTCTTCTCCTTACAACTGTCCTATTCAAGATCACCTGATGTACTTGTTTCGTCAATCTTCATTCGTCTGCCCTCTCGTCCTTGAAGTTTTACAAACATTGATCCATTGATCTGCAGTTTGCCTGCTTAGCCAACCAACTACAAACCGCAGACAACTGAATGAAAGTAAATGCAAAATAAACTCGGATAACCAAAATACGAAAATTACGTGGTATGAATCCGGAATAATTATTATTACTTTTACCTTATGGGATTAATTTCTGGGATCAATACAGATGCACCCCATAAATAATGTTTGTTAATGTAACGTAGATTTGTGATATAATTGAAATTATTGTGGTTTGGTCTGCATAGCGGTTGGTTATAATTTGGCCATCCAAAGGTTGCCTGGGAGAAATCGCTTTCAGTGATAAGGCCGCATATTGGACTCTGCTTACTGTGTCTTTTGTTGAAGTTTCCTGTGTAAAATAAAGTGTTCATCTATCTAGCTAACTATCATGATATCATTTTAGAAAAAATGTGACTACACCACGTACCACGTAGTATCCTGCCAGTGTTCCCATCTCAAGTGAAGAAGGACCTCTAAATGATCCATGAAACAGCAGGAGAATAGCAAAGTACGAGGTGGATAATTCGTATTTTAACTTAAATTAATCGTAATTGTTCTAAAGTGTATTTATATATTCACATCCTTTTGTGTGTGCGAGGTTATTTCTAACGACACATTAGACACACACACCAGTCTCTCATCACACAGGTTTGAATAAGTTGAGTTTTAATAAATGATTTGGCGAATCCTCGGGTCGACTACCTAATGTTTTGGCGGTCGGTTATACACCAATCGAATAATAAGTAAAACCAGTCGAAGCAGTGACATCATCTTCCTGAGCTGCAAGAGGCCGTGTCCTTTGCGAGTTAAATTTGATTTTAATACAATCACTTGGTGGTTTCTTACATATCAAAAAATAGATAAGTAGCTTTTAAAAGTAATGTTATTTTCACCATTACCTTTACTTTTATTTTTATTGTGTAACTATATAAAATATATGCTAAAAAAAAGTCGAACCAACAGTTTATCCGTTTCGGACGTACAATAATCATGACGTAGGTATGTTCTAACAGCAAAGTAAGACTCGACTACTGGTTTCCCCAAAAAATAACCCATAAATAAAAGTAGAAAACACATGGCCGTAATATGCATTTTTTGCAATCAATTTAGAAGTGTTGATAGAGAGCTGAACAATGTTTTGATATTTTAGAATTTAAATTCTTTATGCGATTTGAGACAAAAATAACAATATTGTCAATATATTTGATTTCTATGATCTCCTGTAAACTATTACCTACCTTTGTACCTACTCTATTCGTAGGTGCGTCATCATGCACGGTTTTGAGAATTATTATTTAATTTTAGTTGCATGATTTTAATTTATCTAAGTAAACTGATCAGATTTTTTTTATCAAGTTATTATATTATGAAGTATCGAATTAAAGCCACAGTAATTTCGCAATCTATCTATTTAGTAGAGTTACCTTACATGCACATCTAACTTAAGTATTCTATAGGGTCAGACGTTGCATCATTTCTAGCGATCCATGGCAAGATTACAATGTAGAGTCTATTGTTTTATTTTTTATCTGAACAACAATGAGCTCTGCGGATGAAATGCAGCGCCTGCCCATCCATGATGCGGACAGCTAAATACTTATTTACCAAAGTAAAAATTATAAAGATTTTGCATTCAAAAGGTTTGCATTTGCAATCTTTGCTCGATGCGTTTATCTTTGCAAAACAGTAAAATATATGAGTGTACAAACATAACCGAGCTCGGTGAGTACTTTCATAGAATTGTGAAATATAAGTACAGTTAGCAGCATACATTTAAAAAAAAATAAAGCCCCAGTTCTTGTGTTATTAATATTATACAAAAATAGGTTTTAAATTCATTAAAATTAGAGCTTTAGTAGTTAAAATCAAGTTCAGCGCTATATTTACACCCGTCATACCAATATGGCGTTCACCATATCATTATTTACCAAAGTAAAAATTATAAAGATTTTGTACTCATTTTCAGGTTTGCATTTGCAACCTCTGCTCGATGCGTGTATCTTTGCAAAACAGTACAATATGTGAGTGTACAAACTTAACCGAGCTCGGTAAGTACTTTAATAGAATTGTGATATATAAGTAGGTAGTAACCTACATACAGTTAACAGCATACATTTTACAAAAGGTAGAGCCCCAGTTCTTGTGTTATTAAAATAATAAAAAAATAGGTTTTAAATTCATTAAAATTAGAGCTTTAGTAGTTTTAAAATCAAGTTCAGCGATATATTTACACCCGTCATACCAATATGACGTTCTCCATATTATTGTATGAATATCACGACGATTTTGTTGTATTGTAGGCTGCGACCTTAGACTATGTCATATCTACTAGATAAAATATACTATATTGTATCAAAGGTTAGGTATATTAAAAATAGCATAAATAAAAGATGATCTCTGGCAGACACAAAAGTCGTACGAGCAGCAAACAAAAACTCATTTTTTACCGGACTATTTTAAGATTGTTAAACGTTTTACTGAAGTGAGAAGCATCATTAACCCGTCCAGGTTTTATATGTGCAATTTAAATGGTCTAACGTTTAGGTTCAACGTCTTCACACACCTAGTTCGTCTATTAAATAGTTGCCGTCGCTACGGAATATGCAAGTCGGTTTCAGTGTCCTTGCTATGTTGCAGGTATTTCGTCGGGCACGGTCGGTGGATCGACAAGATGGCGCTGTAAGCTTCGGGGACTCCAGGGAGGGACGGGGTGCTCCGGACAGGTATCGCGGCGGCATCGCTGGCCCTGAGTCCGATACAAGCTCTATTTTTAGCGCTGTGTCACCGTTCGCTTGCGCTTGCGCCTTCGTTCTTGTACCGCTGAGCTCTTCCATAGAATGCGAACACATATATGTTTGAACTATCACATGCAGAGATTTTAATGAGAGGAAAACAGGAATGCTATCCCGCACTAAAACCTTCGTTAAACTTTAATAACATATGTTTGCAAAATGCGGTTTTGCAAAATCCGAGATATTTCTATTATCTCTCTATAATACACACTCAGTACTTTTCGAAGGTTTTAATTAACCTTATTTTTATTGGATTGAATGACTGAACAAGCTGATTACCCAGATTATAAGTGGTAACCTCCGCCTATAACAATGTGTTACCTCATAGATCACGTCCACTTAGGACGCGCCCATTGCAGCATTGCACCTTTTGTATTGCCTGTCACCCTGAGACAAAGATGTAAATTCTCATGTGTTATTTCACCGGCACCTTCAACGAGAACACAGCAATGCGAGCATTACTAGTTAAGCGTCAGAAATAGGTAACGTACATCCCCAGACAACTACTTCTAAAAATCATTACTCTAATACATTAAACACAACACCGACATGTTCGACAAAAAACTGTAGTAGATGGAAGGAAAGAAAACACGATTATTTTTACTTACTTATCTATAATAAATCTCCGCTCTGTCCTCACATAGTAGCGGTCACCAAGGCGTTAGAGGTGGTATTTTTTTATTCTCCTCACGTATTGCGGTCTGCGTAACAGTAAGTAACGCGTCATGACATCACGATGGTGTTGTGCCCTTTTTGGGACTAGCGTTGTATAAGACGTTGACACCTCTACTGCCTTTAAGTAGCAGGCAACAGTCAAATTCAGTCACTATCTAACTCAGTAAAGTTCAGGTATGCTAGAAAAAGACAGAATAGCGCTCGCGCAACGAAAAGTGAACGACAATCACGAAAAACAGTATAAAAACAGAATTTAAAGAAATATTTGCTGCGTAATTGAAAATATAAATCTGCTCTAAAATAATCTTATTTGTAAGGTAACGTTGTAAGGTAATATTATAGGTTAGTTCACGACTTTTTATCGACAAAATGTATCGCAATCGTGATTTGGGCTCTATCAAGCCCTTGGAATTAAGATTAAGATTTGGGCTCTATCAAGCCCTTGGAATTAAGATTAAGATTTGGGCTCTATCAAGCCCTTGGAATTAAGATTAAAATAAAAAACAATGTTTTCTTTAACTGTGTAGATTTTGCTAAAAATACGTTTAAGAGAAGCCTATTTGACTTTTGCCTCTTAAAGTAGGTGTCAGGAGTTAATTAAGAATAGCTAGACTAGCAAAATCTTTATTAAATGTTCTTATTCCTACTTAAAATTCATAACTACATATAACGAGTAGCTTCCGAATAATTACATAGGTGCTTACAATAATTCATAATCAACTAAATGGACGGCGAATAAAGTTATCTGCAAGAATAATTTACTTCAAAACATCAGTAAAGAGTATGAATTACTAGTGACCACCCGCGGCTTCGCTCGCGTTAAACCAGGAGAAAAAAGATCCTATAGCTCAATCCAAGTCATCATCTATTTGTGTACCAAATTTCATAGAACTGGTATTTATGATATTAGTTGTATTTATGGTTGTATTCCTCGATTACAAATCGCACCGAGGCAGTTGGGCAACAAAGTACTACTTACAGCATATGTACCTAATTTCATCAATTGAAATCGGAAAATATTTTTTTTTATTGTTTGTTCGATACGTAATATAAGTTGATTACTGTAGTATAACGGATATGTGCCCAAGTGACTTTTAATGTATCTTGCTGCACAACTTTCTGTAAAACATGTTCGAGCAGTCCTTGGCTTTTACGCAGTAAAGTGTACCTACCTACGTGTATCTAGAGCCATTGTTTTTCTGATCTTTGTTGATTAATCACAATTAAAAGACCTAGCCCAACGATAAATTACGGTTATCGTCCACCATCTGTTGCTTTATGAATGAACGCTTTGTAACGTATTGAGCCACAAAAACTGCGCAATGGCATAGTAAAGTAACACAGATACCGGCGGGTGCCTATGACAAAGTTATTCGTCAAGGAGCTTTCGTATAGTGGGTTTGCACCCACACGGACGCAAATTTGATGTCAGCTTGTGAGTGGCGGCTCTCGGCATCCATTCTCCGCAACCCACGCAGCGGCCCGTCGCGTCATCACAGTCGAGGGCTCAGCCCACGGTCCTGCTAACATTACGCAATGGACGAGGCATTAAACAACCTAGTAGCCTTAATAATATTGGTTTCTCTAACCAACACGTTAGAATGATTTTCATCTTTAAAGAAAATATCAACAAACTATCAAGATCACCGTTCAATTAGGGACTAGAAATCTTCAAACTGCAACATTAATTTATTTGTTTATGTAGTATGCACATTAACATAGTTTTATATGATCGTAATAGATACCGATGGCTGTAGATAGATAATTTCAAAGAAACTTCATGCAGCATACAGCTTGGTGTAATACAAATAACAAAACTAGAACGCTACCATGAAATACAATATGTGCTTGCTTCGAGATATTTCTCACGATTTCAAATGTCTGATTGTTATTATTTTACTTTTCACAAGCAGCACACAGTTCTGTTAAAACAGCGTAAATAAGCGTAAACTTGTTCGGGTGCAAGTCAGGCACACGCATTAAAAATAAGTATTAAGTACTTATCTGTGAGTAAATAAATATGCTATAGGTAGGTACCGACCGACACATTGAGAGAAATAAATTAGCTGTGTGTTAACCAATAGCAAACCACCTCGCAGGTAGAGAGCAATCATCAAAACCGGACTTAAGTTTTTCAATATCACACATAAAATTTGAGTCATTGAGTCATAATAAGCGATGACCATTTTCAAAAGGCCTTATTAATACGTAAAGCTATAATAGTCAGAAGTAATCTACAAGTTTCCTATTTCATAAAACTCCTCCACATGATGATATGAATCACTGATTCTTTAGACATTTGCCATTTCCTAATAGGCAGTACTAAATCAGAAGTAATCTTTGGTTGAATAGTTGTCAGCCTTGATATTTGGTTGTTGATTTCGTTATAATCTCACTGAGTGCATCTTATTGGGGCGCGTCCGCAATGCGACTCGCCGAGCAGAAGACCGACCACACGTGATGTTGCAACACAGATTGGAGAAAGCCAAACTTGTCTGGCGAAATCACACCCACAACTGATGTGCCAAATATTCTACTGCAGAAAACATATCCCTCACTCACTACGTATATGGTAACAGGGCAGTAAAAGTTGTTTCAATACAAGCAATAACAACCAACCAGAATTAAGTAGAAAATAATAAACGGTGTGGCTATGTTCTACAATAAGAATAAAAACGAATTGCCTTGCCAACAGCTCTGTGGGCGCCAATGATTAAAGATATTCCACGGCAATTAATAGCGTTTTTATAGTTTTAACGAAGTGAACTTAGTGTTATTTTTGAGCCATAAGCTATCTAGTTGGTAGAGAGGAATTCTGATTCAAGTTCATGCCTTTTCTTACTTCAGTCTTGATTATTTTATTGTTGCATTTCTTGACCTCCATTTTAAAGTAGCATCTTGTAGGTAAATCTAAACAATATCAATAGTTAATTGAATAATAATAGGAAAGGATGGTCTGAAATTTATATGATTATCGCATAATAACGGCATGGCATAACATAACGTGCGGACATGTGTGCGGCGCAACCTTGTACGATGGCGAGCCATGATTGCGATGGCGAGTCGACCATGACACTGACAAGGGTTATGATAATGACGACTTATGTATGAACGGGTTAAATCCAAATTCCTTTTTAGATATCCACTTTAAAGGGGATTCCGGTTATTTTTATTCCAAAATCCCCTTTGTTTTTCAATTTCAGGCTGAAGGGAACTTCGGTACAAAAACTCCCGAAATCCCCTTAGGAGCACAAATCATAAATACCACCTATCATTTACGTCCATGTGCATGTAATAAATACGACAAAGCCCAAAATAAGGGTTAGTCTATGCAATATATGTATGTTTGTATTTACGTATGTTCCACCGTAGCGCCTAACTACTCATCCGATTTTGATTTTTGATAAATGAGGTGTCAATCGATACGTTATTATGGTCCGGGTAACATAACAGGCTACATTATATAATCCAAGGTAAAAAAAATTTTTTGCTATCGTATTTAGTGTGGCTTCAAATTTATTAGGAGAAAGCTCACAGAACTTTCTCTTCAATTAAACAGTTCTCTTCCAGTTATGGTATGATCCGTACAGAATAATAAACAATAGATTAAAGAACTATGACGACCTCTGTGGCGCGGCGGGCGAAGGTTCACCTGCCACGCTGGAGGTTGCGGTTTCGATTCCCGCCTCGGAACAAATATTTGTACGATCTGCAGATATTTGTTCAGGGTGTTCTGTGTATTTTCTATGTATAATAAAAAATATCTATCTATTTATTTTATTGTTTTAAGTATATCAGTTATCTAGTACCCATAACACAAGCTCTGCCTAGCTTGGGGGTAGTACTAATATCAATTCTGTGCTTTGGGGCTAGATAATGTTGTGTGAACTTTCCAGTATTATTTATTTATTTAAGTAGTTAGGTATGGACAACATTTTAAAAACATATATGAAACAGTTGAGCTATCTGAAGACCGTTGCAAACGGTTTATTTAGTGATTAAATCTCCACACCAAAATATCCTGAAAAAGGAACCCTAACAAGATGTATAATATGTGTGACGGAGCGAGCGAAGGTTAGCCTGCGACGTAGGAGATTGCGGGTTCGATTCCCGCCTCGGAACAAATATTTGTTCAGGGTGTTCTGGGATTTCTATGAATAGTAAAAAATATCTATCTAGCTTGCTTAGCTTGGCGCTAGATAATGTTGTGTGAACTGTCCAGCATTATTTATTTATTTATTATAACTAGTGTCGAGATTCGGTGCAGGCTTGGAGTCCGCGTTGCCCTACGGAGTGAGTACTCCGCGACCGTTATCCGGTCACCGCCACGCTGCAAGCTGCGCTGGTGTGCCATGCCGATGCCGTGGAGAATGGCTGCAGCCTCAAACCTTTGATATTTACAATAACAACGGTTAACACTCTATTTTGACCAGAAAGACCGTGTTTTATGGCATACCTTAATAAATAAATAATGCTGAACAGTTCGTACAACATTATCTAGTTCCAAGATAAGTAGAGCTTGTGTTATGGGTACTAGATAACTGATATACTTAATACAATACATGAAGTGCATAGATAGATATTTTTTATTATGCATAGAAAATACCCAGAAACCCCTGAACAAAATAAGATCTGCAGATCGTACAAATATTTGTTCCGAGGCGGGAATCATACCCGAAACCGCGTGCGTCACAGGCGAACCTTCACCCACCGCAACACAAACTAAAGGTCGTCCTATGGAATTAAGGCTTAATTGTAAGTTACTTTGTTTTTAAAGGTATGTATGTCATCGGCATGTGATTAGTGTTTTGGTATCGACCCAGTTTTGCGAGTTATCTACTTCTCAAACAGTCTGACAACTGTTATAATTCACGCAACTCATATAACACGTAACTTACACAGTTAAACGACTCACGCCATTGCTTTTATAGCGTCATTTCTTACCGATATCTACTTCAGTTTACGGTTTATTACTAAGCATAGAACCAGTAAATAATAAATGTTGCATAGCATAGGTACTAGGAAAAGAATTCGAAGTAGTTAGATGAAGTGGGCAGAAATGTGTACATTTTCCACCACATTAGCAAAAAAAATAATTGGATTCCATACCTCAACAGGAATAAGTTTCTTGTGCAAATATGTTTTTCAATACAATCTTTTATAAAATTAGTGATCATTACCGTGTACTGATCAAAATGAGCCTAAAAACGGCTAGTATACTATTATCCCTCGAGGAGTTCCGTTGTCCACCTTCCGTCTCCATCATCAGATCAGGTCGCCGTCACCATAATATTGCATTGTCATCGAAACTTGACAGGTATGCAAAATATCATCTCAATCGGTTGAGGATAACTGCTTTAAAATTCATTTGCAAGATTCCACCCGGACAAACATACATACATAAGTTAAATAAAAGCTTGTTAAATAAGAATTATAATTCCGTTTCTCAACAGAAAAAAAACGGGACGATTATAGGATCACTTTGTAGCCTGTCTGTATGTCTGTCAAAACCCTTGTTATCACAAACTACTAATATTGAAATTTATACCAGAGGTCTGTGAGGTTACAGTCCTGAATAAAAATCACCCATAAATTAATTTAATAATTAATAATAATTATATTCATTAAATTAAAAGATATGGCAATAATAGAAATTGCGAAACGGAACAACCTTCTAGGGTAGGTACTGAAATTTGGATTTTTAGGAGGCTTTGCAACACAAGTAAAGGATAAAGTCTAAAATTCCGGAATTTTGACTTGTTTGAATGAGATGATGAAATTTGTAAAAAAAGAAGTATAATTCGGCACGGCACGAGATGCTAAGCCAAAACAACGGCACTGAAGCCCTTGTCTGTCTTTGATTTATCTAAGTTGGCTGTATATTTTTTTATATACTTCATGGAATGCGATGAAGTCACAGATGACGTAAGTTGTTGTTCGTAAGAAGAGGCTTGACTCGATTGAGTGTAATTCGTATGAACCACAAAGTTAATACTATTATTATTATGAGCCTGTGGTGTCCCACTGCAGGGAACACTAGCACAGAATAAATAATAGTACACTAGGTACTTCAGAACCGAATAGCTTGTTGACGTAGGTATACGGGTATGGGTAATGTGGTAACTTATCTATCGGGTAACTAGCTATAACTAGGTTACATTACAACCGTCCACTACTGAACGAGGCCTCCCTCACAAAATGCAATACAGGGATTTACAAAAATCCCTACAATTGGCAGACAGATTGGTGATCACCAGTTTTGGTGCTGACTCAGTTGGATGCCACTGCCCATCCCCTGGTGTAATCCTTTAGTCGGTTTTCACCAGTTTTTACGAGAACTTCCACATGAGTTGATGGAGAAGTCTATTTTTAGGCCGGCCGCAACTCACCGAGTGTCGGTATACAAACATAGTAATGTTCACTTTTTTTATACTACTTGAATGACGGACCAAGCAGATGGCCCACCTGATGTTAAGCGGTAACCTCTGCCTATGAACAGTGCATTACCTCATAGGTCACGTCCACCTAGGACGCACCTTATGTGGCATTGCCACTGCGCCGGCCACCCTGAGACATAAAGATGAAAAGTCTTAAGTGTGCCTGTAATTTCACCGGCACCCCTATCCTTCAAACCGGAACACAGCAATGCGAGCACTACTGCTTTGCGGCAGAAATAGGTATGGTGGTAGTACTTCCCCGGACGAACTCTTTCACAAAAAAGCTCTACTACTACTACTAAACTCTACTACTCGCTTTGCCGTGTTTCCGTTTGAAGGGTATCGTGTGTTCAAATCCCAGTCATGTAACAATGGATTTTTGACTCCTCTTGTTTTAAAAAACCCGTCATTGTAGCGTACCGGAGCGTGGATAAAATAGCATACTTGCCCCTAGGGGAAAAGTTATTTATTTTTTATTTTTGTCTTTTTTATCAACTGCCTACAAAATGTGCAATACATTTATTTACAGAAAGAATAATACAAGGTATGTACAAAATACATATGAAACAGTATTAATTAATTAAATTAATAAATATAAACTCGACTTTTCAATATTCCATTTTTGAGATACTTTTTAATTGAAATTGTTTTTGAATATGGAACTGAGAGTGACCTACACTGCTGCGAAGTGCGTTTGTCAAAAAGAAGGAATTTTAAAAAAAAATGGCATTGCCGCGAAATCTCTGGAATTCAAATTGAGGCGAAAGTGAACGTGCCTAATTATTTGAGAATGTGAACATGTGAAAATGAAGTGAAAAATCAGTGCATTCGTTTGCTGAGGGATTTTGTACCTAGTTGTTTCATTAAATAGTGTCAAGCGCAAGTATAGAGGTACTTAGTAGACGTGAAGTGTCTTTTGTATGAAGAAAAGCAACAAAGTTAAAGAAAAACAATTTAGATAATAAAGAGCGCGTTGATATCTTTTATATGACGAGCCAACGTGTCGGTTGCGACCCGGCTCACCATGGTCCGACTCGCTCGGCTCGGATTAATTAAAAAAATACCTAACGGAAAGGCCCGACTGGCCCGGCATCCATGAGAGCGGTGCAAGACAATGGATGGTAATGTCAGAAAGAAAAGCGTTTTGCTTGTTTCAATATTTGTATATTACTAATATTACTGTATATTACTGTTTTTAACCCCCGACGCAAAATCGAAGGGGTGTTATAAGTTTGATGTGTCTGTGTGTGTGTGTGTGTGTGTGTGTGTGTGTGTGTGTGGCTGTGTGTCCCATCGTAGCTCCCGAACGGATAAACCGATTTCGATTTTATTTTTTTGTTTGAAAGGTGAATTTGTCGGGAGTGTTCTTAGCTATGTTTGATCAAAATCGGTTCAGCCGTTTCATTGCGTTGAGGGTTTTTTTAGTTTTTACAAAATTATGTACTTGTTCAATCATCAAATTATACAGTCACAGATTGGTTGGACAAACAGTCTCAGCATATTTTATACGACCACGAGTCCAGTATTATGATATCAAAAAATGTGCAATAATCTCATCTCATATATAAAAGGCAATAGGTATATAAAAGGTAATGTCCTGACTGACTGACTAACTGATTGAGTGACCGAGTGACAACGCACAGCCTAAACCACTGGTCGTAGAGACTTTAAATTTGAAGGGAGTGTTTGTCTCGATGCGTAGGGTTGTACTTACAAAGGAATTTTGAAAATTCGCATCTTAAGGTGGTTGCTTTTTCATACAAACGTATTTGCACAAATATAAATAAAATAATAAATAAGTAATGCTGGACAGTTCACACAACATTATCTAGCCCCAAGCTAAGCAGAGCTTGTGTTATGGGTACTAGACAACTGATATACTTAATACAATATATTAGATAGATATTTTTTTTAAATTATATATAGAAAATACCCAGAACACCCTAAACAAATATCTGCAGATCGCACAAATATTTGTTCCGAGGTGGGAATCAAACCCGCAACCTCCTGCGTCGCAGGCGAGCGTTCGCCCGCCGAGCCACAGAGGTCGTCCAATATGGGCATACAGAGTATAATTTTAAACTGAAATGACTGTTATTGGCTTTTATATTGGTCATTATTTGCGGCAAATCATATTTGGTTGAAGAAAACAGCGGATGAATGGCGAAAATAACATATAAAATTTTGTCCATACAAGTAATTTCCATGTTATTTTCGCTATTAGTACACTGTTTTCTTCAACCAAATATGATTTGCCGCAAATAATGACCAATATAAAAGCCAACAACAGTCATTTCAGTGTAAAATTATACGATAACTGGCATTCTGGTAATAGAAGAATGTTTACTCCACGAAAGCATAAAACACTTTCTTGCAATCTGTGAGTGAAAAGGACGAAGTATCACCCCGGTATTGAAGTCGCTTCCCTCCAAGGTAGGTATTCTATATTATCAGATACGGAATTGTTGAACTATATTATCTAAAGATTTCAGGTATTGTGAAAGTTAAATAATACTATAAAATAAAATCAAAACAGCCGAGCACTTTTCGCTATAACAGTCCAAGAAAAGGATGCCGGGCCAGTCGGGCTTTTCCGTCAGGTATTTTTTTAATTAATCCGAGCCGAGCGAGTCAGACCATGGTGAGCCGGGCCGCGGCCAACGTGTCTTATCCGTGATGGCGGAAGGAGCCGTTATAATATGTGTTTGGGGTAAGGCTTTGTTTGTTTATCTGTTTCAATGTATCTCCAAAATGATTTGATAATAACCACATTAACTTCGGTTATTAGCAATCGATTTTGTATGATTACAAGAAACCTTTTTTTTTTTTTTTTTGGCGTCCCTCTCGAAAAAGCTTTTATTAGTTTTTATGGCCACACGTCAATATGGGCTGCAAGCTAGGAAGATTGTACTACTTCATTCATGGCTGCAAGTTATCAGTTATAAGTTATCTGTGAATGCAATACAGCATTACCGGTTAAGCTTGAAAAATGAGTGAAGTAGAGGCAAAGTGATATATGGCAGTGAACGAGTGCGCGTTGATGTCTTTTGTATGAAACGGTATGAAAGAACCGCTCAATAGACGCAGAGTGAAAACTGACATTAAAAAGAGCAAGTTGATTTATTTTGTACTAGCTGTAACCCGCGACTTCGTCTGCGCAGGATTATTAAGCTAGTATTATTAGACAATGCGTAGTGCAAAGCCACATAGGGCGCGTCCTAGGTGGACGTGACCTATAAAGTAATGCACTATTCATAGGCAGAGGTTACCGCTTAACATCAGGTGGGTCATCTGCTTGTTCCGTCATTCAAATAGTATTAAAAAAAAAGTAGTTTCAACCACGTAAGTCTCGATCCCGTAGGAATATTGGGATAAAAATGTGCCCATGTGTTATTCCGGCAGTCCAGTTATCTGCATTCTATTTCATCCTAATCCATTCAGTAGTTTTTACGTGAAAGAGTAATTAGGATAGGATATTCAGTTGCCAAATTACCACTGCATTCTGCTGCTCGCCTGGTACTCTGGATGAAAAGTCTCCGCATTGCTGCTGCGCCCCACGGTGTTTTCCGTATAGGTCTCGATCCCGTTGGAAGATATTCGGTTACCAAATTACTCCTGCATTCTGCTGCTCCCCTCGTACATTCGATAAAAATTCTTCGCAGTGCTGCTTCCATAGATCTCGATTACTCCTGCATTTTTCTGCTAGCCTGGTACATTGGATAAACTTTCGCCCCCATTTCACCGGTATCCCAGATATTCGTTTACCAAATTACTCCTGCATTCTGCTGCTCGCCTGGTTCATTGGATGTAAAGTATTCGCATTGCTTCTGCGCCCCGCGGTGTTTTCCGCAGAGGTCTCGATCCCGTGGGAAGATATTCGTTTACCAAATTACTCCTGCATTCTGCTGCTCCCCTCGTACATTCGATAAAAATTCTTCGCAGTGCTGCTTCCATAGATCTCGATTACTCCTGCATTTTTCTGCTAGCCTGGTACATTGGATAAACTTTCGCCCCCATTTCACCGGTATCTCTGCATTCTGCTGTTCGCCTGGTGCATTGGATGTAAAGTCTTCGCATTGCTTCTGCGCCCCGCGGTGTTTTCCGCAGAGGTCTCGATCCCGACGGAAGATATTCGTTTAACAAATTACTCTTGCATTCTGCTGCTCCTCTGATACATTCGATAAAAATTCTTTGCTTTGCTGCTGCGCCCCGCGGTGTTTTCAGCATAGGTCTCGATCCCGTGGGAATATCGGGATAAAAATGTTCCTATATGTTATTCCGGGAGTCCAGTTATCTTCATTCCAAATTTCATCCAAATCCATCCAGTAGTTTTAACGTGGAAGAGTAACAAAGATACATCCATCCATCCATCCATCCATCCATACTTACAAACTTTCGCGTTTATAATATTAGTAGGATAGTAGGATGATAGAAAAGCGAAATAGAGGCAAAGTGACATTTGACAAATGAAAAGAGCGCGCGTTGATGTTGTTTGTATGAACGAAGAGCGAAATGGCAGCATACCTGTTTCTGCCGCAAAGCAGTAGTGCTCGCATTGCTGTGTTCCGGTTTGAAGGGTAAGGGTGCCGGTGAAATTACAGGTCCATGAGACTTCTCATCTTTATGTCTCAGAGTGGCGGGCGCAGTGCAATGCCACATAGGGTGCGTCCTAGGTGGACGTGACCTATGAGGTAATGCACTGTTCATAAGCAGAGGTTACCGCTTAACATCAGGTGGGCTTTCTGCTTGTACCGTCACACAAGTACTATTAAAAAAAAAACGGACATTGGAGAGAGCGCGCGTTCATATCGTTTGTATCAAAGAAGAGCAAAACAGAGGCAGATTAATATCTGAAGTTGAAATTCGTTAAAATAATTTGTTTGGAAAAAGAGAGCGCGGAATAGAGGCAGTGATATCTCACATTGAAAAGAGCATGCGCAGCCGTTAAAGTCTTTTGTATGAAAGAAGAGCGAAATAGAGACAGGGTTATATTGGTTAAATCGTTTTGCATTCTATCGTTATTGCAGCGCATCTAAGATAAAACCTATCTAAGAACCATCCTTGTAAACTTATGATAGAAAACGATTGTAATAAACACCCGATACAACTTTAGCTCCAAATGCTATGGTGTGTCTAGAACATACCCCTACGTCTCCTCCCATGGATATAGTAATGTCCGACTAAGGGAATGGGCAGCATCCATCCATGGGCATCCATCTGAGAACTCACAACCAATACTGCGATCACCAATCGCCTGCCAAGCTGTTGACAATGGCAAATCCCCCCATTGCATTATATGGGGGAGGCATCGTCCAGCAGTGGACGTCTAAAGGCTGTTTATGACTGTACTGTAATACAATTTTGAGTTCTTAGTGTCCATTTGGACCCATTAAGTACTCCAAATATAAGTACAAAAATAATAAATTGAAACAACGGCAACGGACGAAACGATGCTTATCAATTTGTATGAAAGTACCATAGTTTGATTATATTGCCTACCTTTGTATTGAATAGACGTAGGCTTCAGTCAGACACAATCGAATTGTAGAGCCATTACTTTGAATAGCTCGATAGAAATAAATGTAATTGGTGATGAGGAAAAAAAAGAGAACGTTTATTGAGTTCGGCTCTACATCAGAGCCGCGGCTCGCTTCATCAGATGATAAGATGGTAATATACTCACAGAAGCTATATTTAAAATGGTAGAAGTGTTCTATGAACAGAAGTAAAACTAATTTATCATTGAAATTTATATAGAAATTAAGAAAGTATAAACATTTTAGTAAGGACATTTCTAAGAGAAGGGAGTATAATTTAATTACCAATATGAATATGTTTATTTTCTTGTAGTCATCAAACGCCCAGAACTCCCAACATTTCTTTTTACAGAAATTGCTCTATATATGAATCACATTTTGTCCCTACTAGTTTCATAAAGGAAAAATTATATTTGAAATGTTCAGAGCAAAAACTCCTGATCTCAATCTAGACCTAAAAAAGTGATAAAATAATTATTCGGGTCTCATTGAAAGATCTACTCTTTCAATGAGACCCGAATAATTATAAAAATATATGGTTAGCTGTAGAGTTATTATTTTTGCAAGTTGGGGAACGAGTTTGATGTTCTTTTAGGCGCCCTTGCACCGTCGTATATTTTATATGTAGAGCAGGACAGGCAAAAGCTCGGCTGGTGGGAAATGCGTTCGAGGGTGAAGTGTCGGTCAGCGCGCGGGGGCCCGCGGCGGCGCGGCGGCGGAGTGCGGGGGGCGCGGGGGCGCCACAACCTGCGCGAGCGCCGAAGCCTTCAATTTCGCCCCGCGTTCAGTCATTGTCCGACCAACATCTCGGTCGAACATAACATCGACCGGCGCGTCGTCGCTACATTAACTGTCGAGTGAGTACCCGTTAAACGAACGGTTCACTCCGAATCCTGGAGTGTAGGTGCAGTGCTAAGTGATAGTGTGTTTCTAGCTATACAGTAAATAGTGTATCGCTAACAAGTATTACTGTCAGCGGTTTGTGGCGGTTTCCTCGGAGTTGCCTAACGGCTGTTCGCCTGCCGGCGAGGGAAGGCGGATCACTTAAACCGGGAGGAATGAGCCCCGTTCACAACCGTTCCCGCACTCACCGATGATACCAAGGTAAACTTACTCTGTGAACTCTCTTGTGCTCAGCAGCACGATATATACCTACCATGTTGTAAGCGCAAATTCACACGACACGACCTCACGACCGCGCTCGCATTCTACCTTTACTCCATTCTGATTTCATTCCAATAACTTAACATTCATTTTGAGTTCACTCGCAATTATTCTCCGCCGAAACATTCACTTACCTACTTTACTACATCCTTGTACCGAGTAAATGAATGCGGTAACGAGGCTAATTTCTTCTCAAATTTGTTAGCTCATACATTTTCATGATTTTTCATGAGACTAATTAATTAAAAAACTCTATCTAGAGAAAATTATACGTAAATTAAGTACCGAACCGAGTTAATGTTCTACTGAGCAGCCTATCCGTGTTCTAATTACAATTAATATCTACACCTAGCTAAATTAAATAATCTACAAACTGACAATTAAAGCTAATATTGATGCGAATATGTAAGCATGACATGTGTGAAACTAAAGGCCAACTATGAATGTATGTTTCCAATAAGAAGGTATGTCCTTTATGGCAATCAAGAGGCGGATATTACATAAAGTACTTCATCGAAGCCTCTTGATGCCTGTAAACGTATTACAAAACAGATTATCAGGGTACAGACAGTTTAAAACGCGGCGCTGTATGTTACTTATGTAAGCTAGCGCATACATTTCCATATAGGGCTAAGCAGATTTTCCTTACAAGAATCCGGTAAGTCACACATAGCTTGCGCCTGATGATGCAACCATTATAACTTGACATAAGTAGATTATATTCTAAACATTTCTTGGTTTTATTATTACATTAAAAGTTCCAAGATTCTGCTAAGAATAATCACACGACTGATTTCAAAACCAGAAATAAATAATGTTTAAGATCATCAGACCGAAAACCTGGATCACATTTAAGGTGAAAACCGGATTTGGAATAATTTGTAGATATCTTACATTATCTACCATAAAGATAAAAACGTGGCGAAAAAAATATAAAATGATAATAATACTTTGTTTATCTAAATACGAAAAGTGTAGTTTTCTAAATATACAAATTGACACTCGATAAGTAACTCTTAAATTTAGCAGCTTCATTCCGAGCTAGTATTTTAGTTACTTTAACAAAAACAAAACAAAATCAATATTCCTTAATTATACTTTACTTAGTATCCAGAAAAAAACATAAAATAAATAAATAAAAATAATGCTGGACAGTTTACACAACATTATCTAGCCCCAAGCTAAGCAGAGTTTGTGTTATGGGTACTAGATAACTGATATACTTAATACAATATATACTCGTAACATAGATAGATATTTTTTATTATACATAGAAAATACCTAGAACACCCTGAACAAATATCTGCATATCGCACAAATATTAGTTCCGAGGCGGGAATCGAACCCGCAACCTCCGGCGTCGCAGGCGAACGTTCGCCCGCCTCGCCACAGTGGTCATAATATCAAAGTTACGCAGTTTAGGCAATAACAATGTTTTAAGCACTTAAACTCGTATGTAATTTATAGCTTCTGTGTCACTTAAGTTTTCAATCGCTTACTGTGTTCTTGTGGTCGTAGGTAGATAGGTAAGTACCTACTGGTAGACGTTCAAATCACTGTGACACAGATGACGTGGTATTCAGCCTTGCTTAGACTTAACATAAATGAATATTTATTTGACAACGCTTTACAGTAACTATGTTTTCTCTTTTCGCTTTTGTTTCTTTATTCGACTAGTGTAGAAATAGCTGAAACATTATTTAGGTAGTTGGGTATATGTAGTTAAACATTTTATAAAATATTACATGCACAAAATGTGTTTTGCTATGACAATAGATACCGCTAGCACGCTCGATACCAACCGAAGTTTAATCCTCAATGTAATTTTGTACACTGGTACACACTATTAGAGATTAATGTCTAGACCTGTGGTCTGTCAGTTTTTCATTTAAGTTGTATAGATTCCAACTAGCATGGGTTATAAGATTTCCATACTTAGTTACTGTGATCTGGACACAATTTAATCAATACATATAATAAAACAGTAGAACCCGGTGTGTCTGTAAAGTAATAAAAATAGAAAGGGGGTGTAAAGAAAGTAATAGAACACAAATCAGGAATCTGTTCGATCACGACTGCTTTAGCAGGTTTTGATGGTATTTGGTGTGTGGATAGATGGGAGGGGGGGGGGGGGGGGGGGAGGGTGGGGGGGTTTTACTGCTTTTCATCTTGACACTACCCGATTATAATAAACTGACAAACCGTGGGACTAGATATTAGTTTTTTGATATACTACTAGTAGTAGAGCTTTTTTGTGAAAGAGTTCTTCCGGGGAAGTACTACCACCATACCTATTTCTGCCGCAAAGCAGTAGTGCTCGCATTGCTGTGTTCCGGTTTCAAGGGTAAGGGTGCCGGCCGGTGAAATTACAGGCAAATGAGACTTTTCATCTTTATGTCTCAGGGTGGCGGGCGCAGTGCAATGCCACATAGGGCGCGTCCTAGGTGGACGTAACCTATGAGGTAATGCACTGTTCATAGGTTGCCGCTTAACATCAGGTGGGCCATCTGCTTGTTCCGTCATTCAAGAAGTATAAAAAAAAAACTTTATAAATATTATCAAGACTTGACACCGAAGTAAAAAGGAATTCTAGGCTTCAATACTACAAACGCGCTGTTAGCGGCTGTTTAACCAAACCAAATGTATTATTTATATTTGTTTGTAATTTAAATACCTACATTCTGTAATCATTACCAGTGGTTACAGTAGCCGCTGTTTGCTTGGAAAAGTGACTACTACATAGTTGAATCAAACATTTTAATCTTAATAAGTAAAGGTGGATTACTGAAGACAAAGTGCGAATGTTTGACTAAGCTCACTTCGTGAATAGAGTTTTTTGTCTAAGATGATACTGTCAGCGTATAATTTTTGTCTAAAATTAGCGATTTCCGTCTACCCTAACCACTAAACATTAACATAATATCTTACCACAAAGTTTATGTTTTCCTTATTCTTTTGTACAGTAATCTGCAAAACATTACCTATACGATTATAATTATTCCTTAGCCACGCTTGAAAAGTCACAACTGTGTTTTTTGTCGCTGCGAAGATGGCAAGTAGATGTAAGTATGGTTAATGACGAATGACCGCCAAAGATTCTTGATAATGATCACACATTACTATGAAGACTTGAGGATAACAAAAAATCCAATTAGTCGATTTTCGTGTGCTTATGGTTCGAAACCTATCCATAGCAGTTTTTTTTTCTTTTTTTTTATTCTAAAATAGGCTTGCGTTTGGCTACATCTCACCTGATGGGAAGCGACGATGAGGCCTATTTAAGCACGCTCGCCTAGAAGATGCCTATTAACTCTTCTTATTTAGTGGGTGACTTTTATATATGACAAGCAAAATCTATATCGGTTAGAAACGCCCTCCGGTACTCTGTTCTGCTAATTCGTCACATTGAACGGTGTGCGCTTATATTCATTCATTTTTATGAGATAAGTGTTAGAAAATGTCATCCTGAATCTTTAGAAAGCTTACTAATAACATATTATGAAACAACAAGAAGGTAAATGGTGTAAAAATTACTGGTACCTACCTAAGTAAACAATTTTACGATATAAATCTTGGTTGACAAGTCTACGCATCCATATCAAGAGCGAATTTTCTTAATTTATTTTATACTAGCAGCGCCCCGCGGTTTCACCCGCGTAAGTCTCGATCCCGTGGGAATATCGGGATAAAAATGTGCCTATGTGTTATTCCGGGAGTCCAGTTATCTCCATTCCAAATTTAATACAAATCCGTCCAGCGGTTTCAGCGTGAAGAAGTAACAAACACACTCACACACATAGTAACTTTCGCATTTACAATATTAAGTAGGATAATCACAAATATATCTTTGTCTAATTAAGTATAAGTATGAATAAAAGCTTGAAACGCGGAAATGCCGGTAATAAATTAACTGACTACTTATTGAACTATAGACCGTTAACTTATAGGTACGTGACCTTCAAGTAGCCGACTGTTTTGATATTTGCCGTTCAATGCTCACATTATGCAATACACCTTTTAATCTTTTGGTTTTTCAAACGTGTAGCTTTATTGTCAATTAACCTTTCAAATTGGATAAAAAGGTGTGAATTTTTATAAGGTTTTACGTAAAACCAGGCATTCTAAGATGCCTAGTAATGATGCTCAGAGTAGAGCCGTAAGGTGTCCAGCCTTAGAATAGACCCCTCCATCTGCTCCCGTGGATTACACTAGAGGATGAGCAGCAGCATCCACCTGAGTACTCAACACCAATACTTACTGTGATCACCAATCTGCCTGCCAAAATCTCCCCAATGCATTCTAGAGAGGGTCTCGTCTAATAGTGAACGTCTAACGGCTTATCCCAATCCGGGATAGCGCATAGGCTACTTTTTATCCCAGGAACACGCAAGCAAAGCCGCGAGCAGGAGCTTATACGGTATATTCGAGGCAAGTTGAGGCTGCATCCAAGCGTGGCGCTAACTTCAAGGCTCATTGTTCTAACAGCAATCTATTCTCACAGAGCGGTTGAGGTAATTAACAAGACGGACCGAAATTACTTTTCTTGACATACATTGATAATCTCCACAAACTACTAGATTTGTAAGAATTTAGTGGCGAGTTAAATCGCAAGTAGGTAGCTGGTTTAAATTAGGTAAGTTAGCTTAAGTTAGCTGGTTTTTTAAACTCGCTCGTTACTGTTGTAATTACATGTTTAGTATCACATAAACCTACTAACCTCGCGAATAATAAATAAATGTAGGTACCTAAACACTAAATACAAGTATTTTTTACTATATTTAACAAGTGAAATTATAAAATACATAAAACCCGACTGCGAAAAATATCTGAAATGTGATTTGCAGCGAGTTTATTTGGCGTATTTTCATTCAAATCTATCTTCTATTGCAGCGCCAATCTGTTGATCTATTGAAGCTATTGACGAGTGGCGATTAAACTAACTTAGTTTTTTATTTGTCCTGGCTGCTAGCTTATATTATTACTGGAAGAACGCATTAGCAGAGTCAGCCGTGGGAAAAAATGGCGGCGATAAGCTCACCATTTGACACGTGTATTTCCCACGATGGTGCAACCCACAGTGAAAAGAGGCCCATTTGAGGCTCTGCCTCGGGGAAAAAGGCGTGTGTATGTAATCTATATATGTATGTATGTGTCTATGTATGAAGGCATGTAGTTTTTTTAAATTTAAAATATAAATTACTACAAAAACATACTTATTTGAGTTTTAAGAAACATTTGAGTTCACATAATCATTGGCAGGTGGCTCCATAATGTTGTGTGAACGCAAAACGCACCTGTCATGTTGCACGGAGTGAAGCCGCAGCGACACATGGCATGGCCGACATCGGCCCGTTATATCATTCCGTAATATCACTATAATGTAGGCTCCCACACTCTCACGCTGTGCACCATCAACGCATCCGACATAAGTGTGAGAAGTTCTTTACAAATGCAATTTTGCCCGTGATATTTATTGATTGTAATGTTGAAGTCCAAGGTAGATAATGACGGTGGTTCGTCTCTCAGATAACTTTTTGTCTACTAGAAAGTTCGTCTTGAATCTGCCATTTTTTAGGGTTCCGTAGTCAAAGACAAGGAACCCTTATAGATTCGTCATGTCTGTCTGTCTGTCTGTCTGTCTGTCTGTCCGTGTATGTCACAGCCTTTTTTTTCCGAAACTATAAGAGCTATACTGTTGAAACTTGGTAGGTAGATGTATTCTGAGAACCGCATTAAGATTTTTACACAAAAATTGAACAAAAAACAATTATTTTTGGGGTTCCCCATACTTAGAACTGAAACTCAATTTTTTTTTTCATTAAAGCTATACGTGTGAGGTGTCTATGGATAGGTCTTCAAAAATGATGTTGAGGTTTCTAATATCATTTTTTTCTAAACTTAATAGTTTGCGCGAGAGACACTTCCAAAGTGGTAAAAAGTGTGTCGTCCCCCCATAACTTCTAAAATAAGAGAATCATAAACTAAAAAAAAAAATTAATGTACATTACCATGTAAACTTTCACTCAAAATTGGTTTGAACGAGATCTAGTAAGTAGTTTTTTTTAATACTTCATTAATCGTAATCCATCCAAGAACTTTTATATTATGTTACTTGCTGCTACGGAACCCTTCATGGGCGAGTCCGACTCGCACTTGGCCGCTTTTTGGAAAGAAACGTCGTAATTGATAATGAATTTAATTTTATTGTTTATGTTTTTTCAAGTCATATCGTGTAATTTTGGCGGCATTATAACCGGTGTAACTTCTTAGTTGCATCGGTTAGTTACTCATATAAAATGCCGCTAAAATCCAACAATCCGAAGTTAGTTAAATAAGTGTATTGGCGGATTTTGTCTTCCAAAAACTTTGTTTTTCTGCCACCATTTTAAACTGGGTTGACTCTTGACGACTTGACTATTAATTTTAACACATATAATTTTATTACAATAATATTATATGACATTGGTGAAATTGCCCGGAGTAATTCCTCAGAAGCCATTAAAAGAAGAGAAGATGAAGAAGTTGGCTCGTCTTTGAAGAAGTTTTTGGTTTATCAAAGTTTTTTTTATGTAAATCCCGCTTTACTGAATCATTTTATAAATTGAGATATTTTTACTGCAATAAAATTTAGTAAGTATATCTAAATCTGTTAGCATTTTATACCTATTAGTTGTAAGTGTAATGTGAAAGAACTTTTAACCACACGATGTCCAGTCACGTCACGGCTCATTGTTTTATGGAAATTAGTACTATATCCGTGAATCATGCTTTAAACCCACGACTGAATTATACAATATCCAGAAAGTGTGCCTTTTTAAAACCTTTTATTTAACTTCACCTGTTAGTTTGTTAATATGTTTGGCATACATCTTGCAACTAAATTATGAAACATTTCCTCTAAACCGATTTTGCTGAAATTTTGCAAACACCTTTACATTGTGACAGTGAGCTGATCTGATGATGGAGACAGAAAGTGGACAGCGTAACTCCTTGATGGATATTAATAGACTGGCCGTATTTGGGCTCATTTTGATCAACAAACGGTTCTTATCGCAAATTTTATAAAAAATTGTTTAACAAAATATATTTTTCAACAAAAACCTTAGGTATTGACATTTTACACATCTGTAATTTCGGGTGAGTAGCCAGACCAACATTTTAGGGCTAGGACACAACAAAGCCCATTTCTTGTTTAACGTTTCTTGATTAATGAGGTAGATAACAACTTTGAGCAATTGTGTGTGGCAGAGAAACAAAAAATAGTCTACAGTCTACTGCACAGTTATAGCACGGCTATCCAATGTTTATTCTTAAAGGGACTAGGTATAACAGGCCATTAAAAATATTTCATTCATAAAACTTTATTAAACATGTTAGGTAAACAAGTTTCACGAATTCTCACAGGTCTTGTTACAGGTTTAGTTAAATTTTTCATTTGAACAACTACTTCATTCATACTGCAACTATCGAATTGTGAGTCGATATTTTGGCTTATTCCACTATTCCCCCCTGAAAATCCCCCTTAGGGGGGAAAAGTGGAATCTAACAAAAAATGACTAGAATTCCCCCCTGAAAATCCACTATAGGGGGGAAAAGTGGAATCTAAAAAAAACAAGTTTAGAAATCCCCCCTTTTCCAACTTTTCCCCCCTGAAAATCCCCCTTAGTGGAAAGTGGAATAAGCCGATATTTTGTTTTGGTCACAGAATAAATTATGGTTTTGATGAGTTTCTCAACAAGTCCGCTACGGGCGCTTAACATTTCTGCATACAAAAAGCGGCCAAGTTCGAGTCGGACTCGCCCATGAAGGGTTCCGTAGCAGCAAGTAACATAATATAAAAGTTCTGGGATGGTTTAAGATGTACGACGTAAAAAAAAAAATTAGAAACTTCAATATAATTTTTGAAGACCTATCCAAAGATAACACACACAAATGGCTTTGAAGAAAAAAAAATTGTTGAGTTTCAGTTCTAAGTATGGGGAACCCCAAAAATTTATTGTTTTTTTTTTATATTTTTGTGTGAAAATCTTAATGCGGTTCACAGAATACATCTACTTACCAAGTTTCAACAGCATAGCTCTTATAGTTTCGGAAAAAAGTGGCTATGACATACACGCACAGACAGACAGACAGACATGATGAATCCATAAGGGTTCCGTTCTTTGCCATTTGGCTACAGAACCCTAAAAATTACATCTCGAATTGTCGATCGCAATTAGCTTTTCGTTATTCTGACTAGTTCCAAATTACAAACCTGTAATAAGCCCTCCGGAAGGCAGACGCATATAATATGTATCTTTCGGTACTTTGTTGCTGCATCACTCACCCTTGACACTGTTTTATTCGCCACCATCGTGCTGTCGGTATTCGGTTATTCCGTCAATGACTGCAATATACCGCTTTTTTTAAACGCTACATAAGGGGCAAATAAGATTTTTATGTTATTTCTAATACTTGTGGCATTCGGATATGAGCTTACTCCAATAACGCCGCGTTCTTATAACCTTCTCTGATAACTCGGATTTTGGATCAGGATAAAATATAATCATACATCCATCCCCGGTGGGATTTATAATAGTAGCAAGTTATGGACCATAGTTTGCGAATTCGCTATCAAAAACATAACATAACACACAACAGTCACTTATGCAATGTCCTGACCCCACACTGATCCCACACGGATCCCCTGTGTCGTGAGTATCAGGAACAACGAGTACCATGGTACAATACCCAGATCCAGAAAAATATTTGCAATCATACAAAAAAAAACCCGCTGCGGGAATCGTCAACCTCTCGCATCGCAGCCGGCTACTCGCCCGCCATGCCACAGATGTAGTCATAGGTTTTTTTTATCGAGTGAAGTACCTAATTCAAATAGTGTATTGAATTACCATATATTTTTTTCTTCTTGAGAGCTACAAGAATTAAAAAAAAAAAACAAAGAAAATCAAAAACTTAAAAATTCTAGAGCTATTTATAGACATTTCGTGAACCTATTTATTTTTTTGATCATAACAGAAACTTTCTTGGACGAGTTGTGTGAGAACAAAGGGTTTATAGTGACTATATCATTTCTATTGCAAAATCTGATAGATACTACAAACGAAATAGTTTTTTAAATAATCCGGTCGGTACCGGCGCGTGAAACGGTCCACTCTACTTACAAGTCCCCTGAGTTAACGTGCATTACTTAATATTCGTGACGCGATGCGCAGTCGCCGTCGCGTCGTTCGCTGCCCGTTTCTCACCGGAAATCGGTCAGGCATCCACCTCTAGTAGTTTTCCTTTATCAATTTATCGCGCCATTTATCAGCACTTCAGTCTTTACCTGTAAATAAATATAAAGTTACAATGGGCATTTTTTTTCGCCTTTGTATGCCCATCCTGCCCTGACTCCTGCACGATGGAAGATTTAATGACCAGAGCCTCGAGTCTGCAAATTTGAACAAGCAAAAGTGGTATGTGAAAAATGTGACACGGGCATGTGGTGTACACTACACGGATTTTTGTGTGGAGAAATCGAAGAGCGCCCCTAGCGGGCACCTTGAGAACCTCAAATCCCGTGCAAAAATCCATGAAGTGCCCACACAGCCGTGTAAGTTGCTTGTCAAAGCAGACTAGCCCCTCTGCTCAGAAAATGCCGTGGGTGTGGCAGCCTTTGAATGAGACACCGACAAGAATGAAGAAGATGGGCATTTGCCGTGGTGTGTTCGGCCCAAGAAAAGACCCCGCCGACTCTTCCCGTGGATCTCATTAAAGCCGACTAAGGCCAGGGTATGCGCAGCAGCGTCCACCTGAATAATCATCACCAATACTGCGATCACCAGTCCGCCTGCCAATCGTCGTGATTATGGCAAATCCCCACAATACATTCCATGGGGGAGGCCTCGTCCAGTAGTGGACGTCGAAAGGCTATTGATGATGATGATGATGATGATGATTTATTTTTATAATTGTTCTTTCTTTACAATAAAAACGTTTTTTCGTCAATTCTAGAAACAATTAGGGATTATAACTTTTGAAACTATCAAGATTATGCACATACTTTTCACTAGAAACGGGATATTTACCATGAATTTCGAGTTAGGGATTAGTTTTCGAAAAGGTATAAAAGGAACCCTTGCGTTGACATTTTTGTTTTTCTCTATTTTTCCGTTCGTCTGTGTCCGCAATGTGTGTTTCTCGGCAAATACCATCGTAATTAACGTGTTTGATGATCCAGTAATAATGGTTTTTTTCTTGCAATGTGAGTAGGTTCATAGTTAACACTGTACATCCTCAATATTGCTACGATAGGTCAAAAAAACAGAAAAAACGGAATCCTTAATTAAATCATGTCCATTTGTCCATCCGTCCGTCTGTCCGTATGTCACTGACATTTTACTCGGAGTCTTAGAGCTTTTTTTAGATGATATTTTGAAGGAAGTTAATTCTAAGAATCATGGTCACAGATAACAAGTAATAAATTTTAAAAAAATTAAAAAGCCCTCAACGCAAAGAAACGGCTGAACCGATTTTGATCAAACAAAGCTAAGAAAACTCCCGAAAAATTCACCTTTCAAACAAAAATAGTGAAATTATGAAATAAAAAGCGGCCAAGTGCGAGTCGGACTCGCCCATGAAGGGTTCCGTACAGCAAGTAACATAATATAAAAGTTCTTGGATGGATTATGATTTATGACGTATTAAAAAAAAACTACTTACTAGATCTCGTTCAAACCAATTTTCGTTGGAAGTTTACATGGTAATGTACAGCATATTTTTTTTTAGTTTTATCATTATCTTATTTTAGAAGTAACGAGGGGAAGGGGACACACTTTTTACCACTTTGGAAGTGTCTCTCGCGCAAACTATTCAGTTTAGAAAAAAATGATATTATAAACCTTAATATCATTTTTGAAGACCTATCCATAGATATACCACACGTATGGGTTTGATGTTTTTTTTTTTTAGTTTCTGTTCAAGTATGGGGAATCCCAAAATTTTACTGTTTTTTTTTTCTATTTTTTTGTGAAATTCTTAATGCGGTTTACAGAATACATCTACTTACCAAGTTTCAACAGCCTAGCTCTTATAGTTTCGGAAAATAAGTGGCTGTGACATACACGGACAGACAGACAGACAGACATGACGAATCTATAAGGGTTCCGTAATTTTTTCGTAACCCTAAAAATGTCTTGGCTGCTAGATGTGTTATTACTGAAAGAAAACGTTAGCCGATAGTCAATTGTGGGAAGCAATGGCGGCGATGAGCTCACCCCTTGTCATGACTATATGCCCACGATTGTGCAACCCATGGTGTAGAGTGGCCCATTGAGGCTCTGCTTAGCTTTTCAGGGTAAAAGGCATGTTTCCATGTATGTATGTACACATAATACAAGTAATTAATTTTGTAAAAATATAAAAAACCCTCAACGCTGAACGGCTGAACCGATTTTGATCAAACAAAGCTAAGAACACACCCGACAAATAGCACCTTTCAAACAAAAAAAAAACTAAATCGGTTCATCCGTTCGGGAGCTACGATGGGACAGACAGACACACACACACAGACACGTCAAACTTATAACACCCCTTCGTTTTTCGTCGGGGGTTAAAAATTAAATTGTCTGATTTAAAAATAAATAATCATTATATAAATAATTATTATACGATGCCTAATCAGAAATTACCGTTTATAGAATTTCTGTCTGTCTGTTTGAATGTTTGTCTCGAAAAGGCTTCGAAACAGCTCAACAGATATCAATGAAAATTTTAGGGGTTGAACAGGAATTTTAACTAATCGATTTGTGTAGTTAGAAGGTATGTATGTACCGCAGGGTTGCAGGGTTCAGAAGATATGAATGTACCGCGCGAACGTATTCGCGGGCACAGCTAGTTTCACATAAGTAGCATGGCGTTCCCAGCCCACCACTCTCATGTCGGTACCTACTGTCGGAGATGATAACCGGAAGTCGGAATGTTTATCGTAGCCGGAAACATAAGAGAAAATCCAGTTGTGAGTGTACATCACGTTGTAAAATGGCTATGATGGCTATCTATTACTGGAAGTGCTGATAGCTGAATACAACACAAAGGCACGAAATTGTTGAATTCTCTAAGCAAAAAAGAGATCTTATTTTTAGGCCACTAGATTTCGAAAATGTACTATTTTTACATCCTCTGTGTCATATTACATAGATAGATATTTTTTATTGTACATAGAAAATACCCAGAACACACTGAACAAATATCTGCGATCGCACAAATATTTGTTCCGAGGCGGGAATCGAATCCTCAACCTCCTGCGTCGCAGGCCAGCCTTCGCCCAGCGCTACAGAGGTCGTCAATTGCTATAATAATCATATTAAAATAAATTTAAATCAGGATTAAATATAACTTTCCTAGAAAATAACACAATATTTACTAAATAATAAATAAATAAACAAGTTTGTGCTGTTTGAGTAGTCAAAAAAAGTTATTGTGACTTTTATGTTTGAATGTTTTATAACTTAGTCACATTTACAATCCATAACTCAGTATTCCAATTTGACGAAGTTACTCTAATCTATAGATTATAAGGAACAAATCAACAAGCGCATAAGGCCCTGTATAAAAAAAAACTCATTTAATTAGGTCATTAGCAAGGAAGTTTTCAAAAATAAACTTGACATTATTATTTGTTTTCATTTAACGCTTCCGCCTGCTAGCACCTGACTGTTAAAAGTAAATAAAGCCGTTTATTTTATTATCTACCTGCCTGTATGTACCACCGAATTGTTCCGCATTTTTAAAAGAAACCCGGATCTGGGTAATTTGCATTTGGTTTAGATTTTTTAAGTAGGTAATAGAAAATGATTTTCCGCTAATGAATAGTTAAACATTGTTATACAGTGAACAACATACAGGTTGGAAGATATATCGGAGAGGAAAAGAGATGTCAACAGCGCAGCTTCGTGATCCTGAAGACAGTCTACCGTCTGTTCCTAAGTCTTAATGAATCCCAAACAAACTCTGTAAATGTAATGCAGCTTCCCTGCATTGATGTAGTCAGTATGAGATATGAAAGTCTTTCCAAAAGTCAAACACACCGGAATCAGTAAAATCGATTATGCGAAAATATGATTTGAATGGTGTGAGATGGGTGTGAGATACTCTGTGGAGGCGTTAACATCCCTAGCGCAAGACACTCTGTGAAATGGGCAAAAACTACAATATATACTGATGGAAGAAGAAATACAAGAATATTATCTAAGGGTATATAATATTCATGGGTTGGTGCCAACTTCTACTTTAAAATGCGTTCTCTAATTAGTTTGTAACTACTGGAAGTACAACCCGACATGTTTTGCGATATTGTTAGTATTATTAGTGGAAAATAGAGAAAACGCAAGTTAATCGTACGCCCACAATGTTTATGACGTTTATCGAGTTATCATTCCTATTGTTTGCTTCCGCGATAACTGTGAGTTTTATGACCAATCAATCCTGTAAAACTTGAAGAAGAAAGTGTAATTTACGCGTTCCTAATGAATACGCCTCAAAAATAGTAATTGTAGTAAAGAGCGTCACACGTAATATGGGGACAACGCTAAGGAATACTTATACCAGACGTCATAATCCATCTCGACCCGAAGATAATGTCAATGGAACCAATTGGGAGTTAGGACCAACTAGAAATGTGACCAAATTCAAATCAAATATACTGTTAATAAATATACTGATTACTCTAGACATTAGTAATGGTGCCGAAAATAGTAAAAACACTAGGAATAGATAAAGAACTCCACTGATGACGAGGCCGTCCTAACAGACCCTCCAACAGGTAAATGATAACTTGATGATAACTTTAATGGTATAACTAGAAGAATATATATAGAATTGGTCGCGTTAGAACGGGTGTAACTTTATTTTATACAACAACTCAAAATGATCCTAGTGATTTCAAAGAATAAAATACTTTTCAATTTGGATTTAAATAGATGGGTGTATATAATATATATATATATAGCCCATTTCAGCAAGGTTAGTGAGTAATAAAACACCATATGGTCTCACTGAAGTAGATACAAAAATGGCAATAGTAACTCGCTTGCTGTTGAAACAGTTGGTTGTACCGCTATCACTACTACTCGTACCGTTCGCATTACACCACTCACTTCAATTGACTATTATCGATAATACAAACCAAAGCAATTTACTGTCCATTCGACTGTCCAGTTCTAGCAAAACTAACTCTATGCGTAGTGCAGTAAACGCATCAACAAAGGAATTGTTCGCAATTACGTCTTTTGTCTTTTTAATGAATTTAATGACACACACTTGGCATTCTTCGAATGAGGTTTCAATAAAAATAAATAACAGATAATGAGCATTCAATTTAAATGTAACCCAAAAATGTTAATGTTAATGTTATCCATAAAGTGTGGTTTACACTTGAAAAATAATAAGCTAATTAGCATCTTTGAATAGAAGTTTATTATTTTGATATATTTAATGCTTCGCGTAGCACCGCTGCTACGAGCATTGATACGAGGGTCTACGATAATATCTTGAGGATTTTCGGATTTTTACATTTTAAAAGACACGCCTACTTTTAAACAACATTATGTCAAGTATGTAGCCTTGAGGATGGTGGATGCACTTTGCTACGACACAGCGTGGCAATACAGTTTTGTCGTATGTGATAGATGGTTGGACATTGATAAGATACTTGCCAATAAGAATGTTTCTCAAGAGAGAAACTATCGCGCTGGCATTGTTTGCAGCCTACTTTCCGTGCGCGAGTAGAGTGCAAAGCGCTAGCAAGCGAATGCGACGAGAAAGTGAATGGCGCAAGCAAGTCCGCTCTAGCAGCGCGCTCTTGCGGGCGTTTTAACGCCCGATTTCATACCCACCTCATTCGTACGCAAACCCACATGACGACTTCTGACTTTGGTCTGACGTAAGGTCTATTACAATCGCGAACATTATGGTTTATGTTTTGATGAGTGTGCGGGTTTATCTATGTATAGCTTATATTGGTTTTAGTTTTTTACTTTCATCAATGCTATTGCTTTCTATAGATCTTTCTACGAATCTTTCATCGATGATGCGCATAATTTTAAGGTTTGATGTTATAATTTTCTTCCCATATATAATTTTCTATGGTTTTTTTTAAAGTAGGTACCTACCTACCGGAGTAGTCTTAGAACTACAGACTGAATGGACTATATATGGTTTGCACTATTCCCAAGCCTTGGGAATAAGGCCCCTGCCTTGGGAATAGTGCCAACCATATAGTCCACACAGACTAAGAGTATAACGCAGGTGCCATCTTACGGTGAACGGCATGTATTTGTATGGTAGTTTACGCACTAGATCTTATTTCTGAACCATACAAATAGTTCTACGACTACTCCGGACCGTATTTTCTCGGATTCGGTTCGGATCTGACGTAGTATGAAAAAGCCCTAAGAGTTTATGAAATAAAAAAAAATTACACGCCTACAAAAGTGTCAATCCAAATAGTGACATCACGGATTGACGCTAATTTAGTTTTTTTTCTGTTTTTTTAAATCTAATCAAATATAGCTCAGCTCCCTAATCAAATCAATTACACCGATGTTTTATATACTAAAATCTACCTTGGTAAATAACCTACACTAAAGTCAAACCGTGTTTGAATCTGTCCAGTAAAACTTGAATTGAATAGATGTAAATAGGATCAGATAGACGGACGTTGCATAATAGAGATCTATCATCGTTTATCTCATGCACGATATACTTTTTAGGGTTCCGTAACCAAAAATTACGGAACCCTTATAGATTCGTCATGTCTGTCTGTCTGTCTGTCTGTCCGTGTATGTCACAGCCTTTTTTTCCGAAACTATAAGAGCTATGCTGTTGAAACTTGGTAAGTAGATGTATTCTGTGAACCGCATTAAGAATTTCACACAAAAATAGAAAAAAACAGTAAATTTTTGGGGTTCCCCATACTTAGAACTGAAACTCAATTTTTTTTTCATCAAATCCTTACGTGTGAGTTATCTATGGATAGGTCTTCAAAAATGATTTTAAGGTTTCTCATATATTTTTTTTCTAAACTGAATAGTTTGCACGAGAGACACTTCCAAAGTGGTAAAAACATCTGTTCACAACATTTTATAATTGAAGATAAAGATACATAGCTATGTATCTTTATTTTACATTATTACTTTGTTCTTGTTGTTATTCGTGCTTAGTCCGTGCGTCAACCAAGGTCCGTGCTGAAAATCAGCGCTGCAGTTTACTGCAGCATTATGCTGAGCACGGTCCTCTTTTGACAGGACTATACACAGCCAAAACGCTGTCAAAGCCTATCTGTTTTACTTACTTATTTGTGTTGTGTATAGTTTTTTGTCAAAATAAAAGTTTTACTTACTTACTTTACTTACTTACTTACTAAAATGTGCCCCCCCGTAACTTCTAAAATAAGAGAATGATAAAACTAAAAAAAAAAATAATAATAATAAACTTCCAATGAAAATTGGTTTGAACGAGATCTAGTAAGTAGTTTTTTTTTAATACGTCAAATCGTAATCCATCCAAGAACTTTTATATTATGTTACTTGCTGCTACGGAACCCTTCATGGGCGAGTCCAACTCACAATTGGCCGCTTTTTAGGTTTGACCTCGATGATATTGCGAAAAAAAGCTGTTGAAAAAGAATTGGACTTTTGCCGCCAATGTTTTGTTAGTTAACACGGCTCACGTTCCAGGCCTTCTGTTGTTGAGGAATCGGACTTCAGCAACAGATGGCGTTTTATCATGAGTTGATAATTGGCAGGTAAACATTTTTTCTCCACCTTGCTCGGAAATATCGTATTTTAATGTAGAAAATAAATTTCTCAATTTACCTGATATAAAAAAAAGTACGAGCTTTTATAAAATTTGTGATCGGAACCGTGTGCTGATCAAAATGAGCCTAAACACGGCCAGTCTACTATTATCCATCGAGGAGTTCCCGTCCATCTTCATCAGATCAGCTCGCTATAGCTATATTGTTATCCGAACTTGACAGGTATGCAAAATTTCAGCTCAATCGGTTGAGGATAACTGGTATAAAATTCAGTGTAAAGATTTGTCCGACACATACAGTCAAAGAAAACGCCAATTGGATCTTGTCTGTACGGAACGAATTATTGTCCATCAATGGCTGGGACTCGTAGATAGTGCACTATAGCAGGCCAAGAATATACATTTCTGGTGTCTCAGACAGTTCTTGGTCTGCTAGTGCCAGCATACTTATTATAATATTTATCTGCCGGAATGCGCCTCTTTTTCGAGTCTGAAAAAATTCGCACGGACAAACTGGCGCGAGACGAAAACTTATTGCTAGGAAATAATTAAAGTACTTACTGTACAAGCCTCGGTAGGAACCTTCGATGAAAGCAGGAACAGTAATTAACGCCCTCGTTGGTACGCGACTTACACCTCGTCCAATACCACTCGACCGTAAATGCTTGGTTTCAGGTATTGATCAAGGTAGAGATCAGTATATATTACTTTATGAAACCGGTAGAGCTATTGTCGGCTAGGGTAACAAGAACGAGATCAGTGACATTTACGACGCTGACCGACGACGTTCACGCTTGGCTGATATGAAGTGCAAGTTCAATAATTGTACAACAGCACGCAACGGCGACTATCCATAACATGCATTATCAATATGGTATAATAACACGGTTTTACACATAGAAATCTGACATAAGGATAAGTTATCCGGGCTCTTTTGTATTTAAATCGATGTCGCCGTTTATTCCCTCATAACTTTTAATTCTTTTACTTAAATGTGATTTAATTAAATGTGTGATTTCATGTGTCCTGTATTTTATCTTTTGACTTCGATTTTTGCAAGATATCAGAGCACAAGACGGCACCCTGAGCAAAACGCGGCGTCAAGCTGTTTTTTTTTCCATTTTAAGCTGCTTTCTCCTCGTAAATAATGATTTGACGTCGTAAATAACTAGAAAATAAACCCGCGCGAACATCAGTGAACGAGTAGGTATAGGTACAATTTGCTCAAACGCTGGCGACCAATCCTCCTCAGTACCTACTTCAGATTTCTATGGTTTTACCCAAAATATACAGATAATTAGTAGTCAACATTTGGCCTAAGAGATAGCTCCAGTCATCTGCGGCTGAGTATTGTCTGTCTACAATAGAAATGGGTTGTCAGCTCAAAATCTGTAACATTTCCCAACTTCCAGGTTTTAAATGTTTAACCTTGAACCGTGGCTGCGAGAAGTGTGGCAGTGTTTGAGCAAAATGGTAACTAACTACCTCTTACCCTAAACACATGTACTGGTCGTCCATCGTGAGTAAAGATACCATTCTCACACAGTTACACAGGCGACCTCGAGGCAGCCTTCGCCTTTGGTTAGTTTGTAGTAATTGACGATTTTTTTAGCTGGAGTTACTTATTATTATTATTATTGCATTGATAAAAACCTTTCATTAACATGATAATCATCATCATCAGCTGCTTTTACCGTCCACTGTTGGACGAGTCCTCCTCCATTGCATGCATAGGGGATTTGCTATAATTACCACGTTTGGCAGACAGATTGGTGATCGTAGTATTCCCGCAGTAGCCTATCTCCTGGTGTAATCCCTAAGTCAGCTTTTATAACGTCTCTGGGAGGAGATGGAGGGTCTATTCTTAAGCCTAAAATAACAAAGCATAATATTTCGACCTTTCATTGACATGACTTATCTTTTGTTACAGAAACAATGTATATAGACAACCTACCGCTCGTGGTTTGGGCTCTTTTAGTCACAACGACACATGTAAGTAATAGAATATAGAAAGTTGTACATAATAACGTAAATGAGTATTGTATGAAAATGTTTCGTGCAAGTAATTTTCTCATGAACACCTTTATTTAGACTATTTTGTTCAGCTTGCACAACGAATTACATCATTTTAAACTCGACTAACTACGATTAATAGAATTTCAATGACATTTTTTCCGATCGATTTAATGGAAAAAAAAAGTTATTTTGAATATATTTCCTGCTTAAATGGTACTAAAATACCGCTAAGTTAAATATCACCCAAATTGTAAATACAGTTAGGTTCGTTTTGCAAGTCGAACCTATAATGTCAAGCAGAGAGTAGGTGTAATAATTTGTAATGTTTGGTTACAGGTTCTTCAAATTTAATTTTTTATAATAATGAAAAGTATGTATAAGGTGTATTATATTATGAAATGATGTTTGTTTCGCAGGTAGCGACACAAAGCCAGTATGGAATAGGTTTAGGAATAAAACGAGAAGTATTTTTCTTAAATTTAGAAGACGGTTATTTTGGCTGTCAAGTTAACGAATCTACACAAATATTGCAATTATATGAATTATCAAAATTATGCGACGGTGTGCCAGACTGTTTTAAGGCATCAGACGAGCTCAAGTTAGAGTTAAAATGCACAGGTACGTCTATTTTATTAATGACTACGTTATTATTTTACTAGCACATTCAAGCACAGGGATTGATTAAATCTGTTTATTTCAGATGATTGTACCAAAGAGGACGGCGCCAGGTGTATTAACGGCGCTTGTCTAAATGGAGTGTGCCATTGTAATGATGGGTTCGGTGGATGTAATTGTCAGGAACCAGGTACCTATATATGCTGCAATTATTGCCGGTTAGCTATATTACTACTCAAAAAACAGAATTACATGTTTTTATATTTACTTTCAGATGTAAACGAATGCAAAGATAGACCATGCGATGTTTTTGCACACTGTACGAACACGGTCGGTAGTTTTCAATGTTCGTGTTTCCCGGGCTACGAAGGCGACGGTTTCACATGCAGAGGTACATTACGGTTAATTATATTCATCAAATTGTTAAATAAGTTAGTGTTAGTATAACTACCGACCTAACTCACAGAATGAGCAAGTTGAAGTGGTAATGGGCAAGACATATACATAGCTCGCAGAATCGACAACCGTTGGAGAATAAGGGGTTCGACAACACGTAGATGAAGTCGAGGAAGCCTACTCTCGATGGACTAACGACATTTTGAAGGTAGCAGGAAGTCAGTGGATGGAGACGGCTCAAGAGCGGTGGTCTTCATTCTATGGGGGAGGCCTATGTCCAGCAGTAGGCTTCTACATTCTGATGGTGCTGAGTATAACAATCCAGAAGATAGTTTTCTTTATTTTTATTTCGTATTTTTAGATATCGATGAATGTGCGGATCCAGCGGTAGCGTCACGGTGCGTCCAAAACGCCGAGTGTTGTAATCTGCCTGCTCATTTTATCTGCAAGTGTAATCGCGGCTTTGAGGGCGATGGCGAGGAAGAGTGTCGAGGTAAATACAATTTTATTTACATCTGAATTAATTGAATTGTCTATCCAACGTTTTTATGAGGGTTTCCTTCCCCAATTGGGCAACGGGACCCAAATTGCCCGCCCCCTTGTCTATTTGTCCGTATGCTAGAAGGGTGCTGTCACATTCTTTAGAGAGCGCTGTAATACATCTTATAAGAGGCATGTGATATATTTCTAAGGACGTATTGAGAGTATAAGGAAAAGTTTACTTTTTACTTTTATAATATCTTAAAATGTTATATTCCAAGTGTTCCATAGTACTAAACGTGCTTATTAGAAAATCATAGTATTTAGTTTTTGTTGTACAGTAAGTTTCAATATCTCTAATAGTTTATTATTTTTCAAGTGTAAACCACACTTTATGGATAACATTAATAATAACAGACATACCACGGTTCGAGTCCCACTGGAACGAAATTTTTGGGTTACATTTCAATTTAATATCTATAATAGTTAAAGAGATATAACAATTACCTAATAATTTATAAATGGGTTGTCATCCGTACAAAACGTATGCATGCACCGCATGGATGATTTTGTTTTTGTCCTACGAACTTTTCCATGGTACATTTCCCTTTGTGTGCGAATCCGACTCACAATTGGCAGGATTTATAATCTGATTGTTTTATTACAGATATCGATGAATGTCGAAGACCTGGCGCTTGTGGTGCCAACGCTATCTGTCAAAACAATCCTGGAAACTATACTTGTGCATGCCAAGCTGGTTACACCGGAAATCCATTCGACGGGGTAATAAAGAGAAATAAATTGTCGATTTCATGATTTAGGCAGAGTTTCTTTAAATACTGATTCCATATTATTTGGCAGTGTGTCGATGTGGACGAATGTGTGAACGGTGACAGTTGCGGGCCCGGCGCTGTGTGCCGAAACATCGAAGGTGCATACGAGTGCAGCTGCCCGCCAGGTTTCGAGGGCGATCCGCGAGTTGGCTGCCACGACCACGACGAGTGTGCGCGCGCCTCATGCGGCCGCGGCGCTCTCTGCGAAAACCTCCCCGGCGCTTATCGCTGTTTGTGTCCACCAGGTTTCAATGGCGACCCTGACGTACACTGCGAGGGTGAGTACCATGACGCGCATTTCCGCATTCACTAGGTGTGAAGATAACTAATCCGTTTTCGCCCTTGTGGTTTAACGCTTTCTTGTACTTACAATATAACTCGATCGCGTAACGAACCGCGCTGAAAACTACCGTTCAAGGACGCGGTAGCTTCACGCTTCTACTAACATAACTGATCACGAAACATTTAAGGACAATGTTATCAAATTTTTCAGCTAGAATTGGATTTTATGGCAAGAACGGATCTCCAACTTCCACGAAAGCATTCTCATTTTTCTCAAAGGATTTTTTCTGTTTATTGTTTAAATTCATTTATATGATGTGTTACTTTTTGGCTTTCGACATTTACTTTTCTTGTTCTCCGGCGGTGTACAAACACTTCGCGTACCATCGTCTTTCTGTCTCTTCCTCTTCGTAGTGGCTGTTGGCGTATCTACTGCGTATGTATACCTAATAATCGTGAAGCGCACCAGTGACCTTTGTAATTAGACGTGCGTTGTTTGTTGCACCAGACGTGGATGAGTGTAAGAGTAGCGAAGACGTGTGCAGCGCACATGCAGTGTGTACCAACACTCCCGGCAGCTACGTGTGCTCTTGCCGACCCGAATACACCGGAGATGCGCGAACACCAGACGGTTGCCGTGACGTCAACGAGTGCGAGACTTTGGAGCGGCCTTGCGGTACGCACGCTCTCTGCGAAAATGCCGAGCCGGGCTATAACTGCGTCTGTCCTCAAGGGTACAGAAACAATCCAAATCCAGAAATTGCTTGTGAACAGGTAAATCTATTATGATATTTTCTAATGAATTTTAGGCCAGTTATTGGAATTCTAAACGTTAATACATTTTCAGATTGACGTTAACACACTATGTAAATCTAATTTCGACTGCACAAATAATGCAGAATGTATTGAAAATCAATGTTTCTGCAAGAATGGATTCGATGCTAAGGGATCAATTTGCGTAGACGTCGACGAATGTGCGTCTAATAAATCAATATGTGGAGAAAACACGCTGTGTGTAAATACCTTGGGTGGATACAACTGCGAATGCGTCCCTGGATTTGTAGGAAATCCTCCGCGAGTCGGCTGTCGCGCTCCTTGCGAAGATGTCAAATGTGGTGAACATTCCTATTGTAAGCCCGACGGATCTGAAGCATACTGCATTTGCGAAGAAGGTTGGACATTCGATCCTACAGACATCGCAGCAGGATGTATTGATATCAATGAATGTGATTCAGCTTTGGGACCAGTTGGACGTTGTGGTACTCACGCAAAATGCACTAACACCCTGGGAAGTTTTGCTTGTCAGTGCCCAGAGGGTTTTACAGGAGACGCCTATAAGCAATGTTTGGATGTTGACGAGTGCCAAGTGGAAGGGTCTTGTGGCGTAGGTGCCGAGTGCATAAATAAAGAAGGCTCATTTCGCTGTGAATGCCCTGAGAGCACCATTCCAGACCCAGATGCAAGAGTTAGGTGTACAGAAGTTTTATCTTGCAAAGCCGATAATGACTGCCCCGGAAACGCTTTATGTGATCCTACAGCGAGATGTTTATGTCCAGAACCAAATGTTGGTAATGAGTGTCGGCGTAAGTATAACTACATTAATATATAAAAAATAGTTTCGAGTTTTTTATCATGACATTTTTGATGTGCACCCACAAGCTGATAAAAATGAGCCCTAACACTGGCAGTCTACTATTATAAGTCGAGGAGTTCCGTTGTTTTATCAGAAGATGTCGTAATATTTTATTGTGACTAAAACTATCTAAGTATGCGAATTTTCAGCTCAACCTAAAATCGGAAAGTAAGGCAGAATCAACTTGCAAGATTTGCTTGTTGGTGAAACTAAATAAAAGCTTATTTAAATAATAATGCAGCAGGCAAACAACATAGCAAATAATTAACATTGTTTTTTTCAGACCCTTGTGAAGCCTTACAATGTGGAAGTAATGCAGAATGTTTATTAAATGGTGTGGTTGCGCAATGCACCTGTAGAAGCGGATTTACCGGTGATCCAATATCTTCCAGTGGATGTCAGGATATAAATGAATGTAATGATAACCCTTGCAGTGTTGGAGCAGTGTGTAAAAACCTACCAGGACATTTTCAATGCGAGTGCCCGGGAAGTTTTAGTGGAGATCCTTATTTAGAAGGCTGTATTCCTGGAAAAATGCCAAGTGAATGTAGTGATACGAATCCATGCCCTCAAGGTGAACAATGTGTTTTACACGAAGGAGAAAATGTTTGCATCTGCTCTCAAGGTTTTTCTCGTAACAAAGAAAATGGGCTATGTGAAGATATCAATGAATGCACACAACACGGACGTTCACCTTGTGGTCTCAATGCAATATGTAAGAATCTGCCTGGAAGCTATGAATGCAAGTGTCCTTTAGAATACAGCGGAAATCCTTACAAATCCTGTGAGGTTTGCGATGATATAAGCTGCCAATGCCATCCACCATATAAAGTAGTAGATGGAAACTGCGTACTTTCTGGTTGCAACAAGGAGAATAAATGCGGAAAGGGCGCGGAATGTATTGTTATATCAGACGGAGTGAGTTATTGCGCATGTCCCGCCGGGTACTCCCAGTCCGTAGACGGCGCCTGTGAAGACACAAACGAATGCACCTCCGGCCAACCTGTTTGTGGATTTGGAGCTGAATGTATTAACACGCCGGGCTCCTACATTTGTAATTGTCCCACTGGCTATGGTAAAGATCCTATGTCTGGCCATTGTTCCTTGAACCAAAAACGCTGTATAAGTGATTCTGATTGCTTCCCTAATGAAAATTGCATACAACCTGGAAAATGCGTTTGTCCCCCACCCTTTTATTTGGATGTTTCTGATGGTCAAAAATGCAAAAGCCCATGTGAAAGATTTACTTGTGGTATTAATTCTAAATGTACGCCCAGTGATCCTCCTAGATGCTTGTGTATGACAGGGTATGAAGGCGACCCTTATACTGGATGTACCAATAGGAATGAATGCCACAGTGCTCCGTGTGCATATGGAGCTATTTGCCATGATAAAAAAGGAGGCTACCAATGTGATTGTCCACCTAATATGGTAGGAGATCCATACAAAACAGGATGTACGTAACTATTTTTATCTCTTATTTTGGTTATAACCTACCTACTTCATTTAAGTTATTTATTCTGAATAGTGGTACTACCTACTGGTTTTTAAAGTAACTTTACTTTCGCAACTGTATAGCACAATTTGTCATTTTAATTAATGGCAATAATTAATGACGATTTTAAACTTACCTTAATTGGTTTTGTTAGGTACCGTGGAAGAAACCCCTTCGCAAAAACTATTGTGCAGCAACGACAATGAATGTCCTAACACACTTGCTTGTCTGAATCGTACTTGTACCTCTCCGTGTAGCAGAATGTCTTGTGGCCCAAATGCACTTTGTGAAGTCGAAAATCATGCAGCCTGGTGCCGTTGTAATCCTGGATATACTAAGCCAGAAGGCGGAAAATGCATTTCTGGTAACTACCTACGATTAATTCAATAAGTAGAATAAAGTAATATTGTTATATTTTTCTAATTAATTTTCCTTATTTTTTTACGTTTAGCCTGCGACAATTACTCGTGTGCTCTCGGCGCTCAATGTATTATATCCAAAACCGGTCCTACATGCGTTTGCCCTGAAGGAATGGTAGGAAACCCGTTCCCAGGTGGTGCCTGTAGAAGAGATATATGCGGACCAGGCGTACCTTGTGAAGAACCACTGTCTTGTGTGGCAGGGCGATGCCGACAGCGCTGTGAGGGAATCGTGTGCGGAGTCGGTGCATCTTGCGAACAAAGTACCGGAAAATGTGTCTGTAATGCATTTTTTGTTGGAAACCCCGATTTACTTTGCATGCCACGTAAGTACACATACTTATTTATCAGAGTGTACCTATTAATAATTTTGCAAGCAAAATAATTATAGGCTTCATATATCAAGCTAAGCACTTTAGTCCGGGATCTGTTTGATTCTACCTTTTTTATTTATGAAAGCAAGCCGTTCACCACCTTTTTCCTTGGGCCATTCTAAGACGATCCAGTTAAGGGGGTCATTGAATTACCCCCCGACTGGCCGGAAAGGGGGGGTTGAAAGAGCACCGCCCGGAATGGTTCAAAATATTACCAGTTGCTAGGCCATTTTTTGTCCATTAGAACCTGGACTGTGGCTTGCACCATCCTGGGAATATAGACGTGACAAGTGGTGAGCTCATTTCTGCCACTGCTTCCCACGACTGACGAAGCTAAAGCTTTCTTCATATTAATGAATAGAGGCCCATTGAAGCTTTGCCTTCCCTTTCGGGGAAAAAGTTGTGTGTATATGTATGTATGTGAAAACCAGACCACTTTTAAGATTTCAGAATCATTAAATTAATAATGAATCGTTATGTATGTAATTGTATGTTTAATTTGTTACAGCTGTATCCCCTCCGGCTTGTGATCCTGATTGCGGTGATAATGCGCATTGTGTGTATGGACAAAACATTGCATGCAAATGTAACAAAGGATTCACTGGCAACCCCTACATCAAATGCCTTCCGCGCAGGCAGATAACATGTGCTAAAGCTTCCTGCGGCCTAAATTCTGTTTGCCAACAGACAAAGTCTCACGTGGAATGTTTGTGCCCTCCGGGCTATCTAGGAAATCCGAATATACAATGTAGAGACATAGATGAATGTAATAGTAAGCCTTGCGCAGAAAATGCTATCTGTATAAATACTCCAGGAAGCTTTAGTTGTATTTGTAAAAGCCGTTACGTTGGCAATCCTTATGAATTGTGCTCACAAGTTTCCATTTCAAAATGCACAGAAGGCAGCATATGTACTTGTTCACACAATGCAACTTGCCCTGTTGGATATATTTGCGAAAAATCTAAATGCGTAGATGTATGTCGTACGAAGATATGTGGACCGCAATCTATTTGTGAGGAGGGAATTTGCCACTGTCTTCCAGGCCATAACGGAAATCCAAATGATATGCAACGAGGTTGTATTGCTGACAACAAATGTATGGTAGACGGCGAATGCAAGGATTCTGAAATTTGTTTTCAAGTTGCGAGAAACACCCGAAAATGTGTCGATTCTTGTAGTAAATTGCAATGTGGACCAAATTCTTTGTGCATTGGAGCTAATCATCAGGCACATTGCATCTGTGCTGAGGGCTACGTGGGAAATCCAATTGATGTTAAGACTGGATGTCACTTACTACAACGAGACCCCAATGACGAAAATTGTCGCACAAACAGTGACTGTCTGAACTCTCAAGTCTGTGTTGATATCGAAGGAGCAACAAGAAAATGTCTGGATTTATGTTCTACAATAGCTTGCAGCGCTAATGAACTTTGCAGAGTTGTAGACAATAGCGCTCGTTGCGACTGTAAGGATGGTTTCCTTTGGAATCCTGTAAGTTCTACTTGTGAACAGCCTTCAACTCCAAACTGTGAAGGAAACAATGATTGTGATGATAACGAATCTTGTCAAAAGGATGTTTTGGGAGTGAAAAAATGTGATGACAGTTGTTCATTATTCACATGTCCCCAAAATTCCAGATGTATATCAAAAAATCATAGAAGTCAATGCGAATGTTTACCAGGATTTATAGGTAATCCAAATGACCGTGACGGTTGCACAACGATTAACAGAAATCAATGTACAGATGACGCACAATGTCGAGAAAGTGAGTTATGTAAAAATATTGGCGATTTTAATAAATGTGTATCAGCATGCCAGCAGAAATCTTGTGGCCCAAATGCCATTTGCGTTACAAATAACCATGCACCAAAGTGCAAGTGTCCATCAGGACCGTTTACTGGAAATCCAGATGACCTTGAAAACGGATGTCAATCTGTTCCTTGTATTTACAATGATGACTGTTTATCGCATGAGCTATGTAACCGCTTGACACATACATGTATGGGCGTTTGTTTAGAAGACTCTTGTGGAGAAAATGCGGTATGCATAGCAGAAAATCATAAAACGATTTGTCAATGCCCCAGTGGGTATAAATCGGACCCAGTACCTGAAGTTAGTTGTAAAAAAATTGAAGCTTGCAGTCCAAACCCATGCCATCCGACTGCTGTATGTGAACCAAGGCTTTCATCTTATATTTGCCGATGCCCACCTGGATTTGTTGGTGACCCAAATAGAACTGGTTGCAGGAAACAATCGGAATGCTCAAAAGGCGACCAGGACTGCCCACTTGAAGCAACGTGTGTTGAAGGACGCTGTATAAATCCCTGTGAGGGCGCTTGTGGGATAAACTCATTATGCAAAGTGGTGCACAGAAAACCCATTTGCATGTGTCCTGATGGATATGAGAACTTTAATGGGAACGCTTGTAAAAAAAAGTTGCTCACGTGTACAAATGAACTTGACTGCGATGGAGATGTATGTTCGAATGGGCAATGTTTCACTGCTTGTAAGAATTCCAGCCAGTGCGACCTTGGTGATATTTGTTCGAAAAATTTGTGCACAGCACAGTGTAGTAAACACTCGCAATGTGGCATAGGGGAAGCTTGCGTAGAAAGCCAATGTTTGATAGGGTGCAGGAGCAACGAGGAATGCTCCAGTGAAGAAGCTTGCGTAAATAACAAATGTGTAAATCCGTGTTCATCGACAAGAGTATGCGGACCAAACGCCATATGTTCAAGAATAAATCACAGTACAAAATGTGAATGCCCCTTAGGTTTTCAAGGTACCCCTACTCCTCAACAAGGATGTGTCCGGAAACCAAGTTCATGCGATAGAACATCTGACTGTCCACCTGATCACATGTGTATTGGATTATTATGCCAAGTACCGTGTATCGATAACTCTGGATGTGCCATCGGAGAAAAATGCAGTGATAACAAATGTCACAAGATTTGTCATTCAAGCAGTAACTGCTTACATGGAGAGCATTGTAGTTCAGGACTATGTGTCCCGGGTTGTAAAGTAGATTCTGATTGTCTAAATAATCAGTTCTGTAAAGCATCAATTTGCCAATGCTCATCAGGATTTGAAGTAAACGGCGATGAATGCATGAACATCGATGAATGTATAACTAATTCATGTCACCCAACTGCTCAGTGTGTTGACACTCCTGGATCCTATAAATGCGTTTGTCCGATTGGAGCTGTCGGTGATCCATATAAAACCGGTTGTTTGTTACCAAATCAATGTAGAAGTGATTACCAATGTGAAGATTCTTTAGCGTGTATTAGAGGTAAATGCTCTAACCCGTGTCAAAGTAAAACATGCGGATCGAACGCAGTTTGTTCAGTTATCAAGCATAGAGTAACGTGTGCTTGTGAAAAAGGCTATCTTGGAAATCCATTCGACATGAAAATTGGATGTTTTAAGGTTGAATGTGTCGATGATTCCGATTGTTCTGGTGACAAATATTGCAATAATCGAAACAACAAGTGCTCAGGTAAGATTTATCAACTTTGTGTCATATATCACATAATTATATCAAAGTGCCGTATCTGACATCTTATATGGTGTATAGACTATCCGTAATATATATAACGCTACTTGGTAGGTGTGAAAGGCACTGAAATCGTATATTTTGTTTTAAAGTAATACAATCATGCATGTCTGCTTAAAACTTATTTACCTTGTTTTGTGATTGTTGTAGATAAATGCGAAGAAACAGCTTGCGGAGGTGGCACTTGTAAAATCGAAAATCATATAACAGTATGCACTTGTGCACAGGGGTACGAATTAATAAATAATTTGTGCGAAGACATCAATGAATGCCTTAATAATCCGTGTCCCCTTAATGCAAACTGTGTAAACAATGCCGGATCATACACGTGTGGCTGTGTCAATGGCACTGTCTTAGATGCCAAAAGTGGTAATTGCAGATTACCCGGACATTGTTTCTCCGATGGTGACTGTTCCGAAAAAACTAAATGTAATAACAATAATTGTGTCAACCCTTGTGCAAAGATGTCACCGTGTGGTGAAAATGCAGAGTGCATTGTTTCTAAGCACACTCCCACTTGTGAATGCCCACAAGACAGCCAAGGCGATCCTTACAAAAAATGCAACAAATATGAATGCACCAAAGACGCCGATTGTTCAATTGAAGAGGCCTGTGTGAACTACAAGTGTAAGAACCCCTGCAATATTCCCCGTGCATGTGGGAAATATGCTGATTGTTTGTCTAAAAACCATATAGGACAATGTTCTTGTTTATCTGGATATACTGGTGATCCAGTACTTGGATGTGTGCCCATTCAGTATTGCACTGACGACAGCAGTTGCTCAACGGGAACAAGATGCATTGACAGTTTATGTGTCGGTAAGAGCAATTTCAGAAGAAAAGAATACACTTTCTACAAATAATATTTTTTCACAATCATCAATTGACCTTAATTCTTTTATGTTTTCAGGTATTTGTCAAAGTTCCAGAGACTGTTTGGGGGATCAAGTTTGTATTAAAGAAACATGTCGAATTACTTGCAATTCAAACAGCACATGTCCAGATTTTCAATTCTGTCTGAATAGAATCTGCACAAAAGAAATTCAATGTACAGCTGATAACGATTGTGGTGAAGATGAAAAATGTTCAGTCAGTCGAAAGGGTTTACAACAATGTATTAAAGTATGCGAGAGACAACCATGTGGAAGGCAAGCTACTTGTGTTGGAAAAAATCATCAACCTTCTTGTTCTTGTGCTGAAGGATTTTTCGGCGATCCTATACAAGGTTGTAAACGGAAAGAATGTGATGTAGATTCAGATTGTTCGGATGATAAATTATGTGAATTGAACATGTGCAAAATTGCATGTCTGACTGGAAACAATTGCGGAGAAAATACAGTTTGCTCTTCAGAGAAACATAGGCACGTGTGTTATTGTCAACCAGGATATACAGGAAATCCTCTAAAACGTTGTGTTGAAATAAACTGGTGCCAATCTAACCCCTGTGGCAATGGAGCCGAATGTAAAAATATGAGGGATCGTGCGCTGTGTAACTGCCCAAGCGGAGCAGTTGGCAACCCTTATGAAGAAGGATGCCGCAAGGCTCAAGAATGCCGATTCAACAGAGAATGTCCCTCGGTAGCTCGTTGTACTGTTGTGGATGGAATAAGGAAATGCACAGGTAACTACCAAGCATATGTCACAGTGAGATAGCTACCTTAAGGAAGTGGTGATTTCCCTGGTAAAAGTAGTCGCAAACATTGTGTTTTAGATTCAGATTATATTTCCCTTGGAAGATCGCCATAATTTGAGTGATTTAGAGCTCATTCACACGAGGACGATTCGTGTTTTTTGACGAATCGTCTTTTTTCACGATTCGTTTTGTTTGACGGCGGCAATGCTTTTTGAATTCCCATGTTCATACGGATCACGAATCGTGAAAAATTACGAATACGTCTTAAATGTGAACATGGGCATTTACCATGCTCACATTTACGAATCGTCCTCGTGTGAATGAGCTCTTACAAAAACAACGAAAGAATGATGATTACGCGGGAGCCCTCTCCCTCCCGCGTAATAGAAAATTTATTTATTAAGACAACAAGAGTCCAACTTTTTAGTAACACGATTTAAAACTAGGTGAGTACTTAATAATTGACAATGATTTAGTCCTCTGGACGAGCTTCCAAACCAGAGGACAATCGAAACGATCAGAGAACGCGCTTAGGATGCTGTTGCTGCTCGCGCGAAGCCTGCTCAACAGTGAGGCCGTCTTTTTGCGCCAGATGGCGTCAAAGGTGTCGGTACGTGCCTCGGCAAACATACCCGAAGCACTGCAGAAGCGCGGAAGCCGCAACAGAGCCCTAAACGCATTGTTGTATTGGACCCGCAGAGCATTGTAAGCTTTTTGGGTATAGTTGAACCACAGACTCGCTGAGTACAGAGATGTACAGTACGCCTTGAATAAAGTAACTTTCACTGCGTCTGTACATCGAGCGAATCTGCGGGCCAGCATATTCGCCCGGACTGACAATGCTCTGCGTTCCCGTTCCATATCAGCATCGTCCTTAAGATCATCAGTTACCAAGTGTCCCAAGTATTTAAACTGGTGCACTCTTTTAAGAAGAATACCTTTAAGTGCCACAGGTGGAATAAATGTAGGACACTTGGTACCAGCCTTGAAAACCATAAACTCTGTGTTTTTAACATTGTACATGAGGCCATGTGAAGCCACATACGACTCACGATGTAATCATCATTCATAATTCGTAGTTTGGCGGTGAGGGGGGAGTGAGAGGGGAGGGGAGTAAGATAGCATGATAAGTTAATTGCGTAAAAAGAAAAAAAATAGCCTACCTAGATAGATAGATAGATAGAAAATACTTTATTGTACACCTTAATAGCTAATAATACAAACAAAAAGAAACAAACTTAACTATATAATAGACTATGACTATAGTGACTATGATGGACAATAACAAAATACACGAAAGTCAGACACACATAGGCCTGACCCCGCATGATAGGACTCCCTGTGTCGTGGGTATCAGAAACTACGAGCACCATGGTACCACTACACCAGCGTTGCCAGAATATGTTACGAGAAATGCGGGATTTTGAAAACTGATAAGTTAAAAAGCGGGATTAATTTGATGAAAGCATACTTACACCTATTGTTTAAGTAGGACATACCTACATAAACAATTATAATATCTGGGACTGGCGCCAGTGGCATTTATTTTAGTCAAAAAACCGGGACGGGCTTTTAGCAACGCTTCACAACACCCAGACCCCTAAAATTATTTTGCAGATTATGCAATCATTTTTTCTGCACCAGGAAATGAGCACGTACCTCACATGTCTGAACCCAGCATGACCCGCCCGCCACATGATGTAGGTCATCGAGGGGTGAAAGAAAGATTGAAAAGGGGGAAATGGGGAGGGGGGGGGGGGGTGAGGGATCTCTCAACCCTCATCCCCTTCACCTTCCTTCACTTCCCGCGTAAACATCATTCATAAAGTTGACTAATATTCCCTACACGTAGTCTAATTAAACAGCCATTTTCCTAGGGAAACATAATCCGAATAGAAAACACAATGTTCATAACTATCTTATTGCGACACTTCGCGCTTTGCAATTCCGGCACTTTAACGTTGATAAACTACGAGAATCATCGGTTAATCAATTTATATTCATTATTAGGTTTTTAAATTTAGTTATGTGTTTTTGAACTTATGAATTCTAACCGTATAGTACTACGAAACTAATAGTAGGGGAGCCCAAGCGGGGATTTTGGGATTTACTAAAGCGCGGCAGATTAATATACAGGGGGATACCTTGTACCCGGTTAAGTACCTCCACAAAACATGAGGCCCATATATAAGGCCGTCCGTGAAGGATACAGGATCAGATTAGTAAAAAAAAATTGACCATCACAAATTCTCGAGCGCGTCAGATTAAGGTAGGGTGAGTTAATTACATCCTAAAAAGTGTATATTCCACTAATCTGACAATTTGAGAGTGACGTAAAAAAAAGGGAGGGCAACAATGTTGTAAAAAAAAACGTCATCTCGACATTCTCGAGCGTAGCTAAATTTTTTTTTATTTTGAAGGAAATAATTCAAGAATAATGAAAAATATATAATCTGACGATTTCCGCAAGCCGAAATAACAAAAATTCGTCGCTAAAGTTAAATGCGTGCAGCTGCGTGATGCCTACATTTCCTTCTCCGCGTTTCTATTCCTCTCTCACTCTTTCTCTATCTATTACTCTCTCACTCCGTCCCCACTCTGGTTTCTGTTGCCATGACGCCATCACAGCTGATCATAAAGACTCGTTCGTAGCATACTGTTTACAACGTATGTTGTAAACATACTGTACTGTTTACAAAAATTTAATAAGTTTAATTTTAAGCGCCCAGGAATGGAATTAGCGGGAAGTTGCAGGGATGGCCTTTAAGGAGAACCGTTTTTCTATTTTTTTTTTGTCAGATCAGGCATTAAAATGGCCGCGAGTTTGCGTCCCATCGAAATCGTCAGATTAGTGATTGAGAGATTTTTTTTGGTGCACTTAACACTCCCATAGAAAATCTGACGCGATCGTTTTTTTTTTTTTTTTTTCATTTTCAACCCTTAAATACAACCACCCGCATCATGCAAACGATCAGATTAACATACGTACATTATTAAAAATACGTAGGGCATTGATGGTATCAATATCTGACGCGCTCGACGATGTCCATGCAACAGTTTTTTTTTACATATTTAAAAATCTATAGCCGCTTCCCCCACCGATGTAAAGGTATATATCATATAAAAAAAAAAAACTTATCATCTAAGCTTTGCATCCCAATAGGTCTCTACGACGCTCGAGTAAATCCCCATTTAGCCTCGTGGGCTCCCCTACTATAATGAAAGATACGAAAGTAATGGGCCTCGGCAAACATCAACTTTTCGAAACACAAAATATTATTATGATTAAAAGTGATTGAAAAGGCGACACGAACGAAGATTGCTGATGCACATTATTTTCTTAGTACTCTATGCAGTTTAAATTTAGAAATTTTTATACGTAACCGAATCATCATGAGCCTAATATGATTAATCATGTATTAATTTATTTATTTATAGATGCCTGCGAAAATGTTAAATGTGGTGCAAATGCTGAATGTATAGCTGCAAGACATAATAATCAATGTAAATGCAAGCCAGGATATGTAGGGAATGCAAATAGTGAGATTGGATGCAAATTGCAGGAAAAAACATGTTCCAGTAAAAAAGATTGCTCTAATGATCAATATTGTCACAAAAATGTTTGTAAAGGTAAATCAATTGGATTAAATTATATTCATAGCCTATAATTTATCATAATGATTATATACATAGTGGCTCATGACCCTGTAACCCTTATAACCCTCATGAGCGGGTCATATAAAACGCAAAACATCAAAGTAGCTTATGACATTTATTTTGTACGTTTTCAGGGGTATGTCTTGTTGATGAGGAATGTGAGTCCGACGAGAAATGTTACAATGGGCGCTGTATCAACCCTTGTAAGATGGAAAAGGCTTGTGGAATTAACGCATTATGCCGCACTGACAATCATGTACTCCAATGTAGTTGCCCACAAAGTTTCACGGGAAATCAAGATATGGAATGTGTGAGAAGTAAGTATACTTAGGTTTTTGCGACTCTTATAAATCGCGATCATTGTAAATTAAACAATTTAAAACGAATTTGTCGCCTATTTTTGTATTCCTGGCACTTTGATTGCAGCTTCAGTGGTCGAGGAAACTACAAAGCGTTAGAAACGTTAGGGATGACAAAAAATAAATAGGCAATAAATCCGTTTTTTTTTTCATTTACAAAGTAGGTTTGTTTGTAGTGTTACATGAAAAGCAAACTATTAAGAGGGAAATAAAAGTATTACGTGACCAATCGCAGGCGTACCAAAAAGCTACAAAGTATCGTAAAATAATATTTTGTTTATTATAAACATTTTTGTTTTATCTTTCAAGTGCCACGATTATGCGGTGCAGCTGGAGAATGTGAAAATGGATACATGTGCCAGAACTCAATGTGTGTCCCTCAATGCAGTCTTGATGAAAATTGTGCTTTGAATGAAAGATGTTCTAAAGGCGCTTGTTACTGTAAGTTGTTCTGATTTTTTTGAGAAAAGAACAAGATTTATAATTTTTATAATTCTGGGTAAATGAAAATAACAATTGTTTTTTTACAGTAACTTGTCGAGTTGATAATGACTGCTTTTTGGGCCATATTTGTTTGGAAAGCAGTTGTCAATACGGGTGCAGACACGATGAAGATTGCGGACCAGACGAACTTTGCAAGAATAACTTTTGCCAGAATCCATGTGCTAATGATATAAATCCTTGTGGACCCAATGCTCAATGCTCAGTGGTGGAAAGGAAAGCAGTTTGCTCTTGCTTCGAAGGCTTAATAGCAAACCCAACACCAAACATCGGTTGCGTTCGAAGTCCATCGCTTATCTGCAGGATGCACACAGATTGTGCTGACGGTTGGAGGTGTGAAGGTGATCGATGCAGACCAGCCTGTACCGTTGATGGTTCTCAGTGCTTACAAGGAGAACGATGCGATTCAGGCGTGTGCCGGTACGCTTGCACCTCCGACGATCATTGCTCCGATGATGAAGTTTGCGATGGACGAATCTGTGTCACAGGATGTAGATCACACTCTCATTGTCCGAATGACCTCGCATGTATATCGGGACAGTGTTTAGATCCATGCACAGAGCCAGCGACATGCGGCGCTAATGCGTTATGTACCACTAAGGATCATCGAACTGTGTGTAAATGTCCACCATCACTAATTGGAAATCCAAAAGTTGTGTGTAGGAGGACATCTTTACCATGTGATCTAAACAAGAACTGTCCAGACGGGTTCAATTGCTATGGTGACACGTGCCATCCATCATGTAGAAGGTAGATAATAAAATATATAAGTAAATATTACGTTACCCGTACTAAAGGAACGACTGCAACTTCCTAAATTTCGCAAATTCCTTTTCTTAGTGCCTCCTTGATAAAAAATTAAAGATAACCACAAAATGTGAGGTTTCTAAGACCGTTGACGTTATTAATTGTTAGTCAGTAATTTGCGTAAAAGTTTTAACCCCACGACTTAAAAGAGGACTGTTTGATATAAGTTCGATGCCATAGTGTGTTTGTAGGTATATCTGTCTGCATGTCTGTTCCATAATAGGGATGGGCGATCCGTTTTTAATGCCTTTTTTTGTATGAATTTTGTAAGATGTTTCTTAACACAACCAAAAATATAACTATAGCATGCTTGGTGGAAATTGATGGAGGTTCCCAAAATCGCGAGGGATCTCAGGCATTAATACAGCTTGGAATTTCAGTTTGATTTCAAATTGTTCGGTTTCGATGACTCCAGAGTACCTAAAGTTAAGTCTGATAAACTACTCTGACAAGCATAGGAAAACTAGGATATAGGGTACTTACTAGCACAGCTAGAAACTTCGAGTTTGAGGTTAACTCCTGTAGATTTCAATATTAAATGATAAACTGGTGCAGCCCATTCTGTACTGAGATAGGAGTAGAGGGTATTGAAATATGTTTTTTTTTAGATAACATGTTCTATATGGTTTCGCTAATAATTTTGTGTTATTTTCAGCGATAACATTTGTTTGTCCAATGAAAAATGTATACGTGGTATATGTAGAGTAGTGTGCAATAGCGATGATGCATGCAACGATGGTCATATCTGCGAAAACAGAATTTGTAAGCAAGGATGCCGGGACGATACTGCTTGTGATGCCAATCAAGCTTGTCTAAGGGGCCAATGTAAAGGTATAAATCGTGTTGATCTAATGCAATCTGTTTTATTTATGTTTTTAGTTTGTTTCCTACCTTCATGTTATTAACACATCATTATTTGCTTTTCACAGATCCTTGTAGTCAAAATGGAATATGTGGAATTTGCTCCGAGTGTCAAGTACAAAATCATCGTGCTCAGTGTAGTTGCTCAGGCAATTTCACAGGCAATCCTCTAGTGGAATGTAAAAAAAAGAAATTACTTTGTGATGGGTTTTGTCCATGTGATGATAGTGGATATTGCACTTTTAACTGCGAGGAAACCTCAGACTGTTCTTGTGGAGAGAAATGTTACAATGGAGGGTGTAGAGCTAGTTGCTCTGTGAGAAATAAATGTCCTGAAAGACAGTTATGTCGCCAAGGTATTTGTCTACCCGGATGTAATAACAACAGAGATTGCGGCGAAGATATGTTGTGTTCCTCTAAATTATGCACCAGTGCTTGTCATGAGAAGTCCTGTGGAAAGAACGCAAATTGCTTAGCCACTCGACATAGAGCAGTATGTAGTTGTCCGAGTGGTTATTCTGGTGATCCATTGGAAGAATGCATTTCATATGAATGCCTGCAAAAGGAGGACTGCGGTGCAGACGAAGAATGTTCGTCTGAGAGGAAATGCAAAAACGTTTGTTCAGGTGCTTGTGGTATCAATGCTATTTGTCGTTCAATAGAAAGAACTCCTCAGTGCTCATGTCCACCAGACTATGTGGGAAATCCAAAGGTGGAATGTTCCAAACCAGCTGCAGGAAGTTGTTTGCGTAACCCTTGCGGAGTAAACGCTCGCTGTCGAGATTTAGATGATGGAAGTTACGAATGCACTTGTGCTCCTAACTGCGCCGGAAATCCGCAAAAGCAGTGCTTTTGTGGCAATATGGAACGCTGTGCTTACAAACAATGCGGTAATAACGCACAATGTCAAATTGGAGTCAACGGCGAGGCACAGTGTTACTGCCCGCGAAACTACCCCAACGGCGACCCAAATATTGAATGTAAGTATATAGCTATATAATATTACTTGTATACAGAGTACCGATCTCATGCTGTAAGTATATAGCTATATAATATTGCTTGTATACAGAGTACCGATCTCATGCTGTATCTATCTCTATCACCTCTGAAATATAATCACGGCTATAATATACAGTTTTGTAGACATACATAGATACACGCCTTTTTCCCCGAAGGGGTAGGCAGAGCCTCAAAATGCCTATTTTCACCGTCGGTTGCACCATCGTGGGAATATAGACGTGGCAAGTGTTGAACTCATCGCCGCCATTGCTTCGCACGACTGACTCGGCGGACACTTTCTTCCAGTAAATAACAGATTCCATTAATAAGCTAGCAACCCTGACATATCTATTACCAACAAATCTTAAAACAAGTCCAGGTATGTTTTGTAGGCTTACATTAAAATATGGAGTCATTTCAGGTGCTCAAGAACGAAGTGTTATTGATTGTCGAACGAAAGGTTGTGGGAAAAACGGAGAATGTTTGAGAGAAGGAGCAGAATTTGTATGTCGTTGTATTCCCGGAACTGAAGGGGATGCAAATGTTGAGTGCCACACTAGTGAGTATTTTCATTGTTTTATTTTATTTATTGACACCGTGTATAAATGCACATAATATATCCAAAAAACCTTTTTACACCTAAATCCAAAGGGTATTTTCAAAATAAAATGTATTGTAATATAGAGAGGAACTTTTCACATTCTACTTGTAAATACATGAGGTAACTGTGCAACCTTTGGTTTTGAGTATAATAATTGATTTAGTCAGGCATGTACTTGGGTGTCAATAATAAAATGTTTCTTAGTACCTAATGTAAGGAATCACCGCCAAATCATTACAATAACAAAGGTTATGACAGATAACAGAAACTTTTTTAAAGAAACAGAGACTCAATTATTCATATACACATTATTGTCACATTAAATTTAATTTTTGTAATGTCTCTATTTGTATTGAATTTTATAACTAGTGGAAGCATTCTCACCGTTCGTGCTTAAGTTATCAATACCGTCAGTAACATTTTGTCCGGCTTCATGTACATATCGCTTGTATATACATTATCTCTGGTCATAAACTATCAGTTTCAAAGAGCATGCACTATTTCGTGAGAAAGTTTCCTCTTCGCGGCTGAAGGTACCGCTCTTTCGACTCTGCTTTCTTCTTTCAAATCTTCCTAGGTATCGAATGCACCAGCGACAAGGATTGCGCTATGGACCGGGCGTGCTTGAGTTTGCACTGCGTGGACCCTTGCACGGTGCGAGACGTGTGCGGCGAGGACGCGCTGTGCACGCCGCTTCTGCACCGCGCGCACTGCGCCTGCCCGCAGTGCTACGTGGGGCAGCCACGCCTTGCCTGCCGCCCCGACCCCGCCTGCAAGCCCACCGGCGACAACAACGCCACCTTCACCTGCTCCCACAACAAACCGTGCCCCTCTAAACTGGCTTGCGATCTCGATACTAATCAGTGTCGTAACCCTTGCCTGGCCCATCAGCATTGTCGACGAAACCAAAAATGCGAAGTCCGGGATCATAAGCCCGTGTGTGTATGTAGAAATGGCTTCGCTTTGAATGAAAAAGGAGAATTGACATGCGCACCGGATAACGCAGAATGCACGAGGGACGAACAGTGCCCGTCGAATGCGGCTTGTCGAAATTCCAAGTGTGTGAATCCGTGCCTGACGTCGAGAAATCCGATGTGTCCGAAAGGAAAACAATGTGAAGTTGTGGAGCATCAGGCGATATGTGTGTGCGTAGAAGATTGCCATCCGACAGTGTCGATATGCTTGAGAGATAACGGATGCCCTAATAACTTAGCGTGCAGGGACTTCCAATGCAAGGATCCTTGCAGAGATGCTTGTGGTGGTGCCCCATGCTCAGTTGAAGACCACCACCCCGTTTGCAAGTTTTGTCCGAATGGATTCACACACGATGAAAAACATGGCTGCGTTAAAGGTAATTTTAGTGAATGAAAAGTTTTATTAGCGCATTTAGAATCTAGTTTAGCGTCCTAGGCAATACTGAATAATCTTTTGTTCTTCATTATTACAGGATTTGATATTTTCTACTCTATGTCTTCATGCGGCTCCTTCCTGTCTTCTCTTTTGTTTCTGGCATGTTTATATATTTTTCTCCACAGTTGAACTTCTTCTGCATCAGGTAGATTTCAAGCATGGTATTTTAATTTTATTGTTGTGTACTGTACATACATACATATGTAATTATTATAAAATCTAATATCTATAACTACACTGGTTCATTTGGTGGTGGGTGCGCTGGCCTATCTTACTACTTTTAATGCTTTTAATGCTTTGGCATTAATACGAAATGCAACAAAATCCACGAGACAGAGTTTGCAAAACTAAAAAACTATAATGCCACTTATATTTCTAAAGTGTTTTAATACATAATAAAAAAAGTGTTTTTATATAACAATTCAAGTTGAATTAAACACTACGTCCAATTTTAAAGTTGCAATGATATATAGTAGTTTTGAATTGTATTGTATCAAATTACTTACCTAACTATTGAAAGTATGTATTAATGTTGTAGATATATAATATTTTTCGCATTATTTATTTTTGATCTTTCAATACATTAGTAAATTTTTAGATAATAGCTTTTATTTGCATCAATTGTTTTAAAATAATAAGAATATTGATAGATTTAACTTCTGTGAATAGTTTTAAAAGATTCTATGATAGAGCACAACGCAACGCCATGTTGCCATCTTCCATATTATGAGTCGACAGATGGTATCACAACTAAACGGAATAGCTGATTAGACGGCCATTTTTGCAAGGGAATTTATATTGCAATGCAATACAAATTTATATTCAGGACAATTTCCATGATGTTGGAAGTTTGGCGTTCCAAAATTACTTATGACTTTTAAAACATTTGGATAAAATCGGCAAGTGCAAGCAAATCAAGATTTAATAATAATCAAAAAAACGTACTGGACCTGCCTACGACAACATTTATTTACATTGAACACAGCTGGGTACATCGTTACTTATGGCTGTTTTAAAAAGTAAAAGTTATAATTTCTCCAGAAGCCCATAGTTTTTTAATTGTTTCTAAAAGAAGTTTGGTGTTTAGCTGCAGAATGCGGCGGTCACGAACAATGTGCGCCGAGTCTGGCGTGTATGAACGGACACTGCGCGGACCCGTGCGCGCGCGACGGGCCGTGTGCTGCTGGTCAGCACTGCGCTGTCATCGACCATCAACCTGTATGCTCCAAAGGTAAGGTCCAAAGCCATACGCGATATAGTTCGTTCTACACCAAGGCATGCAGGCTGTGCCCAGCTCAGACTTGGGCTCACTAATCATGTACACTATAGCATAATATGCCTACGAGGTACCTAAATCAAGCTCCTGTGTTGATATGGTACCACGTGAACCATGACCGTATTTTTTTTCTACTTCCTTTTGGGTCGGTTGGTTTATTTTCCAAACAATTCTCAGGGATCAGTGCCCCCTCAGTGAATTATTAAAAAAATAGTCTTGACAAACATTTAAAGTGCACTGATAAGGACTAAGATATACAAGCATCAGATACGAGAGATGCTAGTGTATTAAAAAAAATTTACGTGGAATTATATTTGGTGCTAAGTCTACCTGTAACAGTAGGTATGGCGTCCATGCTGAGAATCAAGCACTGTATTGATTGATATGTAGCAGACAAAAGGACAGGAGGGCAATTCTCAGTTTGTAGAGATTATCTCTAAATTAGAGATAATGTCGAAGCATGAATGTCTACAAAAAATGTCACGAAAATGTCACAATAACCATCAAATCGTATCCCATTTGAATGATTTTGGTCGACTTATGTCTATTTGTGACATCACGAGAATTTGCTATTCAGATTTTAAGAATTCTATTAAGATTTTATTCGACATCGCCATCTTTTTTCGACATATCTCGAATTCGACTTAATCTCTAAAGCACGAGAATTGCCCTCCTGATAGCGAAGTCACGCCGGATTTCATTTCAACAAAACCACTTCAACAGTAATTTTATTTTTAAGTACCCATAAAGTTGTTACGTGGTACAAATCTTGTAACTTAATTAATCAGTTCCACCTGTCAAGTTCCGATGACCGAAAAATATTATGGTGACAGCGAGCTGATCTGATGATGAAGAAGGTGGACAACGGAACTCCTCGTTGCTTAATAGTAGCCTGGCAGTGTCTGGGCTCATTTTGAACAGCACACGGTTCCGCTCGCAAATTTAACAAGTTTAATAAAAATATTTAAAAACACGATGGCCAAGATTTTAAAGCCACCTAAAAAAAGTAAAAAAAAAGTATTTTTTCATGTTATCTCCGTTAAAAACACGATAAGCTTCAGATAATTTTATCAAGTTTTTTTAATTTGGACGTCATTGTCACCATATTTAAAAAAAAAAACATATTCTGTGTTGATCGGGATAACGTGCAGATTCTAATGATACCATCAATTATCTAAATCCGTTAAAGCATTTAGAAGATATGGTAGTATAAAGAAACATACATACTTAGATAGGTACATACATACATGAACCCTTGAAATCTATACTCTTTTTTTTTGTTTTTGTAGTGTGCCAGTGTCAAACGTCATCAGACTGCGCAAGATTCCCGGACACTTACTGCGATGGATGCGCATGTATTGGAAGTAAGTTTAAAAATGATACATATCCCTGATAGGGTGAAGCTCGGTCGCGCCGGTTATCAGCAGATTATTAAAAAAGTAACAAAAAACTAACGTAAGTACTACGTTAAGTAGTATAACTAACAAAAAATTAGTTTAAGCGTGTTACCGCAATATTACAACAATGTTAGAAAAATCATAAAATTTGTTTTTTTTTGTTATTAAAGCTAAATCCGCTTCGGCGTTTTTCGGTTTCTCTTTCATCGGCCCTATCCTCTGATTGCCATAATCTTAGCTTCTGGGCGTATTTTCGTCTCATATAAGCCGATATTTCTGAACAAATATAATTTTCCAGCCAGTATAGCGCGCGCGATCAAGTTCATATTCAACCTGAATGATATTCTTATTCGCATATGCAATTTTAGGTTCTATTCCTATAAGTTATACTATTGATACTATATGATTATTGTTATTGCAGTCAATATCACTATGGACCACCTTTCTAGCTTCACGTCTACTCGAGGCAGACCGAATATATTATGCATACTTCAACATTTCAGTCTCTTACGCATACGACCGCTATATTTAAATATATATATAAAATAACTACATATTAACTACTATATTTAAAATAACTACATAGCTAGAATCTTAAAAAATAAGCTTTCTGTATTGGATTTTGTCAGTAATTTCATATCATCTCATTATTTACAGAGTTATTACGTCACGAAATGGGGCATCATTTCGTTGCATCTATTTGTCCTGGCTAAGAAACCAATTACACAGACGTATTTCGTGTAAAAACACGAGATGATAGAGATGCAAAAGTTAAAATTACGTTCATGATTAGGTTATACAATCGCGCATTTGGCACCTTTAATGATAACCTTCCTTTTGGCTTCAGCGAAGACGTGTGCATAGGTACTAATTATGTATTTTATTTTTAGAAAATCAACCCACTGCTAATTGCGCACATTGTCGGCCTGGAGTACCCTGCGACCCGTTCTCGGGGGCATGCATGGAAAGTAAGTACCTAAGTGCTATTCAATTTATAGCTAATGCATACAAGTTAATTTTTAATCAAATAATATTTAATGTAACAGTGCTAATTTTTGTTCATACCAATCTATCTTATATAATAGTATTACAGAAAATGATACCTAATCACAGGATTGCATTTAATTAATATACTTTCTACTTACTATATATAAATAGATGCCAATACATACTATCACATAATTGACGCATCGTGGACTACGATACGAGAAAGTCTGCGACAAATATGTGAACCACTGTTAATAGCAAAACTAACTCCAGATTAACTGGTTATTGCTACAGTTCAAGCATACCTACCATTTGTCCGATAAAACGCCACAAAATACTGGCTACTGTATCACGGCAGACCCAAAACGCAATAAGTTATAGTTATACATATGTTCACTTTACCTAAGATAAGCACGTTGGGACAGTGTACGTTTTGAAGGATATGGACTACCTACTTACATTATCAAGGGTTATTCTTTATTCTTAATATAATATCATGCTATTACGGGCTTAAAGATTTATTGAACCCATTTAAAAATAAACAAAATGCAAACATCCAAAAAATGGACACATTAAAATAATAATTCTTTAAGCCTTTCTCTTCTTTATATTCCTCTGATGGCTGTGGTTATATTATAACAAAACTTTCTAGTAGTTTTTTCTTCTCCTGATACTACACATTTCATTCATTTATTACTGAAACAGCATGGTTATCGGTACACAGACATATAAAGACTATCCAATATTTAGTTAGTTTAAAATAAATTACTTATTAACAGTAGGTTCTTAATAAGGAATGTATTTTGTTGAGTTTCGTTTTAATTAACATTTTATGTTGTTATATTCCTATTAACAGATGATCAACCTAAAAATGTCCTACTAACCGAAACATACTCCGATATTACAACAACCGATCTGGGAAGAATGGACGAAACCACAACCGAAACGACTTGGTTGACTGACAAATTTGAGACAATTTTACCTGACATTGCAGACATTACAACACAGTTACCACTAACAGACACAACAACAACAATCGAATCGAATGATGTCAAAATTAAATTAGATTCAAACGATGTAACTTATCATACAGATGCTACGTACACAATGAGTTCCGTGACCACGTATGACGATTCATCAGTTAGCGATAATCGAATTTCTACGAAATATATTAGCCCAGAATTTAGCCCAAAAGATTTAGATACAGATGACAAAATTCGGTATAAAAGCGACGTCTTAACAACTCCTTTTGCAATAACTCAGGATCAAATACAACTTTCCCAAAACACTGAAACGGTTACAGGATCTAATGACATGCATTTCATTACGGACACAACGGAGAAATTCAAAACCGAATCTTCAGAAATAAGTCAAACAACAGAAACAATTTTGAGATCCACTTATGCAAACGATAAAACAGATAATCAAACAACTCTGGAATCTAATGAACTTATTCAGAGTAGTAGTACTTTACATGCTGAAAGTACACCTGGACCTCTAAAAAACTTCAATAACAACATCCCTTCGACACCGTCTTCTGAAAATAAAAATACTAAGACGCCAGAAAATCAAAGAAAACTAAACAATAATTACACTGAAATACCTTTTCAAACTATGCCAACAATCACTCCAAAATATAGTTCCAATATTACAACTAAGCATAATGTATCAGCTCCAGATTTGAGTACTACGTCACAGGCCGATACGGGACTATCTCAACTGACTGAAAATAATTTGAAATCGACTGTTAGTGATACGACTGTATATAGCACTTTAACTGTCACAGAGCACACTGACACTGAATTAATATCTGATACAGATAGTTCAGTTACTTTATTTGAACATTCGACAGAAACCCAACAAATATCGATAAAGCCTTATGGTAGTGAATCTGACGTAACTACGGATAGTTCTATAATTACATCTAAGCTAAGCACAGATACGCCCAAATTCGAGTCTACCGACTTTCGAACACCTACTTATGTGACTGTTTCAGAGCAAAGTACAGATAATATAGAATATACAAAACAACCTGCAAAAATTAATTTGGATACAACTGTAATTTCACCAGATCTTTCCAATGAAAGTAATATCTCCTCGGCATGGACTACAACAATTTCCTCTGAACCATTAACAACTAACAATCATCATCAACCAACAACTCACTCTGAAACTACGCTATTTGAGACGCCTACACATAAAACTGTAATATTCTCAGATAACACTGTGACAAGTGCTATATTTGTTAGTGGTTCTGATAATTCTGCAAGTTCATTGGCACAAACAACAGAATCTCAAAAACTACCGATGGAGCCTAATGGTAGCCTATCTGACATAACTACATATAGTTCTGTAATAACATCTGTGCTCAGCACAGATAAGCCCAGATCTGAGTCTACTGTTTCTCAAAAATCTGCGCATAATTACCTGACTGCTTCACAACAAACCACAAATAATCAAGAACATACGAAACAATTTCTAACGAGTGATTGGGAAACAACTACAGATGATTCCATATTATCATCTGAAAATTCCACTGAAAGTAGTAAATCCTTGTCAGAAACAGTATTTATTTCCTCTGAACCATCTATAACTAATGATCAATCTACAACTAACTCTATAACTAAACTTTTGGATACGCCTACAGATAAAACTGTAATGTCCTCAGATAGCACTACGTCTGATGCCATATCTGAAAATAGTTTCGAAGATTCAGTGGAATATACGACACAGACACAGAAATTGCCGGAAGAGCCTAAAGGTAGTATAGTAGTAAGTGTATCTGACATAACTACAGACAGTTCCGTAATGATATCTGAACTTAGAACCGATCAACCTAAATCAGAGTCTACCGATTCTAAAACATCTGCACATAATTATGTGACTACTTCAGTGCAAACTACAAATAATGTTTTAGAACAGACAACACAATCTGTAACTAGTGATTTTGAAACTAGTACAGATAAATCTGGTAATTCATCTGATAATATCACTGATATTACTGTTTCCTTGGTAGAGATTGTAACTATTTCCTCTGAATTACCTGTTCCTTATGATCATGATCAATCTAAAACTCACTCTGAAACTACGCTATTTGACACGCCTGCGGATAGAACTGTGATGTTCACAGACAGTACTATGATTAGTGCCATATTTGTTAGTAGTTCAGACAATTCTGCAACATCATTGGAACATACAACAGAACTTCAAAAAAGGCCGATGGAACCTACTGCTAGCGTATATGACATAACTACAGATAGTTCTGTAATAACATCTGAGTTCAGTGCTGATAAGCCGAGACCCAAATCTACTGTCCCTCCAATATTTGCGCATGATTTTCTGACTGCTTCAGAACAAACTACAAGTAATGAAGAATATACAACACAAGCTGTAACAAGTGATTTTGAAACAACTACGGAAAGTTCTATAATTTCATCTGTAAATAATATGACTAAAACTGTTTCCTCTGAATCATTTGTAACGAATGATCATCACCGATCTACAACTCATTCAGATACTACGCTCTTCGACACACCAAGAAATAAGACTGAATCGTTCTCAGATAGCACTGTGTCTGGTGCAGTATCTGTAACTAGTTTCGATAATACAGTTGAGTATTCGACACAAACACAGAAATTGACGAAAGAGCCTAATCGTATTATATACGACATGACTACAGATAGTTCTATTATGACATCTCAGCTCAGCACGACTAAGCCCAAATTCGAGTTTACTGACTCTAGAACATCTGCACAGAATTATGCAACTGCTTCAGTCCAAACTACGGATAATCAAGAAAGCACAACACAGCCTTTAATTATTGATTTGGAAACGACTACGGATAATTCTTTTCTTTCATCGGAAAATTTATCTGAAACTAATATGGCCTTGACAGAGACGTCAACTATTTCCTCTGAATCATCTGTCACACTCACCTATGATCATCATCAATTTACAACTTACTCTGAAACAACGCTATTAGACACGCCTACAGATAAAACTGCAACGTTGTCAGATAGCACTGTGTCTAGTACCATATTCAAAACTAGTTTTGATAACTCAGTGGAATATACGAAACAAACACAGAAATTGCCAGAGAAGCCTAATGGCAATGTATTTGACTTAACTACAGATAGTTCTGTAATAACATCTGAGCTCATCACCAATAAGCCCAAACCCGAGTCTTCTAACTCTAGAACATCTGCGTTTAATTTTGTGACTACTTCAGAGCAAACTGCAGATAATCAGGAACAGACAGCACAACCTGTAACAACTGATTTGGGAACGACTACGGATCATTCTATTCTTTCATCGGAAAAAATATTTGAAAGTAACATGACCTTCATTGAGACTACAACTATTTCCTCTGAATCATCTCTCGCACTCACTTATGATCATCATCAATCTACAACTTCCTTTGACACTAAGCTATTAGACACAACTACAGATAAAACTGTAACGTTCTCAGATAGCACTGAGTCTGGTATTATATCTGAAACTAGTTTCGATAATTCATTGAGATATACAACACAGGCACAAAAATTGCCGGAGGAACCAAATAGTAGTGCATTAGACATAACTACAGATAGTTCTGAAATAACATCTGTGCTTAGCACAAATAAGCCCAAATCCGATTCTACTGTTCCTCAAACATCTGTGCATAATTATCTGACTACTTTAGAAGAAACTACATACAATCAAGAATATACAACACAGCCTGTAACAAGTGAGTTGGGAAGGGGAAAAACAACTGATAATTCTGTAATTTTGTCTAAAAATCACACTGAAAGCTATATGCCCTTGACAAAGGCTACACTTTTTTCCTCAGAATCATCTTTGACTAATGATCTGCATCAATCTACAACTCACTCTGAAACAATGCTTTTCGACATGCCTGCAGATAAATTTGTAACAGATAGCATTGTGACAGATGCTATGTTTGAAACTAGTTCAGATAATTCAGTGGAATATACGACACAAACAAGGAAATTGCTGAAGGAGTCTAATGTTAGTGTATCTGACATAACTACAGATAGTTCTGTAATGACATCTGAGCTCAGCACAGATAAGCTAAAATCAGAGTCTACTGACTCTAGAACAGCTGCACATAATTACGTGACTGCTTTAGAACAAACAACAGATAATCTAGAACAGACAACACAACCCGTATCTAGTAATTATAAAACATTTACAGATTATTCGGTTATCGCCACAAAAAAGTCCAACGATAACTATATATCTGTGACAGAAACTGCAACCGGTTATTCAGAAACGTCTGTTTACACTACTGATGCATCATCAAACGTTGCCTCTCAATTTAATAAGGATACAACACACTCTGAACCTACCATTGAAACTCCTCAAAATATTCTTAATGACCATACTATGACAAGTCGCGAATCTATTTCACTAGATACTACGATGCCTGATGACAGTGCATTTGAAATAACTACAGAAACTAGTAACTCTGAACCAACCTTAGACATTTCAGATGTATTTTTAGCTGTCACCTCTGAAAACCCTCAATTGACTACTCGCACTGAAACTACGCCCTATGAATCGACTGCAGATAGTACTGTAACTCTCACCGATCGCACTGTGTCTGGCTTAGATACTTCTGTAACCCAAAAATCACCAATGACGCCTAACGATAGTGCATTTGATATAACTACAGATGCATATTCAATTACATCTCAGTTCAACACAGATACATCTAAATCAGAGTTTTTTGACTCTAGAACAACTGTGGAAAATGATGTGACTGCTGGAGAGTATACTACTAGTGATCATATACGGAGAACACAACAAGTTTCAATTCATTTTGAAACCACTACGGAAAGTGATGTTTTGTTATCAAAAATATTATCTACGAGCAATATATCGCTGTCAGAAATGACAACGAGTAGCTCTGAATTAACAATGGACAATACAGATGCATCTCTGATTGACAGTCCTAAATATCATCAAACGACAACTAGCGCTGAAACTACGCTGTACACTGAAGATGATACTGTAACTCTCTCAGATCGCACTATGGCTATTACAGATAACTATGAAACTACTATAAAATCAACAACAGAAAAAGATGTAACTGAAATAGAGGATGATAAAGCTACAGAAAGCTTTCAAACCATACCACAAACTAACATAATTAGCCAAACGTCAGAAAGTCACGTGACTGCTCCGCAACGGATTTCAAGTGGTTATATATCACCGTTACAAAGTACCACGGAAAATGTAGTCCTCAGAGATACCATTTTTAATTTAAGTGAAACAACGTCGATGTTACCTTCTCTATCTTCTAAACAATACACTTTAAGTACTACTGTTTTGTCAAACGAAATTACAACAAGCGCATCTAAAACAACAAAAACAAGTGCTGATAATTCTCTGATTTTATCTGATTTTACCAAAATTACTCCGGGTCAAACAACCGAACATAGTACTGCTACGTTATTCGAACCAACTAGAAATGCTCAAATAACATCTTTAATGTCAAATACCAAATTCACTTCTACTGATAACTTTCCCGAACAACCTGACAGCCACATATCGTCAACTTATTCTATGATCAATGAATATGACCCTACTTCTGATAGATTTAATACCTTTTCAAATAATATTAACACTGATATCTCATGGACTGAACCAACAACCAATGTAGAAACAACAACAGATAATTTCTTAGCTTTTTCAAAACTAGTCAAAGATACCCAGACACCTACAGAAATTGTAACTAGTGCGTATGACAATGACAATTTTGTAACTTCGTTAAAATTTACGGTAGATGGTCGCATTTCCACGGTAGAATCAGTAAATGTTCGCGATACCGTGCCTAGCATAACGGATCCTTATAAAACAGAGAGTACCTTACTTGCAACTAAAGATCAAGTCGTAACAAGTAATGAACTAAGCGCGAGTTCAAATCCAATTAATTTCACAATAAGTACATCTACCGAGAATCTGTCGTCACGAAGAAAAGATGTCGATATTCCTGCTTGGACTGACTCTACATCATACACGGATTCGATTTCGACCGAGACATACACAACAAAACTCACAGACGACAACGTTAACATTCGATGTAAAATAAACTCGCATTGTCCGACGAATAAAACTTGTGCAAACGGAGTATGCCAGAACCCATGTGAAACGATGCGGGCCCAATGTGCAGAGAACTCGTCCTGTAAGGTTGTCGAACACGCCGTTGTTTGCGTGTGCAATACCACCGATGGGAAAAACTGCCATAAAGGTATGCATATTAGGTATTTAGCATACTCTTTTTGATGAGTACTTATACAATTATTATTCAACCCATAAATAATGCAATATAAATGTAATTTTTAAATAATTATTGTTTACATAAGTATGTAAACAAATATGGTGTTTTATCGGACAAATGTGTAGATAATTGAATAGATATAATTTTAAAAGGTGTCATTATAAATAACTGAGTAAATACATTGTACATACACTAATTTTAACTCTTCCACGTTTATAACTCACTAATATATTAATGTAACATGTAACATACTAGAATCACCTGGAACGCCCAAGACGCCAGAACCTTGTCATTCTGACCGGGATTGTATAGAAACTGAAGCCTGCTTTATGGGAATCTGCCAAGATCCTTGTGAATTTGACAATGTTTGTGGCATCGGAGCCAATTGTCAACCTATTAAGCAGAGGCCTATGTGTTCGTGCCCGGCTGGCCACGATGGAGATCCTGCTGTTAAATGTTCACCCAAAATATGTAAGACTTTAACATCATTACATCTAAATACGCTTTTAGAAAAATATACAATCGCACGAATGCGTTCCTAATGAGCATGGAATACTTTTTGACATTACCTACTCGAATCTCGGTACTATTGAGTAAAGCTGTCATTTGGTGAACGCATTCCAGTTGAATTGTAGTTACAAGTAAGTCTTATTTTTCATGTGATAAAATGGATAATTTATTTTATTTAAAACAACATCCGTGAAACTATATCATTACTTTTGTAAACCGCGAAATACAAAAAATATGTAGAAATGATGATGATGATGATGTGATGTAGAGAAAATGCGCTGCGCCGATTGCACTCACCCTGAAGAAAACCCTCGATTAGGGTTATAAGTTTGAAACTTGTTGGTGCCTTCACCAACACCGGTTCGTAAATATTTCCCGTTTTACAAAATGAATGAATAATTGATATTTCAATATGAGCTAGTAGTCAATGTTTTGTACAGTTTAAATTTGCCCTTGTCCTTGTCATGTTCAGTCTGTACAAATTAAAAAATCTCTCTAATATCTACGCGTATTAAATAAATAAATATAAATAATTATGTTCCCAATTGTATAATTTTATGCATGGATTTATATTTTTCTATTTTCTTTACAAATAATTAATATAATTATATCTGTCTTGTGTTATTATTTATTCTGTGGCCACACACAAAACATTTATTTTTCTATTGAGTTCTAAGAAACTTACCTACCTAGCAAAATCTTTCACGATGGTATTGTACAAATTTACTTTATTTTACTCAGCTGGTTGCACTCGAAACGAAGACTGTCCCTTGACTGAAGCTTGTATAAATAATGCATGTCAACACCCATGTGCCATACACAATCCATGCACACCCAACGCAGTTTGTATAAACACCAATCACGGTTCAGACTGCAGCTGTGCAGAAGGATACCAAGGAAATGGATACGTTGGATGTGTACCAGGTAAAGAAGGATCTTTTAAATTATCGTTGTAAACAAATTTGTAGTTAAGCAAGGAAAATAATACTAAATTGTTTTTTTTTTGTAGTTTCTAATTCTCATTCAGTATGCCAATATGACGAAGACTGCCCCCCAGAGCTGTTGTGTGATAGACTAAACAGGGTTTGTTTGAGTCCCTGTGCGCGAGATAAGTGTGGTGACAACGCGGAGTGTATTCCGGCTAACCACGGCATCCAGTGTAAATGTTACGCCGGGTACACAGGCAACCCGTTCTTGGAATGCTTCCCAGGTAAATACCCACATTCTTGCATCGTGTTAATTAATTTAAGAAAAGCAACTGCTGAAAATAATCGTTTTATTGCAGTTCAAGGATGCCGATCTAACAACGAGTGTGTAAATTCGGAAGCTTGCATTAATGGTAAATGTACATCTCCATGCCGATGTGGAGTTAACGCAGTTTGCGATGTCTTGAATCACCGTGCATCGTGTAAATGTTTACCTGGTTATAATGGAAATCCACAAGTTGGTTGTGAACCACCCACGAACCCCTGTGCACCTAATCCTTGTGGCACGAATGCACTTTGCGAGAGCGACAACGGAAATCCCATCTGCTTCTGTCCAAAAGGTTTAACGGGCAACCCATTCAAAAGTTGTAGTAAGTATAGAATTGTATCTCACGAATTCTGACAATAGTAAATGATTAAGAGATATTTAAAAAAAAAGAGTTTTTTTTTCAGTACCGGAAGGAAACGAATGTGAACCAAATCCGTGCGGTCCATTTTCTGGATGTAGATTGATTGATGATAAACCGGCTTGCTTCTGTTTACCGAACTACGAAGGAGATCCACCAAGACAGCCGTGTAGCTTACCGAATAACCCATGCAATCCAACACCTTGTGGTCCTAATACACAATGTTCCATTCTATCAAATGGATTTGCTAAATGCACATGTTTAAATGGCTATATAGAGAGCCCTAATACTGTCAGGGGTTGCGTCGAAGCACGTAATCCATGTGAACCCAACACCTGCGGGCTCGGAGCTCGTTGCGATCCCAATAGAAACCCTCCTTGCTACTGTCCTGACAATACAGAAGGAAATCCGTACAAATCTTGTAGTAATAGTCGAGAATCCATACCGTCTATTCTCTGTCATCCGGGACCTTGTGGAGTGAATACTGATTGCTACGTAAGCGGTAACGATGAGTTATGCTTCTGCAAGGTTGGGTTTACTGGAGATGCCCGCGTAGGCTGTCTACCTCAGAGAAGTCCTTGTAGTCCAAATCCATGCGGTCCGCAAGCAATTTGTAATGTTAACTTTGAAGGAGAAGCAATCTGCTCATGTGCTGCAGGGAGCATCGGCGATCCTAATGGCGATGGCTGCCATTCTCGAGAATGTGAAGTCGACGACGAATGTAAATCTAATAAGGCTTGCATCGGGTACAGTTGTGTCGACCCATGCCCAGGGGCTTGTGGTTTGAATACTAACTGCCTCATTGAAGCTCATCGTCCTGTATGTGTCTGCGAAGACGGATTTATTGGAAATCCTTTAATTTGTTGTTTACCTCCTGGAGATCAAAAATCGTTAAGCCCCTGTAGTAAATCAAAATGCGGAGTCAATGCAATATGTCAAGATGTCGGTGATAATGCATTATGTTCCTGTCCTCCTGACTTCAAGGGTGACCCACTTGTTGAATGCAAGCCAGAATGCGTCATGAATTCGGACTGCGCACCTAATGAAGCGTGTGTAAATAAGAAGTGCTTAGATCCATGTTCATTCGAGAATGTTTGCGGACTTCATGCTGTGTGTCTTTGTTCTGATCATACAGTTTCATGTTTATGCCCAGAAGGATACATAGGCGATCCTCTGGCTCAGTGTCTTTATCGACGTAAGTATACAATCATGTTATTTTTTTCGCCGAATATGTGTCTTGTATTGGTAATTATCTAATACTTATATTAATTTATGCTATTTTGTTTCACAGCGATTGTTATAACACCAGACAATACTACGGCTCAACCATGCTCGCCAAATCCATGTGATCCAAATGCTCCTTGTGACAGTTATGGAAATCAGTTTGCTATATGCAATGCATGTGTCGGCCATGATGCAGCAAACAGCCCAGCATGCCGACCAGAATGCATCATGAGTTCAGATTGTGGATTCAACAAAGCATGTATGAGGAATAGATGTGTCGACCCGTGCCCAGGATCTTGTGGTATCAACGCTGAATGTACTGTCTACCATCACGACCCAATTTGTCGATGCATTAATGGATTTGAAGGAAACCCATATGAACATTGTAAACTTTCAACAAGTAAGTAGTTAGTCATATCTCAAAGTAATTAGGTACTCATAATTTTTCTATATCCATAGTTATACTCAAATACAAATTCAAATTTTAATTTCAGCTTTAATTCATGAAACTTGCGATAACGTGCAATGTGGAGCTAATGCTATCTGTCAAGATTTGAATGGTGCACTCACATGTCAATGCTTACCCAACTTTTATGGTAACCCGTTTATGTCTTGCCGACCAGAATGTGTCGTGAACAGTGATTGCTCACCTGATGCGGCCTGCTTAAACAACAGATGTGAAAACCCTTGTAAAGATGTTTGTGGTATTGGGGCAATTTGCAAGACAGTAAACCATCATGCGGTGTGCTATTGTGAATCTGGGCAAACTGGGGATCCCTACATAAGATGCCAATCTGCCCCTATCGTACCTTCTACGTTGTCTGTTTGTGATCCTTCACCGTGTGGCCCTTACAGCAGATGCTTAGTATCGACATCTGGATTAGCCGTTTGTTCTTGTTTGCCGGGACACAGAGGAGTCGCACCAATGTGCCAACCAGAGTGTGTCAGTAACTCCGACTGTCTACAAACAGAAACATGTATTAACCAGAGATGTTTGAATCCTTGTCAGGGCAGCTGCGGTATTGGAGCGGACTGCACTGTCATAAATCACAATCCAATATGTAGCTGTAGATCTGGCCAAACGGGAGATCCATTTGTGGCCTGCAGAGAAGGCGATGTTGTAAGACAAAATGATAAAAATCCTTGTGTGCCTTCGCCTTGTGGACCAAATTCAGTTTGTGAAATAAGATCTAACCATCCAGTATGTTCGTGTCGCCCAAATTACTCAGGCACTCCTCCGAACTGCAGACCAGAATGTGTTATTAGTCAAGAATGCCCTTCAAATCAGGCTTGTATTAACGAGAAATGCTCAGACCCGTGTATAAATGCTTGTGGAAATAACGCAAAATGTGATGTTATAAACCACATGCCCCTCTGCAGTTGCCAAGGCGGATACAAAGGGGACGCATTTGTAGGCTGCGTAGCAATACCAATAGGAGAGCCATTGACACCATGCAACCCGTCACCTTGTGGAGAAAATACAATATGTACCGTTTCAAATGATATGGCCCGTTGCTCTTGCATTCCTCCTAATATTGGAAATCCTTATGCGGGTGGATGTCGACCAGAATGCACATTAAATTCAGACTGTCCAAATCATCTTGCATGTTTATCGAACCACTGCCGAGACCCATGTAAAGACTTATGCGGGACTAATGCTGAATGTATTGTCACAAATCACGGTCCAATCTGCACTTGCTTCATTGGATACGAAGGAGATCCGTTTTCTTCTTGCCGTCACAAAGAACTAAGTCCACGTAAGTATTGTCATAGTTAAATTAAATTAGATATATTAGTTATTTTTTTTAAAAAAATCATGTTTTCCTGGTGATGTTTTTGGGAATCATAAACCGTACGCAGCACTAACAAAATTCTCACTAAGTCTTGTGGACAGTCAGCCAAGGCTACCCTTGCGCGAGTTGGCCGTTTGTCCGCGCTTTCATGCGTACATGTAGGTTTACCAGTTCACCTATTTATTTGTCTGCCTAGTGACAGATAGGTGAGTAATTAATTACTACCTACTCCATATAGGCTGTGATATAGGTAATATAATTATGATTAGTACCTAACGAATTCTTGAAGTTTTAGTCTAAAATGTGAAACATCAAGTTCCTGTTATGAATGAAACAATAATAAGTTTTATGTGAAAAATATATTTTTCAATACGAGGTTTTATAAACTTAGTGATCGGAACCGTGTGCTGATCGAAATGAGCCTAAACACGGGCACCATTCTACTATTATCCATAGAGGAGATCTGTTGTCCACCTTCGGTCTCCATCATCAGAATAGCTCGCACCAGTCACCATAATATTTTATTGTCATCGGAACTTGACAGGTATGCAAAATTTCATTTCAATCGGTTGAGGATAACTGCTTTAAAATTAAATTGCAAGATTTGAGCCGAACATACATCGGTACTTACATACAAACATTGCAAATTAAATAAAAGCATATAAAATAATATGTTGGTAGCTAAAATAACACGTACGTATATTGCACGTAACCCGGCACAAGTTACCATACAATTCTTCTTGTTAACTATGAATACTATTTGAGCACATCAGATATTTAGGTTGTTACAGTTTGCATATAACATAATCGCAATGGTTACTGCAATGCAGAAAAAGGGAGGCATTTGTTCAAAAATTAAAATTTGTTAGCTATTTCAACTTTGACTACGGAAAGTGCAAAGCATTCGGATCGTCAGTAATAACATTCCACTAATATCATAAATGTCAAAGTTTGAATGTTTGTTACTCAATCACTCCGAAACGGATGAACCAATTTCGATGAAATTTGGTATTCAGATAGATTATGACCTGGATTAAGCTATATGTGACTTTTATCATAAACAAATAAATGATTTATGATTTATGATCCTGCTAAAATGCAGGCAAAGCCGCGGGCTGTAACTAGTTATAAATAAAATACGCTATAAATCCGTAATTTACAATAAAATTTTACGAATCTTCTCATAAATAACATCGCAATGCGAGTTTACATACCTGCTCTTATCTTCCCATAATACTAATAACAACGCGAGTTATCTACGATATTTTCTTTTATCTGACCTATTACGTCCATTAGTTGTTATCTGTTCTTAGATATTCAAATTATTTTCATTATCCTTTTAGCATACAGCAATCCTTGCGAGCCGTCCCCATGCGGTGTGAACAGTGAATGCCACGTATCAAGTGATCGCGCTGTATGCTCATGCCAGACAGGATACCTCGGTGCTCCTCCAGCTTGCCGTCCTGAATGTGCTGTTAGCTCGGACTGCCCTGCAAACAGAGCTTGTATCAATAAAAAATGCAGAGATCCATGTATCAACAGCTGTGGACTGGATGCGCGGTGCCACGTTGCAGGGCACAATCCCATTTGTTCCTGCCCAGAGAACTTACCTGAAGGCGATCCTTTCATACGATGCTACAGAAAGAGTTAGTATTGACTTTTGACCTTTTTAGCTAGCATTTTAAGCCCTAATTCCAGGTCCCGCTGTTGGGTTTAATGTGCATTGTGTAACTACCCCAGCCAGCCCAGCTTCTTAAAGTAACGGAGCAGGACCTAAGGCATCGATGATGGAGAGCAGGATCCAAGTAGCTCCTGCAAACCCCTCTTGGCTCTGGCCTCTTTTATGGCCGCACAAAAGATTTAAATAGATTAAATTTTTACAGGAAATCCGTGTCTGTGTCATGTTTTTGATTTATATTTAATTGAATTTATTCAGGTATTCAGATACCAGCACCTGAACAAAACCCATGCACCCCATCACCATGTGGACCTCACTCGACATGCCGCAGAGAAGGCAACCGGGCAGTGTGTGCTTGCGAACTTGGCACACTAGGTGCTCCACCTACTTGCCGTCCGCAATGCGTCATCCACCAAGACTGCCCCCTTGCGCTAGCCTGTCTCGCGGGCACGTGTGGTAATCCATGCGCCGGCTCCTGTGGGTTCAATGCCCGATGCATCGTGCAGAATCACCAACCAATCTGTTCTTGTCATGAAGGCTTCTCTGGAGATCCATTCGCCGGATGCAACCCAGACGGTAAGTTCAGATTTAATAAAATACATATTGTAATAATGCACGTAGCCGTAGAAAACACGCTTGTAACTTGTTGTTTCTGTCCATTTATGTAGCATGTATCATACTCGTAAATTTTCAGTTCTGAGAGAAGTGCCTGATCACCCTTGTAAATCATCACCATGTGGATCAAACGCTATATGTCGGGAAAGAAATGGTGCTGGGTCTTGTGTATGTGTAGACGATTTTTACGGTGACCCTTACGTTGGATGTCGTCCAGAATGCGTTATGAACAGCGATTGCGATACAGATAAATCTTGTTTCAATAACAAATGTATGAATCCGTGTTCTGGAACTTGTGGTCAAAACACGGAATGTAAAGTCGCAAACCATGTTCCTTCATGTTACTGCTTGCCTGGATATACTGGAAACTCTCTTCATGCATGTGTTCCTGTACCGAGTAAGATTTCTTTTCTTATCTTTTCTATACTTGATTCTTTTTCTCTGAATTCTTTACTTATTTTTCTTCCTTTTTTATGTATAAAGCTCTACTGGAACCAGTGGATCCCTGCCATCCTTCACCTTGCGGACCATATAGCAAATGTCGGACTTTTAACGGTCACGCTGTTTGCACGTGTCTTGACGTATGCATCGGCTCGCCACCGAATTGTCACCCGGAATGTATAGTAAGCTCCGACTGTAGGCCGAATAAAGCTTGTGTTAATCAAAAATGCCAAGATCCGTGCCCGGGCATGTGTGGAGTTAATGCTCAGTGTCAAGTCGTTAACCATAATCCGATATGCAGTTGTTATAACGGATATACCGGCGATCCATTTGTAAGATGTTTCTATGATGAAAGTAAGTTCATATTTAAATTTAGATTCGATTGATATGTTTTTTTATAGAATATGCCAATAAAAATACTTTTTTTTGCCAGGGCCTATGGTACCAATAAACAATTGCATTCCGAGCCCTTGTGGACCACACTCACAATGCAAGGAAATTGATGATGTGCCAGTATGCTCATGTTTGATCAATTATGTGGGACGTCCTCCTAATTGTAGACCAGAATGTGTTATAAGTGTCGAATGTCCAGGAAATTTAGCTTGCATTTCTGAAAGATGTAGTGATCCTTGTCCTGGTTCATGTGGATTTCATGCATCGTGCATGGTCGTAAAACATATTCCAATTTGTACCTGTGATCATGGATTTACTGGAGATCCTTTCTCGGGATGTTCTCCTGTTCCAAGTAAGTTTGATATTTATGGCAATCATTTGAAAAGTACTTAGTTACATAATTAATGGGGAATATAAATAAACCATAAATTAATTTTAATATGAAACAATTCTAAGACATAAATATGTGTCATACTAACGTGTAATTCACTATAACGCCAACATATTTTTGTAGCCATCGAACCACAGTATGAAAGCCCTTGTTCTCGATCACCTTGTGGAGCAAATGCTGTTTGCAAAGAAAGACATGGTATTGGATCGTGTTCATGCCTTCTTGATTACTATGGTGATCCATACGTAGAATGTCGACCAGAATGCGTACTCAATTCCGATTGCCCGAAAGATAGAGCTTGCATAAATAACAAATGTAAAGATCCATGTCCTGGTGTATGCGGTATGAACGCCGAATGTCGTGTCAATAATCATGCTCCATCATGCGCGTGTTTATCAGGATATGAAGGAAATCCATTTACATCGTGCTACATACGTAAGATAATCAAATTATTTTCTCTTTATTATACTCGTGAATTAGGCTGCAAAAATCAATTCAATATTATTTTTAGGACGTACTGAAGAACCAGTTGATCCATGTCTACCATCGCCATGTGGACCATATAGTATATGTCGAGAAAGCAACGGCTATGCAATATGCTCATGCCAGGAGCAGTACTTTGGTTCACCACCTTTCTGCCGTCCCGAATGTATGGTCAGCAGTGACTGTATGCCAAATAAAGCATGCATTAATCAAATATGTGTCGATCCTTGTATTGGATCGTGTGGCAATAACGCAAAGTGTATGGTGGTAAATCATAACGCCTTATGTAGCTGCCCACAAAATTATGTCGGAGATCCATTTGTGCACTGTGTATATGAAGACCGTAAGTGCTCAAAAATATTCGGAAATCTAACATACCTAACAAGCCTCTTGATCATTTAATAATATTAACAATAGAGTTCGTTTAATTGTAATAATACCAGCCAGCAAAATACTAAACGGTATAATATTATTATAGGACCACAACCAAAACCGGCAAGCGAAAATCCGTGTATTCCGTCACCATGCGGACGAAATTCCCAGTGTCGTGTAGTAGGAGAAACACCAGCATGTTCTTGTCAGCCTGGTTACATTGGAAGAGCACCAAATTGTCGTCCTGAATGTATTTATGACGAGGAATGCCCAAGCAATCAAGCTTGTGTGCGTGAAAAGTGCACTAGCCCATGCGCAGGCTCGTGTGGCAGCAATGCAGAATGTGTCGTTATTAATCACAAAGCAGTTTGCCATTGTCGCGATAGTTATACCGGGGATCCATTTAGTGGTTGTTATTTTATTGGTAAGTGCGTTACAGAATTTAATAATACAATTTTAACCGTGAAACAAATTTCAAACTCTTTGAAAATATACCATTTTTCCACAATCAATCTTTAATTCATTTTGAAAAATGAAATACTTTTTTACCTACCAGTAAATTGGTGAAGGTGCCAAAGGTCTCAACCCTTGACGAGGGCGTTCAGGGTTGGGCGCTCTGTGCAAGTAAATATGAGATGGGATCGACTATACCCCAAATAAGAGTCGAAACTTGATGGTGACTTAACCAACATACCGGATGTCGATATTTCCTAAATGATACCAATACACGAAAAATATATTTGTAAAAATTACATTTCATTTATAGTCACAGTACCAAGCGAAGATGAAACTAATCCATGCAACCCCTCACCTTGTGGGCCAAATTCAATTTGTAAAGAAAGACATTCAGCTGCATCTTGCACGTGTCAACCAGGATATTTTGGAGATCCGTATCTTGGATGCAGACCTGAATGTGTAACAAATAACGACTGTACATCAGACAAAGCATGTTCAAATAACAAATGCATGGATCCGTGCCAAGGAGCATGTGGAACAAATGCTCATTGTGTCGTAGCACATCATACACCGATATGCTTGTGCATCGAAGGCTATGAAGGAAATCCTGTAGTTTCTTGTCACCTACAAAGAAAACGTTAGTATCGTTCAGTTCGTTTATTTTTTTCCTACAAAATATATTATATGAGTCCATAATCTCAAATACCATTATTACTTTTAGCTGCACTTGCGGATATTAATCCTTGTGTACCTTCACAATGCGGCCCTAATAGTAACTGCAAAATAGTCAATGAGCATGGAGTGTGCTCGTGCCAGGATGGATACGTGGGTTCACCGCCTACTTGCAGACCAGAATGTGTTATTAGCACTGACTGTCCACAGCACCAAGCATGTATAAAGCAAAAATGCCGGGATCCGTGCCCAGGAACTTGCGGAGTTAACGCACGATGTCAAGTCATAAATCACAATCCAATTTGTACTTGCAAAGCAGGTTTTACTGGCGATCCGTTTATTACTTGCCAGTTAGAGCAAAGTAAGAAATGTTTTCTATTAAAAAAAATACCCAATCATACTACGTTTATATTTTTATTAAAAATCTACGAACGTTAATTTTAGTTTCTTGCTTTTCTTTATATAATTATTTTGCTTTCTTTTATTATAATTCATATTTCATATATTCTTTCTATCTTTGTTTCATGTCTGTTCTGGATCTATTTTCTTAATCTATTATGTTTTCTTTCTTAGAACCTATTGTAGATGGACCTAAAGGAAATCCATGTCTACCTTCACCATGTGGTCCTAATTCTCAATGTAAAGTAGTTGGAGAAGCGCCTGCATGTTCTTGCTTACCATACTATATTGGCGTTGCACCAAACTGTAGACCAGAATGTTCTATAAACGCAGAATGTCCTGGTAATCTTGCATGCCAAAACGAAAAGTGTGTGGATCCATGTCCAGGCTCTTGTGGCTTTAATGCAGAGTGCTCTGTAGGGAATCATGTAGCACTATGTAATTGTGTACCAGGGTACACAGGCGATCCATTTAGCGGATGTTCACCAGTATTACGTAAGTGCATGGTTAATTGGTACTACTAGAAAGCTGATCAAACTAACCATAGGTGTTTATATTTTTATTATACGATTTTCAGATACACCTGCACTCCCGCCCAACCCTTGTCATCCATCTCCTTGTGGTGCAAACGCATTATGTCGAGAACGCAATGGAGTTGGTTCTTGTTCCTGTCTGCCAGAATACTTCGGTGATCCGTATACAGGTTGTAGACCAGAATGTGTCTCAAACTCGGATTGTGATCGTAATAAAGCATGTTCGAACAACAGATGTAAAGACCCCTGCCCGGGAGCTTGTGGTGTAAATGCGGAGTGTAGAACGATCAACCACTCTCCTACGTGCACTTGTCTAAATGGTTATTCCGGCAATCCACTTGTACGATGTGAAATAGAAGGTAAATTAAATTCCAAAATCACTATTAGCAAATGTTTTAAATCACATATTATCAATTTAGTTTATGACTAGCGACCCGCGCCGGCTTCGCACAGGATATGAAGTTACTACCCGTGTGAATCCGGGTCGGGTCGCTAGTTAAATATATGTATAAACATTCCATGAAAAATTATCTAACTTCAAAATCCGTTGCGTGGTCTGGGAGGAGTTGGCTTCAGACAGACGCGGAAAGCGACTTTGTTGTATACTATGTAGTATGTACTAAAGAAAAAGCTATAAATGCATATAGCATACAGGTAAATTGCATACCTACTTATCATCAGTAGCCATTTGAACTTCCATCACAAATAAAAATAAAACAAATAAATAAATAATGCTGGACAAGTTCACACAACATTATCTAGCCCCAAGCTAAGCAGAGCTTGTGTTATGGGTACTAGTTAACTGATATATTTAATACAATTTATACATAGATAGATATTTTGTATTATACATAGAAAACGGTAACTCCCATTTGTTCTATAGGACTGTTACGTCATAGAAACACCCAGAACACCCGGAACAAATATCTGCAGATCGCTGTAAATTGCATTCGACAAATAATAATTTGCTTCTTTTTTTTTCAGTTATTTCAGATAAACAAGATCACCCAATAAATCCCTGTCAACCATCACCTTGTGGTCCTAACAGTCTGTGTAGAGTTGTTAACGGTCACAGTGTATGCACTTGTGAGGTAGGATATTTAGGCACAGCACCGTCTTGTCGTCCTGAGTGTATTGTTAGCTCTGAATGTCCTCAAGATAAGGCGTGTGTTAACAAAAAGTGCATAGATCCCTGTCCCAATACTTGCGGTCTTAACGCTAGATGTCAAGTTATCACGCACAACCCAATATGCAGCTGCACACCTGGCTTTACCGGCGATCCTTTCACAAGTTGCAGTCTAGAAGAAAGTGAGTATTCATTAAATTTAGTGTGGTGTAGCTATAGGCAGTTGATCTGTATACAATCGCCTTATATCGCTTAAAATACTTTAACTTACTATGTAATTCCTTTTACAGTAATACCACAAAATACAGATCCATGCGTACCTTCTCCTTGTGGTCCAAATTCCGAATGTCGAGTCATTGGAGATCAAGCAGCATGCTCTTGTTTGCAAAACTACATTGGAAGAGTACCTAATTGCAGACCTGAATGTACGATTGATGCGGAGTGTCCTAGCAATGCTGCTTGTATCAATGAACGTTGTAAAGATCCCTGTCAAGGTGGATGTGGTCTTAATGCTCTTTGTTTGGCCGTTAATCACAAAGCTATATGCACATGCCAACAAGGATTTACTGGTGACGCTTCTAGTACTTGTAACCAGATAGTTATCTCTGGTAAGTATTTCAAAAATACCAAAATATCACAGTATTGATTGTAACATAATGTAAGATATGATTTTTCTAATTGATTTATTAATTTTTAGCTACGGAAATGACTCCAACATCAAGTCCTTGTTCTCCATCCCCTTGCGGGCGCAACGCAGAATGCCGGGAATACAACGGAGCTGGCGCTTGCGTTTGCTCTGAAGGATACGAAGGCGATCCGTACAGCTCACAGGGATGCCGCCGAGAATGCGAGAGTAATGACGACTGTCCGGCAAACTTAGCTTGTACACGATTCAAGTGCATCGATCCTTGTCCCAGGACATGTGGACAGTTTGCCCAATGCACGGTCGAAAACCATGCACCAGTTTGTACTTGTCCCAGAGGTTACACAGGAGATCCATTCTTCCAATGCAAAGAAATCGTGTTAGATCGTAAGTTCTTTAGCTTTTTCCCGACTGTTTCATAAACAACCCCTGTTCGTTTTCAATTCCTTTCATCCGGTTAGAACATGTACGTACTATGCAAGATTATGTTTTTTCGTAATATTATTTTTTCTCCACAGCTACACCACTTAATCCATGTGAACCAACACCTTGTGGACCAAACAGTCAATGCAGACAAGCAAATATGCAAGCTGTTTGTTCTTGTCTTCCTAATTACATTGGATCGCCTCCGACATGTAGACCTCAGTGCATTGTGAACAGTGAATGCGATGTATCCAAAGCATGTATAAATCAAAAATGCGATGATCCTTGTCCTAACACGTGTGGTTTGAGAGCACATTGCCAAGTCAAAAATCATAATCCAATATGTACTTGTCCAGCTGGAATGACTGGTGATCCTTTCACACAGTGCTACTGTAAGTACTTTTAATAAATCTGGATTACCACTGTTTTTGAACACTAAAACATTATGATTTTTCCTTTTAGTACTACCACCAGTAACGGAACGACCTCCATCCTGTACTCCGTCACCTTGCGGACCAAATTCACGTTGCCAGCAGTTGTCTAGTGGCCCGGCGTGCTCATGTGAGCCAGGATATGTGGGTTCGCCACCATCCTGTCGACCTGAATGTACTATCAACTCCGAGTGTCCAGCTTCATTAGCTTGTGTGAGGCAGAAATGTGAAGATCCTTGCCCAGGCTCATGCGGTGTAGAAGCAAATTGCCATGTATTGAATCATGTAGCTGTATGTGTCTGTAACGATGGTTATACCGGAGACCCCTTCTCACGATGCTCACCTATACGCGAAGGTACATTAGAATATATTTCCAATTTTCTTTTGAAGTTAACTTTACATATATTTTTATATATTTATTCAATGCATAAATTTTACAGCGCCAACAACACCAACTCCATCTGATCCATGCAATCCTTCACCGTGTGGGCCAAACGCAGAATGTAATAATGGATTCTGTACATGCTTGTCAGAGTACAGCGGAAATCCATATGAATCTTGCAGGCCAGAATGTACAGGAAGTCAAGAATGTCCCAGAGATAAGGCTTGTTTCAGAAATAAATGTAGGGATCCTTGTCCTGGTGTTTGCGGACAAAATGCTAAATGTGACGTTATAAATCACATTCCAACTTGTTCGTGTATGTCAGATTACACCGGTAATCCATTTACGCATTGTCAAAGATTAGAAATTAAAACATCCAGTCCACGAGATCCTTGCCATCCATCACCGTGCGGACCCAATAGTTTATGTAGAACAACGGATAATACAGCAGTTTGTGCTTGCTTTGAGGGATTCCAAGGTTCTCCACCAGCTTGTCGACCTGAATGTATTGTCAGCTCCGAATGCCCTTCGACGAAAGCCTGCGTCAACCAAAAGTGTATCAACCCCTGCATTAACGCATGTGGTGTTTCCGCTCGCTGTGAAGTAATAAATCATAGCCCAATCTGCAGTTGCAATCCTGGACAAACTGGGGATCCATTCAAAAGTTGCCATGACGTCGTAGCCATACCACCTGAACCTGTCGACGCATGTAACCCTTCTCCATGTGGACCGAATTCTCAATGTATGGAAAGGAATGGAAAAGCAAATTGCAGGTGCATAGAAAATTACGTGGGACAGGCACCGAACTGTAGACCGGAGTGTGTAATTAATCCAGATTGTCCATCAAACCAAGCTTGCGTTAGGAACAAGTGTATAGATCCTTGTCCTGGTTCATGCGGAGTAAACGCCGACTGCACTGTAGTAAGCCATACGGTTTCATGCAGCTGTAGGGAAAAATACACTGGAAATCCATTCATGCAGTGTGTACCACAAGAAGGTTTGTTTACTTATAAAGAGGACCTTGTCTCATTGCTTGGCAAAGTTAATTTTGTTATGAAGGGATTCTAAAATACATTCAATATTTTTTATTTCAGAAGATATCTCTCAACCTTGCGATCCATCTCCATGCGGTGCAAATGCTATTTGTCACCAAAGAGACGGAGCTGGCGCGTGCTCATGCTTGGAAGGATATTTTGGCAATCCATACGAAAGCTGCCGCCCTGAATGTGTACTTAGTTCGGATTGTTCTGCAGATAAATCTTGTATCAAAAACAAGTGTGCAGATCCATGCCCAGGAATATGCGGGACAAATGCTGAGTGTGTAGTCGTAAATCATGTACCCAGTTGTGCATGCTTTAAAGGATATTCAGGAAATCCATTCCAACAATGCACGCCTATCGCGAAAGACCCAATACCGACAGCACCTTGTCAGCCCTCACCATGTGGTCCGAATAGCATATGTAGAGAAAATGGTGGCTTAGCATCTTGTGAATGTCTCGCTGATTATATTGGTGCTCCACCAGATTGTCGACCTGAATGCATAGTAAGCAGCGAATGCCCAGCAGATCGCGCTTGTCATAAGCTAAAATGCGCAGACCCTTGCAGAGGTACTTGTGGAATAGGTGCACACTGTCAGGTGGTTAACCACAGTCCGCTTTGCAGTTGCCCTGCTGGAACAACGGGTGATTCATTCAAACATTGTGTCGAATACGATCCATCTGTGTATGAACCGGATCTACCAAAACAACCATGTCAACCAAATCCTTGCGGTAGTTATAGTGAATGCCGTCCGCTCAACAATAATCCCTCTTGTTCATGTATTCAAGGATATGTGGGTGTCCCACCGAATTGCCATCCCGAATGTCTTGTAAACACAGATTGTCAATCGCACCAGGCATGTATTGCAGAAAAATGTAGAAACCCATGCGAAGGGTCCTGCGGATTTAGAGCAGAATGCCGCGTGCATGATCACATCCCAATCTGTAGATGTCCAACTGGTTACTCTGGCGACCCATTCATCCAATGTACAGAAGTGATTGGTAAGATTTTTTTCTATTAATAAAGAAGTACCTAACTGCAAGAATCTATTTACAGAAATATTAACATACATATTACAATTTATAACTTAGTACCTATATTATCATTTTTTTTTTCAGTTCCCAATATTCCTTTAGAAGATCCATGCAATTTATCTCCATGCGGTAGCAATGCATTCTGCGACGCTGGGCTATGCAGTTGCGCACCTGGATATTTCGGCGATCCATACGTAGGTTGCAGACTGGAGTGCAGCACTAACGGCGAATGCTCGCCCACAAAGACCTGCCAGGGTGGCAAATGTGTTGATCCATGTCCCGGTGCGTGTGGCACAAGTGCCATATGCTCAATAAACAATCACATTCCATCATGCACTTGTCCACCGAATACGTCAGGAGACCCCTTCACATTATGTTCAGAAATTGTACCCAAAGGTAATTTTTAGTTTTGTTACATTAATCAACCAAACTTAATCGCAGCAAAGGTATTTGATTACCTTCTCATTTCAAATCACTATTTTAAAAGGTTTTGTTTTTAGATATAAGTAAATCAGCGTGCTTGCCTTCACCGTGTGGCCCGTACAGCGAATGTTCTGTCAGTGCAAACGGTGCTGCAGCGTGTTCGTGCAGAGCTGGCCACGTTGGATCTCCGCCATCATGCAGGCCAGAATGCCTCGTGAGCGCAGACTGTAAACTTCAGTTGGCATGTATCGACCGCAAATGTCGTGACCCTTGCGAGGGTGCCTGCGGCCGCGGTGCTAGATGTCAAGTCATAGCACACTCTCCAATATGCACATGCAATGACGGATTCACTGGAGATCCATTCTCCTATTGTTATCCTGCGCCAGGTATGTTACTTATATTGTGTTTTTTCAGAAAGCAAAATTGCGAAAATGGAAACTTTATAATTTGAATGTGCCTGATGATCTTAACGTCACTAGGTATATCAGACTAAAAAATATTTTTGCCATTGCGTTTTAATAGATATGACTTGAGATACGCACTCACCTTTTTCGAAAGTTTAAAAATCACAAATGGACAATACAATTTTCAGTAATGTTTGTAAGTACTTAAAATTTGAAAACATACAACGAGCTTCAACTTTTAAAATTATTTCGTAGCAGATGTAGAGTACCTATATAACAAAATTTAGTGAGTAGATTTCAATAGGGACTCTCAACAAAATTGTTTTGACTGACTTAATATATCGATATTATATCGATGGACTTAAAATAATATTATTTTACATGTAGTCCCTCCCTACATAGCCACGTCACGTGAATATCACACGACTTTGGCAGTTTTATTTGTATCTGATACTCTTGTTTTCAGTTAATCCACCTATGCCAATCGATCCATGCCAGCCATCGCCATGCGGGCCGAATTCAATTTGCGTTAAATCGCTAGAAACTCCGGCATGTAGCTGCCAACCTAATTTCATTGGTGCTCCTCCAAATTGTCGACCTGAATGCACGATCAGTGCAGAGTGCCCAGCGACATTAGCGTGTGTATCGCAAAGATGTAAAGATCCGTGTGAGCAAGCTTGCGGACCACGTGCCGTATGCTCCGTGGTTGATCATCGCGCGACGTGTGCTTGTGAGCCTGGTTTGGATGGAGATCCTTTCCAGGGTTGTTCATCGCCGAAACGTAAGCATTTTCATAATTTTGAGCTAACCACATATTTTCTTATAGTATGTACAGATATAGACTTTTCAAACAAATATAAGAATGAATTTGAATATTGAGAATCATAAATCAAGGTAACTTTATAAAAGGAGAAGTAACAAAAGATTGATTCATGTTAATTTTAATTTAAACGTTTCTTAACGTGCATATAACACTCTGCTTTGCAAAGCGTGATTAGGTAATTCATGCATTAAATATATTATGTGCTTACAAGATAGTAAAATTATCTAGGAACATCACGCCTCACACGGTTTTGAGTAACTAAAATATGAATGGATCTTCATGGATATTCTCACTTTAGAACCACGTGGCGACCATGCCCGTCGCTAAGTTTTTAAAGGTGACCTCGTCTGTGCAGAATCTATTCATACGCTTCAGAAAGGTAGCCTTCGGAAAAAGTGGTAAAAAATTGTGAAAACTATTGATGGGTGTGCTTCCAGAGGGTTCGTAACCCATTGTATAACTTTTTATGTGACATTAATGCCTCGCTTTTGATCGGAGCACGCGGAGATAACATAGCACTTACAGTAAGCTTAGGTCGTCTGCCGTGACGGCCGCTTTGGAAGGTGCGCTAGCGATGTTGACGCTGTCGCTGGAAAAGGAGTCACTAAACGTCGCCGAACCCAGCAAGCTTCAACTAACGCTTCGGATCAAGGAGTGCTTCAACGGTGGCTGAAGTTAACTGGTAAGTTATCTTATGTTATTGATTAATAATTTCAGTTCCGCCGAGAGTAGAATATTTAAATCCATGTGAGCCGTCGCCATGTGGCGTAAACGCCGAATGTAACGTGCAAGGAAACGCCGGTTCATGCACATGTTTGCCTGATCATTTCGGTGATCCCTATCAAGGTTGTAGACCAGAATGTTTAGCTGACTCAGATTGTACATTGATGCTTGCTTGTGAAAGAAACAAATGCATTGATCCCTGTCCTGGAGCGTGTGGATATAATTCCGACTGTTATGTAACAAATCATAAACCAGTGTGTAACTGCAAATCTGGGTACACTGGTAATCCACATTCGATGTGTTCTGTCATACGTGGTAAGTGACCGATTTACTTGATGGAATGCAATAGCAAACAAAAGTAATGGACGTAAATACAGTAATTTCTTGTATTTTCAGAAAAAGATATTGCAATAGTAAATGTCTGCAATCCATCTCCATGTGGTATAAATGCAGCGTGCAAGGAAGTAAACAATCAACCTGTTTGCTCATGTTTGCCAAATTACCTCGGAGCACCACCAAATTGCAAGTCCGAATGTGTCGTTAACTCTGAATGCAAAACGAATAGAGCCTGTGTCAACCAACGTTGCATAAACCCATGCCCAAAACCATGCGGTCAAAACACTGAATGTAAAGTAATCAATCACAGTCCTGTGTGTACTTGCAAGTCAGGATTTTCTGGAAATGCGTTCACAATATGTAGTCGTGTATTACGTAAGTTGCGGTTTTGGTTATAGTTGTTTTAAGTTTAAATATCATTTTTGAATACTAACATTTTTACATACTTTATCGGTATTTATTTACAGAAACATCACCAAGTGTAGCGGCACCGTCCGATCCGTGTTCACCATCTCCATGTGGAATTTATGCAGAATGCAGAATCATAAATAGATTAGCATCCTGTTCATGCTTACCGACGTATATTGGCTCCCCGCCTTTCTGTAAGCCCGAATGTGTAGTTCACTCCGACTGTGCCAGTGACCAAGCATGCATCGCAGAAAAATGCAGAAACCCTTGTGATGGTTCCTGTGGTTTGTATGCTAAATGCTTTGTGAACAACCATATTCCTGTCTGCCTATGTTCAGAGGGCTATACGGGAGATCCTTTCAGACAATGTGTGCCAAAACCACTTCAAGGTAAGGTTTTAATAAATTACTTTTTAGTTTAGGTTAATATATCATCGACCCTTGTAAATACATCTATAGAGCTTTGGTAACAATATTATTTTGTTTTAGACCCTACACCGACAGGTTTTACTGATCCATGCCAACCAAGTCCGTGCGGACCAAACACTGTTTGCAAAGATGGCATTTGCTCATGCATTGGTGGTTATCACGGTGATCCGAACCTTGGCTGTCGACCAGAGTGTGTTTACAATACAGACTGTCCACTCGATAAGGGTTGCCAACAAAATAAATGCGTAAATCCTTGCATCGGAACGTGCGGACTTAATGCAATTTGTGAAGTTATGAATCACATACCAATGTGTTCTTGTCAAAGAGGCATGAGTGGAAATGCTTTCGTGGAATGCAGACCATCAATGGGTAAGCAATAAGACATTTTTTGATGGAAAATATTAATTTTACTACATACCTACGTAGCCATTCAGTTAAATTTTTGAGAAAGTTTTCTAATTATTTCTTTATTTTACAGTGGCCGTCACTAACCCATGCAATCCATCTCCGTGTGGTCCAAATAGTAGATGTCAACAGTCTAATGGCCAAGCAGTATGCTCATGTGTTCTCGGATATCGAGGAAGCCCACCCACCTGCCGACCCGAATGTGTGGTCAGTCTTGAATGTCCATTGAAAGAAGCTTGCAACAATCAAAAATGCATAAATCCATGCATAGGAGCATGCGGGTCTGGGGCCATTTGTGACGTCATCAACCATAATCCAATCTGTACATGCCCACCGTCATTTACTGGTGATCCGTTTGCCAGATGCATCGTTATAGGTTAGTATATATCTCTTGCATAATTGTATTTTGAATACAAATTGAATTTGAATTGAATTTTGTATTATGTTTTTAACAAACCTTTTATATTGAAATTTATTTTACTTTTTTAGCTGCTGCTGAAATCCCAATAAACCCTTGTGAGCCATCTCCATGCGGTCCTCATTCTGTATGCAAAATAAATAGCGAAAGTGCGCTGTGTGCTTGTTCACCAGGCTATAAAGGCACTCCTCCAAATTGCAGACCAGAATGTATCGGCAACAGTGAATGCGACTTTAGCCTGGCGTGTCTAAACCAAAAATGTTCAGACCCTTGCATTGGAACATGTGGAACTAACGCTGAATGCAGAGTAGTAAGTCATGCTCCTCTGTGCATATGTCAACCAGGGTATTCTGGGGACCCGTTTTCATACTGTAGCATTCAAGAGATGGCAGAACCTATCGAAATTCTGAATCCATGCAATCCAAGTCCTTGTAGTTCAAATGCTATTTGTCGGGAACAAAGGGGTGTGGGGTCATGCCAATGCTTAGATGGTTACTCGGGTAATCCATACGAAGGATGTCGACCAGAATGTGTTGTCAACTCTGACTGCCCTTTGAACCGTGCATGTTCTAGAATGAAATGCATAGATCCATGTCCTGGCACATGTGGTTCAAACGCTGTATGTCAAGTAAATAATCATATGCCATCTTGCATTTGCCAACCTGGATATACTGGAAATCCATTTAGTTACTGTATCATAATGCAAGAACGTAAGTATGTTTGATATTTATATTTTGCCTTCAATATTGTTGATTATTCGATCATTTTATAAAAGTCATGGTTTGTTTAATAATTTCTTTAATTTTCTTCCAGCACAAATTGTAGCAAGCAATCCATGTAATCCATCTCCATGCGGAGCCAACAGCAAATGTAGGGAAATCAACAGACAAGCAGCTTGTTCTTGTCTTCCAGATTTCGTTGGTTCTCCTCCTAGTTGCCGCCCTGAGTGTGTGGTCAGTTCAGAATGCCAATCGCATCTTGCTTGTGTCAATCAAAAGTGTGAGAATCCATGCGGCGAGACATGTGGGAAAAATGCAAACTGTAACGTGATAAACCATAGCCCGATTTGTGTTTGCAAACAAGGACTAACAGGAAATCCGTTTACCAGTTGTTACCCAATAAAAAGTAAGCACAGAAATATTTTTAGTGTGGGTGTCTCACCCACTCAATAAGTAGATAAATTAAAATATTAACTTTTATGTATAATTTCAGTATCACAACCACCTCAACATATACCGTTGGATCCATGTTCTTCATCGCCATGTGGATTATACGCTGAATGTCGTAATATCAGAGGATCGCCTTCTTGCACGTGTCTACCAACTTATATCGGAAATCCTCCTAACTGTAGGCCTGAATGTACGATTAATTCAGAATGTCCCAGCAATCAAGCATGTATAAACGAAAAATGTCAAGATCCGTGTCCAGGAGCTTGTGGTTTAAATGCTGAATGCCACGTTTTTAGCCATATAGCACAGTGTGCTTGCATCGAACAGTACACAGGAGATCCATTCACGCAATGTGCACCGGCGCCGCAAGAAGATTATTCTGAACCCGATCCATGCAACCCCTCTCCGTGCGGAGCTAATACTGAATGCAATAACGGCGTATGTGCATGTTTGCCCGAATATCAAGGCGATCCCTATTTCGGTTGCCGACCAGAATGCCTTATCAGCACAGATTGTCCGCAAGTCAAAGCGTGTGTAAGTAAAAAATGTGTGGATCCCTGTTTGGATACTTGCGGAAAGGGAGCTATTTGCGAAGTATTCAACCACGTGCCAATGTGCACTTGTCCAAGAGGATATTCAGGGAACGCTTTTCTCCAGTGCAGACCAGTTCAAGTTACTGAAGTTTTAAATCCATGTAACCCGTCACCTTGCGGGCCAAATAGCCAATGTCGTGACATAAATGGCCAAGCAATTTGTTCATGCTTGCCTAACTACAGTGGAGCCCCGCCGACTTGTAGACCGGAGTGTGTTTCTAGTGCAGAATGTGCTCTGAACAGGGCTTGTTCTAATCAACATTGCATTGACCCATGCAATGGAAATTGTGGTATCGGTGCACTTTGTCAAGTCATAAACCACAACCCTATTTGCTCATGTCCATCTGGATACACTGGAGATCCATTCAGAAGATGCGTGCAAGAAGGTAATAATTGAATGTTTACACCTATGTATACAATACAGTAATGGTTTGAAATTCATTTAATAATAATACAATTTTCTTTCAGATATAATTTCACCCACCTACGTAAATCCATGCCAACCTTCGCCTTGTGGCCCAAACTCTATATGCAAAGAGGTAGGAAATTCTCCATCATGTGCTTGTCTTGAAACATACCTTGGCAATCCTCCAAATTGTCGGCCAGAATGCATAGCAAACTCGGAGTGTCCAAACGACATGGCATGCATTCATCAGAAATGTAGAGATCCTTGCCCCGGGTCATGTGGTACAGGAGCTGATTGTCGTGTAGTCAGCCACGCCCCTGTATGTTTGTGCCCCGCTGGATTTACCGGAGATGCTTTTATTGGATGCAAGGTTATCGATGTGCCTCTAACTCCTTGTTCTCCTTCACCATGTGGCCCTAATGCTATTTGCAAAGAACAAAGAAATGCAGGCGCCTGTGTTTGTCTACCCGATCATATAGGAAATCCATACGAAGGATGTCGCCCAGAATGTGTCGTTAATTCAGATTGCGCATCTAGTTTGGCATGTATTCAGAGCAAATGCAAAAATCCGTGTAATAATATATGTGGACGAAACGCTGTATGTAATGTCATAAATCATGCACCTACTTGTGAATGTTTACCAGGGCTAACAGGTAGTCCATATGAAAACTGCTATGAAAAAGTTGCAGGTGAGCTGTAGTTTATAAAAATTCACTTTCAATCTTTTATTTTACTACCTATTACACTTTCTGAAACTATATATGAGAACCAACGCTGTATTTCTACATGTACAAAATCAATTTCAGATGTGCCCACAGCAACAAGAGACCCATGTATACCTTCACCATGTGGACCAAATAGCATTTGCAAAGTTACCAACGATCAAGCCGTTTGCACTTGTCAAGCTGAATTTATCGGGACACCGCCTGCTTGTAGGCCTGAATGCCTTGTAAGCTCTGAATGTAACCAACAGCAAGCCTGCATTCGTAAAAAATGTGTAAATCCATGTGAAGGTGTGTGCGGACAAAATACGGACTGTAAAGTTATTAACCATAGTCCCATTTGTACATGCCGATCGAGTTACACCGGTGATCCGTTCAGCAGATGTTACAGAAGTAAGTTATAGTTTAATGTTCAAAACTGGTTTAATTTTTAGGTAGGTACGCTACTAATGTTATATATTTTGTTGTTTAGTTACAGTTGCGGAAGTCGTTGCAACACCAAGTGACCCGTGTCTACCATCTCCGTGTGGACCTTTTTCACAATGTCGAAATATAGGCTATTCACCGTCTTGTTCCTGCTTGCCACAATACACAGGCAGTCCACCAAATTGCCGCCCCGAGTGTACTATAAACACAGATTGTTCAAGTGACAAGGCCTGTGTTAATGAAAGGTGTATCGACCCATGTCCAGGATCTTGTGGCGTGAACGCAAACTGTAGGGTACAAAGCCATGTTTCTATTTGTACATGCATAGATGGCTTTACAGGCGATCCTTTCAACAGTTGCTCATTAAAACCAATTAACGGTAAGTTCGTAAAAAAAAATATTTTACTTTCAGGTTTACTTGAGAGAAGACTTTATTGAATTTTATATTTTACAGTACCCCAAGCGAGTGATCCATGCAATCCATCTCCGTGTGGACCAAATGCAGTGTGCAATGATGGCGTTTGCTCTTGCCAACCCGAATATCATGGTGACCCATACTTTGAATGTCGCCCCGAATGCACCATAAGTTCAGACTGCTCCATGGATAAAGCTTGCGTAAGACAACGCTGCATAGATCCATGTTTAAACACGTGTGGTACTAACGCTGTTTGTCAAGTTGTGAGCCATATGGCTGTTTGTACTTGTCCTGGAAGAACAACTGGCAATGCATTTATACAGTGCAACCCTATCAAAGGTATTATTAGTTATGTATCTTTGTTTTTTCTACTTATCGAACGAACTATGACAATAATTTGATTAAAACTTTGCAGACATTGCACCTTCAAATCCTTGCCAGCCAAGTCCTTGTGGTCCACACAGTCAATGTAGAGAATATAACGGCCAATCTGTTTGCTCGTGTTTGCCCGGATACCGAGGAGCACCACCGTCCTGTCGACCAGAATGCGTTGCGAGCTCAGATTGTGCTCTAGATAGAGCATGTAATAATCAAAAGTGTGTAAACCCTTGTCAAGGAACATGTGGCGTTGCGGCTCAGTGTCAAGTTATAAACCATAACCCAATATGCTCATGTCCAACTAGTTTGACAGGAGATCCATTCACCAGATGTGTAATAATACGTAAGTTAAGAGTTTTTTTACGCTATAAGTTATATTTAAATGCGTTCCGAACATTTTGAACCAGCGGGACTCAAACCCGCATGCACCTTCTTTATGCGATGCCCAATTGCGATGGTCAAATTCTCTATAGTTTAAGATAGCTATATAGTTTGTACTTTACAGTATCAAGCCGGTAATCATATTTGTTGAATCTGCTATTTCCCGGTAATATGTTATTTACTAACTTGACAGCTATTTATATGATAACGAAATGATACTACTTACAAATTTCATTTTTTAGCACCTACGGCAGTCTTTACACCTGTTAACCCATGCCAGCCATCGCCGTGTGGACCGAACTCTATCTGCCAGCCTTCAAACGCAGATACACCTTCATGCCAGTGTATGCCAGAATTTATTGGGGCGCCCCCTAATTGCCGTCCAGAATGTCTAGCAAACAGCGAGTGTGCTTCTAAGATGGCATGCATTAACACGAAATGTCAAGATCCATGTTCGCAGGCATGTGGCATTAACGCAGAATGTCGAGTCATAAGCCATACACCAATATGTGTATGCCCTGAAGGTTTTACTGGTGACGCAGCTGTTCAATGTCACACTCATGCTTTAGCACATATTGAACCAATAAACCCTTGTACACCGTCTCCCTGTGGTTTGAATGCTGAGTGCAGAGAACAGCTCGGAGCAGGTGCATGTATATGCATTACGGGATATTTCGGGAACCCGTATGAAGGGTGTCGTCCAGAATGTTTGGTGAGCTCTGATTGCCCAAGTAATAAAGCATGTACAAGAAACAAATGCATTGATCCATGCCCAGGAACTTGTGGAGCTAATGCTGATTGTCAAGTCGTTAATCATTCGCCTTTGTGTACTTGTTGGCAAGGCTTTACTGGTGATCCATTCAGTCAATGCATTTTAAAACGTAAGTTGATAACAAATAACACTTTAAGAAATAAGAGAGCTATAAGAGCCATTTATAATCTTAGCTCACGATCATCGCTAAGAGACGTGTTTAACAACATAAATATAATAACAGTTCCTTCTCTCTACATATATGAAAATATTATGTATTTACGTAAAAACATAGGTAGCTTTAGAAAGCGTTGTGAATTCCATAATATTAATACGAGAAACAAAAACAAATTAGTTAATTCAGTATTTAGATTGTAAAAAACAAACAAAAGCTTTATTGGCAATTCAGTGCGTTTTTACAATAGTATACCCAATGACATTTTAGATCTCAATGAAACCAAATTTAAGAAATGTATTAAAGATAACTTAATCCACAAAGCATATTATTGTATTAATGATTACTTGGTCGATAAAAACGCATGGTGTTTGCCAATCCATAGAGATTGGCAGACACCATAATGTGCTGACACTTCCATTTGATATAGCTCTGTGAAGCTGCAACTAAATTACATGTTAGTTAGTAAGTATTAGTTCTTGACATGGCTTATTTACGGCCGCTTTATTATTATGACTTTGTATTAAAGGTTTTTCTTGCTTTGGCTCATCTGTAGAGTTTTTTTTTAAATTTATTATAGATTAGTACCTATCTGACAAAGCCACAGCTATACAGCTGCAACTAAAGATGTACTAGCTACCTGCCTAATTATATTTTTGATGTATGTATTAGCAAATTGACTAAACTAAGTGTTCTCAAGGTCCCTATGGTTTAAAATAAATAAATATGAATATGCATATGAATACTTTAAAAAAATTAATTAGACGAATCTTTTTATTAATGTCGTAATTGTTGTTTTTATAGCTGAAAGTGACGTTCCAACGAACCCATGTCAACCATCCCCATGTGGTCCAAACAGTCAGTGCAAAGTTTCAAATGGTCAGAGCGTATGCTCTTGTTTGCCTGAGTACCGAGGATCTCCACCGAACTGCAGACCTGAATGTGTCGTCAGCGCTGAATGTCCTTCAGATAAAATGTGCAAGAACCAAAAATGTATAGCACCCTGTCCGGGACCATGTGGAAACAACGCGGAATGTAGAGTGATAAATCACAGTCCAATATGCACATGCAAGCGACAATTCACTGGAGATCCGTTCTCAAATTGCTATGTAGTCCCAGGTAATACGAAATTAATTGCAAAATGCATGAAATTTGTTGTTGAGATAATTTATTACAGAGATGTTTTAGACGTAGTTTTAAATTTAATAAAGTGTCATACCTCTACAATTTAAGAGGCAGTCAAGAGTCAAAACTAATCTATGCAGTTTATGACAACAAGAAAAATATGTTAATCTCCATCATATTTCCAAGGGAGAATAGAGATAGAATAGAAATAGAGCCCAAAACACGATATCGATAAAATTTCTCGATAAAAGAAAAGTCAAACCTCTACAATACGCTTATAACGTAAATATCTCTTTTACCTATCAACATAAATTGATCAAATTAATGAGAGTAACAAATAATATTATTTTAGAGAGCACAGTAGATTTATATTTTCGATTACGCAGCAAATATTTGTTTAAATACTGTTTTTCGTGATTTTTATTCACTTTTCGTTGCGCAAGCGCTATTCTGTCACTTTCTAACTTACCTGAACTTTACTGAGTTAGATAGTGACGGAATTTGGCTTTTGTCTGCCTCTTAAGTGATACTTTCTCATGCACATAATTATGCACCAAAGCGCGACCCCTCATGAATTATTGACAATTGAGGCAGAGTTTTGCTACATCATTTTTAGGGTTACCCAAAGGGTAAAACGGGACCCTATTACTAAGGCTCGGCTGTCCGTCTGTCTGTCTGTCTGTCTGTCTGTCTGACTGTCTGTCTGTCTGTCTGCCCGCCTGTCACCAGGCTGTATCTCATGAACCGGGATAGTTAGACAGTTTAAATTTTCACAAATTATGCATTTCTATTGCCGCTATAACAACAAATACAAAAAAAAATTTAAGGGGGCTCCCATACAATAAACGTGATTTTTTTGCCGTTTTTGTAGATAATGGTACGGAACCCTTCGAGCGCGAGTCCAACTCGCACTTGGCCAGTTTTGATTAGCCCTACCTGCCGTTAGCTAAATATACCCCGCCAAAGTTGTTTACAATTTGCATTTCTAAACTGGTTTCCCTATAAACTTGAAATCGTGAAAAAAAAAATATGAAGCATGAGACTGTAATTTAAAATTATTTCGGATACCTATCCTGTAATGAAAACTATTCGAGTTATGGAGGGAAAACTGTGACTTGGCTACAAAAACTATGCGTATAGTCTGACACGCAGCTGGCCGATTTTTTATCATTGTATTAAATTAAACACAAACTTTTAGTTTCAGAACAATCTTCTTCACCAGAAAGAGATCCCTGTGTGCCATCGCCCTGTGGTCCTAACTCAGAATGTCATAACCTCCGTGGTACCCCATCTTGCGCCTGTTTACCTAATTTCGAAGGTAGTCCACCCAACTGCAGACCTGAGTGTTCTATAAATGAAGACTGTGCAAGTGATCTGGCGTGCATGAATCAAAAATGCAGAGACCCGTGTCCAGGATCATGTGGAATGAACGCGAACTGTCAAGTTATAAAACACATATCCGTCTGTACTTGTGCTGATGGCTTTACTGGAAATGCATTCACACAATGTAGTCCCATACCACCTAAAGGTAAGCTTCTATTGAAAGTTGAAACTCGTCTTAAACCTTAATTCGGAAAACGAATTGTTTTAAGATACTTAACGATTATTGTATTTATTACAGTACAAGATGATTTATGTAACCCGTCGCCATGCGGTGCCAATACTGAATGCTTCGATGGAAAGTGTACTTGCCTGCCCGAATTCCAAGGTGACCCTTACTTTGGGTGTAGACCTGAGTGTGTACAGAGCTCAGAATGTAATCGCGATAAAGCTTGCATCGGTAACAAATGCAAGGATCCATGTCCTGGAACATGTGCATCGAATGCAATTTGCAATGTTATTAATCATATACCCATGTGCAGCTGTCCAGAGAGGCAGACCGGTAACGCATTTGTGGAATGTCGACCAATTCTGGGTAAGTAATTTTTTTTTTTAAATCGCTAAATAGTAACTTTGATTCTTACCTAAAACTTTTCATTGCAGAAGCTGTTGTAACGAATCCATGTCGTCCATCTCCATGTGGACCAAATAGCCAATGCCGGGAAATAAATGGCCAAGCAGTCTGTTCTTGTGTTCCAAATTACATTGGTGCGCCACCATCCTGTCGCCCAGAATGCACGATAAGCTCAGAGTGCCCTCTGAACCAGGCTTGTAGTAACCAGCGCTGTGCTGATCCCTGCATCGGTTCCTGCGGTGTAAATGCAGAGTGCAAAGTGGTTAACCATAATCCTATTTGCACTTGTCCAAATTATTTCTCTGGAGATCCATTTACACGTTGCTTCAAGCTACGTATGTATACTCTACGCTATGTTAATTTCAAATCCCAATGATTGATTGGTGATCATGTAAGTAATTTATTTTGTATTTTGCAGCTGAAAAATCACCAGAACCAATAAATCCATGCACGCCGTCGCCATGTGGACCCAATTCACTTTGTAGAGATTCTAACGAAGCTCCATCGTGTACCTGTTTAGACGGCTTTCACGGTCAACCACCGTACTGCAGGCCTGAATGCAGCAGTAACGAAGAATGTTCTGGGCATCTTTCGTGCATTAACAACAAATGTAAAAATCCTTGTGAAGGTTCTTGCGCAGCTAACGCCGAATGTAAAGTTGTCAGCCATTCGCCGATTTGTGTTTGTCCTCGTGGATTTACGGGTGATCCGTTCTATGGTTGTACTCAAGAAGTAATACAATCTGAGCCAAACGTAACGCCTTGTTCACCGTCACCATGTGGTTCAAACGCAATATGCAAAGAAAGGAACAACGCTGGGGCGTGCTCTTGTATCGATGGATATTTAGGAAATCCATATGAAAGCTGCCGACCAGAATGCGTTATAAATACCGACTGCCCATCTAATAAGGCCTGTATCAACAACAGATGTGGTGATCCATGCCCAGGAAGCTGTGGTACGAATTCAGAGTGCCAAGTTGTAAACCATGTACCTTTATGCACTTGCTTTAACGGATACACCGGTGACCCATTTAAATACTGTGTTTATCAAGGTTAGTATTTAAATTATACTTGTTACATGCTTGACATTCAGCATTTTTGGAAAAAACTTAAGAAATCTTCTTTTTTAGGGTTCCGTAGTCAAAGACAAGGAACCCTTATGGATTCGTCATGTCTGTCTGTCTGTCTGTCTGTCTGTCTGTCCGTGTATGTCACAGCCTTTTTTTCCCGAAACTATAAGAGCTATACTGTTGAAACTTGGTAGTTAGATGTATTTTGTGAACCGCATTAAGATTTTTACACAAAAATTAAAAAAAACAATTATTTTTGGGGTTCCCCATACTTAGAACTGAAACCAAAAAATATTTTTTTCATCAAACCTATACGTCTTTGGATAGGTCTTTAAAAATGATGTTGAGGTTTCTAATATCATTTTTTTCTAAACTGAATAGAGCACGAGAGACACTTCCAAAGTGGTAAAAAGTGCCCCCCCCCGTAACTTCTAAAATAAGAGAATGATAAAACTAAAAAAAATATATAATGTACATTACCATGTAAACTTTCACTCAAAATTGGTTTGAACGAGATCTAGTAAGTAGTTTTTTTTTAATACGTCATTAATCGTAATCCATCCAAGAACTTTTATATTATGTTACTTGCTGCTACGGAACCCTTCATGGGCGAGTCCGACACGCACTTGACCTCTTTTTTTTATACTACTTGAATGACGAAACAAGCAGATGGCCCACCTGATGTTAAGCGGTAACCTCTGCCAATGAATAAAGAAATTAATAAATAAAGTTCATTAGATACTTCTAGTTTTTGTAAAAGCATGGCCAATTATTACCTTGTATCGGTGTGACTCAGTGAAAGCAGGTCAACTGGCGTGACTCTAATGCATACTTAGGCAAAGTCTAAAAGAAAAGCTTTTATCACCCATCAAATGCGCGTTGAAGTCTTTTGCATGAGCAAAGTATGTAAAATCTTGTAGCGGCTGTGCGCGCTCGTTGAAGTCTTTTGAATGAGCAAATCAAATGAAAATCTTTGGATAGTAGGCAAAGTATAATCTTGTATCAGGTATGAGAGTGCGATGTTTGATTAATTGCATTTTTGTTTCAGAATCGCCTCCACCACAAGCTGCAATTGACGTTTGTTATCCATCACCATGTGGCCCTAACAGTCAATGTAAAGCTATAAATAATCAAGCTATTTGTTCATGCTTACCTGAATATGTCAGTGCTCCGCCAAATTGCCGACCTGAATGTATTGGCAGTTCTGAATGTCCACAAGATAAGGCGTGCGTTAATCAGAAATGTATCAATCCATGCCCTAAGCCGTGTGGTCTCAATGCAAATTGTAACATGATCAACCATAGTCCAATTTGCTCCTGCAGAACCTCTTATACTGGAGATCCATTTACGATTTGTAGGCCTGTTCAATGTAAGTTACCTAACTATGTTACTGTATTTTATGTCTACTTATACAAATGTATAAATATTAAAACAAGTAAATTAACAAATTAAATATTTTTTAGATGATTTAGTTCCCGACATAAGAAACCCCTGTGTTCCATCGCCTTGTGGTCCGAACTCTGAATGTCGTGAAATCGGTAGTTCTCCATCATGCTCGTGTCTCCTTTCGTTTATTGGAAGTCCTCCGAATTGTAGACCAGAATGCACCATACACTCTGATTGTCCAAGTGACCGTGCTTGTATCAACTCTAAGTGCCAGGATCCTTGCTCAGGATCTTGTGGTATTTCTGCTACATGCAGCGTCCTTAACCACATACCTATATGCACGTGTATTGAAGGTTATGTGGGTGATCCTTTCACCAGCTGCAGACCGCAACCACTGGAAGGTATGGTTTCCTATTCAATTGAATTTTAGATATTTACTGATTGCAACATGGTTTTTTAATTTATATTATACTTTTCAGTGGAAGCAAGTGTGGTTGATGACTGTACCAATGTTCGTTGCGGTCCAAATGCCGAATGTGTTAGTGGTCAATGTCACTGTTTACCAGAATATCACGGCGATCCATATTTCAATTGCCGCCCAGAATGTGTATTCAGCACTGATTGTGATCCGCAAAAAGCATGCATTCAAAGAAAATGTGTAGATCCCTGTATTGGCGCATGTGGACAGAATGCCATTTGCCAAGTTGTAAATCACATTCCAATGTGCAGTTGCAACAACGGATATACTGGAAATTCTTTTATCATTTGCACTCCCATTCGAGGTAAATTATATGATTAGTTTTTTATAAGTATTTATTATAATTTTTTGATTTCCATGTACCTGTATCTGCTTAATTTCCATCAGTGCCTCCAACTGAGAGACCATGCAGTACAGCCGTTTGCGGTCCAAATAGCCAATGTCGAGAGATTAATAACCAAGCTGTGTGTTCATGCTTGCCTACCTATTTGGGAATTCCACCGGCATGTAGACCAGAGTGTGTATCGAATTCAGAATGCCCTCAAAATCAAGCATGCATGAAGCAGAAGTGTATCAATCCATGTATCGGAGTATGCGGTGTAAGAGCTGTGTGTGAAGTAGTCAATCACAATCCTGTGTGTGCTTGCGCACCACCTCTCTCAGGGGATCCATTTGTACAGTGCACTACTGTTTCGAGTGAGTAATCAATATTGCTTTGATTTAATTGATTTAATATGAAGCTTATTAATATAAACTTATATTATAATTTATTTCCATAGATACACCGCCTGCAATGATCAATCCATGCCAACCATCACCGTGCGGACCAAATTCCATATGCAAGGAAATTAATGACAGCCCGTCTTGCACATGTCTACCGGAATTCCGAGGACAACCACCGTACTGTAAACCAGAATGTGTGAGCAACAGTGAATGCGCAACGCATTTAGCCTGTGTCAACCAAAAATGTAAAGACCCCTGCACGGGGGCATGTGGTGCTAACGCTGAATGTCGCGTTGTGAGTCATTCGGCCATGTGCATATGCCCACAAGGTTACAACGGAGATCCTTTCACGGGATGTATAGTGCAAGCCCAAACAGAAATTTTAACACCTTGTACTCCTTCACCATGCGGTTCGAATGCAATATGTAGAGAACAGAATAAGGTTGGATCCTGTATTTGCAGTGAAGGTTACTTTGGCAATCCGTACGAAGGATGTCGCCCAGAATGCGTATCAGATTCGGACTGTCCAGGAAATAGAGCATGTACTGGGGGAAAATGCCAAGACCCTTGCCCTGGAACCTGTGGACTGAATGCAGAGTGCACCACCGTGAATCATTCACCAACTTGTTCTTGTTTCTCTGGTTATACTGGAGACGCATTCCGCAGATGCAATCTTATTCCTTGTGAGTATTTTTAACAATGTTTCTTATATCAAATCAAATCAAATCAAATATCTTTCTTATTTTTCTTCTTTTTTTTTCTTTTTTTTTCTTATGCTCAGATAGTTCTGTTTAGGTACCTCCTATTCGTTTTAAATGTATGTACCTTGTTTAGTATTTTTATAGTAAATATTTTTAGGCTTTTGTAGTCCGACGAGGAGCCCGGTTTTCCAGTCCGTCCATCCATCTATTCCTTCACCTATCCCAGTCTGTCTGTATAAAACTAAGTTTTGCGGTTAAGAACATATACTGCCCAAACATATACCACAAAGTAATTTAGCTAAATTAATATCCCGTTTACAATGCAAATAATTTTATTTTCAGTGCAAGAGCCGAGTCCTGTAAACGTCTGCTACCCAAGTCCATGTGGTCCGAACAGTCAATGCCGCGAAATAAACGGACAAGCAGTGTGTAGCTGCTTGCCAAGTTATAATGGTGAACCACCATTCTGCAAGGCAGAGTGTTTATCACATTCCGATTGTGCTGCAGACAAGGCTTGCTTAAACCAGAAATGTATTGACCCGTGCCCCGGTCCATGTGGTCAGAAAGCAGACTGTAGAGTGTTCCATCATAATCCAATTTGCAGCTGCAGATCAGGGTTTACAGGAGATCCATTTACGAGATGTTATTCCAAGCCAGGTAAAAAGCTGTGAAATTTATAAGTAACAGTGATAATGATACAGTAGTTGTGTTCATTCCCAGGCAGAACTATTAATTAATGATGTGAATAAACTTTTAACTGATTTGGTAACTTTCAGTGACTCAACCACAGCTAGAAGAAACTAGAGATCCTTGCGCGCCCTCACCGTGTGGCCCATTCTCTGTGTGTAGAAACTTCGGAGGGCAAGCTTCATGCTCTTGTTCGCCCGAGTACACCGGTAGTCCACCAAATTGTCGTCCAGAATGCGTTACGAATCAAGACTGTATTAGCTCGCTAACATGCATAAATGAGAAGTGCAAAGATCCATGTCCTGGGTCTTGTGGACAAAATGCAAGATGCTCCGTCTTAAAACATGTTGCTATCTGTACTTGTCTTGAGGGCTACAAGGGTGATCCGTTCACTTCGTGTTTCTTAGAACCAGTGCAAGGTATGTAATCATTGTTATAGTACTTATTCAATTTAATAGTGGACCAGAATTAAGTCAAGAACTAACTAAACGTGTAATTTTTTTCAGATGTACCGCTAGATCTATGCAATCCAACGCCATGTGGATCTAATGCGGAATGCAACAATGGCGAATGCACATGTTTACTTGAATATCACGGTGATCCATACATTGGTTGTAGGCCAGAATGTACAGTTAGTACTGACTGTCAGAGAAATCAAATATGTGTCGGGAAGAAATGCGTAAATCCATGTCCGGATACATGTGGCAGCAATGCAATATGCGAAGTTATCAACCATATACCGATGTGCAGCTGTCCGAGCGGGTACACAGGAAATTCATTTGTGTCCTGTAATGCCATACAAGGTAAACAACTACCAACTTTACATAAAAGTTAATGTGAAAAGATACTAGGTGTGTAGGAGGTACTGACATATATTTTATCTGTTCAACTTTAGCACCTGCACCAACGAATCCATGCAATCCAAGTCCGTGTGGACCTAGCAGTCAGTGCAGAGAAATGAGCAACGTTGCAGTCTGTTCGTGTATTCCTGGGTACTCTGGCAATCCTCCGACATGCAGACCAGAGTGCACTACTAGTGCAGAGTGTCCACTCAACAAAGCATGTAACAACTATAAATGTATCAATCCCTGTAGAGGAGCTTGTGGCGTTGGAGCTTTATGTGAAGTTGTTAATCACAACCCCATCTGTTCCTGCTCTATTGACTTTACTGGGGATCCGTTTACAAGATGTGTATCAAAACGTATGTATGATTTAAAAAAAACTTAATCTGGCATTACAGTATTTCTTATTTAAATATACTTAATCACTTTCAGCACTGCAAGTACCAGTACAAATAAATCCTTGTTTGCCATCACCCTGTGGGCCTAATTCCATCTGCCAAGCGGTGAACGATTCGCCAACTTGCTCCTGTATGCCACAATTCACTGGAGCGCCACCAAACTGCAGACCTGAATGTACAAGCAATAGCGAATGCCCTAACCACATGGCATGTATCAATAACAAATGCGGAGATCCATGTGCTGGAGCCTGTGGTACACTGGCGCAATGTCGTGTAGTAAGTCATACGCCGAATTGCGTGTGTCCCCAAGGATATACTGGAGATCCTTTCTCATATTGTTCTGAGCTACACAGTGTCGCGGCGATTGAACATACTACCCCATGCACGCCTTCACCATGTGGAAGTAATGCAATATGCAAGGAACGTGATAATGTGGGTTCATGTATCTGTGCTCCTGGTTATTTTGGAAATCCCTATGAAGGTTGCAGACCTGAATGTAGCGTAAACACTGATTGTCCTTCAAACAGAATATGTCAACAACATAAATGCCAAGATCCCTGTCCAGGAACATGCGGTGTGAACGCAGAATGCCAGACAGTCAATCATGCTCCAATATGCACATGTTTATCTGGTTTCACAGGAAATCCTTTCCAAAACTGTGTAATAATACAACGTAAGTACATATCATTAATTTATTTATTTCCTAATAAGACTATTTCCTGTAATTTTGCTATTCAAACATTCGTGTACAATATCATTCATTTCGAGAATTTAATATTTCCTGTACCTACTTTTAAGTTAAAACGTTGATTACAGATATCGAGCTGCCAACTAAACCTTGCGCACCTTCACCATGTGGACCAAACAGTGTATGTAAAGAGCTGAACGAACAAGCTGTATGTTCCTGTATGCTGGACTATCGTGGTGTGCCACCGAACTGTAGACCAGAATGTGTCATCAGCGCTGAATGTCCGCTGAACAAAGCTTGTATTGCATTAAAATGTAGTGACCCCTGCATTGGACAATGTGGAACACACGCCACATGTCACGTCATCAATCATAGTCCAATATGCTCATGCATTGAAAGATTTACCGGTGATCCATTCAGCCGATGCTATCCATTCGTCTCCCCAATACAGAATGAGCCGCCTAAAAATCCTTGTTTACCATCACCATGTGGACCATTTAGTGAATGCAGAGACACTGGTGGTATACCATCTTGCACTTGTTTAGCAAACTATATAGGTGCTCCACCGGGTTGCCGTCCTGAATGTACTATAAACGCTGACTGTGCCAGCAACTTGGCGTGTATTAACCAAAAATGCAAAGATCCATGTCCTGGTTCGTGCGGATTAAATGCCCAGTGCACAGTAAAAAATAATATGCCAATATGTACCTGCCTCGATAGTTACATAGGTGATGCTTTCACCGAGTGTAAAATACAAGGTGTGTATATTGATGCAAATAATATTCCAAAGAGTAAAGTAGGTAGGTACTTATATTACGTATTTACTAAAAATATAATTTAATTTGCAGAAATAATCCAAGATGAAGTGGACCTTTGCAACCCGTCACCTTGCGGTGCCAATGCTGTTTGCAATGACGGAGAATGCTCGTGTCTTCCAGAATACAATGGAGATCCATATTTCGAGTGTCGTCCAGAATGTGTCCTAAGCTCGGATTGTAGCCAAGACAAGGCGTGTTTGCGAAACAAATGTGTAAATCCATGTAACAGTGGGGTTTGTGCATCCAATGCAATCTGTGATGTAATAAATCATATACCTATGTGCAGATGTCCAGAACGTATGATTGGGAACGCTTTTGTTCAGTGCTCGCCACTCGAAGGTACCTATCGATTTTACCGTGATAAATGCTATTACTGAATCACGAAATCAAAGATTTAATCTTTTTATTTTTACTTTCAGTAATCGAAACACAACCATGTCAACCGAGTCCATGTGGCCCTAACAGCCAGTGTCGCGAAATAAATAGACAAGCAGTGTGCTCATGTGTAGTTGGATATATAGGAAGCCCACCCTCTTGTAGACCTGAATGCACTGTCAGTACTGACTGTCTACCGAGCGAGGCATGCAGTAATAGCAAATGTGTGAACCCATGCATTGGAACTTGTGGAGTAGAATCTAAATGCCAAGTAATAAACCACAATCCCATATGTTCATGTCCAACGTCTTACACTGGCAATCCATTCGTCAGATGCATTCTTCAAGAGTTTAAACCTGCACCCAGCGTCGACCCCTGCCTTCCTTCACCTTGTGGTCCAAATTCGCTTTGCAAAGAAGTATCAGGTTCTCCCACATGCTCGTGCCAGACCGGTTTTGTTGGCTCGCCACCTTACTGTAAACCTGAGTGCATAAGCAATTCTCAATGTCCAATACATCTCGCGTGTATAAATCAGAAATGCACAAATCCTTGTGCAGCTGTATGTGGAATTAACGCAGATTGTCATGTATTAAGTCACTCCCCTGCTTGTTCTTGTCTGGCGGAATACACCGGGGATCCATTCGTAGAATGTCACAAAATTAACATAATTCAAGAGATTTCAACCCCTTGTCAGCCATCTCCTTGTGGTGCAAATGCGATTTGTAAAGAATTTAATGGTGCTGGATCTTGCACGTGTCTACCCGAGTACTTTGGCAATCCTTACGAAGGCTGTAAGCCAGAATGTGTTATTAACACTGATTGTCCTTCAAACAAAGCTTGTACTCAGAATAAATGTCAAGACCCATGCCTAGGAGCCTGCGCACCGAACGCTATATGCCAAGTGGTCAATCATGCTCCGTCATGTTCTTGTGACAGAGGCTATACTGGAGATCCCTTCCGCTATTGTGCCATTGAACGTAAGTTTGTAGGCGTTTTATATAGTAGTCTAGTTTCTTCTACGTTAGTTTTAATTTGATATACTTACCCGTAGGTAGGTAGTTTATATTACATCTTTCGATTTATTTTTGCAGAAGTTGTTCAAACACCAGTAGATGTGTGCCGACCTTCACCATGCGGGCCAAATAGTCGGTGCATTGAAGTAAATACACAAGCGGTATGCTCGTGTCTACCAAACTTCATAGGCTCGCCTCCTGGATGCCATCCAGAGTGTGTTGCAAGCTCTGAATGTCCACGAGGCAAGGCGTGCGTAAATCAAAAATGTGAAGACCCCTGCATTGATGCTTGTGGAACAAATGCCGAGTGTAGAGTTATCAATCATAGTCCGATTTGTCAGTGCAAACTTCGTTACACAGGAGATCCGTTCACAAGATGCAACCCTATACCACGTTAGTTTAATTGAAATTATTTAATATAAATTATATTTTTTGTTATTATCTAAACCTTATTATCTATTACTTCTTTTAGCTCCTGTTGCAAATGCTGTTCTGGAACCATACAGAAATCCCTGTGTTCCGTCACCTTGTGGCCCTAATTCCATCTGCCAAGAAAGAGGCAGCGTGCCCTCTTGTTCCTGCATGTCAAACTATGTCGGTGCACCTCCAAACTGCAGACCTGAATGTACAATCAATGCGGAATGTCCAACTTCACAAGCTTGTATTCAACAAAAATGTCGGGATCCCTGTCAAGGATCCTGTGGTATTGAGGCTTTATGCACAGTATCGCGTCACACTCCGATTTGCACGTGTCCAGATGGATACACTGGTGATGCATTCACTATGTGCAGGCCGAAACCACCACGTAAGTTTTTTTTAAAAGCTTTAGTAGTAATTTAAAATCAAGATATTTAAGATATCTGCAATGTTAACTTTGTTTTTGCAGACGCTGATGTAATCGACAAATGTAATCCATCTCCATGCGGTACTAATGCAATTTGCATTGACGGATCATGTTCTTGCATAGAAGAGCACCATGGCGATCCTTATGTGGGCTGTCGACCTGAATGCGTGCTTAGTACTGATTGTCCAAGAGAAAAGGCTTGCGTAAGAAATAAGTGTGTCGATCCATGTCCAGGCACTTGCGCTACAAATGCCATCTGTGACGTGATAAACCATGTTCCAATGTGCAGTTGTGCTCAAGGAATGACTGGCAATGCCTTTTACAACTGTGAAAATATACGAGGTAATAATAACGTTAAATGAACACTTGCACAACCCACAACAAAGTAATGGGTATAATTTAATCTTCATCTTGATAGTTTTTTAGCCAACATTTTTTTTTAAGTTTGCTCTCTGCGTGCCTTAAACCCAGTTTGCCTAAATATGTACTTATTTTAAGTCTCTGTTTGAGCCGAACAATACATACATACATAAGCTCACGCCTGTTTCCCGGAGGTCTAGGCAGAGACCACGGATTTCCACTTGCTACGATCCCGACACACCTCTTTTGCTTCATTCACTCTCATCACATTCTTCATACATGCTCGTCGGTTAAGGGTACTCCTGACCTGGCCTTTTTCCAGAACGTCTTCGATCTGGTCTGAATACGTTCGCCGAGGTCTTCCCCTTCCCACTGTCCCATTCACGCTCGTCTTATGTACCCGTTTCGTCAATCTACTATCGTTCATCCTTTCTAAATGCCCAAACCATCTGAGCATAACTTTCTCAATCCTAGTTCACTACGTCTTCTTTAATTTCACAACGCTCTCTTATCACACTATTCCTTATTCTATCTCTCAAAGTCACACCACACATACTTCTCAAAGCTCTCATCTCCACTGCATTTATTCTACTTTCATGTTTCTTCTGCCATACCCAACTTACATGCTGCTTACTTATGCTACCATACATTAGTGTCAGTACTAACACCCCTCTATGCACGGCCAGTCGTGCCCTTTTTGGACACATTCCGACTGCTCATAAAGGCGTGAAGTGCCCCATTCACTTGGTTTCCAGCATTTACTCTCCTTTCAATATTATCTTCATGCTTGCCGTCTCTTGTGAACAAAGTTCCCAAATATACAAACTTTTGTACTTGTTCCACTCTTTCTCCACCAATCAAAACATCACATTTCGTTATTAGTTAATCTCTTTCAAAAACCATTACTTTCGTCTTACTTACGTTTACTTACATTCTTTTCCTCTCAAAACATTCATGCGCAATTGTTACCATCTCTTGTAACTCATCCGCGGACGGCGCAAGTATTACTTGGTCGTCGGCGTAGAGAAGACTTTTGACGAGTCATTCTTAACCCACATTCACTATCTTTCAAATCTCGCAAACATCTGTCCATGAATAGGTTAAACAGCCACGGTGACGCTTCACATCCCTGTCTAACACCCTTTTCGATGCTAAACCATTCAGTGTATGACCCGTGTATTCTTACGCAAGCACTGGAATCCTCGTAGAGAGATTTCAGAGCTCGAATGAGGTTCCTGTCTACCCCATACATCGACAGTACCGACCATAGTTCATTCCTCATCACTTTATCGTAGGCCTTTTCCAAATCCACGAAAGCGCAATAAACTTTTCAACGCTTAGCCAAAAAAAATTCGGTTATGCATCGCAAGGAAAAGACCTGATCCGTACATCCCATACCCTTTCGAAATCCCGCTTGTACGTCCCATATTTTCTCATCGGTTTCTTTCACAACTCTTTCAGCCGAATCACTTATAATATTTAAACAATAATTTGTTACAGCGCCCGTTATTACGAACCCTTGTCTACCATCTCCGTGTGGTCCTAACAGTCAATGCAGAGAAATAAATGGGCAAGCCGTATGTACTTGCATTCCTGGGTACAAGGGAAGCCCACCTCTGTGCAGACCAGAATGTGTGGTCAGCTCAGATTGTGCGCCGAACAAAGCATGCAGTAATCAAAAATGTATCGATCCTTGTGTGGGCTCATGTGGAGTGGAAGCCAAATGCACTGTTGTTAAACACAATCCCATATGTAGTTGCCCACCGAAGTACACTGGCGATCCATTCACTAGATGTATTCCGTACAGTAAGTATCGATCAATAAATTTATTCCGTTTTGGCTATTACTTAGCAAAAAAGTTTTTGTTTGTAATGACGATTTTTTCTTTATTTTAGGAGCTCCTGTTGCTGATGTAACACCGTGTACTCCATCGCCTTGTGGCCCGAACACTATTTGCAAAGAAGTCGGAGAAACTCCATCGTGCACGTGTATGCCTAACTTCTTTGGATCACCACCATACTGCAGACCGGAATGTTCCAGTAACAGTGAATGCCCAACCGATACAGCCTGCATTAATCAGAAATGCAAAGAACCTTGTTCCGGCGCTTGCGGTATTAATGCGCAATGCCGCACGATAAGTCATTCTCCAATGTGCTTCTGCGACAATGGTTTTACTGGTGATCCTTTCTCGAACTGCTTCCCACATCAAGCTGTCGTTCTAGAAAGACCACGTCCTTGTGTACCTTCACCATGTGGATCCAATGCTATATGTAAAGAATACAACTCTGCCGGTTCATGTAGTTGTCTGCAAGATTATATAGGAAATCCTTACGAGGGATGCCGACCCGAATGCAGTGTGAATTCAGATTGTATACCAAGCAAAGCTTGCATACGTAATAAATGTCAAGATCCATGCCCTGGCACGTGCGGGCCGTTGGCTGTATGTACAGTTGTAAACCATTTGCCATCTTGTACTTGTCCACCTGGGTATTCTGGTGATCCATTCAGAAGATGTGTCATATTTAATGGTATGTTCATTATATAATAATGTACTATGTTCTTACAAACATTATTTTATTTTAAAATTTATTCGAAAAAAGAATCGAGTCACATTGATATCTTGTTTTCCAGAACCTCCAATGGATACCGTAACACCTTGTGAACCTAGTCCATGTGGACCAAATAGCGTTTGTCGTGCAGTAAATGGACAGAGCGTGTGCTCATGTATGCCTGACTATATTGGCTCTCCACCTGGTTGCAGACCAGAATGCACAGTTAGTTCAGAATGTACGACTGATAAGGCTTGTATAAATCAAAAATGTGTGGATCCTTGTCCTAACCATTGTGGAATAAATACACAATGTAGAGTCATAAATCATAGTCCAATTTGTACCTGTAGTACGGGCTTCATAGGAGATCCGTTTACACGCTGCTATCAACAACGTAAGTCCTTAATTATTCTAAATAAATAATTTTACTTGCATTCTAAATTTACTCAATGAGTTAATTGCATGAACTATTTGCAGCAACCACAATGCAAATACCACCGCAGCCATTCAGAAACCCATGTGTACCAAGCCCATGCGGCCCGAATGCCGTTTGCCGAGACATTAATGATTCGCCATCATGCTCGTGTATGCCTGATTTCCAAGGACTTCCACCAAACTGCAAACCTGAATGTGCCATCAACCAGGACTGTCTGTCTAACAAAGCATGCATCAATATGAAGTGTCGCGATCCTTGTCCTGGCAGCTGTGGCCAAAACGCCGTTTGCACAGTATTCAATCACTTGCCGTCTTGTGCGTGCTCTCAAGGATTCACAGGGGATCCGTTTACATCTTGTGCTATACTGCCACCGACTGCAGGTATGGTATTCTATTCTACCGAATTTTTCAACTAAACACTGATAAATTAGTCCCTAATAAAAAAAATTGACAACAATTTGTTATTATCTACAGATGAGATACCCTCGGACCCCTGTAATCCATCACCGTGCGGATTCAATGCTCAATGTAGAGACGGAATATGTACATGCCTTAACGAGTATCACGGAGATCCCTATTTTGGTTGTAAGCCAGAATGCGTCACGAACATGGATTGTCCTATTGATAAAGTTTGTTCTGCAAACAAATGTGTAAACCCGTGCCCCGGAACATGTGCTTCAACTGCGCAGTGCAATGTTTACAATCATATTCCGATATGCACTTGCCCTGAAGGTACCACTGGCAACGCTTTTGTGGAATGTCATGCCACACAACGTAAGTCACCTAAATACATAAAAAAACGAATAATTTTATTTATTAAAGGAATGCGGTCGATTGATGATCGATTCATGATTTTATTTCCAGTTGTGTATCAGGAGCCTTGTAGCCCAAGCCCATGCGGTCCTAACAGTCAGTGTCGACAGATAAACAGCCAAGCTGTTTGTTCGTGCCTACCAACATTTGTTGGCAGCCCACCCTCCTGTAGACCTGAGTGTACAATCAGCGCTGAATGTCCTCTTAACGAAGCCTGCAATAATCACAAGTGCATAAACCCGTGCATAGGCACATGTGGTTATGGTGCGAGATGTGAGGTGGTGAACCACAACCCTATATGCTCGTGCCCAGCCCAATATACAGGAGATCCATTTACACATTGCGATGTAATAGGTAGGTTTTACAATACAATTTATATGCATTGCTAAATAATAAATTACCAAATTACCAATTGCATAACTTACCAAAAACAAATTTCAGTGTCCTCGCCTCCTCGACCCGTTGACCCGTGCATACCATCGCCATGTGGGCCTTACTCAGTATGTAAAGTCATTGGAGAATCACCATCGTGCACGTGCCAGTCAGATTACACCGGTGCACCACCAAATTGTAGACCACAATGCGTCAGTAACACAGAGTGCCCGAGCAACCTCGCATGCGTAAATCAAAAATGCAGAGATCCATGCCCCGGTAGTTGTGGATACAATGCTGACTGCAAAGTCATTAGCCATGCTCTTGTATGTTCTTGTCCATATGGACAGACGGGTGACCCTCTCGTGTCATGTAACCCAATACAAGGTGGGTATTTTAACGAGAATTTCACCAATTATCTTTCTTCCACATACTTGGCAGTCTCAGTAACATCATTAACTTAACTTTCTTTCCAGATTCAATAATTGAATACACTTCTCCATGTGAACCTTCACCTTGCGGCATCAATGCCGAATGTTTGGAAAGAAATAGTGCTGGAGCATGTAGATGCGTTGAGTCTTTCATTGGCAACCCTTATGAGGGATGCCGACCTGAATGCGTCATCAACAGTGACTGTCCACCTATGTTAGCTTGCATGCAGAATCGATGCAAGGATTCTTGTCCGGGTATATGTGCACCAAACGGAATTTGCCAGGTGGTAAATCATCTTCCCTCGTGTTACTGTCCTCCAGGGTTGACGGGTAATGCATACGTGAATTGCATTGAAAAAGTTGATGGTATGTTTTCATGATTGAAAATAATTTGCATTGTTTTGTCCTCTCCTCATATTTAGTTTACATAAATATGTGACTCCAACTTTCAGACTTTGTTAAGCCAACTCCATGCACACCTTCTCCATGTGGCCCCAACAGTCAATGCCAAGAAGTAAACTCTCAAGCCGTATGTAGTTGCCAGCTTGACTTCATGGGTACGCCTCCTAACTGTCGCCCAGAATGCACAATCAACAGCGAATGTCCTAGCGATAAAGCATGCATGAATCGAAAATGTGTAGACCCATGTATTGGGCAATGTGCAAGAAATGCAAATTGCAGAGTATTTGCTCACAATCCAATTTGTTCGTGTAAGGACAGATTCACTGGAGATCCATTCACTAATTGCGTTCCAAGTAAGTTTAATAACTTAACTGCACTTACCCACATTTATGGCTTAACTACACATTAACTTTGACTATTATTTTATTCATTATTTATTTTGCAGTGGCAGTGTCAATACCATCGGTACCACAGATTGTCAACCCATGCGTGCCATCTCCTTGCGGACCAAACTCGCAATGTCAAGATATTAATGGAAATGCTCGCTGCTCCTGCCTTCCTAACTACATAAGTTCTCCGCCAAGATGTCGACCTGAATGTTCTATCAATTCAGAATGTAATGCGATTATGGCTTGCATTAACAACAAGTGTGTCGATCCATGTCCAGGAGCATGTGGCAACAATGCACAGTGTAATGTCAACAATCATTTACCAATTTGTTCATGTTTGCCTGGTTTCTCTGGAGATCCGTTCAGCAACTGTCAACTCATGCAACAAGGTAAGACTTGAAGTTACAATAGTTAATAAGATCTTTTTTAGACTTATAACACGAGAAATTACAAGTTTTTGTAATTTCAGAACCAGAACCAGTCGATCTATGTTCTCCTTCTCCTTGTGGCTCAAACGCTGAATGCAGAAATGGCGTGTGTACCTGTTTAACGGAATACCAGGGTGATCCATATTACGGATGCAAACCAGAGTGCGTTCTTAACTCGGATTGTCCGAGGAACAAAGCCTGCATTAAAAACAAATGTGGAGATCCTTGCGTTGGAACTTGTGGTTCTGATGCCATCTGCGAGACTATCAACCATATACCGATGTGTTCTTGTCCGGCTGGCTTTACTGGATCTCCTTTCCATTACTGCAAGGAAGTACAAGGTACCTTTTTCACTATTTAAATGCTTATATTATAATTCTAATGAAGCTTGAGTTTAATATTAATTTATTTGATGATGTGTTGTTATAACTAAATTAGTTTTTTCAGAACCACAATCACCGACAAACTTGTGTGAATCTTCTCCTTGTGGACCAAACAGTCAATGCAAAGAAGTAAACGGCCATGCAGTATGCGTTTGTGTTCAAGGCTATATTGGAAGTCCTCCAAACTGTCGCCCGGAGTGTACAGTTAGCTCTGATTGCAACCTTAATCAAGCTTGTTCCAACCAAAAATGTAAAGACCCGTGTCCAGGAGCATGCGGCCGTAACACACACTGTATTGTTGTTAACCATAATCCAATATGCACATGTTTATCTGGGTATTCAGGAGATCCATTCTCATATTGTGAATTTATACGTGAGTATGATTTTATTTATACTGTTGCAATAAAAATTATCGGATGTTAGTGTTTAATTTTATAAGCTAGATTTTCAAATAAAAGTTAACTCATTTGTTGCAGCGGCCACACCCCCAGTTAAAGTTAACCCATGCCTACCATCACCATGTGGACCTAACTCACAATGTACCGAAAACGGTGAAAGTGCTGACTGCAGATGTCTACCAGAGTTCATTGGATCTCCACCAAGTTGCAGACCTGAATGTACAAGTAATACAGAGTGCTCAAGAAACATGGCTTGTATCAACAGGAAGTGTCGGGACCCGTGTCCCGGCTCGTGCGGATTGAACGCAGAATGCAGAGTAGTCAGCCATACACCGATATGCATTTGTCAAAATGGATACACTGGCGATCCGTTCTTACAATGCCAAATTAAAGTAGCAGCTGTGGAACAAGATCGGCCTACTCCTTGCGTGCCATCGCCATGTGGTGCTAATGCAGAATGTAGAGAACAAAACAACGCTGGTTCCTGCACTTGTTTACCTGCATACTTCGGAAATCCTTATGAATCTTGTAAACCGGAATGCTTGATCAACTCTGATTGCCCATCAAATTTAGCATGTTACCAAAACAAATGCCATGACCCTTGCCCCGGTACATGCGGAATAAACGCTTATTGTAACGTCATAAATCACATTCCGAGCTGCTCGTGTCCGGAACAACATTTCGGTGATCCATACAAAATATGCACATTTAAAGCTCAGTGTAAGTTTACGTACAACTTAAATAGTAGTCCTTTTGTGTCACTTTTTAGCATAGAACCGAGTTAATTATTATTTTTTGCTTTATTTTAGCGGAAATAACAGATCCATGCAACCCGTCACCATGTGGACCAAACAGCCAGTGTAGATCTCAAAATAATTTAGCGATATGCATTTGTCTACCGAACTATCAAGGATCACCACCTATGTGCCGACCGGAATGTATTACCAGCTCAGAGTGTCCTTTGGATAATGTCTGCGAAAACTTCAAATGCATGTCTCCGTGCCCTCATGCGTGTGGCATAAATACAGAATGTAGAGTTATCAAACACAATCCAATATGTTCATGTAAACAAGGCTTCACGGGTGATCCATTTTCAGTTTGTTCAGTAATAATTGAAAATGAACCTGCAGTACTTGAGCCCATCGACCCATGCTTCCCCTCGCCGTGCGGCTTAAATGCTCAATGTCGAAATATAGGAGGAATACCGTCCTGCTCTTGTATTGTTGGATTCTTTGGAAGTCCACCCAACTGCAAACCGGAATGTGTATTGAATACGGATTGTAGTAACGATAAAGCTTGTATAAGCATGAAATGCCAGAACCCATGTTTGGGTTCATGTGGGTTGGACGCGATATGCAATGTTATAAAACACGTACCAGTTTGTTCATGCCCCAGTGGTTATGATGGAGATCCATTTGCAATTTGTAATATAAAACCAGTTGGTAAGTATTTAAAAAAAATCATGTTCAATATTAAAACTTATTTGTACGACGATGTCAATGCTAATATATTTTACTTTTTCAGAACCACCACAAAACTTGGATCCATGTCATCCATCGCCGTGTGGTCCTAACGCTGAATGTAATAACGGTGTTTGCACTTGCTTGCCTGAATACCAAGGAGATCCTTACTTCGGTTGCAGACCTGAATGTGTATTGAGTACTGACTGTCCACTAGATAAAGCCTGCCTGCGTTCAAAATGTGTAAACCCATGCCGTGACATGTGTGGTTTGAATGCTGAGTGTAACGTATATAATCACGTTGCTATCTGCAGCTGCCCTAGTGGCATGACGGGGGATGCTTTCACTCAGTGCATCACAATTAACAGTAAGTATTATGTATACTCAGAGACAACCGAGCTTTGCTCTGGGTTATTTCTCACCTGTGGTACCTAAGCTAGACCAGTTTTTCGTCAGTACATTTCATCAAATTGTTTTGGAGATTTTCTGTATACACAAACATAAATTGAGCGAAGAAAATTAGGAACAGATATCTTTCTCTGGGTCTAGTGGTCGTACTAAAGATAACTCTTTATTGAGCACTACCCGGAAATATACGAAAAATAATTTAAAACTTAAGGAAAATACAATGGGTCGCCTTAACGCAAACAGCGATCTCTGCCAAGCACATTTTACTATGACATTTAGGGACCTTTGAGTGATAACACTATTATGTTTGAGGAAGTTTATGTATTTTTTTTAGAACCAGTTACAAGAACATGTGAGCCATCTCCCTGTGGACCAAACAGCATATGCAGGGAAGCAAACGGGCAAGCGGTTTGTGCTTGTGTGCAAGGTTTTATTGGTAACCCACCGAACTGTCGACCAGAGTGCATCCAAAGTACAGATTGTCCGCCATCTCAAGCGTGCATAAATCGAAAATGCCAAGACCCTTGCCCCGGATCCTGCGGCACAAACGCAATATGTAACGTAATCAAACATAATCCAATTTGTAGCTGTCCTTCAAGATATACTGGCTCACCATTTAGTCACTGCTATGGTAATTATTACGGCGAACAGTTTGATTTTTGAGTGTTTATCAGATTCCTTTAAATAAGGTGTGAATCAATTTAAATTATTCTTTTCGCAGTTCAAGTTGTGGATGACCCGGTATCGAATCCTTGTGTGCCGTCTCCATGTGGTCCAAATAGTATCTGCAATCCTTCACCTGATGGCAAGTCTCACACATGCTCATGCCAACCAACGTTTGAAGGCATTCCGCCACAATGTCGTCGTGAATGTGCCTCAAGTGATGAATGTACTTCTAACAAAGCATGTATCAACTACAAATGTAATGATCCATGTCCTGGATCATGTGGAACAAACACAGTGTGCGCTGTACGCCTGCATAGCCCGATGTGTTCCTGCGAAGAGGGTTACACAGGAGATCCATTTACGTCATGTCATCGTACTCAGCTAGTTGTAGAAGCTGAAGACCCATGTAATCCGACACCTTGCGGAGCAAACGCACGCTGCAAGGTTTCTAGAAACGGAGCTGCAGCTTGTATTTGCGAGGTCGGCTACTTCGGCAACCCATACGAGTCATGTAGACCTGAGTGTGTCATAAATACTGATTGTCCTTATAACAGAGCTTGTCTGAGAAATAAATGCGAAGACCCCTGCCCCGGAGTATGCGGTTCTACAGCAACTTGTCAAGTGATAAATCATGTACCATCGTGTAACTGTGTACCTGGCTATACAGGAAATCCTTACCAATACTGCCATATTATAATCAACGAACCACGTAAGTTAATCTGCTTGTAATATAAAACAAACTATGAAAAATTTAAAAAAAAAACAATTTCTTAGGATTCCGTAGTCTGCAAGACAAGGAACCCATAAAGTTTCACCATGTTCGTTCGTCTGTCTGTCTGTCTCTATGTATGTCTGTCCATGGCTTAGCTCAAAGACTCTTACTACAAAGGTGTAATTTGGCATGGGTCTATTAATCATGCCGAAAACGTGGTAAAAACCAAAGTAATTACATGAAAAAATGTTTTTTGGTTAATTACTTCCCGTACGCGTAAATGGGGATTTTTCTAGTCTAGCCCATAGTGTGGGGTGTCGTTGAAAAGGTATTTAAAAAATTTGCGGGTATGTGAAAACCATATTTCGATTCAGGTGTATAGTATTATTTTTTCTGTAATTCAGGTATCCCTTTGCGAAATATTAAGCTTTTAAAGTGCTAATTTTTGTTAGAGTCAAGTGTCTCCTGTTTGTTTTTGGATATTATGTGGAAAAACTCATGGTATATAATGAAGTTAAAAATAAATCTTTCCCAGCTAAGTAGGCTTTACAAGTTATCGAGTATTAGTCGAACAACTTATAAAATTTACCTGCAGAACTACTCGTAAAAAGGAATTTTTTGTACAAATGCTATTGAAAAATTGCTTAGATGAAGATTTTAGTTGTGTAGAACAGGAAAGCCCCCTTCTAGGTCCGCATATTATGACGGGCAACTACGGAATACTACACTGCACGTAGTTCGACACACTTGGCCGCTTTTTGGTGTTTATCGTAGGTATCAAAAAAATTAACAAAATATTTTCATACATTTTCAGCTCCTGTACCGAAAACTCCTTGTATTCCAAACCCTTGCGGAAGCAATGCTCTCTGTAAGGACAACAATGGTTTGGCAACTTGTTCGTGCATGCCTGATTTCTTCGGTTCACCGCCTAACTGCCGTCCAGAATGCACAGTCAATTCAGAATGTGATTCAAGCAAGAGCTGTGTAAGGCAGAAGTGCGTCGACCCGTGCATCGGTGCTTGTGGACAAAATGCGGAATGTAGAGTAGTAAACCATGCACCAATTTGTAGCTGCCGACAAGGTTTTGAAGGCGATCCATTTATAAGATGCTCGGTAATAGAAAGTAAGTAACGATTAATTATAGTCTTTTAGGAGGTTAATTTCTTTATATGCTTTTTTTTCGTTTTCTTTGTATGCAAATTGAATTTTCTCCTCAAGTCATGAACACAATGAATATTTAAATTTAATTACTTTGCAGAACTACCTCCAGCTCCCGAGGCAAATCCATGCATACCTTCTCCTTGTGGATCGAGTTCGCTTTGTCAGGCTGTTAACAAATTGCCAATCTGTACTTGCATGGAGAACTACTTCGGATCACCACCGAATTGTAGAGCAGAATGCACAGTGAACTCTGACTGCAGTAGTAATACCGCCTGTATCAATCAGAGATGCCGCGATCCTTGTCCAGGCTCATGTGGCTTGCAAACAGAGTGCCAGGTGTTCCAGCATGCCGCTATCTGTAGCTGCAGAGAAGGATATACAGGCAATCCTTTCCAAAGCTGCTACATCAAAGAACAGATAGGTGAGTTACTTTTTTTTTTGTTCATCAACATATGTTCACTGCTGGACATAATGCCTCTCCCATTAAATTCCACCACAAACGGTCCTTGATAGTGAAACTCCTAGCATAAATCTCTCCATAGACCACTGCGCTTGTGAATGAGGCCAACAGTTGCAGCCATGTCTCAGTACCGATGTCATATTACGGCAATACGCACCTGATTTGGACTGGTCTGAACTTTCATCTTTTGGCGCTGCGGTACCTTTGAAGAGAAGATATGATGTAGTATACAGAACGCTGCCCGTCCATTCCTCGGCACTTCAATTACACAATTCATAAATTATACTATCTGTACAAATTCCGATTCGTAAGACGTTCAGATTCATTATTAATTAATTGTTGTTTCAGAATCGGTACCTGTTGAATATGATAAATGTAATCCAAGTCCATGCGGTGCGAACGCGAACTGCAACGAAGGGGTGTGCACATGCAGGCCAAACTATTTCGGCAATCCATATCTCAGCTGCCGGCCCGAATGTACTCTCAATTCTGATTGCGCGCCACATTTAACGTGTGTCAGAAATAAATGTATAAATCCATGCAATAACATCTGCGGCCATGGTGCACTCTGTGATGTCTATAACCACATCCCAATGTGTAGCTGTCCATCAAACAGTACAGGGAATGCCTTCTTCTCTTGCTCTCCGATAATGGGTAAATATTTGCTTTGCTTCAAATCTGGCAAACACACTCTATTCCAATAAACATGCAAGAGTGAAAATCTGATGTTGTGTGCCTTAATAACAATTTTGTATTTTTAGCCCTACCAGAAATAAGGCATCCATGTGAACCATCTCCATGTGGTCCATACAGTACATGCCGTACAATAAACGATCAAGCTGTTTGTTCCTGTTTGATTGGCTACATCGGAGTACCGCCTTCATGCAGACCGGAATGTTTAGTGGACTCTGATTGCTCCAGTTTAATGTCTTGCTCAAACCAAAAATGTATCGAACCATGCAGAGGATCATGTGGTTTAAGAGCAGAGTGCAAAGTCCACAACCATAATCCAATATGCTACTGCCCGAATGGCTATACCGGAGATCCTTTCACGCAATGTGTAGTTGTGCAAAGTAAGAAAGTTTTGTAATCTAAGTATTTCTTCTCTTTTTGGACCAATCCCACTAATTTGATACTCACCGATTTTTTCCTCGTTTACAGGTGAACCGCCACCACCTAAGGCACCATGTGAACCTTCACCTTGTGGACCAAACGCTGTTTGCCGGGTTTCTGGTGAAGCGCCATCCTGTTCATGCTTACCTAGTTACTCCGGATCTCCACCATACTGCCGGCCTGAATGTGTCACCAACAGCGAATGTAGTTTTGATAAAGCTTGTATAAATAACAAGTGCGCCGATCCTTGCCTAGGCGCTTGCGGACAGAATGCTGAGTGCCGAGTAATAAGTCACTCTCCTCAATGTAGGTGCCAACCTGGATACGAGGGCAACTCGTTCGACCAGTGTTTACCAATTACAGGTATGTTTATAAAATGTACTAGCATTTAATAAAGTTTCTTCTTAGTTAGTATTTACCGAAACTAAATTACTTATTTCTAGTTCCAGCTCCTAACAGTAAACCAGTCCAGCCAGTCAGACCTTGTGTGCCGAGCCCATGTGGTCCAAACGCCATGTGTCAGGAACGCAACAACATTGGTAGTTGCACTTGCATGAGTGGTTACTTTGGCAATCCATACGAAGGCTGCAGACCAGAATGCGTTCTAAACTCTGACTGTCCAGAAAATAGAGCTTGTATCAACAACAAATGTGATGATCCTTGTCCAGGTGTTTGTGGAACAAACGCTCAATGTCAAATCGTTAACCATATTCCCAAATGCAGTTGTGTGTTCGGATACGTTGGCAACCCTTATGAGAACTGCGTTTACAGAGAAGGTATATATACTACATACTTACCTACTTCAAAATAATTAATAGCAAAATTTCTTGATTTGAATGCTGGAATTTTACATAAACAAAATATTTTCGTTGCAGAAACTCCAAGTGATCCGTGCAGCCCTTCGCCTTGTGGACCATACAGCGCATGCAAATCTGTAAATGACAATGCTATTTGCACTTGCTTGCAAGGATACATAGGCAATCCACCAAACTGTCGACCAGAGTGCTTAACTAGCCCGGAGTGTCCTCTGAATATGGCATGTGTCAGGCAAAAATGCGTCGATCCATGTGTGGGAACATGCGGAGAAAACACACAATGTCGGGTTCAACATCACAGTCCATACTGCACATGTGTTCCTGGTTTCGAAGGAGATCCATTTATAAGATGTACAAGAGAAAAACCACAGATTCCACAAATTACCGATCCATGCGAACCTAATCCGTGCGGACCTTTTGCAATATGTAGAGATATTAACAGTTATCCGCAATGTAGCTGCAAATCAGGTTACACCGGTGCCGCACCGAACTGTGCACCTGAGTGTACCATCAATCAAGACTGTCCTAATGACAAAGCATGTGTTCGAGAAAAGTGTGTAGATCCTTGTCTTGGATCTTGTGGAGCTAACGCTGAATGCCGAGCAATGAATCATGTGGCAATTTGTACTTGTCGACGTGGCTACAAGGGTAATTCTTTCGAAGGCTGCTACGTATACAATGGTAACTATTTCAAAACAGTTTTAAATCAAAATCACGCGTGAAATACCACATTTACTTTCATTTTACTGCATTTGTCTTCTTCAAATCGCTGTTTTTTTTTGTTTTTTGTCCACCCTGTCACAGGTTAGCTTGAGGTAGGCATGGTGGCTTTGTTTGGTGGCACTTATGACCGATGATGAAATAAATAGTGTAGTGACAGGATCCAGTGCGCCTCACAGGGAGGCTCCTTTCATGCAGATGTCTTCGAAGTTTTGGTTCTAGGAAATACCAAACCCGCAACTTTTGAATTGGAAGGCAGGATCACTAGTCACTACACTACCAGTACTGTATGACTATACATATACTTTACATATACATATACATATATATATATACTTTTGTTTAATTTTACAGAACCTGAAACACCACCGGCAGATCCATGTGCTTCATCGCCTTGTGGAATTAACGCAATATGTAACGCTGGTACTTGCTCATGCATTGCTGGATACCACGGAAATCCCACGATCGAATGTAGACCAGAGTGCACAAGGGACGACGATTGTGAAAAGCAAATGGCTTGTGTCAATTATAAATGTGTCAATCCTTGCAAGAACACCTGTGGGTTGAATGCTATTTGCAATGTTTACAACCACATAGCTATTTGCGAATGTCCTGCGCCGCTGCAAGGGGACGCTTTCATCGCTTGTCGACCTGTATTATTGACCGGTACGTAGTATTGTTGACCGAACGAAGCGAAGGCACAGATTAATGAATAGTAGGATATTAATGTCAAAGAGGGGTCGGCCTTCGTATGTAGTACGCTATCTATGTTCTATAGGACTTTGGTCGACGATAACTTTCGAACATTAAATTTAATATGTAGGTTGGTGATACCAATACAATTAGCGAGTTCGAATGTGAGCTTAATTGGTAAAGGTTTTTTTGAGAAAGACGAGGTCAACAACTAGTTTTGTTATTTATCACTAGAATAACTTATTTATGATACAAACAAGAGGCCGGTAAAGAAAGGCCGACTATTAACAGTGAATCATAACATCACAATATTTATTATGAGTACTAAAATGGGCATTTTTTTAGGTTCATGTTTTATGATCACAGGTTCCCTTAGATATCATTGTTTATATATAAATATATAAAACATTAATAAAATATATATATAAATATTTATATAGATTTAATATTATTGTTTCATATAACGGTATTTTTTTTAATATTTTAAGCCAATACATCTATTAACACCTCATTTGAAAAATAAGTTGTGGTTTTCGTATTCTGAAGGTTCATCAATACAAACATAGATAGACGCTAAACTCATTACCCTTCCTGAAGTGAGGAAGGAGTGCCACTAAAGTAGTCGGGCAAAAACTGATCAATGACTAAATGTTTCAGCACCAACAGTATCGGATCCGTGTACGCCAAACCCATGCGGAGCGAATAGCATGTGTCGGGCGGACGGCACTGTGGCGCATTGCTCTTGTCGACCGCCAACAATGGCGGAAGCGCCGGCTTGCCGCGCTGAATGTCGCGGCAACGACGAATGCCCACCCCACCTCGCTTGCCGCAGCGGCAAGTGCCGCGACCCATGTCCCGGCGCATGTGGTGCTCGCGCCTACTGTCGTACCGTTATGCACTCCCCGATATGCACATGTCCAACTAACTACGTTGGCGATCCATTTATTCGGTGTTTGCCAGGTAAAACAAAGTTCTTATTTCGGAAACAAGTTGCTGTTGAAGTTTACCTAAATATACGCTGATTGTTTGTTGAATTCCCATAGCTCTCGAATCTGAGCCGAGCGTGAAGACACCGTGCGACAACTGCGGCCTCAATGCAGACTGCGTGGACGGTAGATGTCACTGCAGACAAGGATACTTTGGAGCACCACCATTCTGCCGTCACGAATGCCTCAGTTCTAGTGATTGCGAATGGCGTCTTACTTGCCTAAACAGACGTTGTGTAGACCCGTGCCCGGGAGCCTGTGGACAGGGCGCGCAATGCTCTCCGGTAGCACACGAACCACACTGCGAGTGTCCCCCGTCGACGTTCGGAAACCCACTCGTAGATTGTCGACCCATGGATACGATCCGTAAGACAGGCTCAAATGGAAGATTGCTAAACATAGTTCAGTTGAATAGTTGAAAAAAGCGGTTGAGTTGCCAAATAGTAAAACTAATCTTTAGGGAACTGCGAATGCGGCAAGCCCAAGCTTTTACTTTTAAGGCTTAGGCATGGGTCTTACTTGTAAAACTGGGTGAGCCGGTCGCATTTATTGACTTAAAATTCGACGTTTATAGCACATAGAGCTAGCTTTAATAAAACGCTTATCGTTTCGTATTTGCTTGTATGCTACTGTATTCAGAACACAATGTTGATATGCACTTGTATGTTACAGCTAAAATTCCTAATGACCCATGTACCCCTTCGCCGTGCGGTCCAGGAGCTATATGCCGTGCTAGAGGAACGGGTGCTTCGTGTGAGTGCGAGCCTGGTCTTCGCGGCGACCCATACTCAGGTTGCCGACCGGAATGTCTCGCGGACTCCGACTGTTCTCCATCCAGAGCCTGCATCCGTTCGCATTGCCGCGACCCTTGCCAAGGCACCTGCGGTGTAGGAGCAGACTGCGAAACTGTCAACCATATACCTCTTTGCTCTTGTCCATCTGGGACTAGAGGAAACGCCTTCGAAAGATGTGATGTCATCGCGTCACGTATGTATTTAATTTTCTCTTGATAAACATTTGATTTAGTTCTTGAATTGACAATTTAATTATTGTATTTTTGTAGCTCCACCGTGCAGTCCTTCTCCATGCGGACCGGGCGCCTTGTGTTCGGTTGCAAGCAGCAACGCCGTCTGCTCGTGTCCAAGTGGCACGAGCGGTGACGCGGCTACTACTGGCTGCCGGCCAGAATGCGTCGTCAGCTCAGAATGTCCGCGTGACCGTGCCTGCGTGCGTAACAAGTGCGTCGATCCGTGCGTCGGTGCATGCGGCACCAACGCTATGTGCCGAGTATTCGATCATGCACCAATATGTTCCTGTCCACCTGACACCACTGGAAACCCATTCTACGATTGTGTGCATAGAGGTTTGTGTAAATTTCAAACAATAGGTATAACTAGTTTTTTTAACGCAAATTTAATATACGAAATTTAATCTCACTTTTTCTAATTTTAGAACCACAACCTACGAAACAGTATGATCCATGTGATCCAAATCCTTGCGGACCTCACGGCACATGCAGAGGTGGATTCTGTACATATCCAGAATGCATCATCAATGACGATTGCCCCGGAGACAGGTCATGTATCAACAGGAAATGTACAGATCCGTGTGTCAACGCTTGTGGTCTCAACGCGATTTGTACCGGCGTAAGACATTCAGCTGTTTGCTCGTGTCCAGCCGGATATACAGGATCACCGTTTGTCCGCTGTGAGCGTGTTATCATCTCGACGCCAGCCCCACCGGTTCCTGAATGTGTGAGAGACGACCAATGCGCCGACAGCTCAGCATGCGTAGACTCGCGTTGCGTGTCTGTTTGCGGTCCCTCTAATTGCGGTCTGAATGCACGCTGTCTGGCAAGACAACACAGAGCTCAGTGCACATGCCTGCCTGGATATGAGGGAGATGCTTACAGGGGATGTTATTCGGGTAAGCTTGTGTTTATTTTAAAATGCATCTCTTACAAACTTTTATCTTTTCATTTGATTCATTCTTTTCATACTATTATTACCAACTTGCAAGATAAAAAAGTTTCAAAATTTTGTTTCAGTTCAATGTCACAGCAACAATGACTGCCCTGACGACGAAAGTTGTGAGGGTGGTTCATGCACGAAAGTCTGTCTACGAATGCGTTGCGGATCTGAGGCTCACTGCGTAGCTCGTGGACACACCGCAACATGTGAATGTAGCTCTGGTGCCCGTGGCAATCCATACACCGGATGTCGTAGAGAAGAATGTACTGTTGACGACGAATGCTCCTCGTGGTTGGCCTGCAGAGGAGGCAACTGTGTGGACCCTTGTCCAGGCTCGTGTGCACCAGGAGCGCTATGCACCGTGGTGCGTCATGTACCGGCTTGTGAATGTCCCCGAAACACCCAAGGAAACCCCAAAATTGAATGTCACCAAGGTAAGATCACGAGTCACTTTATATTTCAGCTATTATGAAAGTAGCAACTATTGACGACCTCTGTGGTGCGGCTGGCGATGGTTCGCCTGCGACGCAGGAGGTTGCGGGTTCGATTACCGCCTCGGAACAAATATTTGTGCGTTCTGCAAATATTTGTTCAGGGTGTTCTGGGTGTTTTCTATGTATAATAAAAAATATCTATCTATGTATTGTATTATATTAAGTAGATATACCAGTTATCTAGTACCCATAGCACAAGCTCTGGCTTAGCTTGGGGCTAGATAATGTTGTGTGAACTTGTCCAGCATTATTTATTTATTTATTTTATTTACTTATTGTATTGTGATCTCGTTATAATTTTGTTTTAGTGCAATCTGATGTTGAGTGCAGAAGCGACGCCGACTGTGGACCCGAACTAGCATGCCTGCAAAACAGCTGTAGGAACCCGTGCGAAGCAACATCTTGCGGCACGAACGCAATCTGCCGCGTCGCCAACACACTGCCGTTCCGCACGCTCATCTGCGAGTGCCCTAAGCCTTTAGTTGGAGATGCATCTGTGCAATGCAAACCGAGTAAGTGTCATAGAATAAATAGTAACAGCATTTCTTTCAATCTCTGTTGAGCGGCGAGCGAGTTGCCGGCTGAGATTCGAGAGGTTGCGGGTACGATTCCCGCTGCTAGACAAATGTTTGTATGATGTGCAAACATTTAATTCAGGTCTGGGTGTTGTGGTACCATGGTACTAGTAATTCCTGGCACCCAAAATACAGGGAATCCTAGTCTGGGAGCAGGACTATGTATTTGCCTGTTAGGTGTTATGTTATGTTATAGCGGAGAAAACAGAGTAGAGAACTTAACAGGTAGGTATGTCAAATTTCAGCTCAATCGGTTGGGTCGAACTGGTTTGAAAATTGAAATTCAGTTGCAAGATTAGACCACATACGCGTAGCGTATTAAATTTTTGGAGACATACTGCCTAATGTAAAATATAAGTAAAAAAAAGTCAATAGGGCCCGCAGGGCTCCCGTCGCTTTTTAAATCCAAACAGGCGTATCTACATTTTTACAAATCCAGCCCCTTGTTTCCATGAAAATGTTCGAAGATACTTTAGTTCAGGATTAAGCTGATAAAGGTGATCGAACCTTTGGAAAAAACTCAACCTTTAGAACATAACGAAATAAGATTTTTCTAATATAGTTTTACTCCCGAATTTTAAGTAGGTATTCTTTAGAAAACACTGAAGATGCAAATGAATCCACTGAGAGATACGGAATATTGGTATGTTCACATGGTCCCTAGTTGGTGTAGGTATTGGAATATAAATAGTTCTTCCCTTTTCACCATCACAAACCTATTTGTGCATACACATATTTTTCTGCACATTATTTAAAATTGTAAATATTGTATGATAATAACGTTATTTATTTCAGGTACTTAATGATAAGTTAAGAACATTAGAGGCAGCGTGTGCTTTTTCAGCCTTAAAACAGCCGCAATCAGGAGATCGAATTTTTGAATGTCATAGAGATACAAAAAAACAGTTTTCAGGAGATCAACTAGAGATTAGTGTTGTTACCAATAAACAGTATAATTTTTTTAGTAGAGTCTATTTAAAAAGAGAAGCGTCGTGGCCAAATTGTGAACTATATTTAGTATACTGTTTTATTTAGTTTATTTAACTATTTCTTTAACCTAGGATTCAAACTGTCAGCATATTGAATTTTATACTAAATAATTAGTTACTGTTGTAAAATGATCAAAATGGAAATGACGCGCTATTGTATTGCAGGGTTCTGTAGCAGCAAGTACTATAATATAAAAGTTCCTATAGTTCGTTGCAACTTTGATCGATGTTTTGTAAATAGTGTATTGTTTTAAAAAAGTGGCTGTGACATATGGACGGACAGACAGAGGGTTCCGTTTTTTGCCATTTGGCTACGGAACCCCAAACAGGTAAATAAGCACAGCTGCGCCTTCCAATCCCACGACGCTTCTCTTTTTGAACAGACTCTAATCTAATGATTACTAAAATTGTAGTTTCAAAAAACTAACAAACTTTTTGAAATTGGTGATTTTCGTCTAGTTTGCTGACATCGATGACATTCAAAAATAATACCTAATCTGAGTTTTCGTGCGCAATTGGGAGCTCATTCCAATTTGAGTAACAGAAATACAAAGCATCTTATAAAATCTTATCCAAGAATTTAAGTAATTATTTTTCTCGTGCAGGGGCCGAATGCTTTGCGGACAGTGAATGCGGCGAGGAAGAAACGTGCACTAACAAACGGTGCGTGAGCGCATGCGTAGATGCGTGTGGCGTCGGCGCCGAGTGCCGGGTCAACGCGCACCGTGCGCAATGCTCTTGCGTTCCGCCACTGCAAGGCGATCCCAACGTGGCGTGCTCACCCGGTAAGTACCTATCACCACAGGCCGACCTAGTTAATGTGAAAATTTGCTTCGGTGTGAGAATAAATGAGATAGCAGCCGATGTTTCAAGCCATAACATTCCTCTACAAGGTTTCCAGGAATTGGTATGCGGTGGTTCAAAAGTGAAAAATACTTTGGAAATTCGACATTTAAGATAGTCACGACATTTACCTATTAACTAACCTGCGCGTGACATATTTCAGTGTCGATTGGCAGCGAGTGCACGTCCGACCTCGCGTGCGGCGCGGCCGAGGCGTGCGTGTCGCGGCGCTGCGTGGCGGCGTGCGCGGCAGCGTGCGGTGCGGGCGCGCTGTGCGAAGCTCACGCGCACCGCGCAACATGCCGCTGCCCGCCAGGCACCGCCGGCGACCCAGCCGTTTACTGCTACACCAGTAAGTACCTATAACACATAAAGATAATTCTTTTTTTGCTGTAATGGTTTTCGTCCTTATAGCTAAACAATAAAACTTATTTATTTCTTTAGCTGAATGTGCCTCTGACGACAATTGCCCATTCGACAAGAGCTGCGTCAACGGATATTGTCAAGATTCTTGCGCCCTGGGAACACCTTGCGGACGCGACGCCCTTTGCGAAGCTGTCGCACACGTCGCCACCTGCCGCTGTCCAGCGGGCACGCAGGGAGACCCTCGCCGGGCGTGTATATCCGCCGTCTGCCACTACAACGAGGACTGCGACGACGCGCAAGTCTGTAATCGCCTGAACCGCGTCTGCCAGCCCGTGTGCTCGGAGAGTGCGTGCGCTCCGGGAGCGCTGTGCACCGCCCGCAGTCACCGCGCCGTCTGCACGTGTCCCCCGGGCTCCTTGGGTGACGCGTACTCGCGCGGCTGCTCCACTACCACCACCTCCTTGGACTTCGAGTGCAGCGCAGACGCAGATTGCCCAGCGCCCCTCGCGTGCGTTAACGCTCGATGTACTGACCTGTGCGCCGGCGCGCCCTGCGACCCTGGCCTCGTGTGCAACACGGTGGACGTGCTGCCGCTGCGTGCTGTGGCCTGTGTGTGCCCGGAGGGCGGGCGAGCTGCGCCCGACTCCGGCTGCCGCGCGCCGCCCAGTGCAGAGTGCTCCGTTGATGCCGACTGCGCCCTAGCGCAGACCTGTCGCCGCGGCAGTTGCGTTGAAGCCTGTAGGGCCGATCCCTGTGGACAAAATGCCTTATGTGAATCTATCGAGCACGCTTCGCATTGCACTTGTCCACCAGGCTACACCGGAAATGCGAGACTTGAGTGTAACTCAGGTAAGCAGATTAAAAACGTTCTTTTATATTTGCTATGATGTGAAAATATTAGAATAATGGACATAGATAATCGGAAGTCGTTGGGGACACCTCCATTCAGAAGTGGCAAGAAAAAGTTGGAATATTTAAGTACTTAGATATTTAAAATTAACATGTGTATGTAGCTAGTACTGCATACACATGGTTATTTTAAATATTCTTATTCGTTATTCTTCCGAGCTGAATTTCAAGATAAAAAGTATCCATTGTATAATCCAGGTTTACCTATCTATGTAATCTAATTTAATCAAAATTAGCCCAGCCTTTATAAATTTTATTTCAAGGGGATTCTGGTGAACTGATGAGTTCACTGGGATCCCCTGGGGATCGGGTTAGGGGATCCTGGTGGCCTCACTCGCCGTTTTGGTGTAAGAGCACGACAAAAATCCAAACATCATCATTATTAATTTTACTTTCATATATTTGTAGGGATTAAGGTATTTATGCTAATACAAAATATTTTCCCGGCATTTCAGTTCCTCGTCATCCTGGAATCATATGGGAATGTTACAACGACGAGGAATGTGGCCCAGAGCGCGCGTGTATGGAGAGAGCTTGCGAGAATCCTTGCTTTGATGCATGCGGCGCTGGCGCTCTGTGCCGCGTTATTGACCACAAGCCGCAATGCTCATGTCCGAAAGGATATTCTGGTGTTGCTACATTACGTTGCGTACCACGTACGTATTTACTATAATACGAATACCTACCTACCTATACTTTAGTTCTAAATTCGAGCTCAAGTTAGATTTGATTGTTAAGCAATTAATTGTTCGTTTCCAGCATCCGGTGGATCAATCATACCAGTTGGCTGCAAAGCGGACTCAGATTGTCCATTGTCACAAGCATGCATAAACGGTGCTTGCGCCGATCCTTGCGTATGTGGCTCCAACGCGGAGTGCACTGTTGTAAGACATCATCCTGTATGCTATTGTGAACGTGGATATTCTGGGAGCCCTTACACAGGCTGTACCAAAGGTAATACTCTCATTTGATACGCTAGATTTCAATTCAAATAAGCCATGTAACTATATAAATGTATAGACCCGATATGATTCTTAGGGTCACCTATCGATCTTTCGAAAAATTTATAGCATAATTTTATTTTACCGAATTTTTTTTTTTTCGTTTGCCTGAAATCATAATTCTTTTAAAAGAAGTATTTTTAATGTCCGTTTTTTTTCCTATCAAAGATTAGAAAAAAACTTTAAAAATAAATGACACACAAAGTTTTTCCGTGGTAACAAATAAAAAGCTAGATTATTTTTGTTTACCCGTTACGTTTATTTTCCAAAAAATCTTCTGTAATTTTAAAAAAAACAACAACCAATCAAAATAAGCAAGCATACAAACAAGCAAGCGGGAAAGCAAATAAAAAACGTACTTAATCAGTGTCATGGTAAAATTTACTTCGGTCTTTTAAACATTTAAATTTTAATTAAAGTCAATTTATTCGTTAGATCGTTATACTCGTATTGCCAATCCCTAGATGTTTAATACCTATTTAACTTATATGAGTATTTTGACCTAAGACTAAATAAATTTATAGGTTAATTTAATATTCTAGTGCTTCAGCGTGGCTCATGTTCCAAAAATATAATTTTATAACCGCCTTTGCTACATACAACATGAAGCCATAAATAATACGAATAATGTTACAACTGAATACCTAAGCATCTATGTTATCTGTTTCAGTTGGGTGCACATCTGATTCAGAGTGTCTTGACAGCGACACTTGTTACAATGGTGCATGCGTGAACCCATGTGTAGTCGACGCACCATGTGCCATCAGCGCTGAATGTTATGGAAAAGGACATAGACCCAACTGCAGATGTCCAGCAGGCACTATTGGAAATCCATTCACAAAATGTCAGGCCGCTGAATGTGAAATCGACAACGACTGCAATGATGATAGCGTCTGTACCAAAGGCACTTGTAGAAACGCATGTTCTGTTGATGGAGTCAATCCATGCGCCAGCAATGCAGAATGTTTCCCTCGCAATCACGCTGCTTCATGTAAGTGCCCTACTGCTCTTCCTCTTGGAGATCCATCAGTCCAGTGTCAGAGAATCACAGTTGTCGGAGAGCCAGAATGCAGAGTCGATAGAGACTGCCCGAGTGGTCACGCTTGTCTAAGGGATGAATGCCGTGAAGCTTGTAATGAACTTAAACCTTGCAGTGGAACTGCGCGTTGCTCAGTTTCTGATAGTGTACCCTTCCGAACATTGATATGCCGCTGCCCTGAAGGATTCATACCTGAAGAAAGTGGTAGTTGCAAGCCTGCTCAGTTACCAGCTTTAAGTTGTTCATCAGATCAGGACTGTAACGAGCTAGAATCTTGTATCAACAGAATATGTCGTAACCCTTGCAACTGTGGGGATAATGCTGAATGTTTCATTCGAGATCACAGACCGGTTTGCTCTTGTCGGGAAGGCTATGACGGTGATCCATACCGTGCGTGTCGCATTGTCGGCTGCCGATCCAATTCAGAATGTGACTCTTACGAAGCATGCGTCAACGGAAATTGCATCAGTCCATGTCTTTTAAACAGCACTTGTGGACCTAATGCTGAATGTTACGTAGAGAGAAACCAGCCACTATGTCGCTGTCGTCCTGGATTTGAGGGTGATGCCTTTACCAGCTGTAATGCAATAGAATGTAGAACGAATGGTGACTGTCCACAAGATAAACAATGTAGAGCTCATAGATGCATTGATCCTTGCCTCGGTGGTAACATATGCGGGCAACGAGCAACTTGTCTAGTAAGAAATCATATAGCCGTTTGTAAATGTGATACAGGATATACTGGAAGTCCCTATGTAGAATGTAAGCCACAATTTACGGCCGAATGTTACGTCGATGCAGATTGTCCACCCAAATCGGCATGCCTATCAAGTAAATGTGTCAATCCGTGCACAACTTTACGACCTTGTGCCACTCCAGCAAGTTGTGAAGTATCGCCAACTCTGCCTGTGCGAACAATGTTGTGTACCTGCCCACCTGGATATGTTAGCAACGGCGGAGGGATATGCCGACCAACAACAACTGTTGCTGATGCAGTTTGTGAAACCGATAACAATTGTACATCGAATCATGCGTGTGTGACATCTGTTTGCAAGAACCCCTGCGAGTGCGGGCCTAATTCAGATTGCCAAATAAAAGAGCATAAACCGGTTTGCGCTTGCCGACCCGGATTCTTAGGAGATGCGCGAATCGGATGCTACGAAATAATATGCCGTTCAGATTTACAATGTTCGGACGATGAAACCTGTGTAAACAACAGATGCATACCAGCATGCTACGTCGAACCCAACGTTTGCGGAGAATCTGCAGAATGCTACGGAGCAGATCATAGAGCATCATGCCGCTGCAAGATTGGCACCGTAGGCAATCCTTCCATCGCCTGCACGCCTGTTGGGTGCCGCGCGGACTCTGACTGTCCGAACGATAGATCCTGTATCAACTCGAAATGTGTAAGCCCATGTACACCGACGACGTGTAACCAGCCAGCTGACTGCCGTGTCCACCTTCACGAGGCACACTGCATCTGTCCTCCCGGGTACCAAAGTACCGACGTCGGCTGCATGGAAATCACTAGACCTCAGTGCTCACACGATGTCGACTGCCCGTCTGGTACAGCATGCCTCAACGCCAAGTGCATCAATCCCTGCTTAAGCCCATCACCGTGTGGCACCAACTCCGAGTGCAAGCTCGTAGATACACTCCCAGTGAGAACCATGATCTGCGAATGCTTACCGGGATACAGAGGAAACGCACTCATCGAGTGCACACCCAACAAACGTAAGTTATTACTATACGGTTAATGATGGTTAGAGAATATTAACGTGAGAATATTATAATATAATAACTGTATTTTTGTTGTGACAGAGCCAAGTGCTAAATGCGTGGACGGGCAAGGTCTCGACGCCCTCGGCGAATGCGCACCGTGCCGAGCTGAACACGGGCGCGTGGTGGACGCGCGCGGGCGCTGCGTGTGCGACTCGGCGCGAGGGTTTGCGGCGCGCGGCGAGGAGTGTGTGGCCGGCGGGTGTCGCGCCGACGGCGACTGCGACGACAGCTCGCGCTGCCTCGGCGGCGAGTGCGTCAACGCCTGCAAGGCCGATCCCTGCGGCACCTTTGCCTCTTGTGACTCCTCTGGACACCGCTCGCACTGCACATGTATAACTGGGTACACTGGCAACCCTAGAATACACTGCAGTGCGTATCGTACCGACTTCCCGATACCGGACATGGAGGTACGATTAACATCTTATTTTGTATATAACATTACTGATTTAACATTTTTGATTTGTTTCGTTAATAAAATTATGAATTTTACAGGTCCGCTGCAAAGCTGATGGCGTTAGTGTGGGTCTGACTATCAAGAATTTCACCGGCGTATTGTATGTGAAGAGCTACAGTAAAGATGAACGCTGTCGCTTGGCAGTAGATACATCTAGGGAGAGTCTTGTCGACTTCACAGTCCACTTTGGCGATTGCGGCTTAGTGCATGTAAATGTGAGTTCCCTTATGAAACAGATCTCTTAACTGCGACCTCTGTGGTGTGGCGGGCGAGTAACCGGCTGAGATGCGAGAGTTTGTGGGTTCGATTCCCGCTGCGGGACATATGTTTGCACCTACCTACGACACAGGGAATCCTAGTGTGGGATCAGGACATGTATGTAACTGTGAGGTGTGTTATGTAACTAAAATGACCTATTATTTTCTTTACAGGGACTAGCCAGCTTCGTACTAGTGATGCAGAATCATCCAAAACTCGTGACTTCGAATGCTAAAGCGTTCCACATAAAATGTATCTATCAAACTGGCGAACAAAACGTTACTTTGGCGTTCAACGTGTCCATGCTGACGACAGCGGGCACCATCGCCAACACCGGCCCGCCTCCGACCTGCTCCATGCGGATCGTCTCTCGGTCAGGAGACGAGGTTAGCTCTGCTGCGATCGGAGAAAACCTTGTTCTACAAGTCGATGTCCAACCTTCCAGTAAGTAAACGGCTATTATCCTTGTAATTTGATTTGATTTTGTTTTTTTTTATTTAATGCTGAAATATTTTCCTTTCATACCTTCATTTGGCATGAACTATTAATCTAATTGAGCAGTTACAATATTGAAATCTATGCGAAAACCAAATCAAAATCACGTTACGAAAATAGTATTTTTTTTCTTCCAGGTATATACGGCGGCTTTGCTCGCAGCTGTATCGCAAAAACAAGTGATTCGTCGACCAACGTAGAAAACGAGTATCGTGTGACAGATGAAGATGGATGTGCCACCGATGCTGCTATATTCGGCGATTGGGAACGCAGTGAAGACGGTAGCGCGTTGAGAGTGTCTTTCAACGCGTTCAAGTTCCCTAGCAGCGACAACATAAGATTCCAGTGCAACATACGAGTTTGCTTCGGAAAATGCCAACCCGTAAGTTACTATTTATTCGAAAATCTAGTTTGATCATATCTCAAAGTGTAACCCGATTGTGGTGAGTTATCTAATAATCGCTATGTCATCTACAGGTGAACTGCCACGGTGCTGACGCTTTTGGAAAGCGTAGGAAACGAGAAGCGATATTCGACGGCTCCATCGAGGGCCAAATGCGGGAGGAGGTGACAGTCGAATCGAACCCAATAGTGACCCTGCAGCGTCGCGACACGTCGCAGGTGGCCCGGCAGCGCGACGGCTGGTCGGAGGGCGCGGGCGGCGCGGCGGCCGGCGGCGGCGAGGTGTGCGTGTCGGCCGCGGGGCTGGCGGTGGCACTGGCGCTGACGGCGCTGCTGGCGCTGGTGGCGGTGGCGGCCGCCGTGGCGTGCTGGCTCGTGGCGTGGAGACGCGCGCGGCCGCCGCCCGCTCCGCTGCCACACCCGCCCGACTTCCCCAACCCGCTGTTCCAGCGCTAAGCTACTAGTCCTGCGCCCCGCTCCTCCGCCGGCGCCGCCGGGCGGTGTCGGCTCCTTCTTCTCACTCACTCAGCTTTAATCTGTGCGCGCCGCCGGAGGACCGACGCGCGAGGACGCCGCGAGCGCCGCGCGTCACGAGACGCGCCCCTCGCTCGCGCTCGCAGCGTCCTCTATGTTACATATTATTAATGTTAGTTGTATTTTTTTATAAATAATAACGTGAAAAGTCGCCTCCTTCAAATTTTGTGATATTCATTATATAAATATTCGAAATCACCATAGTTTTATGTAAAATATTAATTATAAGCCTGAATTCATAAATAATTTAATAATAACAGCCAATCTTTTATTTGACCTTTAATAATAACTCGCAGTCAATTAAACCCTCTTGTCACAGTCGTTATCTATATAGCTATGGGTAATTTTCCTGTATATGACCACAACTTTCTATTTTCGTGCCAAATATAGAATTCATCATCATCTTCATCAGCCTATAGAAGTCCACAGCAAGACATATACCTCCCCATAGAATGCCACGACGAAAGATCTTGAGCCGCCTCCATCTATCGACTTCCTGTGACCTTTATAATATCTTTGGTCCATCGAAAGCCAGCCTTTTTCTTTTGCGTTGGTCGGTTAATGGTCGCCACTGGAGAACCTTTATTCCACAGCGTTTCTTAGTTCTGCGAGCTATATGGTTCACCAATTTCCACTTCAACTTGCTAATTCTCAGAGCTATGATTCATCTACGGATATCCTCATTTCGGATTCTATAACGTAGTGAAACCAACGAGCATGGCTCTCTCTCTCTATAGCCCGCGGCGTAACTTTGGGCTTGCTTTTGTACGAGTTTAATAGTTAGCGACCACGTCTCAGTGCCGTAAGTCATCACTGGCAAGGCAACACACACTGATTTTAGACTTTCGTCTTGAGGCACTGCGGTATCTGTGATGAGAAGATAATGGGTACCTAGTTTCCCGAACGCTGCCCATCCGAATTGGATTCGTCGGCTGACAAAATTGATCCTACCTAGAGCCAAATAGACATACTGGTTATTAACATCCATGATATCGTTCCCGACGTGCAACATGCAGGTGTACGTGTAAATGTATGTAGGTAAGACTGAGCATTTGACATAAGATTCGTCTTGCCCAATTTTAACACCCACCTGCTGGGAGATAGTATTGAGGTCTCTGATAATTGTGCCAAAATCTTCTAGTGATTCTGCCATGATGTATATCATCGGCAAATCGAAGGTGAGTGATGTATTCGTCATTGATGTTGATGTCGTATCCGTTCCAGTACAAACGCATGAAAACATCCTCCAATGCAGAGGTGAACAGAATCGGAGAAATAAAAATCTCCCTGTCTCCCTTCTGTTATTGGATAGGATCCGTGCTATAATCATGAAGACGGATATACATAGTGGCCTTGCTGTACAACACTTCGATATACCGGTAGTCGATCTGGTACCGCTGTTGTGACCATAACAATGCCCATCTAGACTGAATCGAATGCTTTCTCGTAGTCTATAACCGCTAGCTGCTGATTATTCTCTTCGGTCTTCTGTATAAACTTCTTTATGCCTTTTCTGAAACCGGCTTGTTCGGATGGCTGAAATTCGTCGAACCTACGTGCGAGATGATTGTAACTTACTCTCCAAAATAGCTTATAGACGTGGCTCAGCAGATAAAAGTGTCACCTTTTTGAAGAACATTTGGTACACGTTGGGAACGATATCATAGATTTTACTCCTTACCGAGAGTAGATAATGTTATCTAGCAATGACATAAGGATGGAGAAGGACGAACATGACAATACCAGGTATATACCCTAAAAAGGAAGCCTAAGATAAAAACCATTAGGGCTCCTAATGGTTTTTATGGACCTGAGGCAAGTATGTTAATACAGCTAATGTTTTCAAACCTTAATGAAAACATAGCTCTCAGACAAGTGTAGCAGTCTCTACGAAGCATGTCTACTCAGTTAAAAATTGTTTAGATAGTAACTATAAATAAAACCTTGGAATAAACAGTTTACGTCAGGAGGCGTGACACTGGTTGACAAAAACATCTAAATATTATTATCTAAGTTATGTATAATTTTACTGAGCACCCAGCTAATAGCATAGAGGAAAGAATCACTGCTAATAGTGTTAACAAAATCTCGTGACGTGCTAGCCGAGCCCCAGCTAACAAACAAGTGTTCCGTATGTATTTCATGAAGACCGACAAATTACCATTCTTCCAACCGTGTTAATTTCTCTCTCTTAAAGTTTGTCTGGAATAAATCGGTTCTGAGCGATAAAACGGACCATTTTACTTTTTATAAATTAATGTTGTGTATTTTTTTTTTATTAACTTATGTACAATAAATTATTTTCAATTCTATCGATGTATACTAATATTATAAAATTGAAGTACCTGTCTGTAATTTCAAACTAAATTTGATTCTATATAGAGCTTTTGGGTGCGCACATACAGCCTGGACTTCGGCTCTGACATAGAATGAGGCCAACCCTGCTGCTGAAAAACGGATAAGAATAAGAATATTTTATTTGCTCGGAGTATTTGGACTTAGGTTAATCGTACCGTGGACAGCACAGAATAAATATTAGTACAAGAGCTAAGCCTCTACTCTACAGGATATTCACAATAAACTCTGATCCTGGATAGAGTACCTACTGCTGCCACCTGCGGGACAGATCTGCCAAGTATCAACTTGAAACCTAGATTCCGATTAAACAGCGTGCCAACATGATTGGCTTACGCTGTTCGGATCCATGAATTCGCTGAAAAATACGCTGCCGTGATGCGTCCAGTCCAGCTTAAGAACTGAATACCCCTCCGTCTTCTCCAGTTCTAAGGGATTAACACCAGGAGATGGGCAACAGCACTGATCTAATAATTTAACACCAATAATACAATCATGGAATTGTTTTTTTTTTCTTTTCATTGTGTTCCCGTCTCGCGACCTTCTTGCGTAGTCGCAGCGTGCTCATGAAGAAGGATCTCTAAATGGTCAACGAAGGCTCAGCATGAGAATAGTATAGTATTTACGTGGTGCGCAGTCGTAATTTTTGTAAAATACAGCGATCACCAGTCCGCCTGCTAAGCGTGGTGATTATGGTAAACACGAACATAACCGTTCGTCGTGGCGTATAGATGGGGGAGGCCTCTGTTCGGCAGGACATCTACATGCAGATGATGATGATGATGATTTACGTTCAGTGAAACACCATGTAGGTATAAGGTAGGTTTACATATTCATCATCATTATCATCATCATCAGAAGCCTTTAGACTTCTACTGCTGGTCGAGGCCTCCCCCATTCAATTGGAATGGGGGATTTGCCATAATTACCACGATTGGAACGCAGATTTTTGATCGCAGTATTGGTGCTGAGTACTCAGGTGGATGCTGCCTGCTGTGCGCCCATGCCCTGGCGTAATCCCTTAGTCAGCTTTTACGATATCCACGGGAGGAGATGGAGGGGTCCATTCCTAAGCTGGACACGCCACGGCAAATGTTTAGATAGTTTACATCTGAATTCGTTGTGACATCTATGTGATCCGTTTCTACATTTTGGCACTGACTGAACTCTAAACGGAATCGAAATAGGTTCTAATTGGAAGAAGAGGGGACAAATCCATGTAACAACCATTTACGAAGAATCGCGTAAGACGGACCGTGCTCATTGGAAGCTTAGCCCGTGAGTGTGTACGGTAACAGTCAATTTCTCAGTACATCATTTTTTGTTGATTTAATTGGTGCATTATGACGAAACAGCTGTTAAACCCAAACAACGTACACAAGTCAATGTGGTAAGTGAAAATTTTACTATCCTTTTATTAATTATTGAGTGAGCAAAACGAGGTCTCAGAGCATTTTGTCGCGGCCAACTCATTGCACGGCTAGCCGTTTCATTGAACAACGCCATTCAACCCCAACATTTGTTTTTTATGTATAAAGGCTAATAAAATAGTTTACAAAAAATAAAACCTAACCTACCAGGGGACTACAATGTCATGATAATAATATTATGACTGTTTCTCGAGTTCCCAGGTTTTGTATGTATATTGAATGGAATGCAAACGCTGAGTTGATGACCCTTTTGTGGCTTTTGTCAGGCACACACACAAATCGCCATAGTTTCTGTGTAATTGTTTTTACAATAAGTGAAATTACAGGCACATGAGACTTTTCATCTTTATGTCTCAAGGTGGCGGGCGCATTGCAATGCCACATAGGATGCGTCCTAGGTGAACGTGTCCTATGAGGTAATGCACTGTTCATAGGCAGAGGTTACCGCTTAACATCAGGTGGGCCATCTGCTTGTTCCGTCATTCAGTAGTATAAAAAAAAAAAAAGTAATTGTTTTTGTTTAGTTTTTATTTAGTTTTTGCTTTGTTTCCTTTTTTTTGGTGTATTTCTTTTTTTGTCACGATTAAACGTTTTCTTTCTTTCTTTCTATCTTTCTTTCATTGTTCAATGAAAGAAAGATAGAAAGGCCAGCCATGTAATTAAACGGCTGATTCAACCAGTTGGCTGCAACATAATTATTAGTAGTAGTAGAGCTTTTTTGTGAAAGAGTCCGTGCGGGGAAGTACTACCACCATATAGGTATGGTCAATTTTTCGGTGTGTTGATTTCTGCCGCAAAGCAGTAGTGCTCGCATTGCTGTGTTCCGGTTTGAAGGGTAAGGGTGCCGGTGAAATTGCAGGCACATGAGACTTTTCATCTTTATGTATCAGGGTGGCGGGCGCAGTGCAATGCCACATAGGGGGCGTCCTAGGTGGACGTGGCCTATGAGGTAATGCACTGTTCATAGGCAGAGGGTACGACTTAACATCAGGTGGGCCTTACACGTCATTCCAAGAAGTGTATTAAATAAAAAGCACCTTAACTCCCTAACATTTAACACAGGACATAGTACATTTACACAGGCTACAGTCCTGACAGTTTAATAAAATGGTGACGTGATAAAATTATTGCCAATTTTTCGGTATCTAAATCGGATGCGTGACACCAACGACAACCAGTCTATGACAGTCAATAATGACCGACTTCTGTTAAAATTGAGTATCTTGGGTTTTGCTCCTGGTCTTCTCAGGTTTATTGCGGATTATCTCAGGGATCGGCAACAGTATGTTAGGTTAGGCGTGTATGAATCACTCCCTTATCATACGCGATCTGGGGTCAGCAGGGGTCTATCCTCGGGCCTCTTCTCTTTATTTTGATGGTTAACGATCTTCCAGCTGTCGCGAATCATGCCAAATGTCTTTTGTATGCGGATGATCTGAAGCTAATATCAGAAGTAAAGTCTATTGATGACTGTCTGCGCCTTCAGCGTGATGTGGATGCGGTTTATGAGTGGGGGATTGTGAATAGAATGGAGTTCAATTCATCGAAGTGCTACGCCATGACTTTCGGGCGTATGTGGCAACCGATCGAATATCAGTACAAGATAGATCGCAATCTCATAACAAGGTCCACCACCATCAAGGACCTGAGGGTAACCTTTGATCGAAGGTTAACGTTCCATGATCACATCACCACAGTTGCCAAGGAGTCATTTAGAAGGCTAGGTTTCGTGCTAAGAAACTCCCGAGACTTTCAGGGTGACCGCGTGATAAAGCTAATTTTTAGTGCTCTAGTCCGCTGCAAACTGGAAGCTAGCTCTTGTGTGTGGCACCCGCATGAGAGTAGTATGGGTATTACCCATACATGTATCCGACAAAGTTTCTCCTGGGCTGCTTAGGGTATAATAGTTCAGAGGTAAGAAGGGCAAAAGACCAAATGAGAACCATGTTTAAGGTTCTTCATGGAAAGATAGATGCCCCTGATCTCCATGATGAGCTGGCGCGGTTCTACGTCCCCAGCAACTATTGCAGCGGCAGGAGGCATAAGTTATTCTCGGTGCCGTTTTCCCGCACGGTGGCGCGCGCCCATTCTCCGATCCCGCGTACACTCACTGCGCTCAATGCCCTCCTGGACGCAAATCGTGATTGCGATGTGTTTGCGGATGGATGGAAGATGATCCTGCCGGAGTGCTTGGGGTTCTGCGAGGTGAATGTGTGAGAGGGATGTCTGACATTTTGACATTTATCTATTGCTTGCTTTTATTGTTGTTATTGTTCAGGTTTTATTATTACTTACTATTATTTATTTTTGACATTTTATATGATTGATTTATTAATTCATTTTATGACTTTTTTCACCTATAAGTGTGACATGTTTTTTTTTTTGGTTGGATGGTGTTTGTTTAATTAATTATTATTTTTGATTATGTTTTTCTCTGTCTTTAATGTACTATGTATTCTGTTGAAATAAGTGGTATAAATTGGAAATTTAGTGTAACTGGCCCAGGCCGTACTAAGTTGAATAAATAAATAAAATAAAAAAAATGACTTATTTCTCATGCGATCGGTGGTGTTTTATGATGAACCTCATCTTTGATATTAAAATGTATCAGAGTCTAATTGCAGGATGCGGCGTTTGTATGAATGTATGTTTTAAGTATGTGTGTTTGTACTACGATAACTGCAGAACCGTTTATCCAATCTTGATGGAACTTTGTAGGTAGGTAGGTTATGTGAATATAATTTTTTAGATCGAACATGAGCCTGATCTGTGCAGGGGTTTTTGAGCTACGAGGGTACAAAAGGTCCCCCAATTGATCGATAAACAACGCGAGGTCAAGTTCGGGGTGAACTACTAATTTAAAAGTGAAACGTCCGTTTATTTGTTTGGATGTTTACGAACTACAGATCCATACAACAATAACACGTTATATCATATTTGACTCCAACGACTTTGTCTTCGCCTTGGTGTCACCCGTTACATTCCCGAGAGTACTTTTGGGGTAAACAGTATACCCCATGTTTTATAATCAAATTTTGATGTATTTCTGTACCATATTTCACTTTATTATCTTTGTACCAATTCAGTACCCACGGGAAACTAACATGTAGATGTAACACTTAATTGTAGGTACACCTAAAGGTGGATTGAAAATCCTTACTAATAGTAAAAAGTTTATTATATTTAAAAAATTAAAGCTCAGACCTTTTGTGTATTTTTTTTTAACCACCTGATGTCGCCCAAAGTAAACATATTGAGCTCAAACTGAAGGTTCGAGCGGCAAAAATGACGGAGACTGATTATCCTATTAACGGCTACCATCAATTCCCATCAAACATAGGTAGGTTCCGGAGAACGTGCCATCAAAGAAACATGCATGTACCTACGTTTACGAGTACATGCAGACAGACAGATAGACACATTATGACCTCAAACTTATAACACTTTTAAGTCGGCGGGGCTTAAAAAACACAGATTATTGTTCGATCACGAGCATTTCTCGAAGTTAGTATGTTATAAAATTCGTTTTCACACCACCTGCTCGACAATGTCCAATAACATATCATGCAACCTCAACGTAAAGTAAAACGGGATATAAAGTTGTATGAAACTTCCTAGGGAATAAAGTGATTTCAATTTAGATCGTCAAATTCGTGTGGAAACTCGTGGAAAACTGTAAGTAAAAAAATGCCCATATGGCATTGTTAAACAGGTTTGTTCGAAAATGAAACTGGCCACCATAAGCAGAACCAAAAAAATAGGAAGATTTTACAAAGAATGTGAAACAAAACACGGTGTTTGGTGCTGTGATTTTCAGTGAATTCTTATTTTCTCGCAGAAGGTGTGAAAAGTAGAGTATGCTCCTCTGGAATAAAGCCTGTCTTCGTCTTGGGTAGCTTGACCCCTCGCTTCACTCAGGACTCTATAAGAGTCCCTCGTTACGCTCAGGGTTCAATATGCCACCCGCGACGCAAGACAATGCTTTATTCCCATAGTGCATAATCTACTATTATGTGTTGTTTTATCTTCCTGATTTATATGTAAACTTGTACTTCCGGCCATAACGATACAAGGTTTTAAACGATGGTATATCAACCATTGAGAGTTCGAGCCACATATTCCCCGGCCACAACGAGAAACACCCATATAAGTATGAGGTGCGCGAGAAAACTGCATTATTAAAACATAATTTTGATGACACAACTTTAATTTTATTTATAAATAAAATAAATAAATAACTAGAACACCATTGAATTTACCTGTAAAAGATTAAATTTATTCTAACTACGAGTAGTATCTTCTCCTGTGCCACAAATAAATATTTTATATTTCTAATTATTCAAAACTGTACTATAGATTCATATTCATAAAGTGAAGCCTGAGATAAACGCAAGCGCAACACGGGGTTTCATGGCCAACACAACACCACGCAAGCGCGACAGTCCTCTCCCCCTCCGCCCCACTCCTTCCTGTCATGTCGTATACCCCCACCACCTGAAGTCGCATATTGTTTACCAATTGCCTTGCTGCGATTGACGAACCAGTCAGGGCAGTCGGTCGACCAACTACCGACACCGCTCGCTATCGCGTCTGCGACAATTCATCATTCATTTCATTGTTCGTAGTCGCGCGTCGCCAGCGACGCCCGCGACTCTCAGTCACCGCGCGATGACCCTGTGACGCGTTAGTTATGAGTAAAGCCGAAATACCGACGGAAGCCGCCGCGCCTAGCGTGGCGATCCACGTGGACCAGTATGACGATCAGGACAAGGAAAATTCGAAGCTTCTTAACGTGAATGCCCCGGCGCCGATCTTTACACCCTCCGGACCAATGCGCAAAGTCAAGAGTTTCAGCGACACCCATAGGATTCGTGATGTGACGGCTGCATCAGGCGCGGCTTCCGCGAGAAGTCTGCGCCCCTACGAGCACGTGACCCCATACCCTGAGGGTTCCGAGAGCGGGACTACTCATTATGGAGCCCCATCAATTAGATCTCTCGCTTCCATTGGAATGGGATGTACCGATGGACGCAAAATGGTTATCAGAAGGGTACCAACTTCACCTACAGAGTTGTTTCATCTAGTACGTCCTCCTACGTAAGTACCTACGCGAATGAAGCTTCCTCCGAGTAGTAATTATTCAATTGACCTAACTAGGTTCATCCACAGTCTCTTCTCAGCGTTGACTTTAATCCCTCTTTGTTATTACATTCTTTGTTACACTCTTTTGCCTATTGTATGTTCAATAAGCAAAAGCAAAATGCATTGTTGATTTACAAACATTGCAGGATTTAGAGTACTTTTAGGTCTGACGCAGAAAGTCTAGCAAAGTGCCTAGATCGCAATGAGGATCTCAGTATGTCTTAATTATAAAACAACTAGGTTGCAATATTACAGTACAGCAAAACAACTAGATAGTAGATAGCAAGTAAAACGATTTTGTTATGAAGAACGTTCGCACACATTAACAATTAAATATGGCAGTAAGGAACGTTTAATTACCATACGTTCATTATTAATTAAAAGTTAAGTGAGTTATCTATAGTATAATAACTTTTAATAACCTCTCTATTCTGATAACAGTTTGTCATAAATACAAACACAGGAATGTTCTTTTTGTACACCTACTATGTAGTAGAGCAAGCAGCTCTACTTTAACTTTGTACACCTACTATGTAGTAGAGCAAGCAGCTCTACTTTAACTTTGTACACCTCCTATGTAGTAGAGCAAGCAGCTCTACTTTAACTTTGTACACCTCCTATGTAGTAGAGCAAGCAGCTCTACTTTAACTTTGTACACCTCCTATGTAGTAGAGCAAGCAGCTCTACTTTAACTTTGTACACCTCCTATGTAGTAGAGCAAGCAGCTCTACTTTAACTTTGTACACCTCCTATGTAGTAGAGCAAGCAGCTCTACTTTAACTTTGTACACCTCCTATGTAGTAGAGCAAGCAGCTCTACTTTAACTTTGTACACCTCCTATGTAGTAGAGCAAGCAGCTCTACTTTAACTTTGTACACCTCCTATGTAGTAGAGCAAGCAGCTCTACTTTAACTTTGTACACCTCCTATGTAGTAGAGCAAGCAGCTCTACTTTAACTTTGTACACCTCCTATGTAGTAGAGCAAGCAGCTCTACTTTAACTTTGTACACCTCCTATGTAGTAGAGCAAGCAGCTCTACTTTAACTTTGTACACCTCCTATGTAGTAGAGCAAGCAGCTCTACTTTAACTTTGTACACCTCCTATGTAGTAGAGCAAGCAGCTCTACTTTAACTTTGTACACCTCCTATGTAGTAGAGCAAGCAGCTCTACTTTAACTTTGTACACCTCCTATGTAGTAGAGCAAGCAGCTCTACTTTAACTTTGTACACCTCCTATGTAGTAGAGCAAGCAGCTCTACTTTAACTTTGGATACTGGTGAAAGAAATTAAGAATCCATTATTTAACAAACATTCAGGTCAAGAGCCTACCTGAAACTGTTCCTTGTAAAGCATATCGAGGTAAGTACCTAATAAATATACCTACCCCAGTACTTGGCGGTAGTGGTTGAAACTAAAAACCGATTATTCGCGATTCAGTCGCAACTGCCACCCAGTGGTAGTTTTAAGGGTGGTTGGGAATAAACCTGTACAAAGATACCATGAACCATCTGTCTCAACCAAACAACAAAAGAGTTAGTTTCCAACAAAGAATAGGCCTTTCTATCACAAAGATGTTAGATGTTACAAGGGGGCGTTAAAGGGGTAAGTTAAATAATACTTACCTAAGTGGATGGTTTAAATTGTTCAAATTAAACACAGGTAGCTTTAAACTAAGTATTATGTACATGGAGTGGTACGAAATGCAAGTTACTAAAGACAAATAAAGTTTATTATTATTATGACACAATTTTTTTTCAACTAGTGTCTGTCCACGTCTTCGCTCTTGTTTCACCAGGATAAAAAGTAGTCTATAGCTCAATCCAGGTCATAATCTGGGTACCAAATTTCATCGAAATAGATTCAGCCGTTTCGGCGTGTTTGAGTAACAAACATCCAAACATCTTAACTTTGACATTAACGATGTTAGTGTGATCTCATTAAAAAATCTTTTTTTACTACAAAGGTAAAAAACAGTATAGTAAAAAAAAACTAAAAAGAAAACCATCGACCGCGGAGCAAGGCCTAAATTTTCGGAGGCTAGGGCTGCAGAGAGAGGAACCTCCTGAATATGTGTGCCGACTCCAGGAGTACCGTAATCTGACCCTTGATCCAACCCTTTAGCGAGAGCCTCTCAAGCTTCTTTGTTGGTCTAGACTCTAGAGTCATTACATCACTATAAATTATTAATAGACCACGAGATTTTAATTTGTAAACAAACAACATTATTAATTATTCGCGTTTCAAGTTTATGTTCACATTTTCATTCATGGTTCATTTGTTGGTGACATAGAGCACCCAACAAAGGAGACACATTAAAATAAATATTAATATACAAGGTCTTAAAATGTTGCATTCCGTCGTTATAGGAATTGCTATACCTAATAAATTGAATAAGTTCAATTGAAAATGGGTTAACATTTAACTTAAATGTAGAGTTGTTAGGTCTTGAAGTTTTTAAGTCTTCTCAAGTAGGTAACTTTAAATTGTTATATTTTATTGATTGAATTTAATGATAATTTAGGGTTTCATTCGTTACTAGTGTCCGCCCGCAGCTTCTCTCGCGTTTTATCAGGAAAAACAGCAGCTTTTAAATAGCTCAATCCAGAATATAATCTATCGAAATCGGTTCAGCCGTTTTGGCATGATGAGTACAAACATACAAACATCAAAACATTGTAATTTTGACATGATATTAGTGGAATTATTGTATTTTTATGGTATATGACTCTGCGGGATGGGTGCTGGTCTGCGATATATTTTTCTATAATTCAACTATAATTTTCCTGTAAATTGACCACCACATTGCCAAATTAAAAGATAGTGCATCAAATATGTAGTTTCGGAGAAAATTGCGTTTGACAGACACCGGATGGTTCCATCGTATTTGTTAAGGAACACTTAAAAGAGCAAACACCTAAAAGGAAACGCAAGCAAATAGGTAGGTTCACTATCAGTGATAAAGAGTCTACGTATAACGCTACAACTGAAATCAATAAATCACTTTATCACACAAATATTATTAAATGTATTGTTATATAACGATAAATCTCATACACTTTCAATGTGATGCGATGATAAATAACATACCTACTCGTAGGTATATAACGGCCTCAGTTTCACTGCCGTAGTAACTAAATATTGAATGACATCCATAATAGGTTCAAGCCAGGTGATGGGCACCAGCATCCACCTGAGTACTTAACATATACTGCGATCACCAATCCGCCTGCCATGCGTGGTGATTACGGTCTAGAAAAGCTCTAAGAAAATAATTCCCGAAATTTACGTTAGCGGGGTGTTGAAGTTTGCAAGGAAAATCTACACGAGAATGAAGTCACGGGCATTCCACTAGAGCATATTAATATTGAAAACCCAAGACAGCTAGCCATATCCACAACAACCAACCTTAAACATTAATGTATGTGTACGTCAAGTTAATAGTAATTTAAAAAGTAGAGCCAGTCACGATAGAACTAAAAGTTAACCACTCCTAAATACGTAGAGGGAGGACTTTTAATGTATTTAAACATCAAGTCAATAGTAATGAAACAGGTAGAGCCAGTCAAGATATAAGTACAAGTTAATCACCCCTAAACACGTAGAGGGAGGACTTTTAATGTATTTAAACATCAAGTCAATAGTAATGAAACAGGTAGAGCCAGCCAAGATAGAGCTACAAGTTAACCACCCCTAAACACGTAGAGGGAGGACTTTTAATGTATTTAAACATCAAGTCAATAGTAATGAAACAGGTAGAGCCAGCCAAGATAGAGCTACAAGTTAACCACCCCTAAACACGTAGAGGGAGGACTTTTAATGTATTTAAACATCAAGTCAATAGTAATGAAACAGGTAGAGCCAGCCAAGATAGAGCTACAAGTTAACCACCCCTAAACACGTAGAGGGAGGACTTTTAATGTATTTAAACATCAAGTCAATAGTAATGAAACAGGTAGAGCCAGCCAAGATAGAGCTACAAGTTAACCACCCCTAAACACGTAGAGGGAGGACTTTTAATGTATTTAAACATCAAGTCAATAGTAATGAAACAGGTAGAGCCAGCCAAGATAGAGCTACAAGTTAACCACCCCTAAACACGTAGAGGGAGGACTTTTAATGTATTTAAACATCAAGTCAATAGTAATGAAACAGGTAGAGCCAGCCAAGATAGAGCTACAAGTTAACCACCCCTAAACACGTAGAGGGAGGACTTTTAATGTATTTAAACATCAAGTCAATAGTAATGAAACAGGTAGAGCCAGCCAAGATAGAGCTACAAGTTAACCACTCCTAAACACGTAGAGGGAGGACTTTTAATGTATTTAAACATCAAGTCAATAGTAATGAAACAGGTAGAGCCAGCCAAGATAGAGCTACAAGTTAACCACCCCTAAACACGTAGAGGGAGGACTTTTAATGTATTTAAACATCAAGTCAATAGTAATGAAACAGGTAGAGCCAGCCAAGATAGAGCTACAAGTTAACCACCCCTAAACACGTAGAGGGAGGACTTTTAATGTATTTAAACATCAAGTCAATAGTAATGAAACAGGTAGAGCCAGCCAAGATAGAGCTACAAGTTAACCACTCCTAAAAACGTAGCACGTAACACGTCCTTTCTACGACTAAACATGTCACATATTCTGTGGTAAGGTGACTAAGTACTAGATGCATAACGTGTATTTACGGCGAACCGTTAATACAATTCTATATTTTTTATTGACTAAAATCTAAATTTTAATTTGATAGTGGATATGGTATGCTTTATTTAAACTATATAAATTATAGTCGTCAGAAATAAATATTAATGCAATTTAACCACTAAAATAAAGTTAGCAGCTTAATATTAATCTTTATATTTCTTTAATTGCATATGAAATTTTATCTGTATGTATTACGTATGACGGCTTGTCATGACGATGAAACACCGTATTCGATAGTAAAATGTGTCTTCGTCGAAGCGTTTATAAGGTTTATAATGTTTAAAATGAGAATATAAAAAAAACTATGTTTTTAGCGACAAAACGCCAAAACCATACAGAGTTTCAAACTTTAAGTAGTATAATCAATAATGTAATTACATCAATAGTTTCAAATAATAGTAATTTTTAAAGCGTTCTTTCTTTTTTATTGGGGTTCCCTACCACAAAGTTGCAACGGGACCTTTGGCTTGGATTTTTTTGGCGCGGCCTGGATTTAATAGCTACTACTTACATCAAAATTGCACATATATCAAAAGCGCGAGCCGTAATGAAATTCATGGCAATATATTGACCTGGCTCAAGACTGTGCGTGCGTGATACTGATATCTACCTAACAGTTATCTGTTAGTCGAATGGCTGTTTAATCGACGTTACTATGGTCTAAATATCCTTTAAGGAATCTGATATCTCTAACCGTGTTACTATACAATTCGAATTATCTTTGGAATAGTCGCACAGTGTTTTGTTTTTTGCATTGACAAGCATTTTCGAATTCAATCGAAAGAGACAAAACACGGTGTAACTACTCGAAGGATATTTTGCGTTTATGAGTAGCACGGTAAAATTTTATTGAATTTCACTATTTGTTAATACGATCGACTGTTTTGGTAGCGCATGAATCGGCATATTTGATTGATAAATAAAAAATGAAATAAAATAATGCTGGACAATTCACACAACATTATCTAGCACCAAGCTAAGCAGAGCTTGTGTTATGGGTACTGCATAACTGATATACTTAATACAACATTACAAAGATAAATATTTTTTATTATACATAGCAAATACCCAGAACACCCTGAACAAATATCTGCAAATCGCACAAATATTTGTTCCGAGGCGGGAATCGAACCCGCTCCTGTGTCGAAGGCGAACCTTCGCCCGCCGCGCCACATAGGTCGTGGATAGCCATCATCAACAGCATTCAGGCGTGCAATGCTCGACGACACCTCCCCCAAAGAATACAAAGGGGGAAACTGCCATAATCAATACGCTTGGCAGGCAGATTGGTGATCGTGGTATTGGTATCGAGTACTTAGATGATAGCTGCTGCCCATCCCCTGGTGTAATCACGGTGCAATCATTCCAAGGATATTCCGCGTTTAATAATACATACACACACCCAACCAACAGTCACATACATAGTCGTGACCCAACTCTAGGATTCCCTGTGGCGTTGGTATCAGGTACTAACATGGTACCGCAAAAGCCAGACCCGAAACAAATATTTGCAGATCATACATTTATTATTATTTATTATTTATTATTTATTATTTATTATTTATTATTTATTATTTATTATTTATTATTTATTATTTATTATTTATTATTTATTATTTATTATTTATTATTTATTATTTATTATTTATTATTTATTATTTATTATTTATTATTTATTATTTATTATTTATTATTTATTATTTATTATTTATTATTTATTATTTATTATTTATTATTTATTATTTATTATTTATTATTTATTATTTATTATTTATTATTTATTATTTATTATTTATTATTTATTATTTATTATTTATTATTTATTATTTATTATTTATTATTTATTATTTATTATTTATTATTTATTATTTATTATTTATTATTTATTATTTATTATTTATTATTTATTATTTATTATTTATTATTTATTATTTATTATTTATTATTTATTATTTATTATTTATTATTTATTATTTATTATTTATTATTTATTATTTATTATTTATTATTTATTATTTATTATTTATTATTTATTATTTATTATTTATTATTTATTATTTATTATTTATTATTTATTATTTATTATTTATTATTTATTATTTATTATTTATTATACGTAAACATATGTTCTACAGCGAACGAACCGAACCCGCATCCCAGCCGCCTACTAGCCCGCTGCGCCACAGAGGTCCTCAAATCCCTTAGACGTACGATTATAGATACCTATTACCACCTTTTTGAAGCGGTACACTACTTACAGTAGCAATAGAGACGACGAGTTGTTTTTTCATCCGTAAGCAATAAAATTAACACTCTGATGCTCTTTTCTCGCACCATTAAGTACTCACAAGTCTAACAACGTCATCAGAGCACAAGAAGGCATTGTTTCCCAGTCAAGCCCTACAAGATAATGAAATAATGTATGGTAAAATGCTCTACAAATTACATCTACTTGAGGAATCAGGTGTAGAAAACTGGGAAGAGTGGTTCGAGATCCATTAGTTGCTTCCCGTCTTTCTGTAAACCCGATCTACCAAAGATATCTTGTAGCCCCAATGTCAAGAGCATGACTTATGTATTTGTCTCAGTACCATTTTTGTTATAAGGTAGGAAAACACATGAAAATGAAAACATATGCATTTTAACGACAGATTGGGGGGTGTAATCAACTAAGTACAATATTTTTGAAACTACTTGATATAGTAATACCATGAATACTTGTACTAATTATTTGATCTGTGCCATGAGCTAGATTTATTATAATTTGGTAATAAAATAAATGTGAAAATAAAGACACAATTGAAAGACTAGTGATGCCCGCGGCTTCGCTCGCATTTTACCATAATAAAAAGCAGCCTATAGCTCAATCTAGGTCATAATCTATCTATGTACCAAATTTCATCGCAATCGGTTCAGCCGTTTCGGCGTGATTGAGTAGTGGGATTGTTATTCATTATGGCTGAATCCTGGTTCCTTGTCGGACTTCGGAACCCTAAAAACTGAGTTAATAGTTATAATATATCATGCGCAATATTATTCAAATGTAATAAACAGATGTCTAATAAATATTATAAATGTATAAACATTGTATAAGTAATTCTGCATTTTTGTACAATTTACGATTGCATAAGAATTTATTCCAACCTAACTTTCACCGAAATCCAGGGATTTAAATTTCAGTTAAAACTTTGACAGAAGACAACTTGAGAAAATCCGAAAATCCTATGAAGATTATGTTTGGAGGGAGTTTGGGTCTCATGACCTTCACGGCTGAGCCGATAACGCTGCAGCGCCGCTATCTATCCACACACGTACAATATCTACAAAGGGTACGACGCGAGCACATACGATTGATCGTATCCCCGAACAGCGCGCTCTTATCGCCTACCTAATTGATAATGATTTTAAAATACGTTCATACACTTACGATTTGGCTGTACTTGTCCCTTGACCGAGACCATTTTTGATTCAGTCCGCGTAACAGCCCAGGAAAGAAATCATAAGTTACAAAAATCAATTTAAAAAAACGAGCGAGCCTTACAGTAGTCTCATATGATGTGTAACATGAAACATCTGACATCAATGGTAATAACCAACATGGCTGATAGTACTAATAGCTATATTTAAATTACACAACGATTTTAGAAAAACAATTCCTTTAATGCGTTATTGCGCGACAAACCTCAAGCTCACACTGGACCTCCCGCTTAGGGGGGGCCTGAAATACAGTCTCTATACATAACAACGCACACAGACAAGACTCGATACAATACATTGACGTTGTTTTGTAAAAACGCTAACAGTACTAAACTAACCTTTCGGAAAAATGCGTGCTTCCTGTTACACACTACCGTCCCTTTTCACGAAATCACTCCCACAGATTGCAGGAAACGGAGAGAGGAAAGATGTTACACATCTCACGCATAATGGACCGCCCATAGAGTTCGAATGCGGAAAAGGGAGTTCTTTAACATTTTAGATGTTACACATCAAAAAACTATTTTAGGCCGTGTTTTATTCATAGAAAACAATGTTTTTTTTTATAACCCCCGGCTAAAAAGTGAGGTACAAGTTTGAGCTCATTGTGGGTTTGTCTGTCTGTCTGTGGCCTCAGCTCCGGAACGGCTGCACTAATTTCAATGCGGTTATTTTTGTATAAAAGATGATATTCGCGAGATAGTTCTTAACTATGTTTGGTGTAAATTGGTGAAGCCGTTTCCAGAATCATCAGCTCGCAACAATTTGCTTGAAGGGAACTGAGGCATTTTTGCAGCTCGAACCTTCAGTTTGGTCTCAACATTTTAATTTTCGACGTCTGCAGGCTCCAAAGTCTGATGATGACCAGCATAGGATGAACAGGATCTAGGGTACTACTGAATCTGAATCTTCAAGTTTGAGCTCAAACTTCAAATTAAGATAACATGACATGACTTCATCATGCTGACTCCAGGGTCTGATGATGACCAGCACACGATGAATAGGATCTAGAGTGCAGCGGGTACTCCGATTTCAATGCGGTGTTATTTATATGATGATGAAAGCTGATGTTAGAACACTGAAAATTGACATAGTTTTATAAATTTAACTTGTTATTTGAATATATTGGCAGAGCAATATGAAGGCCCACCTGATGTTAAGAGGTAACCTATGCCTATAGCAATTGACCTTAAAGGTCACGTCCACCTAGAACGCAACCCAAGTGGTATTGCATTGCGCCTGAACCTGAGACATAAAGCTGCGCATAGTAAAATACCAATCGTAGATTAGTCAATCATGATGCCAATGATGGGTCAATACTCAGATGAAAAATATGCATGGATAAAGGTGCCATAACATTATGATCAATAGAACAATAGTTTGATCGATAGAAAGAACAAAGTTCCCTCCGATTTTTAGCATATTTTTTTTTTTTTATGAAGATTTCTTGTTTGTTGTTTGCATAATGTGCATAAGTATTTCATCGGTACCCAGATACTTCCCAAATTAAATCAGTGTATTTCCTTTGTTTATTTAATTTACTTTCCAAAAACAAACTAAACACCCACCATGCCGATAGTGATATTTATAATGCGAACTGCTAAAGAGTGGAAATGGAATACACTACCGTCGTCTGTCTTTCCTGAAAACTATTATCTGGGTCTCTTCAAGGCTAGAGTGAATAGGTGCCTTCTAGACCTTTGTGCTCCATCTTCGGCCACATCGTCACTTACCGACAGGTGAGATCGCAGTCAATCAAAAGTCTAACAAAGTAAAAAAAAAAATCTGGTAGAGTATAGTGTTTTTTGGTTATGGTTAACGGTGATTTTGCACACTAATGACTATTTTCATCGTTTGAGGGTGCGTGTAGTCAATGTTATTCCCCTGTACCTGAGAAAACAAGAAGTTGTACTTATATTGTGCAATATCGACTTAATTTTTAAAAAGAGCGCACTAGTAACCTTGTGCTCCAGGAAGATAGTATTTTAGATTACAAATTAAAGTAGGTAATTAAGGTAATTAAGAGTAGCCCGGCATTGCCCACGTGCTCCATTTTCTTCGCTCCGTATCAGTAGTGTACTACTTAGTAGTTCAAAAGGTAGTACACATCTTCATTTCGGATTTCTTGAATAATGAATAAAAATTAAACTTCCAATGGAACTGAATGCACCATCAGCTGGCAACCGGCCGTAAAACTTATAATCAAATCTACATCTTCAACACTGTTTGACAGAATATATAATTTTATTTACAGTGCAATTATTTATATTTACTAATTTATCAAAAGAAGTACAGCAAAGCCTTTATACAGCTTCATAAATTATTAAAACCACAGTGGTAACGACTGAGGTAGGTTAAGCCTTTGAGCTATTTGACGTCACTTTAATCTGCCTTCATTCATCATTAATCCAAACAACTATTTCAAGGTTGAGTGCTGTCTGAACGCACATAGAGTACCGACTGGTCACGTTAACAATGGAATTTTTGCCACTAAAGGTCGAAAAACGGCCTTTCTTTATGTTATCTGCACTTGTTTAATTATTTCACTATTTCAGTAAACATGTCATTTTAGTTGAGACTACAGGTTATCTGCCATGAATTATCTTGGACAAGTTGAATCTCTTCATTATTTTTTTATTGTACTACTAATATTTGTATTTAAGTACATTAAATTGTTTAAACGCGTTGATAACATTTTCTTTGCCAACAATATAAATTTCTATAAATTTCACTTTAAATTCTACATTGACTGTTGACTGCAATAACTGGTAAATCTTATCTCCGGCTTTAGTCGTTATGGTTTATAATTAATGTGATTTATTTGTTCTTTAAGATCACAGACGTGGTTATGTTCGTTAATCTCTGGTCGTAAAAGATGTACCTAATTACTACTTTCACTTTTTGTTTACGCAGGCCACCAGATGAAGACACGGCGTCTCATGAAAGCGACTGCGAAGAGGAGGAGGAAGACACGACAGTGCACCTGAAGCCAAGAAGGCCTTTCTGGGCCAATAAGATTCAGTTCGTGTTAGCATGCGTCGGCTATTCCGTGGGCCTTGGCAACGTATGGCGTTTTCCTTATCTCTGTTACAAAAGTGGAGGAGGTGAGTGAAATTTAAATCTATCCACATATCAAAATGCGATGAAACTTTTACTTAGATTTAAAACCAGACTACATTCTTGAAAAGTAAACAATGATTTTTCAGGCATCATTCATTAATTATTAATGGTAATCATTAATTACCGTGTTATGTCCTAAAAGTTCGTGAAATACAGCCTTTTAAGCGACTCTACCATATACCATAGGTTTATGAACCATCAATTGACCAATTTGAAAGTAATTTCTTTAACATTTAAAAGTTTACGTGTGACGGGTTGCACCGCGATCCATCCCGGATGCATGCGATTGGTTTGACCGAGTGACAGTGTGGTGTGAATCAACATCGTTCAATCTCTGTACCGTCCACTCAGTGCGGTCAGGTGACGTGTTCCATATCATCGCTACTAGCAGGATACTGATCATTACGAGAATTGGATTGACTAGGGGAAGGAGTTAAAAATGGCGAAGTTTTAGAATAGGTAGAAAGAGGAAGAGATATTTCTCGACTGAGGATTTTCCTGATTGGAAGTAACATTGCAATTTATTCCGAAACTAACAATATCACACAAAAACGTACGTCACAGTGATTATGAGGTAGCACATTATTTGGCTTATGTCTGTAATTGCGAACCATTCTATCATTAATCGATTGACTAAGAGCGATAACTCAATCTCATGTTATTGCTAAGTGTTATTTCCATTATGTAACCTGGTAGGTAGTTCGATAGTGAATTCTTATTCATTCATTCTAACGATGATAATTTCCAACGCGTAAATCAGCTCATTATAGTGACAAAACGACGTCGTGTTCGTCGTGGCATTGCTTCAAGTGCGTTTGCTCGCCAGGATTCACTTTGTCGCAAATTGACAATTACCAAAACACGATATATAATCACAATGGGCATGGACGTGAGGACATCAATTATGTTTTTATCACCTCCTATTAACGCCACTGCTCTAATACCTCTTGATCGTGTTTATATTATTAACTTGAGCTCCTAGAAATAAGATTGTAATTCTGATTATAAGTCTGTAGATCTGTGGCCCAAATCGTCTTGTCGACTGATAGCTTCTGATAGATAGATCTTTTTCATGATTAAAAACAAACCGATAACTAAAGGTGAATGGGGCATCCAGATTAAAACCACGACGCATTAAAAAAACACTTGAACACAAAGCAGTTATCATCATAAAATCTTAGGAACACTCAGTATGCGCTACAACTTAACTTCGACGACGCGCTAAATGCAGTTTTTCCTTTAAAAAAAACAATAAATCTGAAAATGACGTTGATTTTGTCTATAATAATTGACGAAATAACAAGATTATATTTAAATAAGAACCGAATCGTACACGAGCACTGGGCACACTTTTTTGCAAATAATTTGGTAATTAGAACAATTTCAAACCTAAATTTAGTTTTGTTGGCGACAACCTGCGTGCGACCCTGTGCCGAGGACTACAATTTAGCTGCCCTCAGCGAAATATTCGGATAGCGGCCTCTAATGTAAACACGAGGTGCAAAGTCCAGCGTCCGAGAGAACAAAGGGAGTCTTGAACAAAGGGAGATTTGTATATTCTTAGAGGATTATTCAGGCATTCTAGAGCCTAAGCTTGTTGCATACACTTGTCTCATTGTAAAATATGTAATATTCAGTCGATTATATTTGTAAGAACGTACGCGAGTGGTTTCAGTACAGTTTCCCTATACATAAGTTATAGTTATCATCAGAAGTGCGATGCGTTACCCACGCACATCATGGGTAGACGACGAAGTAAGCGTAGTAAGCGCCCAAGGTCTAAAAAACGAACACGCTCGAGTTAGAGTTCATGCAGCAGTAGTAGTGCCAGGACTCCGTCACCTCCACAGAGACACAGGAAACAGGTATCACGTAAGGCTGATATTATAGTTATCAGTTTTTTGTGCATTTCTAACAGTAATTTAGATAATAGCCTGAAGATAGATTACGTTATATGAAAGTGGTAAGAAAATTGAAAAGGGTTTGGTCCCAATTTGGAACTTTTGATTCCTATTAAATTACTGTGATAGCAAGAGAAATATAAAGATAAATTTTAGTTATTAACGTTCAATAATTAACCTCAAATACTTTGACAATTAATTAGCGAAGAAACAAATAAATAGTCCTTATAAAGAAATGATACTAACTACTGAGTAATCGAGCAACATATTTAACACGAGACAACATCGCATGAAGTCAATGTATTATGCACACAAAAAATCGTGATATCGCGTTGTTTGTGTCTCGGCGCGCTAACCGGAGCTGGTTGGCACCGAGGCCCCAACAACACCACAATACGGTGTCAATTACAGCTGATGCCTACAGTAAACCGACACTTCACAGCAATCACAGCTCGCAGACGTAGCTATTCTCAAGATATCAAATGATGTATTACTGTAATGGATATGTTATATAAACATGTACTACATAGTTAGCTGTTTGTTTATAGGAAAAAAATTACATATCAGAAGTTGCAATTGCAAAAATGCGATACATTGTCGAATATTGACCTTCGCCTTGGCTGTGCTGTGTCCGGCCTAAGAATAGACCCTCCGTCTCCTCCCGCCGATGTCGTAATAGCCAACTAAGGGATTACACCAGGGGATGGGCAGCAGCATCCACTTGAGTACTCAACACCAATACTGCGATTACTTCTGTCTGCCAAGCGTGGTGATTATGGCACGAATTTCGTTCGCAAACCTGATGCATGTTCAGGTTACTTAGTCAATAAAAACTTAATTTATAAAAAATACTTTTAAATGAAAAGGGGTCATCATCGTCACTTTTTCAAAGTGCAAGGCAGTAGATAATTTTTTTTTTATGTGTATCATCTTTCCTCTCGCTTTCCTGCAATCTGTGGGAGTGATTTCGTGAAAAGGGACGGATCACGGAAGTGTGTAACAGGAGGCGCGTATTTTTCCGAGAGGTTGGTACCTTGGTACTATCAGCCATGTTGCTTATTACCATTGCGGTGAGATGTCAGATGTTACACATCATGCGACTACTGTAAGGTTCGCTCGTTTTTTTTATTTACAAACAAACAAAAGAGAATTAAAAATAAAACATGCTTTGATACAGTTTTTACGGTGGGTTCCTTGGGCTAAGCCTGCATATTGGTGAACCTTGATTTTCTAATACAGAGTTAATGGTAGGTGTGGAAATGAAACGACATATTCACGATTTTTAATTTTCAATACAACATAATTCAGAAGGAACCTCCTCTTTATTTTGAAGTTGCTTAAAAATATACAGAATCTTGAGCTTATTACTGGACGTAAGCATAATCCTAAACTAGACGCTCAGCAATTTTTCTAGATAATGCACGAACATGACTAAGGTCGTTTCGAAGGATAGGTATGCAGACAGGAGGTACCTAATAGAAAAGCAAATATTATTTTTAACTAATCTTTGACGTAAAAAACCGTCAAGACAGGTTTTGCTATAGGTATGTAATCTTCAGATAGAAGTCTACGGCGATGTTAATAACGTGTTATGATCAAATTACCTGGGTTAATTACGCAATTCCTGGAGGTCAACTACTGGATACAATTGGCACAATGTCGCAAATTAACAATAGTTCTAAATTGAAATAACTTAGTTTTATTAAATTATTTCAGGGTTTCACCGCTAAAGATACCAATGGAACCATTATAGGATCACTTTGTTGTTCATCTGTCTGTTTGTCAAGACTTTTTTACGCAAAAATTGCTGACGAAAATATAAATTGTTGTACCTATACTGCCCCGTAATATAACAATAAAATAAAAACAATATTTTGTATGGTAATCGCGAAAATTAAAAAACTTTAGGGTATTTAGTATTTTCAGTAACCTTCAGTAATCTCACAAATCTGAAATTCGGAATGCTTTGTGACACAAATAAAGGAAAAAGTCTAAAATTAAGGAATTTAATAGGAATTCTATAGGTTACATTTCTGGGAATGCTCCCAGGAACTTAAATATTTACCCCTAAAATGGCTTGGCGCCATGTGTCAATCTATCATAATATTTTTTATATGTAGCAAATTTCATGGAAATGGGTTCAGCCATTACGACGTGACTGAGTAACAAACAAACATCCATACTTTCGCATTAATAGATAGGAAAGGATTAATATAATAAAATAAATTATCAGATGCATATGAACTCTACCGACAATATTTTTTCCGCAATTCACCAAGGTCACCAACCTTTTTAGCTAAATAAAGAATTATCTAAAAAGACGTGCGCTCTCGCGTACATATACAGGATGGGGCAAATTTTTGGCCCCTTAAGGGTAGCTACCTTTTCTTTTGTAGTTAGAAGGTTTTGTTCTTAGGAACCTTCTGTAATATTTTGAAGAAAAAATATTGCCATTTTTTGATTTTTGAAAAAAAGTACGGTTCGCCCAAAAAATTACATTTGTCAAAAAAACAAGTTTATCTTATTCGACTCTATTTCCAACCAGGAACACTTTTCCCAAAGTAACTTACCAAATCAAATCGTAAGTTTGGGCAATAATAAAAAAAAAACAATGCTTCCCTGAACGAATCTTACCCGCAAGTTACGCTCTTCCAATGGGCGTTATTCCACTAGCCGGCACCGGTCATACGGGTTATATTTCATACATTTTTGCATCGCCAGTGCCGGCTAGTGGAAAAACACCCAATGTAAAACAAAGATATTCATCATTCCTACCAACTACATATCATTGTGTCACTATTGGCCAACTTGTCCATATCCCATATCTTCAGAAAAGAACGATAGATTAATCCATATTTTGTTTGTTTCAGGTGCATTTCTCATTCCTTATTTCATAATACTCCTCGTGTGCGGTGTGCCCATGCTGTTCATGGAGCTGGCGATAGGGCAGTACACGGCTCACGGGCCCATAGGAGCGCTATCTCAGATATGTCCGCTATTCAAAGGTAAACATTACCCACTTTATTTACCTAACGTAACTCGCCCCGGCTTAGCACGGGTAGTGTCGGGATCACCAACTCCCCCTCCCCTTCCCAACCTCCCCATCTATCCACACACCAAATACTCCGCCTTCCCAACCTCCCCATCTATCCACACACCAAATACCAACAAATCCTGCTAAAGCAGTTATCCCCCAACTCCATAATACTCGCTGATCTATAGACGAAATTATTTTGAAAATCAGTTCATTCGTTTTTGGGTTTATCCATTACAAACAAACAATCAAACAAACACAGTTTACCTCTTTGTAATAGTGTAGATTAGGGCGAACGAAGCGAGTCCCCTACGTCCACACACAACATGCAATTTTGTGGTAAACTTTAAGAAAAAACTATCACACTTCTATATTTGTAATTTAACATAATTTAAATTAATGTCTAGTCGTATTTAAATGTAAAAAACAAGTTTAAAAAAACTTGCGAGCCCTTACAATGGTGTGCTTTTGGAAATCTTTTATTTAACTTGCAATATTTGTATGATGTATGTTCGGGTCAAATCTTGCAAGCTGAATTAGAACCACTTCTCGACATCTGATGATGGAGACGGAAGGTGGACAACGGAACTCCTCTATGGATAATAGTAGACTGGCCGTGTTTAGGCTCATTTTGATCAGCTCACGGTTCTGCTTAATAATTTCGCTATCATCATAATCAGTCGGATTTAACTAATACTTAAAATCTTTTTTTGAAACATACATTTTCCAACAAAAAACTTACATATACATAGACGCATGCCTTTTTCTCCGAAGGGGTAGGCAGAGCCTCAGTGGGCCTCTTTTCACAGTGGGTTGCAAAACTTATTGCTAGTAAAGTAAGGTTCATAGACCCAATAATTAGATATAGTTTAAATTTCAGGTGCGGGTCTGGCGAGCGTGGTGATCTCATTCCTGATGTCCACGTATTACGCCGTAATAATTGCGTGGGCCATTTACTATTTCTTCACATCATTCAAGAGCGAGGTTCCATGGGCCAGCTGTTCGAATAGATGGAACACGCAGCAGTGCTGGGTGCCATACCACAACCACACGAAACCAAACGGATCACAAACACCCACCGAACAATTCTTCGAGTAAGGTTTGATTTTAAGTAATAATGTTGTTGAAATAGCTGTTTATAGAAAAAATTTAATCTTAGAGATATTCATGAGGCAGTAGTGTAGTATGGCTGAGATGGTCAGGGTTCTTGTACGAGAGTGTCTGAAGCGGAACCGATGTTTTTAATTATCAAAATATAAGAACCTAGATACTAGAGATCATCTTAACTAAAATGTCGTGTATTTAACAAGAGAACAGCAAAAATAAATATTGGCGCGAATATCGCGATATTTTCAAACAGGTAAAAGAACGGGGATACGGGGATTTTAAAAGATCTTTCAAATGATTGTTCTTTATCTTACAACGGAAATTGAAGAGAAGAAAGATAGAGAAGAAATAGGGCATTTCCACATGATCTTATTAGGTAAGACATATACATATACAAGACAGGTTTTCTACGAGTATTGTATTGACCAACGGACTACCTTTGGCTATTTAGGTACTTATTTATAAAAGAGATAAACCAAATTATTCAGACAGCATTCGTGTTTGTCATCTACCGACGACATTGATGGCAATCCTTTTCCGTTAGTTATCACTACGAGTTCTCGAGATAATCAGTATCCGCTTTAGCGCAAATTCGAAGATACCATACGAAATCTAGCTTCCGCTATAGTTGACTAATTCATTTGTTACTTAAAATCATAGACGTAGAATTTTTCGCTAGGTCTATGCTTAAAATACTTTTTTTTAAGAAATATACCATACGACGTGCAATTATTAAAAAAACTGGGCCCTTATTCGCTATGACCATAGGAGATTACTTGCCACTAACGTGTGACGTCACAATGTATTCTGAACGATGATTCCACGCAGATATCGTAACGAGTCCGCGTTATGTCACCTTTGGTCATAGCGAATAAGGGTCCAGAGCACATTTATGTATTCGATAATACATAATTTTCATTTTTTACGATAGTAACGTACTACTAGGAAAATAATGTGCAATTACTACTTTTTCGTCGCTTTTTCAATCATATTTCTGATTCTGATTGCGAGGCCTATTACTTTCGTAGAAGTAGGTACTGTACTTCGTGATTACTAAGGGTTCCTGTCGGTACCTAAATAAACATCTGTTTCTTTTATCTTTCCAGGAAAAAGGTACTCAGCATGAGTGACGGTATTGAGTTCCCCGGTGGTATGCGGTGGGAATTGGCAGCTTGCTTGGTCTGTGCTTGGGTACTAGTTTACTTCGCCCTATGGAAAAGCATCAAATCTTCCGCGAAAGTCCGTTACATTACCACAACACTGCCCTTTCTACTAATCATAGTCTTCCTCGGCCGATCACTGACCCTCGAGGGAGCGGATAAAGGCTTAAGATTTTTCTTCAAACCTGACTGGGAGCTACTGAAGCAATCCAAGCCTTGGGTTAACGCAGCGTCTCAAATTTTTAATTCTATCGGCATTGCCTTCGGGTCGATGATAATGTTTGCTTCGTACAACCGATTCGACAACAACTTCCTTCATGACACTTTAGCGGTGTCCCTAGTCAATGCGGTCACTAGTTTGATCGTTGGAATATTTACATTTGCTACTATTGGAAATATAGCTTTTGAGCAAAACACTGCTGTGAAGAACGTTATCGCTGATAGTGAGTACCTAGTTATTGAAACTGCTGTCTCAGGGAGGTCGCTAACAGGAAAGTCGAAGCGGCATCGAGTTCTACACCTGAATACAAATACATCTGAATCTATGGGATTTTTAGAAAAAGCGCGCCTTTTTTCTCTTTTGCCTTGACTTTCGTTTCTGTTAGCGACATGCCTAAGTTTACCGGCCAGTTTTTCGAACGCTGATCAACGAAAAAGTTAATTGAATAAGGCTTGTACCAATTAATTAAAATTACCTATAAATTCGAATTATAAACAACACAATAAATCAATCCGGCCAAGTGCTCACACAAGAAGGATTCCATGCCATCGTACATTATCGTTATTTCCAGTATACTACTATTACGGTTCAAATGATACAGCCATTATTAAGATCGAACAAAACAAATGTTTATGGGGGTCCCCATAAACTTCCCTTTAACTTTAACTTTATTTTATTGATATTATTTGTAGTTACAGCAGCAATGTACGAGTATTATTCACTTTTTGAAAAATTTCATGTGTTTACCTATTACTGTTCAAGAGATATAATGATTGTTAAGGTCAGCAAAAAAGCTGACTTTGACGGCCTCACCTCCCATTGGAAATACATACCTACTCTGTGAAAATTTCAACAGTATAGGTACCTGTTACGGTTCATGAGATACAGCCCGCTGACAGACAGACGGACGGACGGGCAGCGGAGAATTATTAATAGGGTTCCATTGGCAACCTTTAGGTATAATCTAAGAACCGCACTAGAAACGACCTTCTCCCATCTGTTTAATGGATGAAAAGTATATTATATCAAATTGAATATATTAGAAAATATATCTTGAGTGGGTTGTCTAAAAAATTCCTGCCCAGACTATGATAAATAAAAATTGAAAAATTACTTTTTACTTTTTTTTTATAACCGTGATAGTTAGACAGTTAAAATTTTCACAGGATGATGTATTTCTTTTGCCGCTATAACAACAAATAGGTAAACAGAATAAAATAAATGTTTAAGGGGGCTGCCATACAACAAACGTGTTTTTGTTGCCTTTTTAGGGTTCCGTAAAAAAAAATACGGAACCCTTATGGATTCGTCATGTCTGTCTGTCTGTCCGAGTATGTCACAGCCACTTTTTTCCGAAACGATATTAATGAAACTTGATGAAACTTGGTACGTAGATGTATTCTGTGAACCGCATTAAGATTTTTACACAAAAATTTAAAAAAAACAATTATTTTTGGGGTTCCCCATTTTTAGAACTGAAACTCAAAAAAAAAAAAAAAAAAACCTATACGTTCGGGGTATCTATGGATAGGTCTTCAAAAATGATGTTGAGGTTTCTAATATCATTTTTTTCTTAACTGAATAGTTTGCGCGAGAGACACTTCCAAAGTGGTAAAAAGTGTGTCCCCCCCCCCCCCCGTAACTTCTAAAATAAGAGAATGATAAAACTAAAAAAAAAATATAATGTACATTACCATGTAAACTTTCACTCAAAATTGGTTTGAACGAGATCTAGTAAGTAGTTTTTTTTTAATACGTCATTAATCGTAATCCATCCAAGAACTTTTATATTATGTTACTTGCTGCTACGGAACCCTTCATGGGCGAGACCGACACGCACTTGGCCGCTTTTTTAAAGATAGTACGGAACCCTTCGTGCGCGACTCCGACTCCCACTAGGCCGGTTTTTATAGATAATGGTACGAAAGCCTTCGTGCTCGAGTCGGACTCGCACTTGGCCGGTTTTTCAATTTTTAATTAATCATAGTCTGGGCAGGAATTTTTTAGGCAAACCCACTCGAGATATGTTTTCTAATATATTAAATTTGATATAAAATACTTTTCATCCATTAAACTGATTAAACAGATGGGTGAAGGTCGTGTCTAGTGCGGATCCTCTACTAGTACAGAACCCTAAAAACTCATGTCGTATCACGATTTGGTTTTCAGTAAGAACTATTAAATTGAAAATCAAATCCTTTAGCTACGAATGTTCAGGAAACTAGGGGTCTTTCGCAAGTCTCTATAATAACCTTCAAAGTCCTTTAAACTTTTTTTTTAAATTCGTTAATGTTAAGCAATAACCTCTGCCTTTAATAATGCATTACCACACAGGTCACGACCACCTAGAACCCACCCTATGTGGCATTGCACTGCGCCCGCCACCCACAACATCTTTTTACTTACAGATGTAAAGCGTCATGTGTCTGTAATTTCACTGGCATCCATACCCTTCAAACGTTCCGGTTTGACAGGTAATGCGAGCACTACTGCTGTGCGGCACAAATAGGTAGTACTTCCCCGGACGAACTCTCACAAAAAAGTACTACTAATAAATGAGTATGTAGCGTTTCCTAAACAGTATGTTTAATTTCAGGTCCAGGTTTATTATTTGTGGTTTATCCTCAAGCCATTGCAAAAATGCCAGCGCCTCAGTTATGGGCGGTACTGTTCTTCTTTATGTTTTTGTGCCTCGGTCTCAACAGTCAGGTATGAAAAAGCCACAAATTAAAGGTTAATGCTTAGGTAACTGAGTCAGTCCCTGAGGTACGGGACGGGTGTTTTCGTTACGCCAAAATGAAGCGTGGCTCATGTCATCTGATAATTTGAGAGACGAAAACACCCCTTCCGTACCGCTCCCATACTTAAGGGACTGACTCAGTTAAGCGCTAGATCTGTAATATTATTAGACATTCTTTAATTGAGATAATGTTATATTTTAATTTTCTTTATTACAGTTTGCGATAGTTGAAGTGGTCGTAACATCCATTCAAGATGGCTTCCCCGATATGATACGTAGAAAGCTCGTGTACCATGAACTATTGGTACTGTGCGTCTGCGCTGTATCGCTGGTTTTCGGGTTGCCACACATCATTCAAAGCGGCATATTCGTCTTCCAACTGATGGATTACTACGCTGCATCTCTGAGCATAACTTATCTTGCCTTTTTCGAAGTCGTCGGCATAGCTTGGTTCTATGGCGTGGGAAGGTTGTCGAAAAATATTAAACAGATGACAGGTGAGAGATCACACAGTGCATGAAAATGTCTAACCACGTTCAGTTATGGCGAGCCAACACCAGGCAGAAACCTTCGTACAAAAAAGCCTCGCGCCGCTCGAATACGTAGTTTTCATTGAATATCTCGTAAAGAATAGATAATTTTACAAAACCTGTACAGTAAACCCTCTGCTTTGTTGTATTGATTTTATATATCTAATATTTTACCCAATAATATGCACCATTTTAATAAACAATCGAATCTAGCCAAAAGTTAGAGGAAATATTGCCTCATCGGGTTTCTGGTACAGTGATCCTTCGGAATTATAATTTAGTATCCATGCATATTTTGAATATGAAAATTGTACACTTAGTCAGTAAAAATCAAATCGAAGATTAGGTATTTTACGGCATATCCCACCATAAATAACAGCACAAGTAATTAACTTTGTAAAAATAAAAAATAAAACCAACGCAATGAAACTATTTGGAACCGATTTTGATCAAACATAGCTAAGAACAATCCCGACAAATTAACCTTTCAAACAAAAAAAAACTAAATCGGTTCATCCGTTCGAAAGCTACGTTGGGACAGACAGACACATACACACACAGAGACACGTCAAACTTATAACTCCCCTTCGTTTCTGCGTCGGGTGTTAAAAATATAAATGGTTAGCCATGTGGTTTGGTTATGCAAGAGTATTATCCCTGGTTTAATAACCTTGACTCTATCCTAAAGTGCACTCATGGGACTGTGACCATCATTTTAATTATATTGTAAATTTGCTTTGTTCTATACCTAGAGTAGTCATGATTTTAATCACTTTATAGTTACACCAATTTAACACAATCATATGTGTCACACACTGTTGTTATCAGCAACTATCAACACACCCAAAAATTGTATCTAGGTAATTATCTTTATAGAGTTTTATTTATTTGTATTCATTCTAAAAGTCTGTAACGTACCGACCTCTTTATGATAGCCAGATAATTCATTTATTTATTTATTTATAGACTAGCAGCTTTCGCTGATATGTCTCCATCAACAAAGTGTGGAATGACTAACTTTGGGTCACTTATTAAAGTTCTGGATTGTCCTATCGCAGCCAATGGGGAGACACACTGCTTATTTATCACGCTAGGTGGCGCATAATCGCTGGTGTTATTTCGCCAAATTAAGGTCTATCAATGTTAAAAAAAAACTGTCAAAAGTGGACAGTTTTAGTTATGTCAAAAATGGATAATTTTAGTATGAGAAAAATCACCAGCAATGGTGGTGCCATCTGAGATAAGTTTTGCCTGTGGCTCCCCAATGTTGAGCTTGTTTTTAAATGCATTTAAAGATGTGCATTAACTTATTGGACAAATTGTATTTTCAGGTCGGTATCCGTCTCTGTACTTCCGATTCTGTTGGCTGGTAGCAACACCGGCCCTGCTTCTGGCGCTGTGGGTGGTATCGCTGGTGGACTATATGCCTCCCAGCTATAGAGACTATGACTATCCGCTATGGGCGCAGGTCCTTGGCTGGACTATCGCATCCCTCTCCTTACTATGTATACCAGTGTATGCCGTCGTTATAGTCATAAGATCGCCTGGAGAGAGTTGGGGAGAGGTAATTATCACCCTTTTTAAAGTACGTAGGTATATGTATGTATATAGCAAAGGTCCTTGGCTGGACTATCGCATCCCTCTCCTTACTATGTATACCAGTGTATGCCGTCGTTATAGTCATAAGATCGCCTGGAGAGAGTTGGGGAGAGGTAATTATCACCCTTTTTAAAGTACGTAGGTATATGTATGTATATAGCAAAGGTCCTTGGCTGGACTATCGCATCCCTCTCCTTACTATGTATACCAGTGTATGCCGTCGTTATAGTCATACGATCACCTGGAGAGAATTGGGGAGAGGCACAGAATAAATAATAGTACAAGTAGAGGTAATTGGCAAACCCTTTTTAAAGTACGTAGGTATATTATATGTATGTAGGTATATAGCAAAATCAGTTCGCACGTCTTGGGAGTGTAATCGGATAACTTCCACGTTGACGAAGACGTTTATATCATGCGATATGGCTAGATTTCGCATATCATATGATGAATTTACAATTACAGTCAAACATTTAAGATAATTTTCTAGCTTGCGAATTTGCGATGCATCAAGATTAGGTAGTACAGGTAGTTTATCGGTACGTAACAGTAAATGTACCTATTTATTTAACAGTAGTTTCAAAAGTAGTTTGCTGATAGTAAGTATAGTAGATAGAGTGATTGGACATTGATATCGGTTGTATAAATGTACTACTTTCGGTTTCATAGAAAAAATCGTGAGACTTTTCCTGCCTTTTGACTAATTTAACAGATAAGATAGGTATTACTTGTACTTATACTTGGGTAAAAATTCATTTTTATTTTTCAGAAATTTCGTTTCTCCATACGTCCGACTTCGTTATGCGAATGTGGAATCAACGGTTGTGATATATGCTGCTCCGATTCGGAACACTCCGAGGACAAAACTACAATGACCTAGTCGTGGGAAACCCAATGAATACTATTAGTTAAAATAGCTAAATGAATAAATAATGTGTTGAAAACAGTTTCATAGAAGATACTTGAGATATGCAGAATACACAATTCAATAATTCATAATTATCATTAATGTACAATGTGTGTACCTACAGAGAGCGCACTCGACCCAAAAACAATAATTATTAGATTGGTAATTATTACAGTCGACTTATAATCGAGTACCTAGGGTGTACTATTCCACTCTCGAATCAAATTATAAGAATAAGCGCAAAGCCACTCAACCTGATACTCATCGAGTCAATACGTTTTATAAACGTTGTTCGAGTGGCAAATTAATAAGAAAACTTTAATCTGTAATTTATTTCAAGCTGTTACTGAAACCGTTAACTGTGTCACTGGGACAACACAGCAGTACCTATTGTTATTAACATAATATAACACATGTTTAAGAACAGAGTTCTATCATAAATTGTTCTAGATTTTCTAAGTAACGTGAACTACATAATTGTTTAATTTCAAGATAACACGTAACAGTAAATAAAATAGGCACGGAGGTACTATATGGTATCTAGATTATATATTATTATGGTAATGTTTTGTTTCTTTGACTAGGCGTAGGTACCTACGTATAATAGGTATCTACAGTGCACGTTGATACAAACTTATTAGTTTTTAAATAATTCTTTTGAATTGAGATTAACCAGTATTATATTATTTAAAGTCCAAAAAATACACTTACAGTACCTACTTGTAATATAGCTTCATACTTGGGACAGTTTTAAGGGGATGTTTGAGGCTTAGCGCTGTCCAAAACTGTTAATACCTACATGAAAAGAAGAAAGTCTTGACTTAAGCTTAAACAATTTAAAAAGGGGACTTTTGAAATTTTTGTACTGCGTTTTTTTTCAAAAGTGCCTCTTGTCACATGCCACAATACCAAGCTATATTTTAAGTATGTAATGTGGGTACTTACTGTTACTTTACATCTAATAGGTTGTTTTTGCCTCAAGAAAAGACAATGTGATCTTATAACATTCCATATTTATACAATATGTAACTTACCTTTAAGGTAACTTGATAGTAGGTAGGTGCATGACTTCAAAAGTACATTAGTTTTAAATATTTATTAGGTGAAACATAACGTTCTTTGTAATATATCAAATCAATTTCTTTTGCAATATTTCATCTTGGTATTGATATTGCAAATATCGTAAACAAAATTGTGGTAACTATTTAAATGATGTAATTTCCCAAATATTAGTTAAAATAACATAAGTAGGTATAACAAGTACAATTCTTAAGAATGGTAACTTTCAAATGTAAATAGGTATATTATATATATCAATCTTAGAATTTAAATAAATATATGTGAATTGAACTTGGACAAAAATCCATTTCGTCCAAGGAATTGAATGTTATGTCTAGTTATTTATGTAAGGATAGTTAAATAAAATGTAATTAATACGTACTCTACTTTTTCACATTCCTTATTTAGTTTATGTAGGTTACATACAACACAACCATTATCTTAGAAACAAAAAACCATTCAGACGACCTCTGTGGCGCGGCGGGCGAAGGTTCGCCTGCGACGCAGGAGGTTGCAGGTTCGTTTCCCGCCTCGGAACAAATATTTGTACGATCTGTATTTGTTCGGGGTGTTCTGGGTATTTTTAATGATAATAAAAAATACCTTATCTATGTTATGTATTGTATTATATTATCAGTTATCTAGTACCCATAACACAAGCTCTGCTTAGCTTGGGACTAGAAAATGTTGTGTGAACTGTACAGCAAAAAAAAAATTGAAAAAAGAAGTAATTTATTTGTTAGTAGTAGAGCTTTTTTGTAAAAGAGTTAATTCGGGGAAATACTACACCATACCTATTTCTGCCGCAAAGTAGTAACGCTCGCATTGCTGTGTTCCGGTTTGAAGGGTATGGATGCCGGTTTATGTATGAGACTTTACATTTTAATGTTCAGGATAGCGGGCGCAGTGCAATGCCACGTAGGACACGTCCTAGGTGACCTGTGAGGTAATGCATTACAGAGATGCATGCATGATGTGATGGTTTGCTTTGCAGAGGTTACCGCTTAGCATCAGGAGGGCCATCTGCTTGTTCCGTCTCTCGTTCAAAAAAGCGGCCAAGTGCGAGTCGGTAGCAGCAAGTAACTTAACATAAAAGTACTCGGTTGGTTTACGATTTATGACGTATTAAAAAAAACTACATACTAGATCTCGTTCAAACCAATTTTCATTGGAAGTTTACATGGTAATGTACATCATATTTTTTTTTTAGTTTTATCATTCTCTTATTTTAGAAGTTAGGGGGGGGGGACACATTTTACCACTTTGGAAGTGTCTATCGCGCAAACTATAAAGTTTAGAAAATAAAAATATAGAAACCTCAATATCATTTTTATATACCCAACAAATAATGGGTTTGATGAAAAAAAAAATTGAGTTTCAGTTCTAAGTATGGAGAACCCCGAAAATGTATTGTTTTTTTTTTGTGTGAAAATCTTAATGAGGTTCACAGCATACATCTACTTACCAAGTTCCAACAGCATAGCTCTTTTAGTTTCGGAAAAAAGTGGCTGTGACATACACGGACAGACAGACAGACATGACGAATCTATAAGGGTTCCTTGTCTTTGACTACGGAACCCTAATAAAAAAAAGGTAACTGTTTATAAAATATTTCAGGTAGGTACCAGCAGCATCACTGCAAAAGGACATAGTGGAATAGACAACTGGGTAAAAAAAAAACTTAGTTCATTTAGGTACAAAGATGATACCTACTGAAACGACACGGCTCGCTCGCTTCATACAGCGGCGCCCATAGTAAGTAGTTCCGTGAAAGACTTAAGTTTCCTGAGGTTAAGAAATAGGGAAATACTGGCTTAGAAAACTAGGAACCTACTTAGAAAACTACTGCTACTTCATCTACTTAAATCATTATTTAAAAAAACATCAAAAACTAAGTACTACTGATTTGATCTACTCACACTCTTCAAGGCAACTTCAAGGCTTACTTTTAATGGACAATAAAAAACTATTACTTTTTAAAAGCATATATTTAAATCAAATTCACTTACAAGTAGAATAGAATGTTTGCTAAATGGCTATTTCTTCCTTTTCTTAGAACTGGTACAGACATCTTCATCTGGATCACTTTCATCTTCATCCTCTTGTGCTAAGCAGTCTCCTGGAATATTAAACAGAGTGAGAACCTGCCAATAACTACTGCTACTTCATGTAAGTACTGCAATCTACAACACAGTGCATTTCTAAGGGAGAGTGTGTTCCGAAGTTGAGTTATTGGAATACTCATCATTACCTAGGAAGGTAGGTATAGTAGAGTAGCCGGTTAATCTTCAGATGTCATCTACCTGATTTAGGGGTGGAGAGGGATAGAGAGGAAAGGAGGGGGGGAGGGAAGCTCACTGCTCCACCCATTTTTGTTGGAGTTGAGCCGTTTTTCTTTATCGATGTTTAAAAACCCAAAAATCCGATTTTGATTTTCGATAATATATGGCAGCAAGATTCGGTTGTCAATTCTAAACAATAATTTTTAATATTTGCAAAATCGGTCAAGAGGTTCTCTAGATATACAAAATGAGTTTTTCTTTCAGGGCCACATTGGCGAAGTCTTAAAACGTGAGAGTTATCGAAAAATGATGTTAGAAGTTACAGGCTCGATTGGAAAATAGTAAGTTCTGAATTAAAATATACTTTCAGACTCCTGAAAAAGAAAATTTAAAAAAAAAAATTGCCTCTTTTGGTTATGGATCGACATGATGCTTAGTTTTATACAAGTTTGTGCTCGGGACTGACTCTCTAACGCCTTGTTCCAGTAATAATACATTCCTTAAATAAGCTAGCAGCCAGGACGGTCAGAGTGTACATAAGGGGGCACTGAGGAAAAAAACGTTTTTTCTTATCCTATAGTGTAGCTTTTTTCTTATCCATCAATAAAAGTTAAATGCATTTTTTCCATACGACTTACCTTTTCTGAGATATGAACCCTGATTTTTTTTCGTTTGTCTGAGTCATAAATGATATTACATTGCTATTGGGTATTGGCGTACATATGTCGGTTCTGGTTCGTCACGTGTGATCACTGTTCTCTAGTGTTTTAAATTCATGTCGGACTGTCAACATGGTACTAACAGATAATTTTTTCAGACTTCATATCTCAAAATCGGTAAGGCCTATGGAAAAAATGCATTTAACATTAATTGATGCATTTACGAAAAAGGCTACACGATAAGCTAAAAAAAAAAGATTTTTTTCCTCAGTGCCCCCTTATGTACACTCCGACCGTGCCCCCTTATGTACACCCCAACTGGATTGTGCCTATTATGTCAGTAACTAGGTAACAGGTAGGTCCAAGCTGTATTTACCTGATCCGCCAAGATCGTCAATCATCTTTGTCAGTGTTGCATTGGCAACTTCTTGAAAGGTTTCGATAGTCTTCACAAAATTGCTACTATCCACTTCTCTAGAAACAGTTTGTATAATTTTATTATTCTGAGATACCACCAATTTTAGTTCAGGTATCATGGTATTGCGTCGGTACGGTATCCAAGTACTTGGTTGTTGTAAGTTGCTGACAAGTTTTTAGAAAGAGGAAAATTAAACTAGTGTTTCTATTACTTAAACATAATGAAAAAGGCAAAATTAATCAATTGTTTAACTGTTTTATTTAGCCGGACATTCAATTCAAACCAAAACAAACATAGCAAAACAACTTTGACAAGACAATTGACATTGACAACTTACAGTGACGTGACATATTCAGTGTTTTTTTTTTCTTTGTAATTGGCGCCGCATTACTTGTGCATTTGCCATTTTCAAGTATCTGTATTTTCACTTTATTGTATTTTCAATATATTTTGCAACGTTACACTCCTTCCAAGTCGTCAAAGTTATAGTTGAGTCATATTTTAGTAAAACGGTGGCCAATTTTACTAAAACATTGGTAGACAATTTCCACCAATTTCAAAAGTCACGCAATTCACTTACATTTAATTTCACTACACTTGTGCTTTTTAGACGAGCTACATTAGTTAAAATGCCACCAAAATAACACAAAATAACACAAGAAAACACTAGGAAAAGAAATAAAAAAAAGTAGACAACATCTTTTTTCGAAAATGGCGGGAAGAGTCCCTGTTCAGTGATTGCCAAACTTTTCATTCATATTTTAGCGACACAATCAGTCACGGCTTAGCGCTTTGGTTTAGCGTATACCGTAGAGCGAGAGCTTAGACACTTCCACAGAACAAAACCTAGTTTTTACAGGGAAAAATCCACCATTCGGAAAACACATGCAATATACTTACACCACACCAAGTGCTATTTATCCAAGTTACACCGGTTAGAATGCCACCAAAATTACACGAAATAACACGAAAAAAACATATTCAAACGTCGACGTTTCTGTTTATTGCCCGTGGTAGTACCACGGGTAGAAGAAAAAAACCCGTAGAACTACCAATCAGTTCAGTAGTACCACGGGAAGTTTTTTTTTACCCGTGCTTTCATTATCATAAGTGGCAAGTACAGACTTTACAAAAAAAAAAACTTCTTAGCTTCGGTAATGACTTCTGTGCATTATTTGCAACAATTTAGCCAATGTCAAGTGATTTATTTATTATAGTTTTATAGTCAAGTCGTCAAGAGTCTCCGTCAAGTCCTAACCCAGTTTAGACGGTGGCAGAAAAACTTTTTTGAAAGATTACAACTTCATCCGAGATCACATCCGAGATTCTATTACACAATGCCAAAGTCCGCTGTCAGATAGATAAATATAATGCCGAAATTATTTTACAGTCTGTGTACACTCTGTGCAATTTGCCGAGCCAATTTAAGATCAGCTGATTGCAATATAATATTTGCAATTATAATTTACCCAAATTAATAAAAATGTAATAAATATGCACAAATACTATGCGTGAATACGGCAGATTTGGTCCACTAGTAGGGGCCATTGATGAAGGAACTTCCAGTGTCAAGTTTTTGGTAAGTACTAGGCTGTAAATAAAAACATGAATAACTGCATTAGTAATCCCTGTACCTATCAGTTTCTTAAATAAACTACTATTCTGCACTCCCTCTATAAACATTGAATTTTTCGCGGCTCGATCTGGTCACCGTTATACTATATTGTAGGGATAGATAGGTATATCATCTTTACTGCACTCTCATTGAGCTAAGAGCACTACATTTTTGGCGGCTCGCCCTGATCGCCGTTATTATATTGTATTGTATGGATGTAATTTTTGCTGTATTTTATTTGAGCTAAAACCAATTAATTTTATTGCGAAAAACATGCATGAATATTTGAATTTGTTGAGCTACTCTTGGCTTTCTACCTTGAACACCCCCTATCCACTGGAGACAAAAATATACCTACCTAGATGTTTATTTTGGTTATTTCACTAAAGAGAGTAGTACAAAGCTGTATCTTTATAATGCATTGAGTGAGTTAGTTTAGAAGCTTGTTTCTCACAGTAGGTATAACATTGTTAAATTAATGTTTTGTGTATCTAGGTGTTTGCCGCTAATACATCTGAAGTATTGACATACCACCAACTACCTATAAGAAGGTTTAGTCCTCAAGAGGGATGGGTTGAACAGGATGCTTTGGAGATTTTAAATGCAGTCTTAGAATGTATTGAGGTAACAATACAAGAAAAAAAAAACTGTTCTAAAATGTAATTAAAAATTCTGAGAAATTGATCTAAATATATTGCTTTACAGGTAACTGTTGATAATTTAAGGAAATTGGATATAAATCCTGAAGATGTCATCGGGATTGGTGTCACTAACCAAAGAGAAACTACAATAGTTTGGAACTCTGTTACTGGTCAACCACTTTACAGTGCCATAGGTAAGTATAAGGCCCATATTCCAGAATTATACTAGATGAAGACAGCATAGATTTTTAAATGGTTTTTATTGACATGTTTAAAAAAAACAATGATTGTCTATGCCTATGACTATGTCTCTTGATTCAGTTTTTGGAGGTGCAAGCTGATCCCCACAGAAATAAGACCTTGTGTAAGCTTTGTCTCATTTTCGAAAGTACAAATTATAGGACCCATCATCATTCAGTACGGTAGACATCCATTGCCGGAAGTGGCAGTACCTTATCATAACATCCAACAGTCACATACATAATCCTGATCCCACACTCGGATCCCTTGTATCGTGGGTATAATGAACTATGAGTACCATGGTACAACACCTAGACCCGGAACAAACATTTGCAGATTATACAAACATACCCGCAGCGGGAATCAAACCCGCTACCTCTCGTATCTCAGCCGGCTACACGCCCGACGCGCTACAGAGGTCGTCGCAATAAACTGCAGTGGGGCGATCTGTCACAATCACCAAGCTTGGCAGGCGGATTGGTGATTGAATTATTGCTGTAGAGCTGAGGTGGTTGCTGCTGAAATGAGGAGATCCGTAGAAGAAGCAGGATTACCGACATAAGCTCTCAGAATTAGCAAGTTGACGTGGCAATGGGCAGGCTATGTAGCTCGCAGAACAGATAACTGTTGGGGAATAAAAATTCCCGAGTGCCGAACACAAACCGGACCACGCAGAAGAGGAGGTCGCAGGCTGGCGGTGGATGGAGGCGGATCAAGATCGTTCGTCGTGGCATTCTATGGGGGAGTCCTATTTCCAGCAGTAAACTTCTGTAGGCTGATAACTATGATGATGATTTATATAACAAAAGCAATCATGAAAAATTATATGAGTTGTGTTTCATGTTTTAGTATGGTTAGACGTAAGAACTTCCAAAATAGTTGATGAGCTCATCAAGACTAAGGGAGCACAGTGTGTAAACGCCGTATCTCAAACCAGTGGTCTTCCATTATCTACATATTTCTCATCCGTGAAGCTCAAATGGCTGTTAAAAAATGTGACTGCTATCAGGGAAGCCGTAGCAGCAGGGGAATGCATGGCAGGCACTGTAGACTCGTGGATAATATGGGTAAGAAGTTTATAGGTATGCATCCTTAGATAGATAGATAGATAACATGCTCATGCTCATGCTGAGGCAGAACCATTTTGTTACTTGAGTTACACCTAGTACCTTCATATCTGTTTCTTCTTAGTGTGTTCTGTGTTTCTGTGTAGCTCTTGTATACAAATAAATATATATTCTTTCTTTCTTTCTTTCTTTCTATAACTCGTTTATTTGCATCTCCAATCACACACGTACATTCTAAACAAATAAAATAAAGTACAAAATAAAGTAAAGTAAAAATAAGTAGTAATAAAGGCACTAAAAACTAGATAATACAACCATCGTTACACAAAAACAAAGCAATGCACTAAAATTAAAAACCATATAAAAACTATAACTAAAAGTACGTGTGTGTTGCAACATCACAAATGGGTGAGCTCAGCGAATTAACTTGCAACTACGTTCCTTCTATTTTATTTGTATATCATGTCACCAGTTAGGTACTGGTAGATACCGAATGGGTGTGACCGAAACAATGACGTGAAAGAACTAGGTAGTAGGTCAGGATTCAGGCTCCTTTCTTCATGCACATGCACGCAATAGCGACCCGCCCCGGCGTCGCGCGAAAAGTTATAGGTACACAATAATCTTCGAGGAGAAATTCTCTAAATGATAGTGATATCCACATAAAAATCCATTGCAAAATTTAAAAGAACTAAGCGGAACAGACAGGCTGGCGCGAGTTTGTTTTATTTTATGTATTTATGCTGATTTCTTTGCTATGTTTTCCTTCTCTGTTTGAGAGCACGTAACATACTAAAGGGTACTTTTTTTTTTTTTAATCCTTGGTGCACGACTTGGGTCCGTGGGGCATTGGGGATTGGGGGATTGAGCAGGACCTGCACAGTGGTCGTGGTCCACCTGGTGGATTAACGGCCTGGGCCCAGTTATATGTCGTAGGCTTACTCTAACTAAAGTCAAGTGAGTCTGCTTCATCTTCCAACTATAATAAACTCACTAACTGACAATGAACGCACGCCCTAAACCGTAATTTACTAGAGATTCGAGGCATTATTCCTTACTTATGTGGTCTAGGGTTTCATGAAGAAAGTCATTTCTGAAATTCAACCCTTATGCAGCGGGAAGGACAAAACTCCACATAGTTGAAGTCAAATTGCTTGTGTTGCAGAATCTTACAGGCGGCAGTCAAGGCGGTATCCACATCACAGACGTGACAAATGCATCTAGAACTCAGCTCATGTCGTTGAGGAGTTTGCAATGGGATAAAGGGCTGCTACGATTCTTTGACATACCAGAGATTATATTGCCAGAGATTAAGAGTTCAGCGGAAGTGTATGGTTACATAGCCACTGGATCTCTGATGGGGGTGCCAATAGCTGGAGTAAGTACTTCTTAAGTATGGCTCAAAATAAATACCTGTTATCATAGAACTCTGAACTAAGGAGAAGTGTTATCCAGGCTGTTTTGAATTGAAACAGATTTCGCCGTTTTTTGCCAAACACTTATCTACACTCAAATCGAAGAATTCGAATTACGAATTCTAAAACGGTTCTATACAGACGCACTTTATAGACGCATATACATAAAATTAAGAATAAAACTCATTATAGTACCGCCAACTGTATCATAAAACTCATTATAGTACCGCCAACTGTATAATAAAACTCATTATAGTACCGCTATCTTTTTTTTATTAATTCATTAAACTAGTCTATGGTTATAGCCTGAATATGAAAAAAAGGCGCACGCATGCGTAGTTTGAACTTAATTTCCCGCGCTTCCCATACATTTTTTTGCCGATCGTGTTTCTCTTTGTTTAATTTCAATTTTTTCTATGAGTGAAGATAAAGTAGTGTATGAAACTGCATATAACTTAGGTACCTATTAAAACACTCGAGTCAACCTATTATCGCATTCGACTTCGCCTCATGCGATAACAGACTCTCGTGTTTTAAGACAGTTGCATAAACTACTATTACTTTACGTGTGTTATGTGATTCCTTGGGTCCTTTCTTTTATCTTTTGACTTCGATTCGCAATGTATCAGGGCATAAGACGGCATTAAGCCGCTACCCTGAAAAATCGCGACGCTATATTCCCGTTTAAGCTGCTAAAACAACAGAAAAGTCACCACTTATCTTTCATTTTATGATCAAATTCTGAGTTTGATTGAATGATTTAACGTCGTAAATACTTGACAGTAAACACACTAGGCCAAGAGTGAAAGAGTTTGACTAATTTGCTCAACCTCGGCGACAAGCGCAAGGCCTCCTTACCAATTCTCTTTACTCAGATTTCTACATCTTTCTCTTCTTTCTACCTATTCAAATAAAGCTATTTTATTGTTTATCTTCCTACAACACAAGTAATGGGGGGCGCAAAATTTAAATATTGCCCTGCGCGCTCATGCCCTTAGCTACGACTATTATTTATTCTATGGCTACGACTCGTAGCCTTACGACACTGCGCAGACGGGCTAAATGATGATGACGGTGTTGATGATGGTGAGGATCTAAGTATGTAGGTAGTAGGTAGGTTAGTCATCATTTCTGACTATCAAATAAACGAGTGTCAAGGTAGTGTAGGCACTTATGCACACTTGTTTAAAGACATTATCTTGAGTGGTTACGTAATAGTTCTTTAGTGAAAAACTCTAACATCAAGGTCACATCACATCATCCTACAAAATCCTTAGAAATATATAAAAGCCACATATTGTTTGTTTGTTACATCATCATCATCAGCCGTTGACGTCCTCTGCTGGACGAGGCCTCCCCCATAGTATGCAATGGGGGAACTTGCAGGCGGATGTGTGATCGCAGTATTGTTGTTGAGTACTCAGGAGGATGCTCCTGCCAACCCTTGGGATCCCTTAGTCGGCTGTTATGGCATCCAAGGGAGGAGACTTTTTTTTTTTAAACGTTGTTAGATCTTTGTTTGACCATGATCTCACCTGTTGGTAAGTGGCGATGTGGCCGAAGATGGAGCACAAAGGTCTAGAAGGCTAGAGTGAATAGATATTCACTCTAGCCTCGAAGAGACCCAGATTATAGTTTTCAGGTCTATCCTAAGGCTGGACATACCACGGCTAAATGGCGTAATAATATGATTGACTGATACATTTTATCTCTGTGTTTTAGTGTTTGGGAGATCAACAAGCGGCCCTGGTAGGTCAGGGATGCATGCGATTTGGACAAGTTAAATGCACTTTTGGCACTGGATGCTTCCTTTTATACAACACAGGTACATAACCACTTTATATTAATTATAATACACAACTCCTCGCAACCCAAAATTTTGGAACCTGTACGTTTTTAACCCCTGACGCAAAAAGAGGGGTGTTATAAGATTGACCACTATGGATGTGTGTCTGTCTGTGGCACCGTAGCTCTTAAACGGGTGAACCGATTTGAATGCGGTTTTTTTATTTGAAAGCAGGTTTACTAGCGATGTTTCTTAGACATGATTTATCAAAATTATGTTTTTTTTCTAATTTCTTGTGCTTTGTAGAACAGCCCAAGATTTTAGTTTTCAGCGTTTGTCTCTAAGAAAAGCGAAATCGCCAAACGCATCTCCTATATGTGGCCGTCTGGTTCTTATATGTTGGGGCACATATTAGAAGCTTTTATCTAACTTCACTCTTGTATGTATGTCCCTGGTATCTTGCAAGCTGAATTAGAACCACTTCTTGACATATGATTAAGCTGAAACTTTGCATACCTCTCAAGTTCCGATGACAATACAATATTGTGGTGACAGCGAGCTGAACTGTTGATGGAGATGGAAGGTGGACAACGGAACTCCTCGATGGATAATAGTAGACTGACCGTGTTAAGGCTTATTTTGATTAGCCGATTTTATAAAAGCTTGCCTTGAAAAACATATTTTTCAACAAAAAACTTATTTTAATATTAACCAAACACATTTGAAAAAAAAAAACTGCATTTCCTCAGCTGCCTACATGTGTTATTGTGTGATCTAAATTGGTTATCGTTTTTGTAGGTGACTCAATTGTACATTCACAAAACGGACTATTGACAACAGTGGCATACAAATTGGGGCCTGATGCTCCTCCCGTGTATGCTTTAGAGGGAGCGGTGGCTATAGCAGGTAACGCATTAAATTGTAGTAAAGCTTGTTTGTGAAAGAGTTCGTCCGGGGAAGTACTACCATACCTATTTATGCTACAAAGTAGTGCTCGCATTCCTGTGTTCCGGTTTGAAGGGTATGGGTACTACAGTCACATGAGACTTTTCATCTTTACTCTCAGGGTGGCAGGCGCAGTGCAATGCCACGTAGGGCGCGTCCTAGGTGGACGTGCATAATGCAATGTTATTATAGGCAGAGGTGGGCCATCTGCTAGATCAAAACTCGGTCAGAAAAAACAGGAATTTTACAAATTAAATTATGATTAGAAGTTAAATTATCGTGGCTTAATATAATTTCAGAAAAAAATATGTATAGAAATTTTAAAACAGTCTGTCGGTCTGTAGTAAATTTTATAGAATTTTTAGTAAAGATAACTGATGATATTGTCAAATTATGACTTGTAATTCCGTGCTTCACGTAATTAAATTCAAGGGGCCTTATTACAAAAAAATAAATTAGTCCTGGTTTAAACCCGAACTACATAGTCTAGGCTTGTAGCGGTATTTAAGTTATATACAACTTCAATACAAAGGCAGATGGTTTGTTTTCCGAAGTTAACTCTAGGATAGTTCGACATTATGTCAAAAATGACAAAGTCTCGGACTATCTCTGGTTTTTCTTAAACCAAGCAGCCCCCTAGATTTACAATGGTCTAAAAATTGACAGTTGATTGCTTGTTGGATAGAAGTTTGCATATCGATTGTGATGTGACACTTTGACCCAAGATCCGTCAGTTTGACACGTCGGAAATATGTGTTGTTTAGAAAATAAACCATCTGTCTTTGTGTTAAAGTTGGATATAACTTTATTACCGTGACAAACCTAGACTACTTAGTTCGGGTTTAAACCAGGACTAACTTAGTTTTTTTATAATAAGGCCGAAGGAGACTGTACACTATCCCGCACTTCATTAAGCATGTTATAACAAAGAGGCCCACTAGGGCACTGCCCTTCGGGGAAAAAGGCATGTGTCTATTTGTACAGCTCTATCACAAAACTCATCAACAATTTTGACCTGCCTATATCAAATGTGAATATTTTATTTAGGGGACACATTACAGTGGCTGCGAGATGGACTTCAGATAATAAATGACGTGAAAGATACAGAGTCTATGGCGTCTGAAGTGAGCGAAGGAGAGGAAGGCAGCATTTGTTTCATACCGGCGTTCAATGGACTGTACGCGCCCTATTGGAGGAAGGACGCAAGAGGGTAAGCGTGCATTGTTATATCTAACTCTACCAAATAACTATGTTCTTTTTAACCGATTTCAGAAAAGGAGGAGGTGCTATATTTGTCTGTATGTATTTTTATATATTGTCACCGATATATCAAGATCAATGGCTGTTACGTGTCTCACTTACGTTTTGCCGATGACCTTATTCTAGTAGTTGAGACCACCGCAGACCTCCAGAGCATGCTGGTTGAACTGCATGAAGCCTCAGTGAGCGTCGGACTTAAGGTGAACATGTCCAAGACAAAGGTAATGACAAACCATCTGTCTCGCATACCCAACATCACAGTAAACGATCACAGGATAGATGCAGTTGATGTTTACCTTGACCATCGTTCATCTTTTGGCCGGGGCTCACAGATGAGGGAGATCACGAGGCGTATACAACTGGGGTGGGCTGCTTTTGGTAAGTTGGAAGACGTTTTTAAATCGATAATCCCTCAATGTCTTAGGACCAAGACATTCAACCGATGTGTTCTGCCCATTCTCTCTTATGGAGCCGAAACGTGGCCACTCACAAATGAGCACGTATATACTATAAGAGTTGCTCAAGGAGCCATGGAGCGGGCCATGCTAGGCATCCACCTCGTGGACCGAATACCAAACATCGAGATTCGACGCCGAGCTAAGACGTAGGTATACGGATTGCGAGGCTCAAGTAGAGATGGGCGGGACACTTGGCAAGGCGAGAGGATTAAACCAGTCACCGAACGGAGGCCGTTTTTTTTTTTTTTTTTTTTTTATACTACTGGTATGGCGGAGCAAGCAGATGTCCACCTGATGTTAAGCGGTAACCTCTGCCTATGAACAGTGCATTACCTCATAGGTCACGTCCACCTAGGACGCGCCCTATGTGGCATTGCACTGCGCCCGCCACCCTGAGACATAAAGATGAAAAGTCTCATGTGCCTGTAATTTCACCGGCACCCTTACCCTTCAAACCGGAACACAGCAATGCGAGCACTACTGCTTTGCGGCAGAAATAGGTACGGTGGTAGTACTTCCGCGGACGAACTCTTTCACAAAAAAGCTCTACTCTACTACTACTACTATATGCGGCGGCCTCGAGGCAGACCACCTGCCAGATGGTCAGACGATATTGTGCAGGCAGTAGGAGAGCAGTGGATCCGCCTGGCACAAGATCGCCAGGAGTGGCGTTCTAGAGAAGAGGCCTTTACTCAGTAGTGAGTGCTACCGGCAGAATAGATAGATAGATAGACCGAAATATCCGTCAATGCGAACCGATTTAATAAAAACTTCTTTGTTTTAAATATTATTCGTATACCTATATAGCCTTGTAATGAATGACAGTGTAAGGAATAAATCATTTTTATCTAGTATTACTGTGTTAATTTTTATGATAAATCTAATCACACTATACTTCTTCACGCTGAAACGGCTGGAAGGATGTGAATGAATGTAGAAATAAAATATAGGGTCATTTTTAACCCGATATTCCCAGGGGATCGAGACTAATGCGGGTAAAATCGTAGGGCGTTGCTAGTACTTTGATAAAAACTTGTTTAAAAAAATATATTTTTCAACAAAAACCCTATTGATCGTTACAGGATGATGTGCGGCTTGAGCAGTAGGACACGGCGTCGACATGTGGTGCGCGCGGCGCTGGAGGCCGTGTGCCACCAGACGGCGAGCGTGGCGGCGGCGATGGGCGCCGACTGCGCGCCGCTGCGCCGCCTGCTGGCCGACGGCGGCATGGCGCAGAACGCGGCGCTCATGCATATGCAGGCCGACGTGCTCGGCATCCCGCTGGTAAGGACACGTGGTGCGCGCGGCGCTGGAAGCCGACTGCGCGCCGCTGCGCCGCCTGCTGGCCGACGGCGGCATGGCGCAGAACGCGGCGCTCATGCATATGCAGGCCGACGTGCTCGGCATCCCGCTGGTAAGGACACGTGGTGCGCGCGGCGCTGGAAGCCGACTGCGCGCCGCTGCGCCGCCTGCTGGCCGACGGCGGCATGGCGCAGAACGCGGCGCTCATGCATATGCAGGCCGACGTGCTCGGCATCCCGCTAGCAGGCTAATATGGCTAAATATGAAAGGGCTATGTTAGGACATGCATACCCCGACAGTCATACCAGTATGATCAACTAGTATGACACAGACGAATAACCCGAAGGATACCTATTAGTGTACCATATTGTGCGCAAGGGTTTGATATTCCTACGGCTATGTGTACAATTTATTTTTGTTGGTAGATCCGTCCGCTGATGACGGAGAGCACCGCGCTGGGGGCTGCGATAGTGGCGGGCCGCGCGCTGCGAGTGTGGCCCACGAGCACGCCCAGTCCCCCCGCTGACACCTTCCTGCCGTCTATCTCCAGTGAAGGTGTGTTCACTACATTACTATAGATCCGTCCGCTGATGACGGAGAGCACCGCGCTGGGGGCTGCGATAGTGGCGGGCCGCGCGCTGCGAGTGTGGCCCACGAGCACGCCCAGTCCCCCCGCTGACACCTTCCTGCCGTCTATCTCCAGTGAAGGTGTGTTCACTACATTACTATAGATCCGTCCGCTGATGACGGAGAGCACCGCGCTGGGGGCTGCGATAGTGGCGGGCCGCGCGCTGCGAGTGTGGCCCACGAGCACGCCCAGTCCCCCCGCTGACACCTTCCTGCCGTCTATCTCCAGTGAAGGTGTGTTCACTACATTACTATAGATCCGTCCGCTGATGACGGAGAGCACCGCGCTGGGGGCTGCGATAGTGGCGGGCCGCGCGCTGCGAGTGTGGCCCACGAGCACGCCCAGTCTCCGCTGACACATTTAGCCTATTCCATTCTATCACTTTCTAACTCACCTGAACTTTAATGAGTTAGAAAGTGACGGAATTTGGCTGTTGTATGCGCCTTAAGTAAATCTAACTTGTGCTAAACAACTATTTTTATGATCTTACAGAAAGAGAAATTCGCCGAGTTCGATGGGAGGAGGCACTTGAAAAATGTATGAATTGGGTCACAGACGACGATGAAGATAAACAAAGTTTAATGCCAGGTAAATAAAGTGATGAAGATGATAACAAGATTATATGAAACTTGCGCCAGTACAGCACATATATATACATATGTACTTATATAAAAACAAATACGAAGAAGTGGTAATCGAATTCGAAAAACGCTCAGAATTTTCCTTGACAGCCCAGTGAACTACAGTCATTGACATAGCCCACCGGAATAGCAAGCTGAAGTGACAATGCGCTGGTCATAATTATATGCCGAAGAACCGACAACCGTTGGGGTAAGCGAGTTCTTGAGTGGAGACCGCGTCTTGGCAAACGTAGCGTGGTAGCCCTCTGGCTAGTTGGAACCATGACCTACAAAAGGCAGCGGGCAGAAAGTGGATGAGAAGAGCCGAACACCCAGCTCAGTGGCGCGTATTGGGAGAGGCCTATGTCAGCAGTGGACTAGTGTGGGCTGATGATGATGATGACGATCTTGACAGCATTTTTATTTTAGTACTAACAGTTTCAGATCTATGAGCTTCGAAAGTTGTGATATCTAGTCAAATTGCATGTTCTAGCGTTCTAAAGAAAGTAAATAGTAACATCACTTACTTTAGAACGCTGTAACATGCAATTTTAGTAGGTATCACAACTTCCGAAGCTCATAGATCTAAAACAGTTAGCCCTACGCCAAAAAGTTTGAGTTTTTTGTAGGAAATTTTATTGGCTTTGTTTTTGGTAACCATTCAGGTTCAGTTCGGAGTTAGGACAGCCTCGCGTTAGAGCAGAATGAATAAACGCTGATACAAACTATCGGACGACCTAAGTCGGAACTTAACAGTGTGCCAGATATTCGTAGGTCTGCATAAGTCGCTCAGATAATGTTTCAGGCTTTATATAATTCCTTAGTGCTTTGTTTTTCGTTTTTGATTGTTAGTTGTCTCGACGTCGTTCAATAAATAACTACAGGTCTAGCGCTTAACTGAGTCAGTCCCTGAGGTATGGGAGCGGTAAGGGAGGGGTGTTTTCGTCTCACAAATTATCAGATGACATGAAGCCACGCTTCATTTTGACGTAACAAAAACACCGCTCCCTTACCTCAGGGACTGACTCAGTTAAGCGCTAGACATGTGTAGTTCTATCATGGTTTTACCCACTCCCGCTGATTAATTTGTTTCAGATGAAATAGATCGCACAACAGCGGTTCTGCCATCAGGCCTCTTCTTCCTAGGAACAGCTCTCCTTGTGATTATAGCGGATAAATTTAAAGCGTTGTAGATATTACTGTTGCAGGTTCAACCGTCACTCGTGCCAGTTAGGAGATGAAAGATGACTTTACTTAATAAAACACAACCAGATCTACCTTACTACTAAAAAAAAAACATGATACTTGAACATGGTGGGATACTTTTAGAATTGGTCAGTTTTGCAAAATCTTTTACTTTTTTAAATGTTCATTTCTTTTTCATCTCTTCACATGGAACGGAGCTTCTTTAGTTATTAGTTGCTGAATAGAACATAGTACCTCCAAAGCTAGATCATTAAAATAAAAGTATTAATTTATTCATAGATAAACAAATTGTTATTGTTATAGTAGAAAAATAAAAATCTGACAAATCATAATGCTGTTTTAATTTCTTGGAAAACTTTTTAATAAATAAAACCAATTACATGCTGTTAAAAGAAATATTTAATTAAATATAAAGCCTTATTATAAATACAAAAAAATGCTTACGGTTCACAATATTAGTCTTTAGGTAAACTCAGAGACATCTTAACAGAACATAGTAATGATCAGCCCTTAATGACTGCTATAGGCCTTAACTTGACAGACTTCTTACTAATACCAGCTGCATGGCAGGTATTGACAACATCTGTCACATTTTTATAAGACTCTGGTGATTCTTCCATCACTAGTTTAGGCGATGCAACTCTGATGGATATTCCCATGTTCTCCATATTTGTCAGTACTTCCTTGTAATCTATATTTCGTCTAGATTTAGCACGAGATAACGCCCTCCCCTGAAAATATAAAATAAAACAATTACATGGGATGGGGGTCCTATCACACTAATTAAAAGATATATGTAAGTAAGTATGAATACATTTCTTGGAACGAATCTATTCCTATAAATAATAATTTAATGTTTTTAACTACATTCATTTTTTTTTAATTCTTTGGTTTGAAATTTTATATTCAGGGTTTGGAGTCTCCTTAGTAAATATTTGCTTGTGTTAGGAGATACTGCTCTTCTATCTATTCTCTGCTCTTCATTAAGATGAAGTTTGAAATGTTTTAAGTAAATAAACAAGAAAATAAACATTTGTAAAAGAAAACAAGAGATTTAAGGGACCAGTGTTCAGAGAATGTTTGTGTGAGGAAGCATGTGTGGGTGAATAAAATAAAATAAATAAATAATGCTGGACAGTTCACACAACATTATCTAGCCCCAAGCTAAGCAGAACTTGTGTTATGGGTGGTACTAGATAAGATAACTGATATACTTAATACAATACATTACATAGATAGATATTTTTTATTATACATAGAAAATACCCAGAACACCCTAAGCAAATATCTGCAGATCGCACAAATATTTGTTCCGAGACGGGAATCGAACCCGCAACCTCCTGCGTCGCAGGCCAACCTTCGCCCGCCGCGCCACAGAATTGTGTGTGCAGGGTCTCCTGCTACCACCAGACTCGTTAAGAGTCTGGGTATAACAGGAGAAACCCTGATGAGTGAGTGTGTAGTATCACAATCTACTTACAGCTCCATGGCAAGTAGAGCCAAATGTTTCAGTCATGCCCTGGTGTGTTCCAGTGAGGACATAACTGCAAGTGCCCATCGTCCCTCCAATCAGCACTGGCTGGCCAGTCAACTGGTAGTCAACAGGTATCAATGGATGATGTGGAGGAAATGCCCTTGTAGATCCCTAAAAATTAGAATTTGTGTGAGTAATATTGCCTGAGATTATTGGAAATTGTTTATTTTTATAATAGGTAATACAACTCTACCTTTCTGTGTACTAGTAAAGTCTTTAGTTTCCCATCCACAACATGTTCTTCAGCCTTTGCAACATTATGAGAGACATCATAGATGACATGCATATCAAGGTCATCTGGAGCCATTTTGAACTGCTTTGCAAAAGCCTGACGTGTCAAGAAGGTCATTGAACTGCGGTTTACCCAAGCAAAGTTAGCTGCTGCAGCCATTGCCTTCAAGTAATCCTGTCCTTCAGTAGAATTAATTCTAGCACAAGCCAGCTGACGATCATTTGTCTCAATCTGATCTCTCTTCATTGCTTTCTCCATTTGTACGAGGGCATCAGTAGCTACCTGATGGCCAAATCCTCGGCTTCCTGAATGAATCATAATACAGACTTGCCCAAGTCTTTCAATACCCATTTTTCCGGCAGCATATTTGTCATAAATTTCGTCTACCACTTGTATTTCTGCATAATGGTTGCCAGCACCGAGTGTGCCCAGCTGTGGAAGACCTCTCTTCTTTGCCCTGAGGCTGACTTTTGACGGATCAGCATTCAACATGCGGCCATATTCCTCGCAGTGCTCTTTATCTTCTGCCCAGACGTAACCTTCCCTGAGTGACCAATCCATGCCCATCTCCAGAGCCTCTTCCAGGTCCCGGGCATTCATGGGAATGATGCCCTTAGAGCCCACTCCGACAGGGATATGATCAAAGAGACTCTGAGCAAGTTGTTCCTGGAAAATAAATAACATAGAAATGGTCCATTGCAGAATCTAGTAAGTTTAGGAAGATTTTTTATTTTATTTATTAAGTAAGTAAGTAAGTAATTATTTATTTCAGAAACGGGTACACAAAAAATATTTCTTTACAAAATATTTAGACTAGTGAAATTTAAGTAAATAGTAAATAAATTAGTAATATAAGTAAATTTTAGTAAATGTTATTTATTACTGAAACATGAGATAAATCATTTCTTAGCATGTTATGTATTTTGGATGGATTGGAAATAAAACAAAATACTCCAACTCAACTACTCAAACTATAATAATAAGTTTTTGGACTCAGTAGTCCAAAAACATATTATTGTTTATAAAACAAAAATAAAGATACCTTCACTGGCTGCACATCCTTCTCGCTGAGGTTTGTTCTCAAAAGTCTGACTCCACAGTTGATGTCAAATCCCACTCCACCAGGTGATACAATGGATTTGGGGTCTGCCATATCAAAAGCAGCCATGTTTCCTGTAAATTTGGTGACAAAAAGATTTTTTAAATAGATAATGCTCTAAAGGATGATGATGTCACACAATTCATGAGTTATTTTATGACTGAAATGATGGAGCAAGCAGATGTTAAGCGGTACCCTCTGCTTATGAACAGTGTATTATCTCAGGTCAGATCCACCTAGGAAGCACCCTACGTGGCATTGCACTAGGCCCACCACCCTTAGATAAAGATGCAGTCTCATATGCCTGTTATTTCACCAGCATCCATATAACCTTCAAATCGGAACACAGCAATACGAGCACTACTGCTTTGTGGCAGAAATAGTTATAATAGTTAATATTAGTTTAATATAATTGGTGGTAGTACTTCTCCGGAGACTCTTTCAGAAAAAATCTCAACGACTACCTACTAAAGACAGACATAGGGTATGACATGTTATTATTATAATATTTTGTCTTGGTATTTTAGAGATGCAAGATGATGATGGATCTGCCTCATTCTCAGTACCTAGTAGTAGGCAAGGAAACATCGTAAAGTAGAGTCGGCTTCTTTGTCCGAATGTTAGCATCTTCTAACCTAAACAATGTAATACCTAGGTAGAGTGAGGAGTAAGCGTAAATAGAAACATACCTATAGCAAATCCATAGCCAGAGTGCACATCTGGTAGACCAACAGACCGGCCTACGATCCCCGGCAAGGCCGCAACATTAGCAATCTGCTTCACACCGGGAAGGAACCCACCCGTCATGCCAGGTCTGCAAGCATTCCTCAATTCATCCAACATCAGCTTTTCAAGTGTACCATTGACATAGAAAACGCCTTCCACGTTCATGTTAGGTTGGAAGCCTTTCTTGATCCTCCAACAATAGGGGTTAATTTTCTCAAGATATTTGAGTTCCTCATTGTACTGCCTGACAACCATTTTCGTAATAAAAATTCAACCTTTGCACGTTATTTCACCACAATTACACTAAGGGAAAATTAATAACAAAATTCTCTCATATTTCTTAAATTGCGCAGTTTTTTTTTATTTAGATGCTATGCATAGAGAATTTTGTTATATATAGATAATGCTATGCAAATTGTAAAAATAATTACTACGTTTAGCTACTGCCTCGACAGCTGCACCATGAATGTAGTAGTACATACAAGCTGTACTCTTTGTCTGTGTCATAGAAAAAATAAACACTACAGACCCTGGAACAAATAGGATTTTCTCATGGACTTATTATCTTCCTTTCTGATTGGATGAATGAATGAATGAACTTTGAAAATTTGTAATTTTTCTCGATGTCGTAACCAGCTTCAACCTCAAAAATATTGTTTACTAAATTGAAGAAAAAGGGGCTCGGGCACTCTAGATCCACACCAGAATGGCAGCATTGCTGAAGCTACGACACATGCCTGTGATGCAACGATGTGCTTGGAACCACATCAACAAACTAAGTAGAGAAATATCCACTTCCAAGAAGAACAGCGATTCTGCCACTGCTAGTGCTTGTGAATCGAGCACTGAAGATAAAAACTGGGTGAGCTATGGCTTTGACTTCAAAAGTAAAGAAGAAGATACAAATGCACATCATTCATCGTTTTTCTTCTCGGTCACCCTTTGCCTAGTGTTTGGAGGCTTTGCTTGGGCATATGCTCCTGATGTCCATATGAGGGACTGGGCTCAACGTGAAGCCTTTCTGGAATTACGTCGACGAGAAAAAGCTGGTTTACCTTTGATCGATCCAAACTATATAAATCCCAAGTCTGTTTCGCTTCCGAGTGAATCTGATCTGAGCGATGTTGAGATCATTATCTAATTTGTTGAATATTCATTATAATTGTTCAGTGTGTACAAGTAGTTAAATTATAAACAAATATGCCTCATAATATCTTTTATTTGTCACATCTCTGTTGAGTTTTCTGGTTTTGTGAATACATTATGTGATAGATAGCAGTTACAAATGTATTATTGTTATTAGTTTTGACTTCGACCACCCTATTGTAAATATGCACCTATCTAAATGATAACTTTTAACAATGTGAAATAAATTAAACATTAAAACTGAAACATTTTATTTTAGTACCAAAGAATCTAATACCTAATAATTTAATCTTTCTCAATAAATATTAGCTTAACAAAAGCTAATTCTAGACTGCCTTGATCTTGGTTAGTCGTCCTCCAGTTACAGCGGCATACACACAGTTAGAACTGGCTACGAGGGCATTGATACATCCACCTACATCAATATCCCCGGCAGCTTGAAGTTGGTCACTCTCTATCTGCCACCTTTTGATGTGTCCGTCCCATCCACCTGTCCAAACCGTGTCGCCATCCACAGCCACACTAGTGACTATCATGTCACTAACCTGCAAACAAATTATAAGTGATGTTTTTTTTTACCAATTTTACCAAGATTTGGAATAATTGGGAATCAGCAGGGAATAAAGACCATGTAGAGCTTGACTCTAGTCTGGCATTGTAATGAGACATGGGAGGTGTAGCATAAGATGGAGATTGTTTGCAGCCATCAGGTCAGCTCGAAGAATTAACAAGTTGAAATGACAATGGGTACAAAGACGTTAGGTAAGTCTTTAAAAAATACTAGGTTTCATGAATACTTTGATGCAGAGAACCGTTAGGTAGGCTAAATTAATTTGTCTGCTTGTCTGTCAAGCAAGAACCTTTTTCTCAAGAACGGCTTAAGGTTCCTGTAACCTGAAATTTATATAGGTATCAAATAAAAAGATAGCAAAGAATGGCTAGTTTTTGTATGAAAATTGCCGGAATTAAAACCTCTAGAGACTATTCACCGTAAGATGTCCCCTGCGTTATACTCTATGCCTTGGAAATAGTGCCAGGCCAACCATAGAAAAGTAAATACTCCATGGCAGGAGCCATCTTACGGTGAATGGTCTGTAGGGTACCTACTTTCATCCAGTAACCTCGCTTCTGAAACTTGAATATCAGTTCAGTTCAGTTCTTGAACAAGTGGCCCTTGCGGAACTTGAATATCTACTTAGACCATAGATTTAGTATATGTACTAGCGAAAAAATTCTACGTCTATGACTTAGACAGATATGAATTTTGTCTTTTAAAATTGGGATAATGAAGTTTTGTAAGTAGGGAAAAAAGTCTGAAACTCAAAAAAGGCTCAGAGGATTTCGAAAGTCAGTTTTAGATTGGTTTATCTCCTTATAGCATTGCAGGCCTTTTTTTTTTTTTTTACGGTTGGAAAATGCTTTACGCTTGTCCATCCGCTCGGGGAGAGCTGAGGGGGTCTGTCGGGCTCTCCGTTGGCTAGCACCCAACGGCATACCGACTAAAAACCCATCGATATTCCTTCCTTCACCTTAATGCTAGTGCATCATCAAACCACTCATCATCTGACGAGTGATTTAGAGATGCACTAACACTTGACAGGGTCACGGGGTCCCGGTTGGATTCTACCGCGGCCCGAGCAGGCCTACGATCACCGATCTCTACCTAGTAAACTTTTCATCACAGCCTTCTATTGACGCTAGATGGCGTTACTTGTCCATAAACTTCTTTCTAGTCTAGATTTATTTCTTGACTGCAAAACCAAAATTATGGAATCCAGACCAAATTATGGATTCTGTGTGGATAATAAAATTAAGACTAGATACTTACTGTGTGTCTGAAATAAAGTTTGTTTTTTTATTTAATTTTTAATTTTTAAAACCCTCCAATCCGTACCTATTATTAAGGCTCTGAGGATTTCGAAATAAAAGATTAATAAGTTAGAGATCGGTGGTCGGAGGCCTGCAATGAAGGAGATAAACAAATCTAAAACTGACTGAACACCAGTTTTATCTACTACGTGGCACACATTGAGTAGGTACCTAGGTACTCAATGTGTGCCACGTAGTAGTTAAATTGGCATGGGATTGTACCTGCCTCTACATACTAGGTACCTATTCGGAGAAAAAGGCACTTGTCTGACCGTAATTGCATGGGTAGAAAATACTACATTATTTTACAGTGCAGTTGCTCGAAAAGAGGCCAGTTTACTCGTGCGTTTACTTACCCCGTACGCTTTCCCGGAAGTCGGGGCAAGCGCATTCTGTTTTTGCCTCATAAAACTGCATAAAACCCATTTATTGCATCTGTTCCATTTATTGAATAAATATCTCGATAAATACCGATTCCAGTACTTTTTTTTTTTTTACATGTTGGTAGGTAGTACCCACTGAGCAGGTAATCACTGAGTAGGTAGGTACCTACCTAAAAAAGCCTAAAAACAATAATTTCACTACGGTAAGGTATGGGACCTTGAGCATGGTGCGGTTTCAAAGAGGAAAGTGCGAACTGTTGACTCCAATTACCTACTAGCTATTGCCTGATGAATGTTGAATTGTTACTATTTAAAAACGGGTTTTGTAAGTCTTAAACTAATACATACATCAATCATCGTACCTACTACACACTGAGTATTATAATATTTTTAATTCGAAAGTACCTAACTTAGTGTGTTTGTTACCTTTTCACGATTAAATGGGGGACCGATCTTGATGAAATTTGTCAAGGTACACGGTATACCTACACAGTCCATATATCTGGTTCATCTGGTTATAATGTATCATGAGGAAAGACAGTTTTTTTTTTCAGGCAAAATATTAGTTTTTTTAAATTAAATTCGGATTCCGTCGATCACCCAGACTTCAACCAAAGTATTTTTACTTTGGTCGAAGACTTTATAGTCTAAGATTGTATCGCAACATAAAAAGGTGTTGATCGTGTTAGGGCCCTTTTTTAATTGGTTTAACTCTTTGGTAGAGATTGATAATTGTTATTGGTAGGGACTAGAGACTCTAGAGATTGCTTTTGTAATCTTCGGTAGAGACGGAATGCTTCCTTCTGCCTTGATAACTACTTAGTAGGTACTTACTTAGTACCTACCGTCACGTAGCTTGTACCTCTAGAATGCGTAGGTAGTACGAATAGCACGCGGACGAAGTCGCGTTTAGCAACTAGTTACATTCCTTTCTATATTCCTTACTACATTCTTAGTACTTACTCTAACTTCGTGCATTAGTTTGAACTCCTTATCGACAGTGGCGTGGTGTAGTCTCAAGCTGTTGCCGCCTTTTGCCGTCACAAGCAGCCAGTTGCCGAGAAGCTTTATCGGAGCCCTTCCTTCCATCGAGTGGCGTGTCACGAAACGCGTCTTAGATTCCTCTGACGAAAAAAGTTCACCTTATACTAATTTAAAAACCCCCGATTGTTTTCAGTCTTCTTACACAAGTTACCATACTAAATAAATAAAAAAATTAAAAGAAAAAACTGGACAGTTCACACAATATTATGTAGCCCCAAGCAAAGCAGAGCTTTTGTTATGGGTACTAGATAACTGATATACTTAATACAATACATTATACATATAAATACCCAGAACACCCTGAACAAATATTTATGATCGCAGAAATATTTGTTCCGAGGCGGGAATCGAACCCGCAACCTCCTGCGTCGCAGGCCAACTTTCGCCCGCCGCGCCACAGAGGTCGTCAATACTAATAAAACCGCATTTAAATCAATCGGAGCACCTACTGCACTCTAGATCCTATTCATCGTGTGCTGGTCATCATCAGACCCTGGAGTCCAGCATGAGGAAGACATGTCATGTCATCTTAGTTTGAAATTTGAGTTCAAAGATGAAGATTCAGCTTTAGTTTTACCCTAGATCCCGTTTAATCAATGCTGGTCATCATCTGACCCTGGAATCTTCAAAAGTGGTCATTTTGATCTCGAACTGAAGGTTTTAGGAGCAAGTGCAAGCGTCCCCTTAAAAAAATGGTGGCATGTTGATGATCCTGGAAACGGCTACACCAAATTCCACCAAACATTGGTTAGGACCATTTCGCAAATACCAGCTTTCATAAAACAAAAACCGCATCAGGGCATCTGTTCCACTTAGTAAAAACGATTTGACTAAAAAAGCTGAGCGAAGCTCGTTCACACCAGATACTTATATCTATAGGTAGGCACCGTTAGTCGTCCCTCGAACCTCACTCAAGGAAATGTTGCATTCCATTTCAATGTAGATTTTGAAAATTGATGGAACTACTTAGAATTTCGGTGTTAGTTTGAATAAGAGGAGGGAAGAAATTGGATCAACTCACCAGGCTGAATCTCGGTGACGGTGACGTAAAGATCCCGCACAGTGAACATGAATGGTGGACTGTACTGCACACTTTTTACTTCTTCCAGCACATTGTATCTCGCCTTCGCACTATCATTTTCGTAAACAATAACCTAGAAGAAGATAACAAAGTAAATTCGCGTGGTTCGTAAATAAAAAACAAAGTAAATTCATGAGTTCGTTTCGCTGCAAAAGCTTCTGGCTCTACGCTGATCTTTTATTTTACACTAGTGTCCGCCCACGGCTAAGCTCGCATTTTACCAGGATGAAAAGTAGTCTCTACAGCTCAATCCAGGTCATAATCTATCTGTGTACCAAATTTCATCGAAATCCGTTCAGCCCTTTCGGCGTGATAGAGTTACAAAAATACAAACATCCAATATCGTAACTTTGACATTTAAGATATTAGTAGGATTACAAAATCAGCAAGGAACTCTCATTTTGATTTTAAAAGACCTGCCAAACAACGTATCACACGATGCGCGTTTTTATGGGGTCTAGGTGTTGTGGTACCTTAGTACTCATAGTTCCTGAATGATACCCAAGACATAGGGTATCCTAGTATAGAATCAGGAACATGTACAGTGGTGGAATGAAAATGTTCGTCAGCTTAGGGCCTATTTTTGGTTGATCAATGCAAAAAGCATAGGTACTGTTTTACCGACATAGTATTGCATTGGTACTGTTTTACCGACACAGTATTGTATCGGAACTTAATCTCGCGCTACGTATAGGAACCATGATCGGAACTGCCAGTGTCAATATTACGAAAATAACCTTCAGTTACCATGACAACGGATATTAGCAGCGATTGAATGACAGATAGTCTACGAATAAAATGACAGTACTTCTGGCTAACTCAATAAAAAAATGGCCAAGTGCGCATCGGACCTCGCTCATTCAGGTTTCCGTCGTTGAAACTATTATATAATTTGTGGTTCCGTAACAAATGTAGAAGTTATAAATTGCCTAAGTTTAGTTAATCCACACGGAAAATTAAATCTGTTTGTAATAGAAATATGAGAAAATTCTCAAAATGTTTCTATTTTCTAAAATATTAGAATTTTTTGGTAAAATATTCATAATAAGTATGTTGAATATTCAAAATAAGTATGTTGAATATTTAAAAAAATCTAATTCCTGGTTTAAATGGAAATTAAATTGAACTTGGTAACAAAAATACAGTCTTATTCTACTTAATAAGCTTTAAAAGTATACTCCACATGCTAGGGTACGATAGATAGATAGATAGATAGATTAACACTTTATTGCACACCAAATATAAAAAATAAAAAAGATAAAATAACCAAAACAATAACAGACAGATTACAGATTGACAGATTTATTTTTCCCTCCCCAATTTAACTTGTACGGGAGCCATACTTCAAAATTATTTTTGGTTATTATTTTTGGGTTTGGGTCAGTAAGATACATAAATAGTACAAATATGAATACTACTATGGTTTAGCCGCTATAGACCCGTGTGATAGAGAGACGGACAGACGGATGAGCGAGGGCAATAGGGCTTCGTTTGGCCCCTTTGGGTACGGGACCCTAAAAAAGTAGTTCCAAACAAGCAACTGATCAAAGGTGTGCGATTTTGATCTTTATAATAAACATTTAAATTATGGTGTTCTTTACAGCAGTCTGCTACGTAGAATAGTTGGAAAAGGTAATATGTGCTCGCGACAAGCTAAGGGAATTCCTTTGAAAACTGACGAACGTTTTCATTCCGCCACTGTACCTACGTAAGTACGTATCTGTTGGATGCAAGGAATTTTTATACTACGTTACGTAGTATACCTACACAGATGAAGTAGTACATGGATAGAGTGCTAAAATAGCATAGAGTGTTCCTTCTTACTCCTATCCTAGAAGATAGCTTGCTATCCTATGTTAGAGAGAAACAAATATATTGTCACACGACAGTCGTTTTTCCGTTCCGTAACCTGAATATTGGTACCATGAATGTAGTAGTAATTGGTAACTAGTTTGACATTTGGCCTGGTACGAGTTACACAAATAAAAACAGATAGATATATGCTTGTCTCATTCCAACACATGAATACATTCATATAAAAGAATGAGACTGGTATAATCGATACCGGTTTGTTTTTAGCCTTACTTCCATGCTTTAGTTCTTCTTCTGAGTTAGTATATAAATTCCTTGGTTGGATGTCACGTAAAGACGAATCGTTTGACAGTTTGACACCTCATTACAAGCTTCACTAGTTTGTAATGTTTGGTTTGGGACAAATCTTGCAACTGAATTTAGAACAATTTCCTCGCGACCGATTTTACTGAAATTCATACACTTTTAGACATCGATATATTATACTAGTATCATAGTATTATAGTAGTATCGATGCTTTTAGATCTTATTTGTCAAAATCGATTCATATTGCGAGTTTTGAAGGTTCATCCATACAAACATAGGAACATCGACGCTAACATCGACCAACACGGAACGGAGGCCGCAATGCTCTAAGGACGCTAAACTCGTTACCTTTCCTCACTGAAGCGAGACCTAACTTTGCTCACTAAAATTAGTCAGGCTAAAATATCACTTTGTTAGTAAGTTGTTTTGTTGTTGTTTGGTCTCTACTTACATTTCCATCTTCATCGCCGGATACAACGTGTGTCCCGGAGATAGTGAGTGCAGCAATATCCACTTCGTTATGTGGTAGTTCAGTTATCTTCTGACCTTCGGCAGTCCATACCCTGACTCCACCATCGTTCGATGAGGAGTACACTTTGCCTCCGCCTGCGGCTATTGCAAATATCTGAACTGCATGTGCTGACCATGAAGTACCAGGAGTCAAGTTAGCGTCATACGACTGTAAATAAACCATGAAAATAAATTTCACGTAGATAGGCAGCTTCTAACTTAAATAAATAGGAATATCCATGTGAACAGAAAATTATAGTGTGTATTAGAAACTTGCTTTTATTGACCCGTCTTCCGCACCAACAAATAGTTTGTTATCCCAAGCTAACACACATGGTTCGGATTCAAGTTTAACTTCACTTTCTATCTTCAATGACATTATTTTCAAAATATTTACTCGTACAAATTAGCTAAACGTGAAAGCGGTCGCTGTTGCCAAAATATCAGTGGATACTAACAAACAGTACCACAAGCGTGAGCACGAAATAACCAGATAAAAATAGACAACGAAACGTCCAGTGAACTTTACAAACAAACACTCCGAAATAACATTTCTAGATCGATCTCCAGAGATCTCCACGCCACGCGTAAGGGACCGATTTAACTTATATGTTAGGTATTTTTAGATTCGTAGTTAGCTTGGTACAGAGGCAGAAATGTGGGTACCTGTCATCATGATATCCATATGATCCAAGAATCAAAGGTGAGTATTTTGGGCCCCTTGTTAGCTAGCTGAGACTTGGAATTTGGGATGTAGCCTGATTCAAGAATCAAAGGTGAGTATTTTGGGCCCCTTCTTAGCTAGCTGAGACTTGGAATTTGGGATGTAGCCTGATTCAAGAATCAAAGATGAGTATTTTGGGCCCCTTCTTAGCTAGCTGAGACTTGGAATTTGGGATGTAGCCTGATTCAAAAATCAAAGGTGGGTATTTTGGGCCCCTTGTTAGCTAGCTGAGACTTGGAATTTGGGATGTAGCCTGATTCAAGAATCAAAGATGAGTATTTTGGGCCCCTTCTTAGCTAGCTGAGACTTGGAATTTGGGATGTAGCCTGATTCAAGAATTAAAGGTGGGTATTTTGGGCCCCTTGTTAGCTAGCTGAGACTTGGAATTTGGGATGTAGCCTGATTCAATAATCAAAGATGAGTATTTTGGGCCCCTTCTCAGCTAGCTGAGACTTGGAATTTGGGATGTAGCCTGATTCAAGAATCAAAGGTGGGTATTTTGGGCCCCTTGTTAGCTAGCTGAGACTTGGAATTTGGGATGTAGCCTGATTCAAGAATCAAAGATGAGTATTTTGGGCCCCTTCTCAGCTAGCTGAGACTTGGAATTTGGGATGTAGCCTGATTCAAGAATCAAAGGTGGGTATTTTGAGCCCCTTGTTAGCTAGCTAGATTGATGTTGTTAGGTTGATGATCAATTTAAAGCTCCTACATACTAGGTAAACGTTATTAAATAGTTGAGCTACCTTTAAGCCTGGTGTACACGGGTAGAGTAAAGAGTAGAGTCAACTAGCGTACTACACTACCAGTTCTAAGTAGTACCCCAGTTTTAGTAGAGTAACTGTCTACAGGTAAATTTATATTTTATTGGTAGAGTACGTATACGTGGGTCGAGTAGGTAATGTGTGTGGTAGAGTAAAGTGGGGGTGGGGGAAGGCAAGTGAGTAACTTGCCCACGGGGTTCTACTCTTTTCAGTTTTAGTACTCTACTCTACCAATACTGTCTACATTGGCACAGTTAGTAGGTTAGTTAGTACTCTACCGTGATATTATACCGTATACTCCATCCGTGTACACAAGGCTTTAGATAAGACCCTAAAAGAGTTTAATTATATCATCATCATTAGCAGCCATTAGACCCTAAAAGAGTTTAATTATCTCATCATCATTAGTAGCCATTAGACCCTAAATGAGTTTATTATATCATCATCATTAGCAGCCATTAGACCCTAAACGAGTTTAATTATATCATCATCATTAGCAGCCATTAGACCCTAAAAGAGTTTAATTATGTCATCATCATCAGCAGCCATTAGACCCTTAAAGAGTTTAATTATGTCATCATCATTAGCAGCCATTAGACCTTAAAAGAGTTTAAATATATCATCATCATTAGCAGCCATTAGACCTTAAAAGAGTTTAAATATATCATCATCATTAGCAGCCATTAGACCCTAAAAGAGTTTAGTTATATCATCATCATTAGCAGCCATTAGACCCTAATAGAGTTTAATTATCTCATCATCATTAGCAGCCATTAGACCCTAAAAGAGTTTAATTATATCATCATCATTAGCAGCCATTAGACCCTAAAAGAGTTTAATTATATCATCATCATTAGCAGCCATTATACCCTAAAAGAGTTTAATTATATCATCATTATTAGCAGCCATTATACCCTAAAAGAGTTTAATTATATCATCATCATTAGCAGCCATTAGACCCTAAAAGAGTTTAATTATATCATCATCATTAGCAGCCATTACACCCTAAAAGAGTTTAATTATGTTATCACCATTAGTAGCCATTAGACCCTTAAAGAGTTTAATAAGGTCATCATCATTAGCAGCCATTAGACCCTAAAGTAGTTTAATTATGTCATCATTATTAGCAGCCATTACACCCTAAAAGAGTTTAATTATGTCATCATCATTAGCAGCCATTAGACCCTAAAAGAGTTTAATTATGTCATCATCATTAGCAGCCATTTTATAAATAATGCTGGACAGCTCACACAACATTATCTAGCCCCAAGCTAAGCGTGAGCTTGTGTTATGGGTACTATATAACTGATATAATTCATACAATACATAGATATTTTTTATTATGCATAGAAAATACCCAGAACACCCTGAACAAATATTTGCAGATCGTACAAATATTTGTCCCGAGGCGGGAATTGAACCCGCAACCTCCTGATTATCTGTTTTTTTTAAAACATACATTTTGTTGCCAAAAAACTCGCCATTTTGTTTTAATTTTAATATAAGTACTCGCAATAAAGGCGAATCTGACGACATATCATTGATCAACATTAGTTTAGCCTTTTAGTAGTATTATTACAAGGGAACATAGGAATGGACACAAAAAAAAGAAAATGGTGATACATACAAGTAAAGCACATAACCCCCCTTTTTTAGTTTCGCCGCAGTCAGGTAAAACAAGGTCGAGGTAAAGTACATATACAAAAAACTCAAATGACGATGTGGCTTCATAATATGACATCCACAGATTATGTAGCTCGACCCTTAGTCCACTCTGTACCTAAACATTATACTTATTATCTAATGAATCAGAACCACTCATCAATCGACAAGTGGCGTCTATGATGTAACTGAAGTGAACTGGTTAATGTTGGATAGGACCTCGAGAAACTCCATTAGAAATGGCAGTTACCATGTGAGTACCTATCTATGGTACCATTATATAAGATGTGGTATGAAATGACCGTCCTACTATAATCGTCAACGATTTCGTAGACCTTATGGTTTTGGCAATTTTACAATTGCGCGTCAAGAGTGTGCCTACCTACCTCATATAGATAGGTACTGGGACGTTGGGTACCTACATGTAGACCTACGACATAGTTCAGTTTCAGTTATTTATTCACAAGAAAATTCTTAGAAGTCATACCTATTAAGGAACCTTCAGTTTTTGCTTTGGTAATGAAGTCAAAAAGTGTGCTAATGATTTTTACCCATATCAAGTCAATACAGCATTAGGATTTATTTATCCTTTTCTTAGGCAACCGAAGGCTGACCTCTGGTCAGGTAGTTATGGGAGTCAGCCCACGTAGGAAGCATACTCTATATACTCGTAAGTACAAAGGTGCATGAAGAATTGCGCAGCATCACTCGAAACAAAAATATTTAACAAATATTTCCTCTACGAACACCTCTACGAGCTTCTACGAACAGCAATGGGGAGCGCGTTGAACTCGTTTGTATAAATTTACTTACCTGGAAAGTCGCACGCACTCCTGTTTATAGATTATTCCCTGATCTAGCAGCATTAAAAAATACATAACACAGACACACGCCTTTTTCCCCGAAGGAGGGTAGGCACAGCCTCAATGGCCCTCTCTTCACAGTGGGTTGCACCATCGTGGAATATAGACGTGACAAGTGGTGAGCTCATCGCCACCATTGCTTCCCACGGCTGACTCTGCTAACGCTTTCTTCCAGTAATAACACATTCCTTAAATAAGCTAGCAGCCAGGGTAAATCTTATACCTACGAATCTTATCAACAAGTCCGGGTAATACCTTAGTCAGTTTTTACGACATCCACGGGAGGAGAAAGAGGCTTCAAGGAAAGAGGAGTATATTCTTAGGCCACACACACCACAGCTTAAAACTAGCTAGGGATTTATCCCCTAATTTTTCTTGTATTTAGGAAAAAAAGAATTATTAAAGTCGGTTCACAGTTGGCGAAGATATCGCGTAACATACACACAATAACGAAGCACGAAATCTGTCTTCTGACAATCAAGGCCACTCATAACATACGACTCAAATAGCGCAATTTGATTGAACATGGGACCAATCGATATCCTTTCCATTTTCGACATGAAGGCCGCAGACGAGGTGATGGAGTTCATCAGGAAGAAAGCCAGAGTGGGATTGAGGGTCATGAAGTTGGACTCTCGTCATAATGTGAGCATTAGCTCATTTTTATCGTGAGGGTCCCTACGAAAATTGTAAAGACTAAGTAAAGTAAAGTGTAAAGTGTAAGTACTTGAGCCCTGACTTCTGGCCGAAAGGGGAGAAGTTCCGGCGGTTCAAGGGCCGCCTGTCACGTGATCCCCCAGCCGCGACGCGTCGTCGATCACACGTTTGTTAGATTAAGTTATAAATAAAGTGTTATTATATTTATGTTAGTTTCTAAGGTATTTATTTTAATATGGGCTTACTCGTATTGTTATGGTTTAGTGCATTTCTCAATAAGCCTGAAATAAAGATTTTGAATTTGAATTTGAATTATAAAAATAATTTTCCAAATTGGTTCAAGCATGGGTTCATAGTAAAAAACATTTTAAAAAATATACACGAATTGAGAACCTTCTAACATTTTAAAAAATATACACGAATTGAGAACCTTCTTTTTCAACTGCAATCATCGATAACAAACGCTACATACAAAATTAACTTCACACAAAAATTTGTAGTCGGATCTCGAAATTGGGCCGAAATTAGTTGGTAGAACTGTTTCATAATTTCGTTTAGTGTTATCGAAACAATGAGTCTGATGCCCTTTCGGGGAAGGTACCAATTACACAACACAAGCCTGCAGTGGATGGTGACACAATAAATTGATGACAATCCTGGCTGGCGGAAGCGGCCATTCATACGCTACCCGAGAAAGTGAAAATGCTAAATGTTGTTACCGTGAGACATTTTTTACTATTGTAGCGATTGTTGGTGTTACATCACCACGCACAGGCACGCATAACGACTTCAGATTATGTAGCGACCTCCACTACTGTACTACATATCTACGGCGTTTATGCAGGTGATGGCAAAATTAAAACTCTGGTGCGGCGCGGCGGCCAGTTGATGGCTTAACTTAGTAGGTAGGTAGGTAAGGTTATGCCTAGTAATAGGTTTGTTCCAAAATTAGAGCGTGTATTAGTGATGTTACCAGAATATGTCATCAGGTAGTTACTTCTACATATTACTAACACTACAGCGACCCTAACTTAATGGGTAAGTAGGTACTCACCGAAAAGGCGTAGAAAAAACTATGAGACTCTGAAAAAAAGTGGGTGACTAGGTCAAGGGAAGTCGTGAAATGTTTTAAATTGAAACGGAATATCTTTGATTTAGTATTTAAAAAATATAAAAATAATACCGAAGTTAACGATTTGTTAACCTCGTATTAGCTAAGAGTAGCTAAGTAGTAAGTAGGTACCTATCTCAATAACATTTATTTTGAAGTTTCCATTACTTTTGGGTTTCTTTTGGTCGCGTTAGGAAGTACTTTTACTATATGATACAAAGTTAATTCTACCATTTTCGAAAAAAAACAATAAATAAAATAAATAAATAAATAATGCTGGACAGTTTACACAACATTATCTAGCCCCAAGCTAAGCAGAGCTTGTGTTATCAGTACTAGATAACTGATAATACTTAATACAATATATAACATAGATAGATATTTTTTATTATACATAGAAAATACCCAGAACACCCTGAACAAATACCTGCATATCGCACAAATATTTGTCCCGAGGCGGGAATCGAACCCGCAACCTCCGGCGTAGGGACTTCTTCTACTTTTATTTTATTTCATTTCATTTTGTTTTTTTATTTCAGTTATTTTTTGTAATTTTGGTGGAATTTTAACCAATGTAGCTCGTCTATAGAGCACAAGTGAAGTGAAATTACATGGAAGTGTATTGCGTGACTTTTCGAATTGGTGGAAATTGTCTACCAAAGTTTTTGTAAAACGGCCACCGTTTTAAAACATGACTTGACTGTGGACTTAGCAAAAAGGATTGGAACGTTGCAAATTATATTGAAAATACAATAATTATACTTGAAAATGGTTGAAATGGAAATGCAAGAAATGCAAGCCAATTAAAAAAAATGTTTTTTTTTTTCATCCCATCACTACCCGTGCGAAGCTGAGGCGAGTTGCTACTTAATAATAAAACTAATTTCCTCACATTCAAGCTTTCAAGAATAAAAATAAACTCGGTTTTTTCAGCTCCCTTTTTAGGCCACAAGTTTTCACAAAAATGTGCATATTGATTAGGTATTTCTTAAGATACCGAAACCCTCGCTTCGCGCTCGTTTCCCATCAATAGCCTTTCAAGCAAGCATTCAGCTTGAAAATAGCCTATGTACAAGAGGTTGCCACCTACCGTAAGCATTATGTAACAAGACATCCTATTGTGTAACCGCATAGATACTTACCTACTATTTTAAATAAACTATTGACATGTTTTCGCTTTTAGCGCGACACTAATCAGGATCTGTCGTCTAGTTAACACCTTTCGTAATATCTTACAACTGAAAATTTACAACTTATATGACAAATAAGAATGGCAAATACGCAAAAGGTAGTATAATTTCTTTTTTACAAATCTGTGAATTTATGAAGTTTTCATTTTTCTTAATTTTCATTTAAGTCACACGGTATAGATGGGGAGTAAAAGCGTTACCAAAAAGTGTTTTCGCTCTACGCTACATATTCGCGCATCTTATACTGGAGTAAACTCCATTCGCTTGTACTAGATACATAATGATTTGAACTATAGCAAGGCTGTTACTGTTCATTTTTGGGAATAATGTAGGTATGTATGTACAGTCAAGTACATGTATGTAACCAGACTTGTTAGTAAGATTCGTTGGTATAAGATTGTTACTGGAAGAAACCGTTAGTAGAATCAGTCGTGGGAAGCAATGGCGGCGATGGGTCACGACTATATTCACACGGTGGTGCATGCAACCCACGGTGAAAAGGGGCCCTGCCTACTATTTCGGGGAAAAAGGCGTGTGACGATAACATGTTTACCTTGACTGTACGGTATTGTCGTCAGCCTATAGAAGTCCACTGCTGGACATAGGCCTGCCCATAGAATGCCACGACGAACGACTAGAGCCGCCTCCATCCACCGCCTTCCTGCGGCCTTTACAATGTATTTGTTCGTAGAGAGGGCGGCCTTCTTCTGCTGCCTCATCTGGTTCGTGGTCGCCACTGGAGAACCTTTTTCCACTGATGGTTATCGTTCTGCGAGCTATATGGCCTGCCCATTGCCATTTCTTAAGAGCTTTGTCAGGTATCTTGGTTTTTCTACCGATTTGCTCATTAAGGATTCTATCACGTTGTGAAACTCTGAGCATAGCTCTTTCCATAGCCCACTGCGCAACTTACAATAAAATAAGATACTCCCGTTAGTTACTCTTTACAAACCATGGTTTTATGCCGATTTAAATCAAGCAAGTTAAATTGCAGAAAATAACAGCAAGAGCCGTTGTAGATAAGTCTTAATGCTGCGATGCTGCTTAGCATTAAGTCCTCCGTTTGTACAATTTCCTTGTGTTTTTGTGCAATAAAGAATGACATAATAAATAATTAGGTAAGTACGTACTTAAAGACGAATGGTTCCCATGGCGTAGATTATCACCGCGTCGCGAATGAAAATCTATTAAGATGCTACTAAAGTACTAGGTACTAAAGGTATTATTTATGGTTTATCAAAATAAACGAGTAATGAAATAATTATAAAACATTTAATAAGTATAAAAATAATACGTTTATTTACAAAAAGTCACATCAATTTGATGTATAATAAAAATTGAAACTTGCACTATGCAGTACAGTTACAGTTTGGCGTATCTATTGCCGGCTGACATAGCTACATTACCTTTTCTCTCCAATACTCGCGATGACTCGATCCATCTCATTTTCATATTAAAGTGAATGCTCAGGCTTGCGGCGCGATTTTTTTTTTTGTTGTGTTTTTTGCCCATTACAGCTCATCAACACTTCTTCAGATAGCGAAAGTTGAGTTCGCGAGAACTAGGAGAATTAACACACATGTTTTAATTGATAGTATCTCATAAATATCATCAGTTTAGCTACGATACTTAACAAAAAAAATGTGTAATTATCATAGCTAAACTGATGATATTTATGAGATACTATCAATTAAAACATGTGAGTTAAGTCTGCTAGTTCTAGCGAACTCAACTTTCGTTATCTGAAGAAGTGTTGATAAGCTGTAATGGGCAAAAAACACAAAAAAAAATGAAATTCGCGCCGCAAGCGTGAGCATCCACCTTAACAAAATAAGAATTGTATGCTTAAATCTCAAATATCACATCATGATATTTGATGAATGAATTCCAGAATTTTTTGAATGTGATTCCAGTGACAATGAGTTATGTTTAAGAGCGAGGGTGATGTAGTCAGTCAGCTGATGCAGTTGGGAGGACGGTCTATGGAGCACCATATTCAGACGAAGGCGCTGAAGCGGGGGGACCGTATTCGGCCTGGGGCGCCGCAGCGGGGTAACCTTCCTGCTTCTGAAAATGTACATATTTCAAACATGTATACTTAGATATAGTAGTAGAGTTCGACGCGTGACCCTAGAGCTGGCTCGTATCTGGCTCAACGCATTAGTAATGCCATTCAGCGTGGCAATGCAGCCAGCATCTTAGGGACGCTTTCGTCTGGTAGTGATTTGGATTAGTTGAGCTACCTTTAGATCGTTAGCAGCGGTGTTCAGATAGCACACATGTTTCATAAGTTTTTTTTAAATTTACTACTTGTATGATTCGTTCTGTAAATAAATGTATCTCAGTAGTAGAGCTTTTAAGTGAAAAAGTTCGTCCGGGGAAGTACTACCTCCATACCTATTTCTGCTGCAAAGCAAGCTGCGTGCTCGCATTGCTGTAGTCCGGTTTGAAGGGAATGGTGTCGGTGTAATTACAGACTTTTCATCTTTATGTCTCAGGGTGGCGCTGGCGGGCGCACATAGGGTGCATCCTAGGTGAACGTGACCTATGATGTTATGCGTTGTTAAAGGCAGAGGTTACCGCCCGACCGGTTCACTACTCAGTACTTATATATCTTAATATATTATCCTAGGCATCATATTTATACAGAATTCAAAGTGCTGAAGCAGGCCAACTACTTATGCGTTTACCTTTAGAACCTAGGGTTAATGAAGACTACAAAATATTACGAGTAGGTATGTTATCTATCTGCAGTTTCAAGCCTCATGTTATGTAAATTAGAGCTTGTTAGATGATGTAACTCCTGAGGTCAAGAATATATTCTTGAAAGTAATACCTGTCACAAGTTTTTTCGTGAATGTGACCTAGTTATGTCAAATCAAAAAATAGATAAGTGGTTGGTTACGTAGTTAGATATTACACGCGGTAATCAATGTTATGATTCGTCTACACCTACTTTCGTTAGCGGCTTCATTTAAATTCCGTCTGACCCGCCAATTATAATCATATTTGCATGAAACAACTGTTATTACGATGTTATTTTTACATCATGCATAATTAACTTACAACAACAACATATGAATAAGTACAACTGCTTAGATTATTTTGGGGAACCTATCTTGTGCTTTTAAAAGGTCGATAGGCAGTGGTTTGTTTTTAAACCTTTCTCATTTAGTCAGTTTTTTATCGATGCCATTGATGCTATTTAAGTTAGTCGATAAATACTCGTATTTTGACAGTAGTCTAGTCGACAGGTTGGATAAAGTGGGGTTAGATGGAAAAAGGTTGAAAGTTAATGAAATTTCGGGATGTTGTTCAGGGATGGTTAACTGTAATTTTCTCAAGTTTTGGACCTTTTCTCAAGTTTTGGACCTCGAGGACCCTGTGCGACAACAACCACCCAACCCAGTAAAAATTAGGAAATTTAACGTTCACCAACAAAGTATAGAAGTACTTTTGTCGTAGGATGTAAGGGAAAAACTTTTGCAGTCCCCCCCCCCCCTTCTCCTCTTTTCGCAAAGGGTAGGGTCCTCGAGGTCTAAAACTTGAGACAATGTTAATTAACTATCCCTGAACAACCTCCCAAAGTTTTATTAACTTTTGACCTTTTTCTAGCTGAAACTACTTGTCGACTGGACTACAGGCCAGTGCGAAATGATCGCCAACGCAGTCCCCCCAATGCGGCGATCTTGCTTCAATATATAAATATTATTTATCGCTAAATGCATCGCCTCAAGCAGTGTGATATAGGTATTATTTATGTGGTACTCTTTGCCTTAGGACAGAACAGAAGCACATTACGTCAGTATAATGATGATGGCAGGAGCACTGAGCACGTTAGGTCATGTAAATACCTAATGTTATTATAATGCTTCCTGGCTAAACCACTCCAGGAAATGTTTCTAGCGTACTTTCACAAGACAGTCCGAGTGCATCCTCAAGAGTCGAGCAGCTCAGTTGGAATGCAGCTCCTCGATACAATCAGTGAATCAACGACCGTGAAATACACTCACTTTATACTGCGGGCGACGTCAAAACTAATTGACCAATAAATTACCTTTATGCACATTATATAATGAATGTCTTCATTGCTGATCTTTTGATCACTTATTGCATTTCGAGCAAAGATATGACTGAGTGTACCTATGTCTATGTAGTGTAATAATGTATGTAGTGTATGTAATGTCTATAAGCATTGCTACGACAGTAATGGGCCTCGGCTCGGCAATCATTGGCTTTTCGAAACAGAAATATGTTAGCAAGTGATTGAAAAAACGACGATTGCCGAGGCACATTCTTTTCCTAGTAGTTACTGTACTTATCTTGATTTTGGATTTGAAAGATTTAATCTGGAAGCGCGCGGCTCTTTTGTTTCATTTAATCCACTTGTAGTTAATTTTAAGTGTACCTACTATAACTTGTACGTTAGTATTATTCCTTACTCTGTGCTATAACCAAGGCTAAGCTTGTTTACCCGATATAGTGACTATTTTCGAACTAACAATATAACTACATAACTCGGTCTCTAAATGGTTTCCATGTATGCAAGTAACTAACCTGAGTCTTGTATCTGATGAAGTAAACCTCCGGTTTGGCAGGTTGTGTGGGTGCGGGCGTCGGGATCACGATGTCGGGCTGCTCCTCGGGCTTCTTCACCAGCACGTACACGAGGGTCTTCTCCTCGTTCTGCGGCTGCAGCGGGATGATGGGCGCGGTCGGGGTCGGCGGGGTCGGGGCCTTGATGAACACTATCTTGTAGTGTTTCTGCGGAGGGGGCACGTAGATCTGCTTGCGGGGAGCCGGGTACTCATTGTCCGGGGGCGGCACATGCACGTACACGTGCTTGTGGATTATGGGCTGCTGGGGAGGGCCGTACTGGGCAGCGGGCGCTCCGTACGAGGTGGAAGGTGGTCCGTACGATGACGGGGGCTCGGGCCGCGCGACCGCGCAAGCCACCACCGCCGCTACGAACAATGACCTCAGTACCTGCACACACAAATTAACGATCACATAGGGATAAAAGGTAAGCGATCAGAAGATTCCTGGATGTATCCAGCACTTGAACACTCAATCCATAATCCGTTGAAAAATTGACACCAGATCACTAGGTCGAACGGTTCACTGTCACGGCACCTACCGTTTTATCACACATCCTGAGCACGTTACACACGAGTTTGAACAGTGTCCAGTAACCGGGCGCCACCTGTGTTTATAAGAGATGTGCGCTCCATATCCGGGGGAGGGGGCACTTTCGATGGTTCTCATGGTTGTGCAACGCGGTGCGATGGGGCTCACGCGCGCCCGGCGCGGGCGGCGCGCGACCAGCTCCGCTTGAGGGCAGCCTTTCAGCTATAACAAAAACGTGATTCTAAGAGTTTGTTGTAACTGATATTATCTCGAATGAACTACAATGAGGTCTATGAAACACGTGCAAGGGGGGTGCATGAGAAACCGTTCCTGGATATTCTATTTATCGCATTTCCAATGAATTTACCGTAATACTGAAATCACAGAACAGCTCTATCTTTGGCTGAAGTAATTTTACCTGGTGCGACCGAGTTTCTATGTTTTTTTTTATAAATCGTGTTTACTAAGTGTATAGATACCCTTGTCGTGTTTAGTAAGTGATTACCCTTACAATCTCTAATGTCCGTCTTGAGCCAGTATTGTCATTTGAATTTCCAAAATTAGAATTCATTCGCTCCGCCAGGAATAACAATCTATTCTTTATTCTGTGACTAGCACAGATTAGCGAGCTAATCGGTAAAAAAAACTTTTGCTGTACGTACGGTACTGTTAATAGTTATGCAATTAGTGAATACAGGACGAATTTAAAGCGAGGGCCATAGATGAATCACGAGCAAGTGAAGGATTCTAGGGAGTGATTCATATTCATTTAATATTCATCTATTAATATTTATTTTAATATTCATCATTTAATAATAGTATTTTTTGCACAAGAAGTTTGTATCGATTATTTTTTGCACTCCTTGTGCAAAAAATAATCGATACAAACTTCTATATAGCTGTATAGCAAACTGTATAGCATTGAGATGGAGGTATAATATATTTGGTGTGTTCTAAATTTAAAAGTGCTTTTTATTCACTGTTTTCAGTGAATAGCTTTTTTTGGAGAGGGAATGGTATAAAGTATTTTTTTTTAACTTTTTGGTTGGTACCTACTTAGATGACGTGCAATATCCTAGTAAGAGTTAGATTAGACAGACGAAACCAGAGCGTACGCAGAAAGATGTTTTCAAAGTTTTTTGATTTCATTCAGTAGCGTCCAAGTAGTCATCAAAGCGCACTTTCTCAAGGTATACTGTCAACGTGTCACCGCAGCTAAAATGATTCGATATCCTTTTTTCCCACTTGTATACCTACTACCAATAATTTCTACGGTAGAACTAATGGGATTTATCGCATAGCGCTGCACCGCAGAGTTCGAATGTACATTTACTTCAGTCTGTCCGGTGCACGCGCATAAACTGCGGTTTAGTAACGCTGTTATACACCTGCATGAAAAATACTACTGATAAGTCAACAAATAACTTTTTTTATGAACTGTATTGAATAAATAATGCTGGACAGTTCACACAACATTATCTAGCCCCAAGGTAAGCAGAGCTTGTGTTATGGGTACTAGATAACTGATATACTTAATACAGTATATTACATCTTTTTTTTTATTATACATTGAAAATACCCAGAACACCCTGATCTGCAGAGTGTACAAATATTTGTTCCGAGGCGAGAATCGAACCCGTAACCTCCTGCGTCGCAGGACTTTTTTTTCTTTTTTTTTTATACTACTGAATGACGGAACAAGCAGATGGCCCACCTGATGTTAAGCGGTAACCTCTGCCTATGAACAGTGCATTACCTCATAGGTCACGTCCACCTAGGACGCGCCCTATGTGGCATTGCACTGCGCCCGCCACCCTGAGACATAGGGATGAAAAGTCTCATGTGCCTGTAATTACTTAAAGGCGAACCTCCGCCCGCCGCGCCACAGATGTGGTTATACTGAATGGTCATTATCATTATGGTTATACTGAATACCTACACTATGACAAAGAAGGCGTAGTAGTTTTTTTAAATGAACTGTGAGTTTTAAGGCATGTTCATTAAGGCTGGGTACGCCGTGAAATTACCAATCGTAGATTAGATTTTTAACAGACTAAATCAAGTACAATGGATACTACATTATAATTCCGAGGGATCATTGTACCAGAAACACAATAGGACGATATTTTCTCGATATTAAATAACACAAGTTTACCTCTACTTTTGGCTAGAATGGTGCAATGCGGGATATTATGCGAAAGGGACGTTCCCGTCCGAATCCGCATAATATGGGGTAAAAAACTCGATAAATAAAATCAATATAACAATGCCGAGGGTTTACTGGGGGTTTGTAAAATTATGTATATTTTACGAGATATTCAATAAAAAGAAGTTTTTCGTACGGCCTTTTTTTTAACCCCGGACGAAAAACGAAGGGGTGTTATAAGTTTGATGTGTCTGAGTGTGTGTGTGTGTGTGTGTGTGTGTGTCTGTCTGTCTGTCTGTCCCATCGTAGCTCCCGAACTGATGAACCGATTTCTTTAATTTATTTATTTTTGAAATGTGTATTTGTCGGGAGTGTTCTTAGCTTTGTTTGATCAAAATCGGATCAGCCGTTCAGCGTTGGGGTTTTTTAAATTTTTTACAAAATTAATTTCTTGTTGTATGATGATTTCTGTCTGCGGTTGGCGCAGTCTTAATTACCTACCCGCAACTAATAATTATTAATGTAAGTTAACCACTAATTGCCAACGATTAGTCTCAGAATTAATTTTAGCTGCAGTTGACTCCGAGAAACGGATCTTTGCATTGATTACTGCCACGGTATCGTCTGCTGAAGAGTTTCCATGTTTCGTGAAGTTTTGATCAGGCACAGTGCGTTCTTGACATGAACAGTATTTATATCGGCTCGGTGACAGTAATATACCTATAGTGCATAACTTACATACCTATGTGGGAATAATTGACCCCTTACTGACCCCACTCGAGCCTATAATGTGGAAATACTAGGAAGATACGCAAGTGCTAGTGACTGCCTATTTCTAACTGGAACCGGTTGATTAGTACTCTAAAATACATGCAATTACAAACTATTTGTATAGACTAGGATGAGATCTTCATCGTCGGAATATTTAATGGTAACTTATACAGTGAGGTGAGTAACAAAAACGTGGATTATGTAATCAAGTGCAGTAGGTTAGACGTGGCATTAACGTTGGTTAGTTCCTTGTTGTAACTAGAAGCCAGAATGTACTATTCAATGAGAATGGTGATAATAAACTATACTCTCGCTAAACATCATGAGTGTCAGGTTTGTTTGACTCGCTCCTGGACACAATCCGTCAGACAACACAGTGTTATAATGCGCGTCATGTAAAAAGAACGCTGGCGGTCATACTTCTTCATACGTTCCAGCGTTCTTTTTACATGACCCGTACTGTACCTGTATCTAACTTACATTTGGTTTTTGCCCATCTATACTAATCTATACGAATATTATAAAGACGTAAAATTTGTAATAGACAAGTAACTAATTTTGTAAAAATTAAAAAACCCTCAACGCAATGAAACGGCTGAACCGATTTTGATCAAACATAGCTAAGAACACTCCCGACAAATTCAACTTTCAAACAAAAATAAAACAAATCGGTTCGTCCTTTCGAGAGCTACGAGGCAACAGACACACACACACACACACACACACACAAACAGACATGTCAAACTTATAATATCCCGTCGTTTTTGCGTCGAGTCCGGGGTTAATAAAATCAAAAACGACAAAACCAATTTTAAAAATTATTTCTGCTATAGATAGCTAGATTATCAACGAGTAACACAGAGGGGCATGGGGAATGGGGATTGACTGTTTTGCCGACACTACCCCTGCGAAGCCGGGACGAATCGTTAGTATTACGATAAAGAGGTAAAGTTTGTTTGTTTGTATATGAAAGTTCTTTCACTAACAAGAAGCTACATTATGAGCGCTATAGGCTATCTTTTATTACCTTCCAGTATTGTCTTAAAAAGTCTTACAAAATTGTTACCTATATTCATCTGACTTCCTCTCCTCCATCTAGGTTTGTCTGCTCTATACCTAAGTCTTCTGAAAAGCTGAATCGGAGGTGAATCGCGAATGAGATGATTGGTTCCTATCTTTCTTTACAGATAACGTCCTGATAAATCTGGAAGTCATGCCACGTTGAGAGCAAAAGCTTCACAATTAACGCTTTCGGTGACGAACACCATTCAGTCTTAGTCACAATAATTGATTAGAGTACATAGATGTCCAACACGTCTCTAGCCCTCAGTACGCCGTCGACAAGATTGATAAACACTGGCTTAATAACCCTATTGGAACCGTAAATAAATAAACAGTGACAGATATATTGACGACAAAGATATGGCAGAAAATACACGGAAAAGAACAACTACTCGATTAAGAGGAGAGTTTAGGGTGAGTGTTACCTTTAATAATAAAGATTCAATAAAGATTTAAAGATTGAATAGTTCCATCATCCGTGAAGGATTTGTTTTAAAAACTACCTATAGGTAAGTATCAGTAGGTACTGCTTGCACAATTTATTTGTAGACCTGTACAGTAACATTCTAAGCCGGGTGTGTCAGGTCTAAGGGTAGACGTCTCCGTCTCCTCCCGTGGATGTCGTAAAAGCCGACTAAGGGATTACCCGGACTTGTTGATAAGATTCGTTGTATAAGATTTGTCCTAGCTGCTAGGCTTGTTATTACTGAAAGAAAGCATTAGCAGAGTCAGTCGTGGGAAGCAATGACGGCGATGAGCTCACCACTTGTCACGTCTATATTCCACGATGTACAACCCACTGTGAACAGGGGCCCATTGAGGCTCTGCCTACCCTTTCGGGGAAAAAGGCGTATGTCTATGTATGTCTGTATGAAATAGGTTATTATTGAAGATTTACAGAATATCTACACTCGGTGTAAAAGAGAGCTCCCGATAACTGAAGATACAACTAACATAACATCGCTTCCTCTCGAAGGATTTTTTGTACGAAATATCCAAGACGTTTTAGGAGCTCCTAGGGCCTTGACAACTACGAGTAAAGTAATAAACACAAGACCAATTGAATAATCGTCACACTTTCAGAAAAGTTTGTTTCGGAGGTATTATCGTGGTCGTCCTGCTTATGTTTCCGGGAGACTTTAAACCGTGTACCTATAGAACACAGCGTTTAATGGCAGATAAGGCAACATGCAAAATCTTAACAACCTATGGTAATAAATACGGACAAGTCTGAATAGGCTTTCGTATCGTTGTTTTGGTGTATCTAATTTATCCTTCCAAGCCAAATTATAGTGATTTTGTAGACCTTATCACGATCCCATTTTATGACACGAAATTCCTCAATATTACACTTTTTCTTTTATTTGTGTCACAAAGCAATCTATTTCAGAATTGTGAGGTTACTGGAAGTAACCTATATAAGTAATCGGTTATTCATTTTCGCGATTTCGTTACAAAAATAAGACATTATAAAATATAAATAAAACTCTGATGATGATTACACTAATTTTCTTTTCATTAAACATAGCTTGAGCTCTGAGTTTGTGGTTTCCCTTTTTCAGTGTAAGTACCTACTTCTGCCTTAACACGAATCTGTCTTAAAAATAATCTGTCCTAACCAGAATCTGTCGTAAAAGGAATCTGTCCTAACGCGAACTAGCGATTCATTCCTATATCTGCTTTTTACGGCTCTATAATCTTACAGAACTTTATTTCTATACTAATAGGTAGAGTTTGTTTGTGAGTTTGTATGTAGGACACCACTCGTGCAAAGCCGCGGGCAAAAGGCTTCAGCTTGTTTGGTATACATTTAAAGTGTCCTAGATAGTAATTGGTTGATTCAAGGTTGATTCATCAACATCACATATATGAACTTCGCTTCTGAAAAAAAGAGTCTGTACAGGATAGACGGCCTATACCTAAAGGTCCCGTTTTTTCCTGTTTTTCCGGAACCTTAAACTTGTATAATACATTCTTACCCATAGTTAAAACTTTTATTGATCATTCTAAATCCCAAATTGAGATATACTTACATGGTCAAAATAAGCGCCTTGTAAACTGACCGTTAGATCAATCACGAACGCATAGCATTCCTCGAAGTGAGAGCATCAGACACTTATGTAATTTCCCTTTTTTTTACTGTATGAATGAATGACGGAATAAGCAGATGGTCCACCTGATTACACCTGAAGCACATTATTGAAATAAGAGCATACCTTACTTTTAGTATTATTTTTATGAATAGTTTTCTTTATGTTAGTGTGATTTTGTTTGTATATTCGTCGTGAGTGGATCTGACGGAAGACCAGCGTTGGTTGCTAGCTTTATAGTCAACCAACTCATGCTGAGGCAGAGCCATTCTGTTACTAGAGTTATACTTCGTACCTTCAAATCTGTTTCCTCTTAATCTAAGGTTATTGTGTTTCTATGTAGCTCTTGTATACAAACTAATATATTATATTATTTATTTCTTCTTTCTTTCTTTCTGATGTTAAGCGGTAACTTCTGTCTTTAACAATGCACTACCACCTAGATCACGTTCACCTAGGACGCGCTCTATGTGGCATTGCAGCCCGCCCGCCATCCTGAGACATAAAGATAAAAAGTCTTATGTGCCTGTAATTTCACCGGCACCCCATACCCTTTAAACCAGAACACGGCAATGCGAGCCCTACTTCTTTGCTGCAGAAATAGGTATGGTGGTAGTACTTCCCCAGACGAACTCTTTCACAACAAAGGTCATACTACTAAAAATGTTATGACAACCTTCGACCAATTGGTCGAAGATGACAACATAGTGCAATATTATGAAAAGGCATACCACAAGTATGCTGAAACCACCTCTAACTATTGACCTGACTCTTTTGAAGTTTATCCTTTCCTGACCTATGCAAGTGTGCATCTTAAAATCTACATTTTACTAGTAACTTACACTTTCGTAAGTTTCAAGGATAAAGGTGAGAGAATGGAATCTTACAAACCAGCTAGAAAAGGCTTAATATTTTTTCTCATCTAATAGATATAATTAGCCGCTTCACGATGTAACCTTTGACATGTTGCCTTGCCTCGGACAGACGAGGCGTTTTGTGTAATCACTCAACACAACCCGAAATAGATAAAATATATTTGAAAGTAAAAGCTTGGGATCCAGGCACTTGGTCGAAGAACGACCAGAGATGAAATCAACTGGAAATTACTTAATCGGAAATTCTACGCTTGCAAGATAGTATCAAAATAAATCCGAAGGTTTCAGATAAGTAGGCAGGGGTGCGGTCAGAAAATGGGGCCATTCATGAAAAACTATTAAAGATAGATAGCTTTTAAATAGCTTTTAGAAAAATAACTTTGAAGAAAAAGATACTGTATGATTAGACGTTTGAACATTCTAAAAAAACAATGTTTGTTCCGCCATTCACGCAGTAGTAGTAGTAGTAGTAGTAGTAGAGATTTTTTGTGAAAGAGTTCGTCCGGGTATGTACTACCACCATACCTATTTGTGCCGCAAAGCAGTAGTGCTCGCATTGCTGTGTTCCGGTTTGAAGGGTAAGGGTGCCGGTGAAATTACAGGCACATGAGACTTTTCATCTTTATGTCTCAGGATGGCGGGCGCAGTGCAATGCCACATAGGGCACGTCCTAGGCGGACTTGACCTATGAGGTAATGCACTGTTCATAGGCAGAGGTTACCGCTTAACATCAGGTGGGCCATCTATACTTGTTCCGTCATACAAGTAGTAATAAAATAAATAAAAAAAACGGTCGTTTTGAATAGGTGTATTGCGTTTTGATCTGCTCTGCCTATACGAATAACTGAGGCTATGTACCTCTTACAAATAAACCGATGCCTATCTGACTGTCCATACATAAATTATCTACTAATTCACTAGTAAAAAGCACTGAGCTCAGTTAGGGCTCGCAAGTTGTTCTTTACTTGTTTTTATTTTTTAAATAGACATTAATTTAAATTACTACTACAAACCTAGAGGCGTGATAATTTTTTTCGTTAATTTTACCACAAGATGCATGGTACGTTGTGGGATAGTAGAGGACTAGCTTCGCTCGCACTAATAAAACGAAAACAAGATCATCACCGACTAGTCCTAATTACTTGGAATGTGGGGTGGGACACGCATAGTCCCTAGCCCATCGCTGAGCCATCGCCGCCGCCGCCGTCCGGATACGTCCGGATTGAATAAGCTCCAGCGAAGTGAAACCGGATCATTCCGCCTCACGCCGGCCCGCGTTATCGCTGCACATGCTGCCTTTACCAACGCAATGCACGATGATTTCCATTTAATTTCATCTAATCTAATGTATTTTATAGACACACGCCTTTTTCCCCGAAAGAGGCAGAGCCTCAATAGGCCTCTTTTTCAACGTGTGTTGCGCCATCGTGGAAATATAGACGTGACAAGGGGTGAGCTCATACACCGCTTCCCACGACTAACTCGGCTAACGCTTTCCTCCAGTAATAACACATACCTTTTTACAAAAAAGAAAAAAAAGCTGGGCATTTCACACAAAATTATCTAGCCCCAAGCTAAGCAGAGCTTGTGTTATGGGTACTAGATAACTGATATACTTAATACAATACATTACATAAATATTTTTAATTATACATAGAAAATACCCAGAACACCCTGAATAAATGTCTGCAGAGCGTACAAATATTTTTTCCGAGGCGGGCTTCGAACCCGCAACCTCCTGCGTCGCAGGCGAACCTTCGCCCGTCGCGCCAGAGGTCGTTTATACGCATAGACCGTGGTGATTAGTGGAAGGTCATAAAAACCTACGTCATCGATTCTACATTTAATTCCCACAGATTTTTCACGGTTACCTGCGATCGTAAAATAAATACTGAAAGATCGATCCAAAAGTTAAAACATCGACTCTGTATCAGATTAACTTTCTGTTTCTGTGCATGAATTGTGTCTAGAATAAGACAAACGACTAGAGACTCACTCGCATCAATGGATGCCTTTTAACCACTTAGCAGGCAATTGAATAGTGTTTTTCTAATTAAAAGAACACAACATCCAAATAAGCGAAAATGTTTAGGTGCGACCAACCCACATATCAATTAAACAATTAACAACCAATCTAAGTTACACCTTAATCAGAGTGTCTTCTGTCTTTCGGCCTTCAACCTACTCTATAGTTATTGGTTTCTTTCAGATAATACTCATTTGTTTATCATCCTGTTGGACTACAAGTTTACTACCAACCGCATCAGCATCGCCCACAACAAACACAACTTATAGAGATAGCATTTCCAGCACCGAGCTATTCCACTGGGAAGACTACAGTGTTCTTGCCAGCATGCTCATTATATCCTGTGGGATCGGAGTGTTCTATGGATATTTCACGGAAAAAGCGACAACTGGTGACGACTTTCTTTTAGGAGGTTCTTCTATGGGTACTTTCCCGACTGCTCTAAGTTTGGCTGCAAGGTATCAAAGACTATTTATATATTTTTGAGTATTCAGTCACGCGGCGTATAGCTTTGTTAATATAAAACGTTTGTTTTCAGTTTCGTCACAGCTATAGAACTGTTGGGGAATCCAGCGGAGATGTACGTTGCAGGCGCACAGTTCTGGATGATTTGTATCACATTTGTAATCATTGTGCCTATATCGAGCCAGCTGTACTTGCCCGTGTTCATGCGACTACGTCTTACAAGTTGTTATGAATATTTGGTAACGTATATTTGTTCAAAATAGACCTTAAAATTGTATATTACATTGTTGTATATATTAGCAAATTTTTTAAAAGTTTTTTTCGAAGCTCCATATCTCGGTATCTTATCAACATACAATCAAGTTAGAATAATCAAAATTATATTAAATGTAACGTTGTACAAAAAAGTGCTGCTTACTTTTGCCGTAGGATGTAAGGGAAAAAAGTTATTGAGAAAATACGGGCGGAAGGTGCAGTTTTCCCCCACCTCAACTTTTCGCACTGGGTCCTCGAGGTCCAAAACTTGATAAAATGTTAATTAACCATGTCTGAACAACATCCCAAAGTTTCATTAACTTTTGTAATTTTTCCACCTAACCCCATTTTTTGCGACCTGACGACTGGACTATGTCAGCTCAGGAAGTGGGCTAAAAAGGATATTTTTAAAGCAGTGTATCTCAAAAACCCCCTCAAAATATTTGTAATGTTCAAGAGTTCTTTGCAGCCATTGCATTGTCGGAACCCAATACATAATCGAACATACTTCGATACATAAACAAATACTCCAAACTGCTTTAAAGCAACTTTCTCCACAATACGCCATAACATTTGATTTTTTAAACTGTACATTGACAGATTGTTTTTTTGTGATAATCGCTCACTTTTGCTTTCGGGAGCGCGATTCTGTCACTTTTTAACTATTCTGAGCTTTAATGAGTGAGATAGTGACAGAACTTCGGTGTTTTCAGCGTCTTAAGACTGCAAAGAAAAAGTTAAGAAATTATATGTAAGGTTTTTTTTACAGGAAATCCGTTTCTGTAAGACTGTACGTGTGTACGCGAGTTCATTGTACATGCTGCAGATGATATTGTACACGGCTGTGGCGGTTTATGCGCCGGCGCTTGCACTATCTGATGGTAAGTCAACCTTACGACATCACATCCATCAAGATTGTCATTGTTTTTATTCCAGGCTCACACAGGGAGCGTAATTTGGACCACTATCTTTCAATCTTTCCATCGGGACGACTAGATCGAGCAGGCGCTAGGCGTAAAGTGACACTAAACAATAAAAAACTGCCAAGCTCAAGTCAGACTCACGCACTGAGGGTTCCGTTCTATGAAAGTATGATCCCAAAAAATATTTTATTTCCTAAATTTATTGAAATTGACCTTTTCATAAAAGGTCCACGGTACGCAAATTTGGGGAGTAAAATCGTAAAATCGAGCGTTAACTAAAAGTAAAGGCCGTTATGTTTTTTCCCTCTGCGCAACGTATTCGCGCATCTTATACTGAACGGGAACTAAAGTAAACTTCAGTAGATAAAGTAACTTTTTTAGATCGATTACAAAGTAGGTACTTACTTTCAATATAATAAAGCGGCAGGAAGCCGGGTGAGGTAGATATAATAATTACAAAGCTAAAATTATGGCTGTTTTACAGAACCTTAGACAGCAGTGTAAACGAATTTCTTAATAGTGACTATAATACCACAGAAGAGCTTATATTATATTTACTGTGCTAACAGTAATACTATCATTACCTACTATGTGATTGTGTTATTGTATTATCATAAAATTTACTAAAAATATAGGTACCTAATGCAATTCAATTGTATATTATTCAAATGATAATAATTAAGAACTTGGTACAAAACTAGGTAGGTAGGTACTTTTAATATATTTTAACTATATTTCTGTCAAATAACCAATTTCATTTAATTACTTAGGTACATATAATAATTATTTTGAATAAAACAAACTAGGTACAGGTAAATAAAAAATAACAAAAATCGAAGAAAATATAAAGTATTATACATATATAATATACTTATATATATACTTATTTCAAACAGTATTTTTTTGAAAAAGCTTAATGCTGTAATTTTAAATCCTACTAATATTATAAACGCAAAAGTTTGTATGGATGTATCTTTGTTACTCTTTCACGTAAAAACTACTGGATGGATTTGGATGAAGTTTGGAATGGAGATAACTGGACTCCTGGAATAACACATAGGCACATTTTTATCCCGATATTCCCACGGGATCGAGATTTACGCGGGTGAAACCGCGGGGCGCTGCTTGTTCTATATATTTTTGAAATAAGAACATTTTACTGAACTCTTATATGGCCTTGGGTTTGGTGTTTTGTAATTGATTTATTTATTGCCATAATGCCACAACTTTTATGAACAAAATTTGTGTAAATTTCATCTTATTAAATTTTACGACTACCAGACTTCCCTGTGATTGTGATGGACGTACAGATGCACATCATACACTTAGTAATAGGGTCCTTTTGGCACCATTTGGGTACGGAACCCTAAAAGCTTGCTGATTATGATCTCCTAAGCTACTTGATGAGAATTTCAATGATACGGCAGATAAAGATCTATTCACACTCATTCAGAGAACAGCCACAATGATTTACGGTCTTAAATTATACTATTAGTAGGCCGTCATTATTACACGAATAATAAACCTGCAACAGCTATTAGTACACTTATTATTAGCGTAACAGTTGCGGAAACCACACATCTTCTTAGCAATCAAGATACTTTCGAAACATACCTACTTACGGTGAATCTTGATTTATTAGTATTTCTAATTACGTATTTTAAAACTAATAATTAACTTATAGGTATTTATAAAGTCCTGTAGGACCTACCTGACCTATTCTCAAAAGTCGTAATAGCGATTCGGCGTTAGTATTCTAATTTAATTCACACAGTCAATGTCAATAGACATTTTGCAATGAGGACGTGACCAAATAAAATTTAATTTAATGTATGCTGTATGCCTGTACCATACTTGGAATTCAATGACACAAGAATCCGTAATACTAAAACGATGGTATTTGTAATTAGCATTCGTAGCACGGCAGCTTAAATAATACCACTATGAACTTACTTGTCTGTAATTTCGAGTTGGTGGCCAGGCCAACGTTTTAGATGCAACGGATGCAAGGCAATGACGTTTAAAACGAAAAATCGAAGGCTCGGGCAAACTGAGCACATTTTTAGGGTTAGTCAACAAGACAAGGAACCCTTATAGATTTGTCATGTCTGTCTGTCTGTCTGTCCGTGTATGTCACAGCCACTTTATTCCGAAACTATAAGAGCTATGCTGTTGAAACTTGGTAAGTAGATGTATTCTGTGAACCGCATTAAGATTTTAACACAAAAATAGAAAAAAAAAACAATAAATTTTGGGGGTTTCCCATACTTAGAACTGAAACACAAAAAAAAACATCGAACCCGTACGTGTGGGTTATCTATGGGCGGGCAGGTCTTCAAAAATGATATTGTGGTTTCTAATATAATTTTTTTCTAAACTGAGATGTTTGCGCGAGAGACACTTCCAAAGTGTTAAAATGTGTGTCCCCCTCTCATAACTTCTAAAATAAGAGAACGATAAAACTAAAAAAAAATATCATGTACATTACTAAAAATTTGTTTGAACGAGATCTAGCAAGTAGTTTTTTTTAAATACACTATTATTAAAACATCTATCAAAGTTACAACGAACCACAAGAACTTTTATATTATGTTACTTGCTGCTACGGAACCCTTCATGGGCGAGTCCGACTCGCACTTGGCAGATTTTTTAATAAATGATGTGTTTGCGGGCGCTATTCTGTCACTGTGACAGAATTTGGTGTACCTAATCTTTAATAAGAATCAGGTTATGGAGACGTTTCCACGATACCGTCCTTCGAATCTTTTGAATAGTTACGCCGTGTTTTTACTCTTTCGATCGAATTTGAAACTGCTTCAATGCAAAAGACAAAACACTGTAAGTATTCCAATTTTAAAGATAATTCGAATTTTATAGTAGCACAAATATAGTAAAAATATTAAGTATATAACTAAGGAAATAAAAAATTATCACAGTTGATTTATGCGTTTTATGTTTTCATTCAGATATGCTTTAAACTGTTTTTTGTACTGTGAAATATGTTATGCTTCAAGTTCAGTAAGACAGGCCCTAAGTTAAGTGCCGGTGTAATTTGGCTGTCGTAATATGCACATCATCAATCTATAAAATATTCGATGCGGAATTTTATTGGTTTTATATTTCATAACGTACTCAAGTATTCAACATTGCTTCGGATTGCTAAAGGCATCGTCAATACTTTACGATTATGGCCCCGGCTCGTCGTGGTAATGGTCGTTACCTGCGCAGAAAGCTGACCATTGACTATCAAGACCTATCGAACTAATGATGCACTCGAAAGTGCAGTGGCCAGTGGTGCAATAAGTCAGAAGGGCTATCGTTCGCCCATGGATCAGTAATCACATTCTTTCACTCCCTGCCACAATACGTGTTACTCTAGGGATTCATACTTGCAAAATCGAGAACCAGGGTTTCCAAGTTCGTCCACCTTAAGTGGTATCTTAAATGCCAAAAACCAGGGCTCATAAAACCTTAAAGGTATTTTTTGCATAGGAAATTGATCCGTGGACTAATATTAATAGGGAAAAAAACGCATTTGAAAAAAAAATGCTTGCAAGCGGAAAAATACTTGCATAGGAAATTGGACCAAACCGTCTAATTATAAGGAGCATACTTTCATCTCCGAAAAAGTACTACGAAACCTTGCGAGCCAGTCAGTTGCACAGGGCGATAAAGTTTCTGCGGAACTAACTAGTTACTTTACTTGCAAGTTGCAAGTATTTTTTAACTTTTAAGTCTTTAGGGTCCGCATACTTATATGGTCGGCGTAATTGCAAGCAAAACCCGGTGGAAAAACCTGGTCGCGTACATACGCTCCTTTCCTAAGTTACTAGGTAGGTACGTCAAATGTATGATGTTATATGATTTAGCTACTTCAAATTTTATTTCACAATAGAACACGCCCTGTAATTTATGATGTTGTTTCTTAACTCGTAAGTACAGTTTAGATGTAGATTTCATTTCATTTCATTTCATTTATTCATGTTCTTTGACATATTGCATGTGCTTGGACAAGTCAAATTAACAAAGTAAGTAGGTAAGTAGGTACCTCAGTTTATACACAAAAAATAGAAAAAACTAATAATTACTTATTAAAAATACCCAGTTATATAAAACAAGCGATAAGTTATCTGCAAAAGCATCGTCAATTATAATATTAAATATAAACCATTAAACCATTAAAATAGTTCATTAATCACATTTCCAAAAACAATGTTTTGTCAGCAAAAGCTTCGTTCAACTTATAATAACTTTTATTAATTAAATGTCCTTTTATAAATAATTTAAATGAGTTATCTGACATATTTTGTACATTGTCCGGTATTTTATTATAAAATTTTATTGAGGTGCAGTAATAACTTTTGCTTACCTTAGCTAATCTAATTTTGGGTAAGACGAGGCGATTTCTATGTCTAGTATTATAATTATGTACATCTGTATGTTTAGTCATCTCATTTATATTTTCTCTTACATGAAGAACATTCTGTAGTATAAATTCCCCAGTCATTGTCATTATGCCTAATTCCCTAAATTTAACCCGACAAGAATCAATGTAGCCCATTCCTAAAATGTAACGAATTGCTCGTTTCTGCAGTAAAAATACTCTGTTGGCATCTACGGCAGGCCCCCAGAACAAAATGCCATAAATCATTAAAGAGTGGAAATAAGCAAAATAGACGTCACGAGCAGCCTTTATCCCTCCTAGCTCCTTGATTTTTTTTATGGCATATGTAGCTGAACACAACTTTTTGAGCAGAATGTCAAAATGGATTGCCCATGTTAATTTAGTGTCCAGCCACACACCCAAGAATTTTACGCTATTCGTTGGTGACACCTTTAAATTATCAAAAACATTTTCCACACATTTAGGAGTGTCATTGTGTCTAGTGCTTAAAGAAAATTATATAATATTAGTTTTGTCCACATTTAAAAGCATGTTGTTTGCTGAGAACCAGACTTTAATGTTATTGATAGATTCTAGAATCGTCCTACTCACATTATGGATCGAGTTATCTTTAATGATTAGACTAGTATCATCAGCAAACAAGATTACATCTACGTTCTTAAGCACAACGGACACATCATTAATATAAACTAAGAAGAGCAAAGGCCTTAAAATTGATCCTTGAGGAACACCTAAATTAATTGTACACTCTTTAGATCGACATCCATTTATCTCAGTGATTTGTCTTCTACTTTTGACATAAGATCTAAAAACTTCCAACTCATTTCCACCCAAACCATAATGCTGTAATTTCCCTATCAAAATTGTATGGGACACGCAGTCAAAAGCTTTGGATAAATCACAGAAAACACTGTATGTTTTTTGTGATTGCTCCAAGCCTGAATACACATCCTCAATAAGTTTCAGAATGGTGTGTTTCGTCGACTTTGCTTTCTGAAACCCAAACTGCCTTTCACACAGTGTTCTCATCTTTATTAGAAAATTTTAAAGCTCCTCAGCTAGATATTTTTCAAAAAAATTACTTAATGTCGGAAGTACTGATACAGGCCTATAATTGTTACAGCTTTTTGTGTCTCCTTTTTAACTAGATAATTAATTGTGTGTCAAATAATAACTGTTTAAGAGGCCGTATTTGTAATTTTTCCCACCAAAATCGTTTAGAAACTCAGTATCTACGGGTTCTACGAGTCAAAAATTTTTTTTTGTAATTTAAAAATATGATTCTTTTTTCATTGGTTCTGTAAGAATAAAAACAAACCAAAAAAAACGAAAAATAATTAAAAAAAAAATTGTTTTGCACACGTTTTGAATGAGATCTCAGGAACCATACGATATTACAAGATTTTTACTACAAGTAGGTAATAACTATTTCTTAAAACTGCAAATTCAGTTTTTGATAAGTTGTATGGTTAGTTTTCTTGTAAAAACAATTATTTAATTTTTCGTAGCGCGAGCGCAATTCTGGCACTTTTTAACTTACCTGAACTTTACTGAGTGAGATAGTGACGGAAGTTGGCAGCTAGTCGCCAGTATAGAGCTCCATAATCTCTAATCTAGACATTTAAAATACTTAAGACGCCATAGGTTCTCAAATGTGTCTAGAATTTTAAAGTTTTTGATAAGAATTCTTATAGTTTTCTATGAAGAAAAAAATATATGATATTCTTGATCATTTTATCTAGTGAAATCATTAATTCAATACACTATTTGAATTACTTCACTCAATAAAAAAAAAACACAAAGATACCACCTTTTTAAAATTGAAATCATGTTTTTGACTTACTTCTTTCACGTTTTAACTTACGAAACACTTGGTGTCATGTTCATTTTTATTTAAATTAGTGAAGTCAATAACAAAATTTAGCAAAACTAAAAGGGATTTTTTTATATAATTTTTTAAACACAAATATAAGTACCAGAGCGTGCGCTCGGCTTGCTCAGACCGGTCGCAGACCGCATCGAGGCAGTATCTGTGTCAATTTTCCCGCCATCGGTCACGTGACTACGGATGAAATGGAAACTATCAAGTCAGGCTACTCGCAAATCATAATTATGAAAAGAGCCAACATAGGTACTTGTACTATTATTTATTCTGTGACAAAGGTAAGTAAAAGTAAACCTAGGTAAACAAATACACTATCCGATTTGTTTTGCAAATAAACTCTGACTTCATACTGTTACTTTAGATAGCTACATACCTAGTAGGAGTAGAGATCTGGCCAAAGAAATTACCTCTCCGTCCCCTCTAGTGGATGTGGGATGTGCTGTGGTCTGTCTGACCAAAGAGTTGACCCTCCGTTTCTTCCCGTGGAAGAGAGCTGTGGTGTTTGTCTGGCCTAAGAAAATACCTCTCCGTCTCCTCAAGTGGATGTGTGAAGTGGTATGTCTGGCCTAAGAGTAACCCTCCGTTTTTTCCAATGGAAGAGTGTTGTGGTGTTTTTCTGGCCTAAGAAAATACCTCTCCGTCTCCTCAAGTGGATGTGTGAAGTGGTATGTCCGGCCTAAGAGTAACCCTCCGTTTTTTCCTATGGAAGAGTGCTGTGTTGTTTGTCCAGCCTAAGAAAATACCTGTGCGTCACCTCACGTGGATGTGTGCAGTGGTCTATCTGGCCTAGGAGTAGACCCTCCGTCTGTTCCCGTGGAAGAGCGCCGTGATGTGTGTCCGGCCTATGAAAATACCTCTCCGTCTCCTCAAGTGGATGTGAGAAGTGGTATGTCCGGCCTAAGAGTAACCCTCCGTTTTTTCCTATGGAAGAGTGTTGTGGTGTTTGTCTGGCCTAAGAAAATACCTGTGCGTCACCTCACGTGGATGTGTGCAATGGTCTATCTGGCCTAGGAGTAGACCCTCCGTCTGTTCCCGTGGAAGAGTGCCGTGATGTGTGTCCGGCCTAAGAAAATACCTCTCCGTCTCCTCAAGTGGATGTGAAAAGTGGTATGTCCGGCCTAAGAGTAACCCTCCGTTTTTTCCTATGGAAGAGTGTTGTGGTGTTTGTCTGGCCTAAGAAACTACCTCTCCGTCTCCTCAAGTGGATGTGTGAAGTGGTATGTCCGGCCTAAGAGTAACCCTCCGTTTTTTCCTATGGAAGAGTGCTGTGGTGTTTGTCTGGCCAAAGAAAATACCTCTCCGTCTCCTCAAGTGGATGTGTGAAGTGGTATGTCCGGCCTAAGAGTAACCCTCCGTTTTTTCCTATGGAAGAGTATTGTGGTGTTTGTCCGGCCTAAGAAAATACCTGTCCGTCACCTCACGTGGATATGTAACGTGGTATGTCCGGCCTAAGAGTAACCCTCCGTTTTTTCCTATGGAAGAGTGCTGTGTTGTTTGTCCAGCCTAAGAAAATACCTGTGCGTCACCTCACGTGGATGTGTGAAGTGGTCTATCTGGCCTAGGAGTAGACCCTCCGTCTGTTCCCGTGGAAGAGTGCTGTGTTGTTTGTCCAGCCTAAGAAAATACCTGTGCGTCACCTCACGTGGATGTGTGAAGTGGTCTATCTGGCCTAGGAGTAGACCCTCCGTCTGTTCCCGTGGAAGAGTGCCGTGATGTGTGTCCGGCCTAAGAAAATACCTCTCCGTCTCCTCAAGTGGATGTGTGAAGTGGTATGTCTGGCCTAAGAGTAACCCTCCGTTTTTTCCTATGGAAGAGTGTTGTGGTGTTTGTCTGGCCTAAGAAAATACCTCTCCGTCTCCTCAAGTGGATGTGTGAAGTGGTATGTCTGGCCTAAGAGTAACCCTCCGTTTTTTCCTATGGAAGAGTGCTGTGGTGTTTGTCTGGCCAAAGAAAATACCTCTCCGTCTCCTCAAGTGGATGTGTGAAGTGGTATGTCCGGCCTAAGAGTAACCCTCCGTTTTTTCCTATGGAAGAGTGCTGTGTTGTTTGTCCAGCCTAAGAAAATACCTGTGCGTCACCTCACGTGGATGTGTGAAGTGGTCTATCTGGCCTAGGAGTAGACCCTCCGTCTGTTCCCGTGGAAGAGTGCCGTGATGTGTGTCCGGCCTAAGAAAATACCTCTCCGTCTCCTCAAGTGGATGTGTGAAGTGGTATGTCTGGCCTAAGAGTAACCCTCCGTTTTTTCCTATGGAAGAGTGTTGTGGTGTTTGTCTGGCCTAAGAAATAACCTCTCCGTCTCCTCAAGTGGATGTGTGAAGTGGTATGTCCAGCCTAAGATTAACCCTCCGTTTTTTCCCATGGAAGAGGGCTGTGGTGTGTGTCCAGCCAAAAAAAAACCTCTACGTCTCCTCCCGTGGATGCAATGAGCATCACATCAATGTACTAATTCCACCTATTGCATTAGGATACGATTTTCAATGTTAACTACATTTTGATTACTAGGACAGAAAATGTATGGTAGTAAATGTGTTACCGGCTACCACCATCCAAAGGGCGTCGACGATTTTGGCATAGTCGTCAGCCACCATTTAGTTTTATTTTCAAGTTAGTGGCGCACTTTGAAAACTGTACATAAATGGCTAGAGGATACGGCTTATTCGCAAAACGTCCACTTTTCATAATGTACACCGCACTTTTGGTCCTGACCAAAACAGTTCTTTGAAACGGTGACCGATCGGATCCGTTCAAACGACGCGTCCAACTGTTTTATGGGAAAGATTAAAGAAAAATGTTACAAACAAAAAAAAATAGAAGGCTGCTCTATAATGGCTTTTTTAAACAGACTTGTCCGACTAGACTTTGGTTAATTAAAGTCTTTTACCTAAGTTAACACTCGAAAATTTTGTTTATGCAGAAATGTTGCCAGCATCTCGGTGAATATACGAAAATCCTAACTTTTTTCAAAACCAAGATGGCAGATGGTGTGGCGGCCATTTTGTTAAATGGTGGAATATAAAATTTACAAATTGAAAAAAAGAGACTGTGTGCAACACTTAGCTTGATGACTTGTATAGGGCTGTTGTGTGGGAGGACAAGTGGTGTTGCCAGGTGGAAATATTTTCCCCGTTTTTAGGGCAATTTCTTAGATTTTCTCCAAATATATATAAATAATTAAGTTTTTGATAATAAAATGTATGTGGTATTATGAAAGAAGCCCTTAAAAATAACCTTTGACTATATAAATTTGTATATTGTTGGTAACCCTGGGAGGAAACGGTGCTTGTATAATCGAGAGACTTAAAAAAACGATAGTTACGTTCGATTGCGAATAAATCATCAAATTTGCAGTCAGGTACGTATGTAAGTGAGTAGGAAGGTAACCTGGCAACCCTGCGTAAAGGTATTATAAGAAAAAACTAATATGGGTGTCGTTTTTGAGTAATTTGTAGTTGCTGATTACGAATATTACTTAAATTTTTTGGTTACGTGGGTAAGTTAGTAGGTAAGCTGGTAACCCTATAAAACGGTAAGATCAGAAAAAACTAATATGGGTGTCGTTTTCAAGTAATTTGTGGGTGCTGATTACGAATATTACGTTAGTTTTCTCTCTTCAAATTAACTTTGCTGTAGCTTATCGAGCTAACGAGACCAGCGTGACACGAAGTGGAACGATTCCACTGAGTGGAACGATGGTCGAGTGAGTGAGATAAACGAAGAGGCGACATTCGTATTAATTAGTGCAGGAGCATGTACAGGTACAGGTATAATTACAGGTACAGGTACAGGTACAGGTACAGGTACAGGTACAGGTACAGGTACAGGTACAGGTACAGGTACAGGTACAGGTACAGGTACAGGTACAGGTACAGGTACAGGTACAGGTACAGGTACAGGTCAAGGTCAAGGTTAAGGGTCAAAATCAAAGTAGATTTATAGAGGTTCGTAGGCGTTGGAAGGAGTTTGTAGGGTTTGTAGGATTTTGTAGGGGTTTGTAGTGTTGGTAGGGTTTGCAGGGGTTTGTAGAGGTTTGTGCATACACGCGAGTAAGTCGCAAAGGAAAACTGTACGCCAGCTGCAGCACCTCACGCACCACCGACCCACTAGTTATTGTGCTATGGCTAGAGGATACAACTCATTCGCAAAACGTCCACTTCTTGTAATGTACATCGCACTTATTCTCAATATGACCACTTCGCATAACCTCCACTTCGCAAAATATACACTCAATTTTTTTGCTCAAATAGACTAAAGGAGATGTCCAAAAAATATATGAAGGCCGGTATAAAAATAACTAGAAATTCTAAGCAACATAATAGTTATTTACGGAGAAAGGGCATTAATTATTTGGCTATTTTGCAGCTAATGAAAAATAATAAATGTACCTCAGTTTTTTTAAACTTGATTCAAATGTTGTTTTTTTTTCAAAATAAAGTTAGAACTTGTAACACTCCCAAAAGGTGAACTTGACGCTCTTTGGCAGGCAGACTAAGGAATTTTGATACTCTCTAGCTAGCGAGACAGGCCGCAGACAGACAACCACAAAGAACTTTTCATACGACTATCCTACCTTCGTTCCATGTTGTCGCGTTATTACTAATACTTCACTTATTAGTTTATCTGTTCTGTGTAGGTTCAGGATACATTCTAAGTAGATACCTACCTACACTGTTGTAGAGTTCACTAATAGATAGGAGCTGCCTGTAATGATAATAGTACCTTTAGCAATATGCATAGGTACCTACATTCCTCGCCTCCTTATAAACATATGTATTTTCAGGTAGCTCAGGGCACAGATAAATTTATTGTAAATTGTGTGTTAGCACGTATTCCATTCAAGAAGAATATTTTAGTCATCATATCTTTGGGCACAGGCAGAAGAAGACGAAATAGCATATTTATTTTATGTGCGATCGCAGATATTTGTTTAGGGTGTTCTGGGTATTTTTATGTATAATAAAAAATATCTATCTATGTAATATATTGTATTAAGTATATCAGTTATCTAGTACACATAACACAAGCTCTGCTTAGCTTGGGGCTAGATAAAAAATGTGAAATGTGTTATGTGAACTGTCCAGCATTATTTATTTAAACAAACATGCCAAAACCACACGTGTGTAACGTGTGGTTTTGGCATGTTTGTTTCATTATGTTTTCCCTTCAAGAACAATTTTATTATTTTCTCGGAAACGGAGGTTTTATAATATATAAAATTTATATAATCGAGTAGCCCAATAAATAAGCTTTTTTTAGATATATTTCATAACTTCTGAAATTTTCTCAGAATATTATACCACTTCTGGACATCTCCTTTATTCGCAATATGTACACTGGACTTTTCATAAAATGACTTCAATTTTATTTTTTTTGAGTTTTTTTATTTTAGACTTTTTACTTTTTTCATATGATTACATTTTTACTTCTTGGTTTTAAAAGTAAAATATAAATACAGGTAAAATGTAACGAAAAGTAAAAAAGTTGCAATTTCCACCAGGCAACACCACTTGTTCTCCCACACGATAGCCCTTTACTAGTCATCAAGCTCCGGTGTTGCCCGCAGTCTCTTTTTTCAATTTGAAAATTCTATAAATTTCGATTCTACAAAATGACCACCAAACAATCCGCCATGCGCCATCATGGTTTTTAAAAAAGTTGTGATTTTGCACCCTATATACACCAAGATGCTTACAACATTTCTATATTGTTTGAACATAGACACAAGTTTTATGAGTATAAACTTAACAGTTTGTTGTTGACAGTGTGTTGTCAATCCCTGCCATATCTATCAGGTTATGCGCCCAGTGAAATTATTCATGAAAAAAAATAATTATTCGTGAAAAAGCCGGCCATTTCATGGCACGACACTGCATTTTTCAAGTAATATAAATTTTTGCTTGGATTCACAATGGCAGGGACGGCGGGAGGTTCTATTCCTGTCGAAAAACTCAAAGGTATCCAGGACTATAACACGTGGAAGTTCTTGATGAAGATGTATTTGATGCATGAGGATATGTACGACTGCGTATCGTCGGAAGATGCATGCAAAGACGTGAAGAAGCGCCAGAAGGCTTTGGCAAAGATCTGCTTGTCGGTAAGTGCGGATGTACTTCCGCATGTACGCAACGCTTCTTCGGCATTCGAGGCTTGGAACAACCTGCAACGTGCTTATGAGGACCGGGGATTGAGTAGAAGGCTTGGCTTACTACGATCGCTTTTCGGGCTCAAGCTAAGGGAGACCGAAGGTATGGAGAAGTACATTACCAGAATCACAGAGCTATCACAACAGCTACGAGAAATTGACTCACCATTGGACGATGAGTTTGTGGCCATCATCATGCTAAGTGGACTTACAAATGACTACGATCCGCTTATCATGGCCCTGGAGAACTCTAACATACATTTGACGACGGAGCAAGTGAAGTCAAAGTTGCTCCAAGAGACACAAAGACGAGACGACAAGTTTGAGGCACCGGAAGCATCTGCCTTGGCTGTAAAGAAGGTGGTAAAATGCTTCAAGTGCAAGAAACCTGGCCACTACAAAAGGGATTGTCCAACGAACACTTGTAAGGCGAAAGACACAGGCAGCAAATCCAAGGATGCGTTGTTGACCGCGCTTTCAGTGAACGTGAACGATAGTGGGTGGTATCTCGACTCTGGAGCGACGAATCATATGTGTAATAGAAAAGACAATATGAGTGAGTGCGTCTCGGTAAAATCGTTAGATGTACATGTTGCCAACGGGGCAAAGTTAGCAACGGCTTGTCTAGGAAATGTGATAGTGCAGTTAAAAAACGGTGAAAAGACAATTAGCAATGTTTACTATGTGCCTAATTTAAGTACTAATCTTTTGTCAGTAAGTGAGTTGACTAGAAAAGGTTATACTGTAAAATTTGATAGCAAACAATGTAAGATCTTAGGTAAATCTGGTAATGATGTAGTAGCGACAGCGTCATACATCAATGGTGTATATAAATTAGACACTATTGGGGAGTCAGAGATTGTCATGAGTTCTAGTGTGGAGCCGGAAGTCTGTGAGGAGTCACAGGAGGTATGCAGAGGTCGTGCTGCGGACAAGGTCACACAAGAGGTTTGGCACAAGAGGTTAGGTCACCTCAACTCCAAGAGTATGAATTTAATGAAGAATGGGATGGTTACAGGTATGCATTTTGAAAATTCTAACTTTAAAAATTGTGTTGCTTGTATTGAGGGAAAACAGTCAGTTACCCTTTCCCAAGAAATCTAAGGAGGTTTTAGGCTTGGTACATACGGATGTATGTGGTCCATTACAGACACCATCACTCGCTGGTGCTCGGTATTTTGTTACCTTCATAGATGATTTTTCTAGGAAAACATGGGTTTATTTTCTGAAAACTAAAGATGAGGTATTTAACAAATTCAAGAGCTTCAAGGTCCTAGTGGAAAATCAAACTGATAGAAAAATAAAATCTTTGAGAAGTGACAACGGAACTGAGTATGTTAACGGTGCATTTCAGAAGTACTTGGAATCCAGTGGAATCCGACATCAAACTACGGTGCCGAGATGCAGTTCGCAGAACGGGGTAGCCGAGAGAGCCAACCGGACGATCATGGAGAAGGCTCGGAGCATGCTCCAGGATGCAGGCTTAGACAAGAAGTTCTGGGCGGAGGCTGTAAATACAGCAGTCTACCTGAAGAACCGCTCGCCCACTAAGGCGGTACTTGGGGTCGTTCCAGAGGAGAAGTGGACTTCGGTAAAGGTAGTTGTCAAACATATTCGGGTTTTTGGGTGCATTGCATATGCTTTGGAAGAGAATCGACGAAAACTAGATTCCAAAAGCAAGAAATGCATATTCGTGGGTTATTTTGAGGACAGTAAAGGCTATAGGCTCTTAGATCCATCATGTCCTAAGAAATGTATCAAGGCAAGACATGTAACTTTCTTGGAAAATGTATTTGTTAAGGGAGATATGTCACATGATGATAACAAAGACAGTTTAGTCGGTGTTTACGAATGTCCAACTGATTCAAACAGCTCTGAAAGTAGAAGAGAATTACCTTCACAGGAATCACCTGAGAGAATTCACCAGTCTGACGACACATTGGATGAGACAGAGGGTGATGAAACAGGGCTAGATGAAGCAGATGATTCTTCGGATCCAACGTACGTTCCAGGTTCTTCAGATGAAGATTCAGAGATGGAGTTTGAAGATGTTTTCGAGTATGCGCAGCTAGCTGGCATGCTGCAAGAAGAAATAGGCGTTCCAGAGACGGTGCATGAGGCACTAAACAGCTGTGAGAGCAAGCACTGGAGGGCAGCAATGGAAGATGAGTATAATTCATTCAATACTAATGAATGCTGGACCCTAGTAGATTTGCCAAAAGGCAAGAAGCCGGTGAAATGTAAATGGGTATTTGCAAAGAAGAGAGGGCTTAATGGGGAGCTTTTAAGATATAAAGCTCGTCTCGTAGCAAAGGGCTATTCACAAAAATTCGGAATAGACTATACAGAAACTTTTTCTCCTGTAGTGAGATATTCTACAATTAGAATATTGCTGGCTTTGGCTGCTCAGTATGATCTAGAAATCGAACATTTGGATGTAAAAACGGCATTTTTAAATGGCGATTTAGAAGAGACTGTGTTCATGGAACAGCCAGAAAGTTTTGTAAATAAAGGAAATGAAAACAAAGTTTACAGGCTTAATAAAGCTATTTATGGACTGAAACAGGCGGCCAAGTCGTGGTATGAGAAGATTAATGGTGTTTTGGTCAAGAAATTAAAACTTAATAAATTATCTTCTGAACCATGTGTATTTGTTTATCGTCAAAAGGAGGAATATATAATTATTGCCCTGTACGTTGACGATATCCTGTTGTTTTCTTCCAAGTCCTTGAAGAATAAGAAAGAGGAGATCAAAAAGAAACTCAACGAAGAATTTGAGATGAAGGATATGGGACAGGCCAGTCATATCTTAGGTATGAGACTATCCAGGAATAAGAATAAAATTACACTGGACCAGTCAAGCTATACCAAAAGGATATTAGAAAGGTTTCACATGACTGAATGTAATCCAGTGCAGACTCCTATGGAAACTGGATTGAAGTTGAAGAAAGCTGAAAATAAAAGCTGTAAACTTGATTATAGGAATTTAATCGGGTGCTTAATGTACTTAGCAGTTTGTTCCAGGCCGGATATCAGCTTTGCTGTGAGCTACTTGAGTCAGTTTAACGACTGCTACTCTGAGGAACATTGGAAGGCTGCTAAGAGAGTTGTGAGGTATTTAAAGGGTACGGTTGATAATGGTCTCACGTTTGAGAAAGGCGACATGCGGATAACTGGCTACGCGGACGCGGACTGGGCTGCAAATGAAGTGGATCGGCGCTCCTATACCGGGTATGTGTTTCATATTGGTAACTCATTGGTTTCATGGGAAAGTCGTAAGCAGAGAACTGTGGCTCTCTCCAGTGCTGAGGCAGAATACATGGCGATCTCTGACTCATGTAAAGAGGCGTTGTTTCTACGTACATTTATATTTGAATGCTTGAAAATAACTTGTAATGTATCCTTGTGGAATGACAGTCAGTCAGCACAGAAATTGTGTGTAAATTCAATTCATCATGCAAGGACCAAACACATCGATATTAGGCATCATTTTGTGAGACAATTGGTCAATGAAAAGATTATTTGCATAGGCTATGTACCTACTGATAAAATGATAGCTGATGTGTTGACTAAACCATTAACTAGGGAAAAACATGTAAAGTTTGTTTCTTTGTTTTTCAAGTAATGTAATTTAGGCAAGTAATGTAAAAAGCTAAATGTAATTAAGCTTGTTACATACTTGGGATTTAGGTACCGGTTACTTGTGAAGTTTGATACTTATGTGTATGTGTTAGATGGTATCTAATATAAAAAGTTAAGTTTAAGGGGTAGTGTTGGAACATAGACACAAGTTTTATGAGTATAAACTTAACAGTTTGTTGTTGACAGTGAGTTGTCAATCCCTGCCATATCTATCAAATTTTATATCTATATCTATATAATATATCTATATTATATATCTATATCTATATCTATATATATATCTATATATATAACTATATATCTATATATCTATATTATATCTATATCAATATCTATCAATCTACAACCAAATTTTCGAGTGTTAACTTTAGTAAAAAACTTTAATTCACCAAAGTCTAGTCGGACAAGTCTGTTTGAAAAACCCATTTTAGAGCAGCCATCTATTTTTTTATTTTTTTTATTTTTTTCTTCTATCTTTCCCAAAAAACAGTAGGATGCGTCGTTTGAACGGATCCGATCGGTCACCATTTCGAAGAAAGGTTTTGGTCAGCTTGGATTTTTGAAATGACAGATTTTACAGACGGACTAAACACTTTCCTAGAACATGACCCATCACTAAAACGACTCCTTCTAGGAGAATAACGATGTCAATGAGTCAGTGAGCCAGTAACCCATATCCAGCTTTTTTGAAAAAAAAATAGTTTGAAAAGTGCGGTGTACATTATGAGAAGTGGATGTTTTGCGAATGACCCGTACCCTCTAGAAAATGTAATTTTTTTAAAGTGCGCCTCTAACTTAAAAATAAAAGTAAATGGCGGCTGACGACTATGCCAAAATCGTCGACGCCCTTTGGATGGTGGTATGGTATGTATGTTATGTATGGTAGTAACACATTTACTACCATACATTATCTGTGCTAGAAATCAAAATGAGTAGTTATTACATTGAAAATTGTAGAATGATATAGGTAGAATTTGTAGATTGATGTGATGCTCAATGCATCCACGGAAGGAGACGGACAGGTATTTTCTTAGGCCGGACACACATCACGGCACTATTCCACGGGAACAGACGGAGGGTCTACTCTTAGGCAAGACAGACCACTGCACACATCCACGTGAGGTGACGCACAGGTATTTTCTTAGGTCGGACACACACCACGACACTCTTCCACGGGAAGACACGAAGGGTCTTCCCTTAGGCCAGACAGACCACTGTACACATCCACGTGAGGTGACGGACAGGTATTTTCTTAGGCCGGACACACACCTCGGCACACTTTCATGGAAAGACACGGAGAGTCTTCCCTTAGGCCAGACAGACCACTGCACACATCCACGTGAGGTGACGCACAGGTATTTTCTTAGGCCGGACAAACACCACAGCACTCTTCCATAGGAAAAAACGGAGGGTTACTCTTAGGCCGGACATACCACTTCACACATCCACTTGAGGAGACGGACAGGTATTTTCTTAGGGCGGACACACATCACGGCACTCTTCCACGGGAACTAATGGAGGGTCTACTCTTAGGCCAGACAGACCATTGCACACATCCACGTGAGGTGACGCACAGGTATCTTCTTAGGCCCGACAAACACCACAGCACTCTTCCATAGGAAAAACCGGAGGGTAACTCTTAGGCCGGACATACCACTTCACACATCCACGTGAGGAGACGGAGAAGTATTTTCTGAGGCCGGAAACACATCACGGCATTCTTTCACAGGAAGAGACGTAGGTGCTACTCTTTGTTCGGACAGACCACTGTAAACATCCACTGGAGGAGACGGAGAGGTAATTTTTTAGGCCAGACACCACGACACTCTTCCACGGGAAGAGATAGAGGGTATACTGTTAGGTCGGACAGACCACTGTAAACATCCACTGGAGGAGACGGAGAGGTAATTTTTTAGGCCAGACACACCACGACACTCTTCCACGGGAAGAGACGGAGGGGCTACTCTTTGTTCGGACAGACCACTGTAAACATCCACTGGAGGAGACGGAGAGGTAATTTTTTAAGCTAGACACACACCACGACACTCTTCCACGGGAAGAGACGGAGGGTATACTGTTAGGTCGGACAGACCACTGCACACATCCACTGGAGGAGACGGAGAGGTAATTTCTTAGGCTGGACACACACCTCTGCACTCTTCCTCAGAAAGAGACGGAGGGCCTACTCTTAGGTCGGACAGACCACTGCACACATCCACTGGAGTAGACGTAGAGGTAATTTCTTAGGCCGGACACACACCTCTGCACTCTTCCTCAGAAAGAGACGGAGGGCCTACTCTTAGGTCGGACAGACCACTGCACACATCCACTGGAGGAGACGGAGAGGTAATTTCTTAGGCTGGACACACACCTCTGCACTCTTCCTCAGAAAGAGACGGAGGGCCTACTCTTAGGTCGGACAGACCACTGCACACATCCACTGGAGTAGACGGAGAGGTAATTTCTTAGGCCGGACACACACCTCTGCACTCTTCCTCAGAAAGAGTCGGAGGGCCTAGTCTTAGGTCGGACAGACCACTGCACACATCCACTGGAGGAGACGGAGAGGTAATTTCTTAGGATCGAATCATGAGGTACTTATTTTGTTTATGGAACATCTGATTTTCTGCCACAATTAGATACCTTCCTTACGATCCATTTTTATAGGTAATGTGATTATCCAAATATCCAACAGAAATAATAAAAAAACTTACGTAAAAATTCTTTATTATTTATTTATTACTAACACTAAAACTTATTATTTTTTGTGCGCATATTGTACTACTTTATGACCGTATGTGCGAAAATAATAGCAAGGCGCCTTAGAGAGTTTCCACACTATCCGATGCGATACCGTTATCGGCCGTAATTTTCATACATTTATCGGTCTCCAATATCAGATACCGACAAAATGTATGGAAACGTGTTCCGATAAGGATATCGGATCGGAAAGTGTGAAAACGCTCTTACCCGCCGATAGAATTCGGGTCATTGAACTCGGCGCATCCTGCGTCCCGCTCAGTGGGCGGGGCGACCCCGCGTGCTTCACACCCTGACATAAAAATTTTCGTTGGCCCTATAGCGCCTTAACACCTAATTTAGTGCTGTGATGTGCCCCGCCTGAGAATAGACCCCTCCGTCTCCTCCCATGGATGTCGTAACAGTTGAATAAGGGATAACACAGCAGCATCCACTTGTAATCAATAGCAATACTGCAATCCGCCTGCCAAGCGTGGTGATTATGGCAAATCCCCCCATTGCGTTCTATGGGGAAAGCCTCGTCCAGCAGTGGACGGCTAAAGGCTGATGATGATGAATATCTAACTAACTAATGCCTCATTAGCCGTAAGCATTACTTAAAAAACATTATTTGGCCGCATAGGAAAGCTCAAAGTGGCGCAGCAACCTATGAACAGAGCTATGCTCGGAGTTTCACTACGTGATAGAATCCGAATTAAGCAGGTCCGTAGAAGAATCAAGATCACCAACATTAATTGAAGTAGCAATGGGCTGGCCATATAGCTAGCAGAACTGATAACCGTTGGAGAAGAAATATTCTCGAGTAGCTACCACAACCGGAACACGCAAAAAGAAATGCCCTTTTCGATTGATTAAAGACACTATAGAGGTCGCAGGAAGGCGGTTGATGGGGGCGGCTCAAGGCCGTTCGTCGCATCATTCAATGGGGGAGGCCTATGTCCAGCAGTGGACTTCTGTAGGAATAGAATAGAATATAATTATTTTTATTTGTAACAACACAGATATAAACAAAATAAAACATGAAAAAACGTAAAATGATAGTTAGATTTGCTGTTACAAAAAGGTAGAGACCTTTTTGTAACAGCAAATCTAACTATATATAACTCAGCATATGCAGGTTTTAAACAACCTGCGCTGGTCTTCCGTTAGAGCCTTTTTCTAACCAAGAGAACAACAAAAACAGTAGACGAGTATCTGAATGATACGAACAATAAAGATGATCATTATGATAGGCTGATGATGATGATGATGAATGCCTCGTTACGTTTTAAATAGGTATGTACCTACTGCTCTTAATTGAAGTTAATTTGCAGTTACTGGATTGAACACTTATCTGGCAGTATCACTGGTGTACGTCGTCTGCATATTCTACGCATCGCAGGTCAGTTTGAACCGGTTTTCAGTTTAGAATACCTACTTTATTACCTGCTACAACATTCTAATTATCTTTGGAATAGTTACGCAGTGTTTTGTCTTTTGCGATGACAGTCGGTTTCAAATTAGATCGAAAGAGACCAAACATGGTGTTACGCGAAGGATATTCCGCGTTTGTTAGTAGCACGTAACGCGTAACGTAACGATTAACATGTTTGGGAGCATAATTTTTGTGTTTAAAATTGTTTAAATGCATTTAAGGGATTGATAAACATATTTAAGGCTGCGCCACCCAGGCTGAAATCTTCATAACAAAAAAAAGACTCGCGCCGCTCGTAAAAGCCGGTTTTATCCAATATCTCGTAAAATATAGATAGTTATACAAAACCCCTATAGTAAACCCTCGGCTTTGTTGTATGGATTTTATTTTCCTTTTTTTTTACTCAATAATATGCACCATTTTAACAATAAATCTAATCTAGTTTAATCAGTCTAATCTTTGTTTTTTTTCTATAGAATAAATATTATCCAATATTTATTCGATAGAAAAAAACAAAGTTACCTCAACTTTTGCCTAGATTACACCAGAAACCACCAGAAGGTACAGTGATCCTTCGGAATTATAATGTAACCTGTATCCATGCCATTTTTATTTTTTTATTTTGTATGTACTTGATTAAGGCCCGTAATATCAATAGGTTTAATCTATTGTTGCCAGTTTGAAGCAATTTTAATCCATTGACAGAAATAGTTTAACCTTAAAATGATAGGTTCTTATATTACGGCTCATTCAGTTAAAAATTTAATCAACGATTAGGAATTTTGCGGCATGCCCCACCTTAAGGATCCTTAAGCAAGCCAACCTAGGTATACATTTTTCCGTCTCTGATGGTATTATGTATATCCAAAACACGCATTTTTTGTTTACACGCTCTTAAATGTTCCACAGGGTGGCATGAAGGCGGTGATAATGACGGATTCGTTCCAATCAGCTGTGCTCATTGGCTCGCTGGCCGCGGTGCTGGCTATGGGAGCTGCGCAGGTTGGCGGAATGGACTACGTGTGGGACTATGCGAGGCACACAGACCGACTGCACTTCTTTGAGTAATTATGATGCTCTTAATCTTTACCAATAAACCGTGGAATGCTTTATGCAAACACAGATGTGCTTCGCTCATTCATGAGTTGAGTGTGATAGATAGACTTTGCCAAATTAGTTTACAATGCGTCCTAGTCCAGTCAAGTTAAACATAAAAAGTGGGTCGTGCTTGCAAAAGTTCGGGTCACGCTGTTTTTTTTATATGTTGTTAGGACCTTAACCAACATAAAAAAACCAGATTTGCAATTTTCCAAGTGCTGTGCGTTCGGCGGTGTGCCCGCTTATTTCGTGAAATATCTTCTAAAATACGCATCGCACGTCAAATATTATAAAAATGAAGTTGTAGTAAATTTTTTTAGCTTTCATTTTAAACTAAATGAACTAAATAACTAATTTAAAAAAATCAGCGTGATCCGAACTTTTGCAAGCACGGATGTACATCTTGACTCCATCTTGACGTACATCTTGATCCATGACGTATTGGAAATTTTGGTGGCAGGGATTTACATTTTCCTCATTCATTACAAAACATATGAAAGTGATATTTGGTGACCTGATTCTTCATATCACTGACCCTTTTTTTGTAGTAGCATTTCACGATTGGTTAATTTTTATAGCAGAGAAAAATTAGCAATGACACCTCTTATAAACAGAGATTTGCATTTTACAGGCAAAGAGGACCAATTTAAGCCTCTAAAGTTTGATTTGTCCAACACACACACTTCAATATTATAGCAGGATTTTTTTAAATTACTGGTAGTTTTAAATTTAAAGGCAAAAAACCGTTTTTAGCGTATACGATCTTATACGAAGTCCTTTACTTTCGTATAGGATTTCGCTCGAAATAATAGTTTATCAAATCGTCGCCTTTTGCATTATCTTGGTTTTTTTTCCGCGTTATTTTTGGAAAGCTTGACTTGACTATGCATGATCCGGCACGCCCTTGGTTTAATTGTATTAAATTTTGGAACATTTTCTTGTTTTAGTATGAATCCTGACCCAACGGTCCGCCACTCGTTTTGGTCGGTAGTCGTGGGAGGCACCGTGTATTGGACCAGCATGTTCTGCGCCAACCAGGCCTCAGTCCAGAAGTACCTCTCCATGGAGCGCATCGGGCAAGTGCGAGTGGCGCTCTGGATCTCAGCGTTCGGTCTCATCGCCGTGTACTCCGTGAATTTCATCACTGGCGCCGTCCTAGCCTTGCATTATGCCGACTGTGATCCGATTCAGGTAATCACGTACTGCGAGTGTTTATTCTAACACCGTCGATGTTACCCATTCGTTGTAGTCAGATGTCGTTCAGTTTTGTAATGTGGGTCATGTACGGATTTTTCGTTTACTAGTATTTAAGTACTGTGTTTAACTAGTGTTCAATATTTATGACGTTGTTACTGTAGATACTCATTTAGAGCAAGTACTTTTGTCACGTACGTACATTGCTTGCTTACAAAGTTAATGAACATGACTTCACCCAAGTCACATAGTCCTGATCCCACACTCCCCGAGTCGTGGGTATCAGGAACTACGAGTACCATGGTATACCACCCAGACCTGGAACAAATATTTGCAGAGGGCCTACCACAGGTTTGTAATTTGTTACAACTCGGAATAACGAAAACCGAATTGCGAGTCGAAATGTCGTTTTTGTATGCAGAAAATGATGAGCGGACTTGTTTAGAAACTCATTAAAAGCCATACATAAAAACAAATATCGACTCGCAATTCGATAGTCGGGGTAACGAATGCAAAACTTAGATAAACCTGTGGTAGGTCCTCAGATCATGCAAACATTGACCCGCAGCGGGAAAAGAACCCGCAACCTTATGCACCTCGCCCACCGCGCTAGAGGTCGTCAATGGGTATCTACAATGTGTACCTACTGGGAAACATCGTGAGTCGAGAGAAAATAAAAACATCCCCACGTAAAGTAGGGTTTTTTTTGGACGGTGGAGCACATACCCTTATCTTAAATTGTACGGACACAAACTGCGAAGACGGATATGCATGCGCAACTTTTTTTTTATGCAACTTGGTATGACGGATCATACAGATGACCCACCTGATGTTAAGCGGTACCCTCTGCCTATGAACAGTGCATTACCACATAGGTCACATCCACCTAGGACGCGCCCTGTGCGGCATTGCACTGCGCCCACCACCCTGAGACATAAAGATGAAAAATAATTTCACCGGCACCCATACCCTTCAAACCGAAAAACAGCAATGCGAGCACTACTGCTTTGCGGCAGAAATAGGTATGGTGGTAGAACCTCCCCGGACGAACTCTTTCAAAAAAATCTCTACTACTACTAAACTTAGAACCTGGGCGCCATCATTGAGGCCTTCGAACACAGTGTTGCCTTCAACCCAAAGTAATGGGAGTTGGGCTTGCCTGGGTAGGGGACAATGCACACACCTCACAGCGGGACATCAGTGCACGTCTCGTATACTCCCAACGTCACCCACCTGTCTGGCCCCACTGGGAGAAAAAAGTGCCAACGTCCCCCGCTCATGACAACACACAGAAATTTCATATTTAAACAGAAGGAGTACTTTTTCTTCTGTTTTTAAGTGTTCTTTATGATGGTCACTGAACACGATTCTGCTGTCAGAATTGAAAATAGTTGCCGCGATTTTAAACTTTTTTTGTTTTTTTTTTGTTTCGCTTAGCACTCCCCTTGGGGTTAGGTTAGATGTGACGTTTCCCGATGGACACTGTGTATATATGTCTAAATGTATGTGTATAAATATAACATACCACAGAATGGAGACATCACAGGATCGGATCGCCTGCTGCCGCTGTATGTGGTGCGGGAGCTCGGCCATGCGCGAGGAGTTCCCGGTTTCTTCGTCGCCGGCATTTTCGCTGCTAGCCTGGGGTGAGAATGAAACTGTTCATTTCCTTTTATTTATTCTTCGTAATCCAGTCGATTAGACCTTTTAAATGACACTACACTTTCACTTAAATTAAATATGCTTTTGGTAGCAATGTGAATGTATCAATGTGAAACCCATGCAAGCCTCAAAATAACTGACTGGAAGACTTGGAGCAGAACATCTATAGAATGAGGACATAACTAGAAAAGTCCAGTTGGAATACCGGTTTCAATTTGAGTAATGCCCGGATTTCAGTGTGTGCCTATTGCTGAAACTATATAGTCAGTCAACAGAACTGACACGAACTTTACTTAGGGTGCTCAGTTGCATATTTTTTTAATTTCAATTTTACTGCTCCCACCTATGCAATGGCACCTGGTATTCTAGTATTACGGTTACCTAAAAAGCCAACAAGTAATTAATAAAAAAATCTAAAAAACCGAATGTTTGAAATAATAATTTCTCTATTATTCGCCTGTACCTCCAAAATGGCCAACCAATTTTAATTATGAGTTTATTGGTATTATCTCTAAAACTCCTTTTTGGTATTTTTACTTTTCTACCCCTAAAACGGCAGTAAATGAAAGTCTAAAGGACGGTACGGAAGCTTCAGGCCGCGAGGGAATTACCTATTAGCTAGATAATTGTTTGGTATATAGAGAACCTACGTATTTCTGTTTTTGCATTACGTAACTGATACAGTAAGCGATACGTAAGTGATGTATCAGTAACTAACTAAACTAACTAGATTTACTATTGTTTAATCTGTGCCGCGAGTCTAACTTGCACTTGTCCATATGTAATTAAACCACTTTATTTTGTCACAGGACGGTGGCCTCTGCGCTGAATTCATTAGCAGCAGTAGCTTGTCAAGATTTGGCGAAAGGACTTCTGGGCATAACTTTGCCAGAAGATAAAGGGGCTTTGGTAAGATCACAATTTTCACACTTTGTTAGAGTACCTAAGTGGATCTATTCAGTGGAGGCCAGAAGCCCAATTCTCTTATTTATTTTAAAGGCACACTGCAAGTTGACCGAATTGAGACTGTATTGTGAATTGACTGTAAAATTGGTATCCTGTTACTCATAACAACAATATACTCTACTTTCGATTCTTGCTACCATATATTAGAGTAGGATAGTGCTCTATAATAATAGTAAAGAGTGAAAGAGACAATTCCCAGAACTTTGAAATTCATGTTACTGTCACATTTCGATATAATCACATTCAGCGTTGTATTGTCAGGTGAGCAGAATTAAATTTTTGACGTTTGTGACATCGACATTAGATCGTAACATGATCCGAACTTTAATTTAATATTTTTTACTACGAGAATTGGGCTTTTGTGTGGATGATGGATGGACTCGAGATCGTTTGTCATGACCTGACTCTTCTTTTCGTGGGTCAGCCGAAAACGTCGCGGTCATTACAAACAGCCAACATATTCAGCAGAGGACATACAGTACTAATGTAATGTTTGTGGCTCAAAACCGTCCGTCGTGGCCTTCTATGGAGAGGCCTATGTCCAGCAGTGGACTTCTGTAGGCTGATGATGATGATGTAGGTACATTGATAATGAAAGGTTAATAATGGCTTCTAAGTTGTGGTTCACCGTAGTCGAGCTTATTGTTTTTATAACTTCCTTACATAGTATAAAACAAAGTCGCTTTCCGCGTCGCCTGTATATCCGCTAATTCCTAAACCACGCAACTAATTTTGCTGCGGTTTTCACCATCATTTATAAATAATTTCATGGAAGGTTTACATATATAACTAATAAAGATGAAAAGTCTCATATCCCTGTACTTTCACCGGCACCCCTACCCTTCAAACCGGAACACAGCATTGCGAGCACTACTGCTTTGCTGAAGAAATAGGTATGGTGGAAGGGTGCGTCCTAGGTGGATGTGACCTATGTGATAATGCACTGTTCATAGGCAGAGGGTACCACTTAAAATCTGGTGGGCCGTCTGCTTGATCCGTCCTTACAAGTAGTATAAAAAAAAGTACGTCCCCGGACGAACTCTTTCACAAAAAAGTTCTACTAGTAAGTAAGAGTACAAGCTGTTTCTCCCCATGTGACTACAGATAGCTCGATGGGTGTGCGTTGCGTGCGGAGCCATATCCTTCGCGCTGGTCTTCGTGGTAGAACACTTGGGGCCGGTGCTGCAGCTCGCGCTGTCCTTCAACGGCATGGCTGGCGGCGTGTCCCTCGGCTTGTTCACTCTAGGCATGCTGTTTCCCTGGGCCAATGCGAAGGTTAGTAACAAAACTTCGTAAACAATAAATCTTTCATAGCCAAATTTCAAAGTAGAGCTTATTTATTGCAATCACAAGGATCATTTTGGATCGTCTTATATAAATAAAAAAAACATAAAATATAAAAAAAAAATAAAAAAAAAAAAAAACTTAAGTATTATTAAATATTCCTGTAACTACGCGACCAAATCCAGAAGAAGTACCTATTCACTATGATAATCAAGAAGTTAACCTGTTGTATATCACTAAGTGGCGCCTGCCCGTAGAAAAGCTGCATCTTTGAGATAAATTATATACACGTCTTTCTTGGCCGCAACTAGGCGTAGATGACGTCACGTTATGAGTGCCTCGGCTATGATTGCCAACTTGCAGGCAATAATTAACTACTTACTTGGCATAGTACTCGTACGTCGCTTCACATAGTTTTATGAAATTACTTATACAAAATAAAAATCAAACTTTATTTGGAACAAAAACATGGGTACAGTTTATTTATTGATCTTACTGTCCATCTATTTGCGTACCGTGGCACGGAATAAATAGTAGTACACCGTGGGCCTTATATGAAAACTCCAAAAAACTGTATTGGAATCAGAGCACAAGTGCCGGAGCTAGGTGGCAATAAAGAAAAACAAACCACAGACAAACTAACAATTCCCTTCTTTTTAAAGGGGGGTTTAAAATGGATTCCTGTGTGTGGTAGGGCATATAACATTTGATTTATACCATTCTTTGAATTTCTACCAGGAGCTAAATGTTCTTGCGTAGAACCTTGGGCCAATTCTACTAAACCAATTGTATTTAAATTTTTAATGAATTGTCTCATATTTGTCCCTTTTGACACTTTTGGTATTCTACTAACTTCAATGGTTTTTCAATTGCATTATAATTGTGACCATTTAGAAACAATTGTAAAATCTTACTTCGTAAAAAAAAAAAACATATTTTTGGATACTACCATTCCCAATGACAATTGTAATTGAAATTGTAATTGCATAGTACCTATAAGAATGGTTTTTCTTTAAAAAATAGTAGAATAATGCCCCTTGTGGTAGAATGATGAACCGACGTTTTTAACCCCTGACGCAAAAACGACGGGGTGTTATATAAGTTTGACGTGTCTGTGTGTGTGTGTGTGTGTGTCTGTCTGTGGCAACGTAGCACCCGAACGGATGAACCGATTTCGTTTTTTTTGTTTTGTTTGAAAGGTTAGTTTGTCTTGAGAGTTCTTAGCTATGTTTGATCAAAATCGGTTCAGCCGTTTCATTGCGTCGAGGTTTTTTTTTATTTTTACAAAATTAATTTATTTTTATGTATTTTTATTGAATTGTTCTTGCAGGGTGCGGTGACGGGCGGTGTCGTAGGGCTGCTAGTCGTGGTGGTAGCGGGCGGAGGCGCACAGTTCGCGCAAGTGCCGGTGCCTCGCCTGCCCTTCTCGACCGCAGGGTGCCTGGACTACAATCACACCTTGGACGTCGATCCTGTGTATGTGTATAGTACTAATAACCGAGGGTTGTACACGATCAATCGCACACTAGATATTTTGGCGCACATGCACGCATAGTTCTAATACTATCCGTATTAGTACAAGTTTTAGATAAGGCTGAATCGGTCGAGGGCTTGTTGGGATATTGCGGTACAAGAGGGGGTACAAAAATTGAGACAGTCAGATCAAGTGGGGTGTCATACGAAAGGGCATTTCAAACGACTTATAATTTTATTTTAGACATTGTGTTTTGAGGTCGATCTAAACATTAAAATAAAGAAGCCTATAGGGTTCTTCAAGTAATCCTACTATGCTGAAATTTAAAAATCAAATGTTTGTAACACAAATACAGACAAACAATTCAATATAATAAAATCAATTTTAAATAATTCTATATAATTATGAAGGATATCAAAAGTTTCGAACGCGTTTCTAGTGACATTGCGCTACGTAGCCACAGAATAAATATTAGACGTAGCCTACAATCTGTAATAACTACTCGTACAAAAGACATGAACGCGCGTTCTCGCTTGCCGGAGATGTATCTGTGCAATACGCAAGACCCAACGAACCTAGCACTTAGGCCTAGCTGATCGCACCACAGATCAATGTTTAAAAATACTACCAGTGAACCAAACAAAACATTATGATTGTAGAGAAGCTCACGATGAAGCGGTTTTCTGGCTGTTCCGAGTGTCATACCTGTGGTACTCCGGCATGGGGTGCGGCGCTACGCTGCTGGTGGGACTGGTGGTGTCGTTCGTGACTGGGGCCACGGACCCTGCCCTTGTACCCATCGATCTCATATCTCCACCGGTTGTCAAATTGCTCAACTCTTTACCGAACAGGTTCAAGGTCAGTAAACTAAAGTTATATCTACTGCTCCTTCCATAGTTGCGTCTATGCTCTGGGATGTCAAGAATGCGAGCCCCCACCGCACTGTGTACCAAGTATAAAAAGTTTGTTTTTATGTTACAAAAACGTATGTGAACCAATCTTTAAATATTAAAGGTTACGTTTAAATTATGTTTTATTACAATAAAACATAGTACCTGCCTGGGCGACCGAATTTCACAAAGCATTTTTTTTGTGTAAAATCGCTTTTTCGAGTTTTGAGACCTATTCTATATCCATTTTTTCACCCCCTTAGCAAATTTCATCGAAATCGTTAGAGCCGTTTCCGAGATGTTGTGGGCCTAAGTCAATTTGGATGATATAAAAAAAAACCTCTGGAATATTCTATGTTTGGAGTTGAAGTTTGGATGTTTGTTTGCTTGTTACTCATCACGCCGCCGCCGCCGCGGCGCAACCGCCACGGCTGAACCGATTTTAATACATTTTCATCTCGGTACCACGTGAGCAAAGCTAGGAGCTAGGAGGATGCTAGTAGGTAATTATATGGTGTGGAGGTTGTAAGTACCTCAACAGACTGGTCCCTTGTTACCTAGATACCTAGTAGGTACTAGTTAAGCGGTAGTTTACAGCCAGGTTTTTGTTTTGTTTGCACAAAGTAATGAAACAGATCTGTTGTTTGCCACTGCACTGTATTTGAACTGTTAAGTACCTGACTGAAGTTACATACCTGCAGTGATCTTCCAATATAAGATTTTATAAGGTCTTCTGCGACCTTCAAAAAGCTTTAAAACTGTCTAAAACAAATCTTTCTATCTTTGGACTTTCTTCCTATCACCTGCAGAGTATCTCAACATCCTGATTTATCAACAGAAACACTTACGGGTACCCACTAGGCTGGGCTCAGAACGGCGGCGAAGCTCGAGCGTGCGGCCTCCAAGCATGGCCGACGACAAGGACACGCGGCGCAGGCGCAGACTATCAGAACTGGCCGGAGGAGTCTTCTACAGCGACGAGTCGAACCTCACTAGAGGCTTCGACAACCCAGCGCTTGACAGCTTGGATCCTGAGAAACCTCCACCAGAAGATTACAGCACAGACACATGCATCAAACTCAAACACACATCTATAAATTCGCATTGAAAACATAGCCGCGAATTCACGATACGAAAGAAAATATTTAATCTAGCCAAATGTAAAGGGTTGGTAATCTACAACACAATTTTAACTTATTTTGACTCCCCTATTTTAATAAGTTTAGCCTATTGTAGTCTTCTCTATCTCAACACCATATTATTGTAGACTAAAATATGAAGGACCAAAATTAATGTTTTCTACATTGCGTTTGTTCCTTCGAGCTGGAGTGCTCTTCGACTTAGATGATATGAAATTCATATTATTTTCAATAGAAAGAATCCCGTGTTTTGTGTAATTTATAGTTAACTGACAAAAAGTCTTTCTTGATTATGTGCTTGTATTTTATAGCATACTAGTGGAATGCCCGCGACTTCGGCCGCGTGTACTTTTCCATACAAACTTAAACACCCTGCTGCACCTCCTTAGGGGTTAAATTTCTGGAATTCCTTTCTTAGTGCACCCCTAGACCACAAAGGGAACGTACCCTCCAAATTTCAGGTCTCTAGGGCTTATGATTTAGGCTGTGCCACAGAATAAATAATAGCTGTGCCTTGATAGTTAGTCAGTCAGTCAGTCACGCAACGATTATATGTATTGATTTATGTGTTATGTGTGAGCTGCTTCAATCAAAGTACCTTCTATGTTGATTGCTTAAATCCCACTAATATCATAAATGTTTGCATGTTTGTAAGTTACTCAATTACGCCGAAACGGCTGAACGGATTTCGTTGAAATTTCCTACAGGGATAGAGTATGACCTGGACTGAGCTATAGACGACCTCTGTGGCGGGGCGGGCAAGTAGCCGGCTGAGATGCGAGAGGTTGCGGGTTCGATTCCCGCTGCGGGACAAATGGTTGCATGATCTTCTAATATTTGTTCCGGGTCTGGGTGTTGTGTTACCATGGTACTCGTAGTTCGTGATACCCACGACAGGAGATCCTAGTGTGGGGTCAGGACTGTGTATGTGGCTGTTAGGTGGTATGTTATGTTATAGGCTACTTTTTATCGTGGTAAATCGCGGGCGGACACTAGTCCGAATAAATTAATCTCGGTACCTTTCGTTAGTCTTTACAATTAATTCAATTATTCAGAGAATGTAATTGGAAGTACGAACTAAAAGAGCTATTATAAACATCATAAATTCAATTGAAATATTTATTTAATAATTTAACCTACTCGTGAGTTCTTGTGCAATTTAGTATTTATAGTTATTTTTATACATTCTGCGACTAATCGCTTTGTAAAGCTAAACCTAATCGATTTCCCAGTTATGAAATTACATTATGAGCAAGCATGACTCCCATTTATGTTTTTTTTTGGTTCCGTACCCTACCTAAGAGACCCTCCAAAACACATACCTAATATTTAAAACCTTGGGTAACCTTCAGCCAGAACCGCAGTATGTTCCTATCCTAAGTTTTTTTTGGAGGGGGTTTTCGTTGGTCTATTTAAGTCGATTACAGCAGCTGATTGGTCTTATTTGGAGGCTTTCTCCTCATAGAGAAGTCAATGTTATGAGCTGAAAAAAATTATATATAATTCATTGACCTTTTATCTGTAAAGTGAACGTACAAAAAGGTTCTCCCTGTTCATTAACCAAGTTTAAAAAATAACAAAGTGCAGCTGTTTTCAACTGAAAATTTGATTCAACTTCTAAACGACTTAGAATTTTGTACTTTTTCTTTCACCTATATGTCGGCAAAGACTTTATCTTCAAGTTGAACGTATGATTCTGTGATGCGACGGCTTTTCGTAACAAATAATTATTTTTCGTAATTTTCACTTACTTTTCTTTCCGCGAGCGCTATTCTGTCACTTTATAACTTACCTGATCTTTAATGAGTGAGAAAGTGACGGAATTTGACTGTTGTATGCGCCTTAAGGATCCAGTTTCGTGGTCTAAAAATGGAAAATATTACTTTTTTCAGCGCAAACTAAATTTCTCGGTATTATTATAGTGCACAGTTAGACGAACTGTGTGGCGCGGCGGGCGACAAGCCGGCTGAGATGCGAGAGCTTGCAGGTTCGATTCCCACTTTCGGAATTCGGACAAATGTTTGTGTGATCTGCAAATATTTGTTCCGGGTCTGGGTGTTGGGTCATGGTACTCGTAGTTCCTGGGTGTCGTGGGTCACAGGGTCACTAGTGTGGGATCAGGACTAATGGGACTGTTGGGTTTTATTTTATGTATGTATGTATGTATATGTATGTATGTTATACTTTTCACCTATTTTATATAGCACCTAATTTTCACCTAGTTTATAGATAACTATACCTACAGTGTGTTTTTTTACCTGGGACAGTATGGGCATATCCGAATCCATAGAAGATACTGGAAAACTGCCTTTGGAACCATTTACTCATTTTGTATGAAAACGATTTTGGCATAGTTATTTGTTTGGTCAAGCGTGAGTTCTCCATAAAAATGAGTTGTTTTGATAAAGTTTTTTTTTTCAATGCGTATCGACTCAGTTTTATGTAAGGATTGTTTCAATGTATCGGAAGAAAAAAAACGGAGAAGTAGAAGTTAGTCAAATTTAATAAAATGTTTTCTTATGCAATTTGTAAGTAAACTGGTACCTACGTTAATACAACTATCGCAATAAATGTTCAATATGGCTGTATTACAGCATAGTGTAACTAATCTTGGTCTATTCTTTCACATAAATGAAAAAGTAATTTATTTGGGCACAATATAATAAGCTACACGTATAGAGGAATATAAAAGCGGCTATTTCTTTTTATTTTGACATCTAAATATGCAGTAGATTTAGCTATACTGGTAGGTACTTCCTAAACAGACCCCATTTTTCGTAATTGTCACCGATTCTTGCGATGGTAAAATAGTACATTATGGTACAAGTGTGTAATGTTGGTGATTACCGCTGAGGCACCATTGAGCCCCAAGCCGTTACGTGAGGTCATAAGAGAGCCGAGGACGGTAACAATACACACATGTGTCGTACGACGTTTTTCAACACACTTGTGAAGAAAATAATAGTTTCCCCCCTTATTACTTTCCTCTATGATAATAATAAAACAGAAATACACACTCTGTGTAAATGTTCAACTGTCTCTATAACTCACTAGTGAATAATAGCAATGAAAAAGTCACAGTTTGATTACAGGTGTCATTATTGCCTAATTGCAGTGAAATTAGAGCCACTTTATGAGCAAGTGTGTTGAAAACGTATTTATGTGAAAAAAAATTAATAAACTGCCTAGTTTTTATTAGCTATCTCTAAAGACGAATATATTATCTATAATTTAGTATCATCACAATGTGATTCCTAGTTAATTATTATGGCACCTAAAAATCTTTGATTTTTGTTTATACGTCCTTAATGGAGATGTTCAGAGAACATGAAAGCCAGGTTGTAGATGTGACACGGCGAAGTCGATTATAGCGAATTGACTTTGAGTTTAGTTTTCATGCATTGACTCCTCTATACTGTATGAGAGATCTGTCAAGTGTAGCCTCTAAGTACCTATATAGGATTATCGCTATGCTCAACGCTTGCCATGATAAACTCGTTTGTCGCTTGGCTTGGCGATTGCGGAGGTGGAAAACACAGGATTATGTTTTAGCAGGATTTGGTGTTAAAGCATTGGTATCATAATATGCATTAAGTTTGGCTATAGCTTTTTCAAGGGTGTACAAAGCTTTCAAAGCATCACGACGAACGTTCTTGAGCCGCCTCCATTCACCGTCTTCTGCGACTTCCATAATGTCTTTAGTCCATCGAAAGGGGGCATTCTTTCTTTGTATTATATATTATCTACTAATGATTATGTAATTAACAAAATGTGTGTTTGTAATATTTTAATATTTCTTACTTACTGACATGTACTTATACGGTTTGTTTTAGATTTATCTATAAGAATAATATTAACATAGAAAAATAAACTAGCGAATAAAAATATAAGCAAGTACTTACTAAAAAGACATTGTGAAAATCAAAAAACAAATAAATGGTCCTTATATTTATAATATTTTTTATTTTACACTTATGCTATTAACATAAGAAGGCAGTTAGTGGAAACAATCACTGAGTATGTAAATATAAAATATTTCAGAGGATACATTAATATTTCGATAATATTTGAAAATAAATAAACAATAGCATAACATAAGTAAGAACTGAACTGCCTAAACTACCTTCCATTCACGCATAGATACACGGTATTAAGTTTTAACATATTCAAATAATAATTTCGCAAATAAAAGAATCCATTCAACAAATAATAAAATGCATATTACATTAAATTTTTAAATATATTTTCAAGAAAGTAGATCCTGTTGCTGTAATGTCTGCTGGTGAATTTCCTGAACAGTGGAGGCAGGTAACGTGGCACTCACGGTTATCGGCGGCATGCCCGGAAGCGAGATCGGCGTCACGACAGACTGGCCGGCCGTCATCGGCGGCGGCTGGATCGGGGGCTGGCCGAAGCTGCTCATGTCAAAGGTGGGGACCAGAGGAGTACGCTGAGTGTAGGCGCTTGGCGTGCTTTGAGCGAACGCGCTCGGCGGTACTTGCGGCTGCGAGTAGCTAGGCATCATCGGTATGTACGGTTGAGGCTGGTTCATTGGAATGCCGGGTAAGTTAGGCAGTGGTGCCGGAGGCTGCATATTGGACACTGACGGTATACTACCCAGATTTGTGAGGGTTGCATCTGCGAAATCTGGAACAATAATAGTAATTATTATTTGGAGCAAGGCTCGGCTACAAAAGCAGCAGTGTTAGGTTGAGGGAGATAATAATAATAATAATAATGGCCGTGCCACGCTCTACTGGGACCGGTCTATCATCACGGATAGGACTATTGTTGCCAATAAGCCTGATATCGTGCTGGTGGACCGGTCGGAACGCCGGGCGATACTTGTTGATGTCACTATCCCGCATGATGCTAATCTCGTGAAGGCCGAGAAAGACAAGTTAAGCAAGTACCTTGACTTGGCTCACGAGATTACCGCCATGTGGGATGTGGATTCAACGATTATCGTCCCGATAGTCGTTTCAGTGAATGGACTGATTGCGAAGAGCTTCGACCAGTACCTTAAGAAGCTCTCGCTAAATAGTTGGATCAAGGGTCAGATTCAGAAGGCGGTACTCCTGGACTCGGCACGTATAGTCAGGAGGTTCCTCTCTCTGCAGCCCTAGCCCCCGACCGTTTGGGCCTCGCTCCGCGGTCGGTAGTTCCCCGTTTTGATTTATATTTTTTACTATAATGTTTTTTACTATTTATTTTTTGTAGATAGTATTCCTTTATAGTGAAAAATATATTTTTTTACGAGATTTTTAATAAATGAGTGTTATAATAATAATAATGCTGGACGACTCACGCAACATTATCTAGCCCCAAGCTAAGCAGAGCTTGTGTTATCGGTACTAGATAATTGATATACTTAATACAATATAATACATAGATAGATATTTTTTATTATGCATAAAAAATACCCAGAACTCCCGAACAAATATCTGCGAACGCACAAATATTTGTTCCGAGGCGGGAATCGAACCCGCAACCTCCTGCGTCGCAGGCCAACCTTCGCCCGCCGCGCCACAGAGGTCGTCAGATGTATTTGTTGCCCTTATTTTCCAAGGTTTGGTCAGTTTGGTAGCATTGGAACAGGAGTAATTATAGTTTAAATAACGGTCCAAATGTATATAAATATCCCTACACTTAGCACTGTACGTTATAAAACTATGATTAATATTATTTTGTAAGTTCTCATGTAAGTGAATGTATAATTCTTTATGAGAATAAACGATCTTTACCCGAAAATTATCCTTGTGACTGTTAAATTTAATAACAAAAGAGATAAGTTAACAGTATAGAATTTTTAGAATTACTTTGGTATCCTTAGAAAATAAAATGCTAAGTACTATAGAAAAGGCGGTTTATAAACATTTGTGTAGGTGTTCTCAAAATTTTCAGTGACAACACATAAAGCTGTAACTTGGCCTGTAAAAAAACGTACATAACCGGAGATTTTTTTAAATTTTATTTGTATATTTCGAAAATTCTGTAGGTACACAAATGTAACTTGATATTGTTTGTTATGTCTGTGGCTTCCCCTCGCGTCCCACGTGAAGGGAGGGACAGTCGCCTCCAGTGCTCGGTATAAGTTTGTTGTCTTATTAAATAAATGCGAATCGCTTCGTGTCATATTCAATGACTTTATTTGAGTTCGCTCCCAAAAATATAAGTGCCTAATAGGAACTGCAATTTGAGTAAATTGTAGTGCATAGACGCTTACAGTGGTGACCCCTGACAAGTTGAACCTCAGACAAGTTTTGTAATTTTGTAAAATAAAAAATAAATATGAACCCAGCGAACCAGCCGTCGAATCCAGCGACTACCCTTGCACCTGTGGTTATTACATCAGGACCATCTGCCGATATGGACAAGAAGCTCGAAATGGAGGAGAAGTTTGACTTAGCACCTGTATCACTCAGTGCGAAGATCCGGACTTTTGGAGTGATCAACCAAGAGTTTGGTTCATCAGAACTGAGGCAATATTGGCACCGCAGAAGATGAGTGATGAAACAAAATTCAACATAGTGGTTTCAAAACTTGACAAAGAAGCTATACAGCAGGTAACAGACGTTTTGGTAGACCCGCCACCTCAAAACAAGTATGACACATTACGCACCAGATTATTAGCTACCTATTTATGAAGAATCAGAGAACAGTCAACTACAAAAAATAATCGGTGAAATGGAGCTGGGTGAGCAGAAGCCTTCCCAGCTGCTTAGACGTATGAGGGATTTATTATTATTAATTTATAGACGAGCAGCTTTCGCTTATATGTCTACGTCACAGTATTAGAATTTAAAATTTAGTCGAAATATTGTCTCTTAGTTTTGGTAGATTTTTTTGAGCACCGTTTTATTTGTTCGAAGCCAGATGTCGAGTTTATTTTTGAATGCATTGACGGAAGTAGCAGTAACGACGTCATCTGATAGCGCGTTCCAATTGTGAACCACTCTATTGCTGAAGAAGTGATGAGCGGCAAGTGAGACGGCGGGGTCACAGTTTAACTTCAGCTGGCAAATTTAGCAAGAGGTAAGATCCCGGATGATACCCAACGCATTCTGGGGCAAAGTCATCTGCCACAAGCTGCGCGAGCGGTACTTGCCGTAACAGAGATAAAATAATTAGAAAACTTAGCTAGAAATATTGCCGTTAAAATCCTCGAGACGGCTCGACCTGCGCACGCAGCTGAAGTGGCGCAGGCCTCACCGAATAGCAGCAACAACAAAATTATAGCGGAAATTGCAAAGATACATAATCGCCTTAACGACATATATAGGTCAAGGTCGACCCAGCGCACCGCTAATAATAATTATAATCGGAATCGCCCATCATCATCATCGTCGGCGACGCGTGCGCGTAGTACATCTCACCAGAGACGCACACCGAAAAGCCCTGACTGGCTATGTTTTTACCATTTCCGGTTCCGGGGTCGCGCTCTTAAGTGTAACCAGCCATGTGCATGGAAACCGCAGGAAAACTAGAACGAGTGCACTCAGCGACGGATGTCTGTACTATCCTGCCCTCCCACCGACTGTAAAAGTGGTCTACGTTTTTTAGTCGACACGGGGGCGAATGTTTCAGTGATTCCAATGAGAAAAAGACCATTCAGGGATAACAAGTGTTCAGATTACAAACTTTATGCTGCGAACGGTACCGAGATAAGGACCTACGGCACTCAGTAGGTCTAACTCAAACGAGTTAGACTTTAAGTTGCGAAGGCCTTATCGGTGGAACTTTATAATCGCGGATGTGAAACAGCCTATACTTGGCGCAGATTTTTTATCATACTATAAACTTATAGTGGACTTAAGTGAACGTAAACTAAAAGACAAGGTGACCAGTTTAAGTGTTATCGCGACAGTAGTGAATCATAATGAGCCGCCTATTCATACGGTGGATTGTGATTACCCATATTATGAACTATTAAAAAAGTTTCCGGATATCACTAAACACGTCATGGAGTGTATCACCACATCGAGACCACCGGTCCTCCCGTATTCGCGAGGGCGAGACCGTTACCTTCATTATGTATAGAAAACCTACATAATGAATAGATTCTCACATACAGTCATATCATATCTCACATTATCTGACCAAGCAGTTTTGAACCTTACTTGGAGCTGCACAAGTATTTCAATTGTCTGCATCACAATCACAACATATATTTGAAATCCAAGAAGACCCTTAATACTTATTGTTACCATATGTTTGAAAATTATACTTACTGCTGGAATAACTGGCCATATTTGATACAACAGACTGCGCCTGAGACATTGGCTGCTGTTGAGAAGCAATTTGTGGCACTTGTTCCTGAGGCACATTACTACCAGCAGCAAGGGTACCAGGGTTCACCAATGGAATGCCTGATAAGAACCCAGGTGGTGGAGGCTTCTGGCCTTGTTCTGCAATTGTGCTAGGTAGGGGAGCACTAGGGTAGCTTTGAGTTGCACTCATCAGAGGGGTCTGGGCATCATTCATGTTTAAATTCGGGATCCCTGCTGGTATATTTGGTTGAGCACTCGGTGCGGAAACCTAAAAACACAAATAAATAAATAATAGAAAAAAAAAATATGAAAAGGTACGTTTGTTTTTCAAGGTTGCAAATCTCCTGTTAACTATATGATTACTAGAAGTTGCCGAGGTGTGTCTGGTGTGTACCTCCATCTCCTCCCACGCATGTTCTACAACTGACTTAAGGATTACACCACAGGGGAAGGGCAGCAACATCCACTTGTGTACTCAACACCAATACTGTGATCACCAATTCACCTGCCAAGCATGGTCATTATGGCAAATTCCTACATTGCTTTCTATGGGGGAGGCCTCGTCCACCAGTGGATGTCTAAATGCTACTAATGATGATGATTATGATGAATTACTACTAGGAGTTTTGATAATTTGAAACCCTGCTTTAACAATTACAGCAATATAGTCAATTATTATCCAATTATATCAAATATTTGGTCCCAAAATATTCGGCGCTTCGGCCTAAAGCGCCGCCGAGTATTTGGTGTTCGGCAAAATCAGTATTTGTGGCATCTCTACTAATAAATAACCCTTATAGGTGTTCAATATCTCTTAAGTTGTTCTTTTATACATACCACTGGAGCATAGGGTGCATGAGCAGGCGAAGCAGTGTCGATTCTTACTGGAATCCTGTGCAAGTAGCCATATCCAATGCCACATCCAAGGCTGCCCTCCCCTCCCCAGCTTTGATTCGGGGTTATATGAATCTCCCGACATGTATCATCATTCGCATTGTAGATGTACAGTTTCAGCGCCCTGCCTTCATGTGCTTCGATAAGTGTAAACAAATCTTCACTCTCATGCATGATAGAATCAGCCCCAATTATGTAATCAGAGAATGGTCTCAGTCCAGAAATTTCAGCAGGTGAAGATGGATGTACCTCCTGTATAAGATATACAACTGTATTAATTTTATATGTCACAGAACTGACAGTAACTTGTATAGTAGTTATTTGAACTTACCAATATATGCCATACATTCTCATTAGCACCCTCAAATGAACAAAACCGAATGCTTACTCCCAACAGCCCCTGACCTCCCCAGGAATCACTGGGAGTTAGCATTACTTCTCTAACAGATTGAGTTTTACTACTATAAACAAGCATTTTAATCGGGCGATTGATGTTATTCCTTAGCAACTCTTTCAGAGTGTCATTGTCTTGGTCTAATCTAACATTTTCTATTGCAACTATGAAATCAAAAAATGATTCGAGGTTGGCCAATTGTCCTGGGGAACCATCTTGCACCTGTAATTAAGATTTGGTTATGTATTCATTATGAAAAATTGGTTTACAGGAAATGCCGAAAGAAAACACCAACCCGTAAAACATGATATCCTTCGGTGCCACCTCCTGGAACTCCTGCACTCTGGGAGGAACCCATTGTGATACTGCACTAGCTGAAATGATTGTCTGGTTAGCTCTATTATTTCGGCAATTACTTACAATAACACAATTTTTCTTTATCTCTAAATTCACAATCCGAAATTTCATCCAACATCAACAATTTTTTGACATTGACGTACGTATAAATGACGTGGCGTTGGCACTAAGGAAATACTACAGATAACGAAGCTAACCCAAACCTAGAAAGATGGACTAAAGCACCTCCATGACCCAAACAAATATGCCACTGTCCACCAAAGATAACTTAATACCGAACAGTCACATACCATTCACATACTAGCCCGACTATGACTAGACTAGAATCCCCTGTGTCGTGACTGTGAGTCAAATGTACTCTGTGCTGTGAGTGATACTCTTCTTTCGAATTTGGATTACTTTCCTCTATGGAATTTGGAAATGGTTCTGTCTATGCTCTTGTTGTTGTTTTAGAAATAATATTTTCTAATTTCCATCCATGTCGTAAGCAAGCAAGCAAGAAATTAAAATAAATCCTAAATGTAGACAATATTACCTTTAAATCCGAATACACCAGAAGAAAATAAGTATGATAAAACTGTGTTCATTCTAGAATCGTGCAAGTTTGTTTTTCAAGGACCCTAGGTACTTCTCTGTCTGTTTTCTAGCATAATAGTTATTACTTACTCCATTCATTTACGTTGTTAAACTATCGAAATATTCTAAAGCTGGATAGATGTGGAACAATATGAATAAATTATTGAAAATATTATTTACTTCAGTAAATTGTATTTGTCACTAGTAGTTCAGGGTGTGTCAATCAATGCTAGTACCTACCTACAATACCAAAGAATATACTACCTATTATAGTTGGTACAAGATAAAACATTAATCTAATTAGGTAGCAGTTATACCTTAGTAGCTGTCCCGCCTGCTTCTAGATTAAGCACTAGGTGCGAATGCTTAGCGCTCTTCTAAGCACAAGCCAAGTTCTTAATCAATTTATCATAGTTCAATTGAACAAAACTAGATCTTATTTATTTTTGTATCTGAATAAAAAAATTGGGGGACCCTTTCAAAAAAATTACTTTTAATAGACACCCAACTTGTCAAAATGCATTTAATTTGCTAATAAAAAATAAATGTAAAATATGCATTAATGCTTTGTCGATTTGTTTTTCAATTTGGCTCGGATGAACCCTTTCGGGTGTGCATTAGAAACTGACCTCCCGATTTTGGATAGGGGGAGGAGACGGGGGTTACACCATCAGCTTTAGAAATCCCATTTAGGCAAATCAAATCAAGATGGTCAAAGCAACATGTACATTGTACACTTAATTAGTTAATTGTTTGAATAAAACTGAGAAAGCTACTTATAATGTTTATTTGACTCATTATTGCAGATAAAAGGAAAAAAATAGAATATTTAACCCAAAATGTCTGAGTGGAAGCATTTGATATCTGAATGGCTGAATGAGTATGCTGCATTACAAGAAAATGAAATAAAAAGCTTTGCCGCAGAACATGAGCATAACCATGAGATCGCTACTGCAATATTTAACCTGTTCTACAGTGGAGACGACAGTGATGGCCCTGGACATAAAGATAGTGAAGCTCAAACTGAGCAGGTATGCCTGCTGTGTATTTATCATCTAATGAATTGCCACAAAGGCCCTTTACACCTTGACCAGGTAGTGTGTGTGTGCCTTACTCTGAAGGTCAACAGCCAAGCTCTTCAGAGTGCGCTCATTTTAGTACACACATTCAGTGGTACTAGGTGTGACTGATGGCAGACTGGCTAAGTTAACATTTGGCTAAATAGTGCACTAAGTAGGCACACTGCCAGTCTCAAGGGTGCATAAGTCTTGGGTGTGGGTTTGAGTCCTGCTGATTGCAAGCTTTTGTCGAGTTTTATGTGTGGCTTACTTATCAAGTACAAGTTGTTAGTTTGTGAACAAAACTTTAATTAAACATCATGCCTTGAAAGTATTCCTTTTGAAAAATTACATCGTGATACTCTCAAAAGAGTGTGATTTATCATTATCTTATTATAGCAGTAAGCCTGAACCTGTGACTACTTAGTCCGTTATTCTTGATTTCTATTACCAACATGATTTAAAATAGATGTTTAGGTATAATGTATTTATTTTAATTTTTCAGATGTTAGAAGGTGTTTGTGTTCAGCTGTTCAGTTTTTACAGATCAAGAGAGGTAGAACTCCAAAGATTTACCCTCCAATTTGTGCCCACACTTATTTTCAATTATTTGAGTTCTGTTGCTCAGAGCAATAAGAAAACTTTCCACTGCATAGAAACATTACTTATTGGTAAGTTCCACTTAACCAACATCATCGTTATTATACATACATAGACACACGCCTGTTGCCCCGAAAGGGTAGGCAGAGCATTATCATAAGATGTCCACTTCTGGACAATTCATCCCCCACTGGAATACAAAATTTCCTCGACTGAGGCTGAGTCGAGTCGAGGAAAGTTAGAGGTACCCCTTCGCCCCTGGTACCAGTCCCATAACAAGGTAACTATAGTTTTCGAGAAAAAAAATAAAGAAAACTTTGAGGTTAAGTATGAGTTTTTTAAATTGGAAGTGTCCGATGTTACGGGAGTCATCGCCCACTTGCAGGGAGGGTGCAGGAAATTCCACCCTCGGCCCCCTTGTCCAGTAAACATATACTTTTAAAGAAAAATATTAAAGAAATTTTTGTTAAGCTTAATTATGAAAAATTTTAGTAAGCTACGATACTCTGAACAAAAAAAACACTAAAAATGTCGCTCCTCATGTGGGAGCATCCACCTTAATACTCTATTCGGTCTCTTGCGAGTCTCGTCTATTGCGAGTCTCGTCTATTGGTTTCTGGCTAAATTCAACTCTTGTTCAAATTAAATATTATTTCTTAAGGGTTCCTTGTCTTTTCACACCTTGTACCTATTTTTTAAATTATTTACAGGGTTGTACAACTATGAGGTGGTTGACGAAAGTGGCAAACCAAAAGTAGTTTCTTTCAGACTACCCTCGCTGGCCCAAGCTTCTATCTACCATGAGGTCAGTTGATTCAAAATAATAGGGTATCTAATCCTAGTTTTTAATTTAAATTTATTAATTTCATATATCAAAATATACGTTTTAGTCATAATCAACATTGGAGTTGTCTCTGTGTATGTCTAATTTAAGCTAAACCACAGAATAAATAATAGTACAATTAGGTAAACCATAGAATATTATAACAATAGGTACGGGCATACAGAATGTCCACTCTCCGCAATCCGCGTCCCCGCGCCACCCCCACAGTTCAGGTTATGTAGTAACTAATAAATAATCCTATCCTACTTCCTACTTTTACTACCTAATATTATACTTTAATGCGAAAGTTAGTGTGTGTGTTTGTTACTTCTTCACTCTGAAACGGCTGGACGGATTTGCATGAAATTTGGAATGGAGATAACTGGACTCCCGGAATAACACATAGGCACATTTTAATCCCGATATTCCCACGGGATCGAGACTTACGTGGGTGAAACTGTTGGGCGCTGCTAATCTATAAATAAAAACTTTTATCATTAAAAATATATTATTTTATTTGCAGCCTCTATCTCTGGGACCTCAGTTCCTGACGGAGAGCGCCCTGCGCAGGTGGGAGGAGTGCGACAGCAAGCTGGTGAGCTGGGGCCCGCTGTCGCAGGTGGAGGGGCTGAACGCGCAGAACCGGCTCAAAGTGATCTCTGCGCTCCTCTTCATATACAACCGCCAGCTGAGCTTGCTGCCCAAACTGGCATTGAGACACTTTTGTATAGCGGCTTCCAGGTACGCGATATGATCGTAGGTTTGAGCTGAGACGTGCCCGCTTACTATTGGCCGCATAGGAAAGCTCAAGCTTGCGCAGTGGGCTATGGACCGAGCTATGTTCGGAGTTCCACTACGTGATAGAATCCGGAGTGAGGAGATCCGTAGAAGAATCAAGGTCCGGTGATCTTGATTGGTGACTCGAGAACCTTTCTTCTCCAACGGTTATCAGTTCTGCAAGCTACATGGCCTGCCCATTGCCACTTCAACTTGCTTATTGTGAGCTATGTACCGACATGACCGTTCGTTGCGGCATTCAATGGGGAGGCCTATGTCCAGTGGGAGCTATGTCGGTACATAGCTCTCACAATAAGCAAGTTGAATTGGCAATGGGCATGCCATGTAGCTCGCAAAACTGATAACTGTTAAGGAAGAAAGGTTCTCGAGTGGCGACCACAACGCGGACGATAAAAGAGGAATACCCCCCTTTTGATGGACCAAAGACATTATAGAGGTCGCAGGAAGGCGGTGGATGGAGGCGGATCAAGACCGTTCGTTGCGGCATTCTATGGGGGAGGCCTATGTCCAGCAGTAGACTTCTGTAGGCTGATGCTGATGATGATGACATAATTTTACGAGTGAAATGGATCTTAAACATTTGTTTGTACAGCTTCATTCTTGCGAAGCCATTCTAAGGCAGTTTCCGCTATCAGATTGAGCTGAAACATTGCATATCGTGAAGAATTACGTTGGCAATACAATTGTTATTGTGACAGCGAGCTGATCTGATGATGGAAGGTGGACATCTCTTTGATGGTTAATAGTGTTCTGGCTGTTAATGTTAAAGATCTCCCTTTTCAGCATTCAAACTCTATGGGTGGTCCATTGTGCGTGAGAGTTTTCTGGCTAGGTAATTAGCTAGCTTAACTCCGTCCAGAAGCACAGAAGTTTCCTGGGGTCTTTGCAGGATTTGCGGAGTGACCTCGGGTTTTTTTTTACTGCATATTTGACGGATTAATTAGATGGCCCACCTGATGTTAAGCGGTAACCTCTGCCTTTAACAATGCATTACCACATAGGTCACGCGCCCACCTAGGACCCGCCCTATGTGGCATTGCACTGCGCCCGCCATCCTGAGACGTAAAGATGAAAAGTCTCGTGTGCCTGTAATTTCACCGGCACCCATAACCCTTCAAACCGGAACACAGCAATGCGAGCACTACTCCTTTGCAATACGTTTAAAATACTTTATTATGTTACAGGATAGTAACCCAAGGGTTTAAAAAGAAAACCGGCAACAGTAAGACCATAGCAAGAATACCAGTCTCCTCCAGCTTACTATTAGAAATGGTGGAAGGGGCTTACTTTTCCATGTTCAATGAATTCTATACCCTTGCATTCCAAGCTGTGAAGGATATCGATCAGAGGGCTCAGTATGAACTATATCCTGATGTCATGCTCGTTACAAGTGCTGTGATCAACTCCCTGAAAGATAATCCTGCAGGTAAGAAAATATTAATATTATTAATTGCTGTGGTATGTCCGGCCTAGAAATAGACCCCGCCAACTTAACCTGTGTAACTCTAAACCCCAGTACGGGATTACATCTGAGTACAAGGATACTGGTGATCACCAATCCGCCTGCCAAGCGTGGTGACTATGGCAAATCCCTCCATTGCTTTCTATGGAGGAGGCTTCGTCCAGCAGTGGACGTCTAAAAGCTGCTGGTGATGTATGATGAAACAAATATTTAGGTAGGTTTCAAGTCACTGATGTCTATTCTGTGCAGCATTCTCTGGAGCCACCACTCACTCTTTCTCTAGGTAAACCACTCAAAAATTATCGCGGTCTCTTTTATTTCGGTCTATTAGAAAGAGCTAGCGATAATTTAAGGCCCGTATTCCAGAACTACTCAAGCGTGAATCGAGACTCGAGCAGTGTTGGTGACAGTTTTTCATTGAAATCTTTCAAAAAACCTATGAATAAATAACGGCTTACTACCACTGTATTTCGTCGCTTTGCTGACTTTTCGAGACTGAATTCAGAAGCCTCTTCATCATGAGCACCGCCCGCGACCGCGTTCGACGAAAGCAAAGCAAAGCAACGAAATACAGTGGTAGTAAGCCGTTATTTATTTATTTAATATGATTCCCAACCACGTTAGTTTCAATTCTAAAAAACCTATGCTTGAGTCTCGATTTAGTTTGAGTTTAGTTATAGAATACGGGCCATTGAATAAAAAAAAAAACTAGTGAGTATTCAACTAGTGTGGTGATGTGACATTAATACTGACAACGTAAATATTATGAGCTAAGCAGTTGAGCCCCGACGTTTCGCAGGACTTGAGACCAGCTTCTTGACGAGTTCATATAGCCTGTGCGCGACGAACAAGCTGACAGGAACCAGTCCAGTGAAACGTCGTCTTTATCTGAGCCCATAATATTTACGTAGTTAGTATGCATGTCGAATAAGCAGTGCAGAGACGACAACACTGTTCAACAGATCTACTTTTATTTCTCAAATAATTAATTCTTCTCTTCAGATATAATAATAAGTTGCGTTGAATAAAACAAGATTATAATCTAAAAAAGACGAGATATAAAGTTTAAAATTCGGTAATTGCCTTTGACTCCAATTATTTTTCATAATGTAATGTTGCAGTACCTTATTAAGGTTGATATTACAGGTCAACCTTGCGATGGACCGATGGGCATAAGCGTAGCGCTGTCTCCTGCGACCACAACGGTCACGATGTCCAAGTCGATGATTACGAATGCGTCATTCCGAACCAAGAAGTTGCCAGGTGAGATGGAGAGACCCTTAGGCCGGCCACATTCACTCGGAATACCGTAACGGAATTCCTTTTCGAAATTCCTTCGCGGAATTCCGTACAGACGCCACACACTTGGGTTTTTTTCATTCGGCATAATCGGCATCCATTTTTCATCATGCGGAATTACGAATCCAAAAAAAACAGTACGCAAAATTACCTAGTGTGTGTGGTAGGTCCATAGATTTGTATGAACTTCTGTGTTCGATATTTAATTTCGAAATTCCGTTTCGGAATTCCGTTACGGTATTCCGAGTGTATGTGGTCGGCCTTTCCTGATTCGATTTTTGAATTTGTTTTCCTTGGAATGCAAACATTTCATACAAAGTGTTCTCACATACGTACGTGTAATATTATCCGTTCAAAAAACAATTCCTAACATTCGTTTCTGAAGCGTAATGTCGAATGGAAAAAAAACCGGCCATGTTCGAGTCAGACTCGCACATGGTGTACCATCGTACATTATCCTTACTTTTTTTTTTTTACTTCTTGAATGCATGAACTAGCAGATGGCCCACCTGCCCCCCTATTCCCTATCTTGAAAGTCACTCGGTGACCAACGTTTGACAGGTATAATGACTATCACTTGCCCAAAGTTATCATCAAAAACTGTCAAAAGACATAATTCGTATTCTCTATCTTCAGTGGGTTACTGAGATGACGTCACCATCGGTTGCTTTCCCTCAAAGTCACTAGATGGTTTCAGCGCTTATCGACTCCATAGCGAATCTATGATTTTATTATTATTTGGTATTCCGTAAGCAAAATGACAGCTCCAATCGCTTTCATTCAAAATCACCGACGTTCCGCGAAAGGAGCTAATCGAGGCTACGTTTTATAAATTGCGTTTGGAGGTGATTATCTTGTAAGGATAGTTTATTGTTACTACGAAGAAATTAGTAATTATAGAATATTTAAGATCTACGTTAGAGGTACCTACTTATGTATTTTTAGCAACACGTAACTGCAGCAAACAATAAAAAATGTCTCGAGCAATAATACCTACTCGCTGCAGCCGACGAAGAAAGGGCGCGAAATGCCGTCAGACTGGAAGGAGAGGATGCTTGTCCGCGACACCCTTAGAAAATTAAAAATTGTTGTCTGGCGCCAATATAATCAAAGGCGACACCAGGGGTGCGTTCAGTGGGTACACTCTGAGTGTTGGTTGTCACCAGAGTGTACGGTTGTTCCGTTCACAGGCTCGGTTAGAGCGTTCGGTTAGCGTCACGTGACCCTAACCGAACAACCACCTCTGACAATTCTGACGTCTGTCAAAGTCAAATCATGTGCTTGTCACCAAAGCGTATGGGTTGTTCCGTTCGGAGGCTCGGTTAGAGCATTCGGTTAAAGTCACGTGACCCTAACTGAACAACCACCGTTTTGGGTGGGTGTTCGGTTGTTACGATTTTGACGTTAGATTGCTGTCAAAGTCAAGTCGATCCCACCCTTCCTCCCCAAAAATCCTGTTCCATCCATAGATGGAGAAATATTTTATGTAAGCCCAACAAGTAATATAGTAACTGCGAAAGTTCCAGATTCCACGAGAGGATTTTTTTATAAAGTGAAACAGGACTTGTTATCAGCTCCTGAATTATTTTGCTATTAAATGCTCTAAGACTTTGTTAATCAACCACGCTGTACCGATATTAATGAAATTACACCCACAGATATGTTCAGATGTCAATTAGCGGTTTATGTTAGCTGATTGATGATGATGTTGCAAACATCGCCAATATTTTTTCTGTGAACTATAAAGGCTAGCTTTTGTCAAATTTATCAGTACCTATCAAGGCTGGAAGGATCTTTGTTGTCAAGTGTACGTCGGATCACATGCATTCAGGGTTCCATACCAAATGTACCAGAAAATTCTCGAAATGTTTCGAAAGTTTTTTGTATATATTGGGAAAATATAAATACACACTTAAATATGCTTTCAGCGATAATGCCGCACATTTTACTGTTTTTTTTTTGATATTACGTTTAATTCTTGGTGTAGGTACAATAGGGTGTTAGTATTTATATCGATCTAAATACATAACAAGTACCATATTTACAAAACAAGTTCCTAGGTCAAATGCAAAATAAAAAATCTTGGTAACAAAATTTTGGAAAAAAACTGACTTTGTCGGTTTTATTTTCTATAACTATTGATAATAAAAATAAACTCTACTTCATGAGATCTAAAAATGATAAACCACATGAAGAAAAAAAATGAAAAGCCAATGGGAAAAAAAGAGTTCAAATAAGGCTAATTGTTTCAGTAAAGAGGAGTTAAATAAACAATGCAGGTAATAAGATTCAACAAATCATTCTAATTCACTACACAGATACAATAACAATAAGGCTTTTGTTTTGTCGTTCATTCATTCAAACCATCTACTAACTTCTTTGAAAAAAAGTGGAGCTGACAATGTTGAAATAGAGCTGAATTTAGCTCTAAAAGAGCTAAATTGGCAACACCGGGTGAAAAAGCGTTTGTTTACATCAAAAATTTACAGTGGCATTGACATTCCGTGTCAATCCAAGTCGTTCAGAGCCTCAGAGCGTGGTTAAAAAAACATCTACACCCTTGGAGTGCACCCATTGAACGCACCCCAGTGATCCCATGTCGTTGCCGGATTAGCAATTCATAGATTATTTTAGACTGCAGAAAAATTCCTTCGCGGCTCTCGTTGAATAATTAACGCCACATTTGAAAACAAAACGGCGCGGTACGGCGATACCTACCCCATCAATTGAAAGTAACCTACCTACCTATAAATATATCTAGGTAGTACCTACCTAAAGCATTACACTATTTGACCAAGTGAAGCGAGATCACCAAATCAATGCCAATTCGTCGGCGTTTGTTTACATACCTAGTTATTTGTAGTACCTATTTCAGGTTTTTAGCAGTAGTAGGTAGAGCTTTTTTGTGAAAGTTTTCGTCCGGGGAAGTACCTACCTACTACCACCATACCTATTTCTTCCGCAAAGCATTAGTGCATTGCTATGTTCCGGTTTGTAGGGTATGGTTGCCGGTGAAATTACAGGCACATGAGACTTTTCATCTTTATGTCTCAGGGTGGCGAGCGCAGTGTATTGCCACGTAGGGCGCTTCCTAGGTGGACGTGACCTAGGAGGCCTTCCTCAATACAAAGGGATTCTATTCTCTGAATACATTAATGTAAGAAGTAAAAGACCTAAGTACCTACCTACCTATGCGTACCTCTTCTTCTAGCTTGTACTTATTATAATAAATTGTGTTTATATGCACAGGCAACATCAATAAGTGTGTTTTCAGTTTTTGTAAATAGCCGCCGCTCGATATTGGGCGCTAATTGATATTGTTATTGTTGTTGTTATTTGTCGATATTGTTGACATGTTTGTATTATAAAGTAAGTAGGACACAGCTTGTTAACATTTTGAAATTCGTGCTTGCTCTTCTTATAAACTTGCCGATCTGTTTTATAAATTGGCCAATCTGACTTACCTGTCTAATGTTTGTACGCTGAAAAGCAGAGTCTAGCGATCTTACCTATACCTATCAACCTAACATCTAATGCAATAGTATTTTACCTAGATTCATGATCAATGATTTATGATCATTATCTGCCCATAGACCACACAAGAGTTCTATTTTGAAAGTAACTAGAGTTGCCAAAATAATATCGATAGACATTGATAGTCACTGAGCTAGAGCTTGGTGCAACAATGCAGCTTTCCCTTACGTAATCGCGAATAATAACAATTTTCGGTTACCCACTAGGGCGAGTGAACAACTATCATCAGTTAGTTACTGAAGACGAAAAAGATAGGGAATCGGGGGGCTGATGTTAAGCGGTAACCTCTGCCTATGAACAGTGCATTACCTCATAGGTCACGTCCACCTAGGACGCAACCTATGTGGCATTGCACTGCGCCCGCCACCCTGAGGCATAAAGATGAAAAGTCTCATGTGCCTGTAATTTCACATATTACGTATTACAAGTGTCTAACTATTACCACAGAATAAATATTAGCTATTACAGTTAAAAAAAACAGAGCTATTAAAACAAAAGTTCAAAACCCTTGTTCAAAAGTTGAACATTTTTATGGATGGACAAACTACTGATTGGACATTTTTATTTTCGTACATTAGTTGTGCGAATGTTTTTTTTTACTATTTTTTGCTATTACAACAACAACCGCCATCATATCCGCCGCATATCTGCATGTTCCGTCATTCAGTAGTATAAAAAAAAACAACAACAATATGTACACACTCTGAAAAATTCAACTATCTACCTATTATGGCTATGGGATACAGACCGCTGACAGATGGACGGACAGCGGAGGCTTAGTAATAGGGTTCCGTTGGCACCCTTTGGATACGGAGCCCTAAACACGAATGAAGTCATCCCGAACGCAGCGCTAACATGTGTGTGCTGCCGCACACGGACGGGGATTTTGATTTAGAAACCAACAGCGCGCACCAACAGCGCGATAATAGTTTCATGCAAAACTTGCAAAAACTTGTGTGTTACGAAGGCGTACGAACTAGCTGTAAAATTTCCTAATGGAAAACTAAAAATGCAAAACAATACACTATTTTTATGTACCAATCGATACAAGGATAAAATCACTCGAAAAAACATTGTATCTCGCAGGGGAGCCACAGGCAAAACTAATCTCACCATTGCTGGTGCTTGTCATTTAGTGGTCTTGTCTTTTTCTCATCAGAAGGGAAACGGTTGTAGGTACCTTTATTTTTACACTGAAATGCACTACACGGAGGCATGTTTTATACCAGACTATTATTTAATGTTTATTTACTAAAATTGTCCATTGATATTTGACACTTTTGACAGTTTTTTTTTAAATATTTGTGGACCTTTGTTTGGCTATGAAATAACACCAGCGATTATGCGCCACCTAGCGTGATATATAAGCAGTGTGTCTCCCCATTAAGGCGCTATAATGTCTATAACGTCAAAAATCACGAAATGTCTATGAATTCTAGAGTTTTTAAGTTTTTGATAAGTATTCTCAAGTTTCCAAGAATAAAAAAATAAATGGTTAAGTTTTTTACAAGCTTTTACATAACTTGCAATGTTTGTATGTATGTTCGGGTCAAATCTTGCAACTGAATTTTAAAGCAGTTATCCTCACCCGATTGAAATAAAATTTGGCATACCTGTCAAGTTCTGATGACAGTATAATAATATGACGACAGCTAGCTGATCTGAAGATGGAGACGGAAGGAGGACAACGGAACTCCTCGGTAGATAATAGTAGATTGGCCGTTTTTATGCTCATTTAGATCAGCACACGGTTCCAATCACTACTTTTATAAAAAGTTGTAATGAAAAATATATTTTTCCAATAAAATATCTAGTAAAATTATAAAATCCCCATGTACATGTCAAGAAACTGAATATTAACATACCATGACTTGTGTTTCAATCTGTAATGCTATGTTTCGGCATTATTTCACCTGAAAAGTATTAAACTGTGCCGAAATAAGGGGTTACAAAACAGAAACACACAAATTATTATAATTAATGTTTCCTGTTTATTAGGATCTTGAAAACATAATTTCGTTTCCATACAGATGAATCCAATAGCACGCTGCCTAACTCATGTTCGTCGGCTCATTGTTTGGAAAACAAGAGTAGTTCGTGGCCAAAACAATTCTCACACTGCTGTAAAAACGACTTTAATATGACTGCTAATGAATCAAATGATTCATTTTATACATTGCCTGTATAGATGACAACTTTATTTGAAGAATATTTTATAAAAAAACGTAATGTAATACATAGTACTCTTTAAAACCACAAACTGAATTTGTGGTAGTCACCATCCAAAAGAACACGAGTAGAGTAACACACTTGTACTGTGTACCTAAGCTTTTGTGTTAACTGCTACTTATAACATTTAAAATAACATACCTTTCGTATATTATATTTCTAACACAAATAACTTCCTCCGCAACTCAGTGTCGTTTATTTTAGTCTTTAGTCACAAATGTTTGAAAATTTATTTAGGTGCCTACCTTTTTGTCCGTGTAATAGGCACCTGCATTTCATTCAGCTCCAAAAACGATTCCAGCTATAATTAAATAAGTACCGTACCTATATATTTGCACTGCACATTCATATATTATTTAGGTGTGTTACGTATTGATAAAACACAAATCCAGTCAGGCGTGATGACTTTTCTGGCTTTTCTTTGTTTACTAAATCGTGACGTCACAAGTAGACGCCCATGACACCAGCGAACGTTTCGACGCGTAATTCAAAGTTTGTTTGAAAAATGCAAAATTTTGCTATTAAACGTAATAACATCATTGTTGGCTAGTAGACCCGTAATTTCCATTATAGAATAGATTTTTAAATCAGTCATGCCTATTGTTAAATTTCCACTTTAATCAAACAGCAACTGTGTGTGTTGTATTTTACGAACTTCTTATAAGAACACCTACTAAATATTCTTGTCCCGTTGCTTATTTACCGGAATGTTCAATGCACATTTTTAATTATTTTGCGAGCGAACCAAAATCAATAATTTTTAAATTTCTTATTAATGTTTACCGATATATTTTTTGTTGCAGATGATATTCCAATCCAAGCTGGACAGGTCGTGCCAACAGAATCCACAGACATGCTGTCTTCAATCACGGAAGAAGGCGAGGCGGAGCTTCCTATTCAACGCGGCATCACCGCCCGAGGCTCCAAACCTAAGCTCAGTTCGTTCCCCGTACTCGGGAAAAAGACAAAGGACGCAAAGGACAAAGCGGGAACGTCCAATGAAAAGAAAGTGACTTTGAAAGACTCCTCTAAAAGCATAAGGAACTCTCTAAACAGCGGTGGAGGAGACATGGTGGATGCCCAACAGAAACTGGATAACTCTTCTGATGCGAACGGCAGCATGAAAGACGAAAAGATGTCTATGACTTCAATTCTAAACAGTACGGAGAACTCGGACACGCGTTCACAGGTCACCACTGACTCCATGGAACTGGAGACTACTCCTCGGTTTGCCGCCATGCAAGTCAGTTCGGTTTGATGGTTTCTGGCCGTCATTTTATATTGCTTCCAAATCAGTGATATGTATACGTGTTGGTAATCTAGTCTGGATTTTTTGGCTGTAATATTTCTTCGCGGTTGGTGACGGATGACATCGTTAATGGTGGATTGTTTCTAATTTAATGAGAGGTTTATTGTTGTTATGCATTACAATTTATTTGTTGATAAACATCGCAAAAAATATGAACTACGATAAAAGCATATTCAGTATTATTTGGAGCGTTATTCACTGATTATCAACGCTCAGCCTAAACCTTTAGTCTTAAGGTCATAGGACACATATCAACTCGGAAAGGGATCGTAACCGTATCAACTCGAGCCGTTCAGTATTCTTTGTATGGAACTCCCTACTGCAACGCACACTAATCGGAATCGTAACGTAATCGCTTGGCCTCGGGACAAGCTCATGAACCGCGGTGCGGTGCGTGGTCAACTTGCAGTTCCCGCGCTTACGGCGCGTCGTCCACGCGATTACGTCTCTCCGTCCACGCTTGCCCCTCTCACCCCTCCCGCTGTCGCCGAGCCGTAAGTGCGGCGTCGCCTAGCTGTAAGCGCGGCGTCGCCTAGCCGTAAGCGCGGCGTCGCCTAGCTGTAGACGAGTCGACGTACCGGAGCTGCTGATCCGCGTTGATTACGTGCTTACGTTAGGTTGACGGCGAGGCGAAAGTCGATACGGTTACGATCCTTTTCCGGGTTGATATATGTGCAATGTGACCTTTAGTGACCTGAAATTTGGAGGGTACAATTACTTCAGACTTTTGACACACTTTTAGAGGATGAGAAGTGAATAGATATTAAATTCTTAACTCAAAACGCTATCCCACTAATATTATAAATGCGAAAGTTTGTGTGTGTGTTTGTTACTTCTTCACGCTGAAAAGGCTAGACGGATTTGCATGAAATTTGGAATAGAGATAACTGGACTCCCGGAATAACACATAGGCACATTTTTATCCCGATATTCCCACGGGATCGAGACTTACGCGGGCGAAACCGCGGGGCGCTGCTAGTAAGTATATAAATAGTTCACACAAATATCTTCTTCATAATTCTGATAATTGTTATCTTCACCTCTTGACCCCTTGAGTTGATTTCGAGTAAACTAAACTAGCAACAACTCAAACGATTAGTAGGTACTCGCCTACATCACAATTTGTCAGTGTAAAGTACTTCGCCGTCGTATCCAGTACTCTCCTAAGCGGTTATATCATCATGAAGTCCATGCTATTATTGTGTTTGATCGCCCTGGTGTGTGTATCGTCAGCGGTCGCCAGGGATTTGATTGTTGGTACGAGCTACAACGCACGCCTCATCCATCAACAAAAGGCCGAGTATATGGGCATCCCATTTAAGAAGAGGGTAAAGGAAATTTTCTTCTCTGATGCTGCTCAACAAATTATACGGGTATGTATCTACCACACTTATTTATTTATTTCACCAGAACAATGTACACGTTACATAGGTGAGGCAAGATCAAATTAAATTAATCACACTAATATTATAAATGCGAAAGTCTGTGAGTGTGTTTGTTACTTCTTCACACTGAAACGTCTGGACGGATTTGGATGAAATTTGGATTATAGATAACTGGACTCCTGGAATAACACATAGGCTATTTTTATCCCGAATTTCCGACGGGTTCGAGACTTATGCGGGTAACAACGCGGGGCGCAGCTAGTGGAATAATAAAAATAACTATTCTAGGTAGGTACATAGATGGTTATTTCAATGGGCAGGCCATATAGCTCGCATTACTGAAAGGTTGGGAAGAAAGTTTCTCGAGTGGCGACCACAAACCGGACGACGCAAAAGACATCAATATTTAGACATCATTTTTTGGTCCCTTTCGATGGACCAAAGACATGAAGTCGCAGGAAGGCGGCTCTTTACCGTTCGTCCAGGCATTCTACGGGGCCATAGGCCTCCCCCATAGAATACATAGGACAGCAGTGGACTTCTGTAGCCTAATGATGATGGTTATTAAATTAAAGCATTAGCAATAGTAGAACACTAGCTCTCACACTAGGATTCCGTGTTGTGAGAAGCTTGTTTCTTTGAAGTGGAATTACTGGTACCCATAAGTAGGCAATTACCTTCACATAGAATATAGTTAGTAATCGTCTGGTTTTCAGCGTAAAAACTGAAAAGCGCCCCTAGCGGACAGTTAGAGAATCTCAACTTCCATACAAAAATCCGTTTAGCGTAGGTACACCACACGCCCGTGTATTTGTTTGTTAGACATTTCTAGACTAGGCTCTCAGGCCACGCTGTTTATGTAAAAGTGTGAATTTCAACGCGTTGTGTCCGGGTGTGCGCTTAGTCGGTTTTTATGACATCCACGGAAGGAGACGGAGGGGTCTATTCTGCGCTGACTGGCTGGGCACGCCACGGCATATTAATTCAATAATCAGTCCGTGATGTTCCCACTGCTCGGGGCTTAGTCTACGAAAGCATCTGGAGCAGCTCTTTCTACCTCTTGTTTCGTTATTAGACATAGACGACCTCTGTGGCGGGGCGGGCGAACGTTCGCCTGCGACGCCCGAGGTTGCGGGTTCGATTCCCGCCTCGGAACAAATATTTGTGCGATATGCAGATATTTGTTCAGGGTGTTCTGGGTATTTTCTATGTACAATAAAACATATCTATCTATGTTATATATTGTATTAAGTATATCAGTTATCTAGTACCCATAACACAAGCTCTGCTTAGCTTGGGGCTAGATAATGTTGTGTAAACTATCCAGCATTATTTATTTTATTTATTTATTTTCTTGCCCATTCTTTCTCTTTTTACAAGCTGTTATTTAACTTGCAATGTACCTATGTATGTTTACTGGGTGAAATCTTGCAACTGAGTCTTGAAACAGTTATCCCCAACCAATTATTGAGCTGAAATTTGGCATACCTGTCAAGTTCCGATGACAATACAATATAATGGTGACAGCGAGCTGATCTGATGATGGAAACGGAAGGTGGACAGCGGAACTCCTCGATGGATAATAGTAGACAGGCCGTGTTTAGGCTCATTTTGATCAGCACACGTATACGATCGATCACTAATTTTATAAAAGCTTAATTTGAAAAGAAAAAAAACACAAAAAACTTATTATGAATGGAGATTAATTTAATGATACTAATATTTTATGATATTTCAGGGTGTTATTGTTCGGGAAGGCAGTCAAACTGAAGCGACTGCGTCAGTCACAGCAGGAGGTGTGGGGTTCTCTTACATCAACCTGCGCTTTAAGAGCGAACGAGGCAGCGCGCTCGACTACTCAGTGGAAATTTATGTGTAACTAAGAAGGCACTGTACTTGCGTACCGCACAGATCCGAACAAAAAATATATGTAATACTCTGATCCGAACCCGTCTTTTACCTGAGTATGACAAACGAGATCTTTATTTAAAATAAATAATTAAATAAATAAAGCTAGACAGTTCATACAACATTATCTAGCCCCAAGGTAAGTAGAGCTTGTGTTATAGGTACTAGATAACTTTATTATGGATCAGACTCTTACCTTTAAAGCCCACATCGAAGTTGTAGTAACCAGACTGAGAAAGTTAATTTATATTTTAAAATTCTTAGGCATGCAGCAGACAGAAAGACTGTAAAAATTGTATATTACTCGTTGTGCCAACCAGTTGTAGAATATTGTATCACATCTTGGGGAGGTGCTGCCAAAACTCACATTATTGAACTTGAAAGAGCGCTAAGGGCTATATTGAAAGTTAGTGCAAGTCTTCCTTATCGTTTTCCTACGGCGGTACTTTATGCTAAATGGGATGTACTTACTGTAAGGCAAAGCTTCTTGCTTCGTACTGTGATAAAGCAACACTCCCAGTTAGTCTATGATGTGAATTGCGTCAGGGATAAACGTCGTAAGGGGAAAGTCTGTCCCTCTCTGTTGTACCATAGCTTGGCGCATAATTTCTTTTGCTTTCTTGGCCCATTCTTATACAACAAGGTCAACAATCTTCTATCTATCTATCATTTAAATGCATCTAGCTGCAAGAAGACCACTAAGCTTTGGTTAAAAACCCTCGACTACGAGAAAACTGAAAATCTCCTTCGCCACTTATCTTGATATCCAACTCGTTGTAGCTGAATCGCTATGCGCCAACTTCTCTAACTACCTTGTAATTTTTCACTTTTTCAATTTCTTGTAACTTCACTCAACCTTCCCCCCTCATTTCCTACCTGTCTCATTCCTACCTTCCTATCGTTTATTAATTCCTTGATTATCTGTATAATAGTTTAATTAAGTGTGTTCTTTTCATTATGTCTTAATATTATTATTATTATTTTGCCCGGTTCTTCGTTTTTCTTAGCTTTATTTGTATTAGGTCCGCTTCGCTTACTAATTTGCTCCTAAGTAATCAGTGGAGTGGAGTCCTGGTGACCTGTGGCACAGGTTTACTACTAAGTAATCAGTGGAGTGGAGTCCTGGTGACCTGTGGCACAGGTTTACTACTAAGTAATCAGTGGAGTGGAGTCCTGGTGACCTGTGGCACAGGTTTACTACTAAGTAATCAGTGGAGTGGAGTCCTGGTGACCTGTGGCACAGGTTTACTACTAAGTAATCAGTGGAGTGGAGTCCTGGTGACCTGTGGCACAGGTTTACTACTAAGTAATCAGTGGAGTGGAGTCCTGGTGACCTGTGGCACAGGTTTACTACTAAGTAATCAGTGGAGTGGAGTCCTGGTGACCTGTGGCACAGGTTTTTTTAACCTATTTCAGGCACCAGCTCTTACAAAACTTGTTCAAAGCTTGTAATTTATGTAAGTTTACCTATGTAAAGAGAAATAAATGAAATTTTATTATTATTATTATAACTGATATACTTAAGTTAATACAATACCTTACATTGATAGTTTTTTTTAATTATTTATAGAAAATACCCAGAACACTCTGAACAAAAATCTGCAGATCGTACAAATATTTGTTCCGAGGCGGGAATCGAACCCGCAACCTCCTGCATCGCAGTCGAACTTTCGCCCGCCGCGCCACAGAGGTCGTCATATAACACGCTACATAAACTACTTTTTTAGTACATAACAGGTATCTTAGAATCATTAATCACTTGTCTATCAAAACCTCTATGTTTTCGAACTACAAAAACGCCTTTGCCGAAATTGGTCTCATCAGAGGCTCGGTATCGGTGGTCTCGTCTGGACGACCTCTGCTTGGTTTCTAGGAGTTGCTGCAGTTTTGCGATCGTGGCTTCCTGCTCGTCTCGTTCCATCTCGTTGATTAGAATAGGTAAGCTCGATGCACATACCCACAGGTAAAACATACCCACTGAAAATGGAAAGGTTCATAGATCAATACGTATAAAATCGTTGCGTGACTGAACGACTGACTGACTATCAACGCACAGCCAACCGTAAGTCCTAGACACCGGAAAATTTAAACGGAACATTCCTTTTGTGGTCTGGGGTGTACTAAGAAAGGACTTTCCGAAATTTACCCCGTTGAAGTGTGTAGATACAAAAAATTACAGGCTACGCCATATTCGTTTTCACGCCACCTGCTCGGCAATGTCCAAAAGGGAGGTAAAGTGATTTGAATTCAGATCGTCAAATTCGTGTGGAAAAGTCTAGAAATAAATAACCATATGGCATTGTAGAGGTTTGTTCGAAAATCGAACTGGCCACCATATCAATGAATGTGAATCCCCTCAGTGCATAATCTACTATTACCACAGAATAAATAATAATACGCTATTACTTAATAGGCCTTGTTTCGTTATACCACGTTTAGAACGTCCCCGCATCGTATCATCATCAGCCTTTAGACAACCACTGCTGGACGAAGCACCCATAACATAAAATGAGGATCCGAGATTTGCCATATCTAATCACTATGCTCGTCAGGCGGATTTAGTGATCGTGAGTGTTGAATACGGTTGGATCCGTATTGAAATCCCTTGGTCGACTATTACGACATGCGCGGGTAGCAGTGGCGTAACTATACCAACTAAGGCCCGTGGCAAATTCGAAAATTTAAAAGAAAATTGTTGTAGGCTCAAGGCAAATTCGAAAATTTAAAAAAAAATTGTTGTCTCACTTTGGATTTTAAGCAGAACTTATAAAAATATACCTACTTTTCAAATAAAACAAAATACTCAGGTACAATGTAAAAAAATATTTTTGAGCTCGCGGCCTCTTGGGTCGGGGGCCCGTGGCATTTTGCCAGCCCTGCCACCGTATTGTTACGCCACTGGCGGGTAGGTCTATAGGCCGGACACACTCCGCATCCGCATAGTACCTACGTAGGTACATTCATTTGGTAATATTTGTACGCAAAACGGTAACTCACAGAGAAAGAATCCTGCCACGACACTGGCGCCGATCAGAGAGCCGATGTCCATAGTGTTCTGTTTGAGCAGTAGCAGCGCGCCGGCCACCGTTAGGGAAATCAGAATCAAACGGTAACTCACAGAGAAAGAATCCTGCCACGACACTGGCGCCGATCAGACAGCCTATGTCCATAGTGTTCTGTTTGAGCAGTAGCAGCCCGGCGGCCACCGTTAGGGAAATCAGAATCAAACGGTAACTCACAGAGAAAGAATCCTGCCACGACACTGGCGCCGATCAGAGAGCCTATGTCCATAGTGTTCTGTTTGAGCAGTAGCAGCCCGCCGGCCACCGTTAGGGAAATCAGAATCAAACGGTAACTCAGAGAGAAAGAATCCTGCCACGACACTGGCGCCGATCAGACAGCCTATGTCCATAGTGTTCTGTTTGAGCAGTAGCAGCCCGGCGGCCACCGTTAGGGAAATCAGAATCAAACGGTAACTCACAGAGAAAGAATCCTGCCACGACACTGGCGCCGATCAGACAGCCTATGTCCATAGTGTTCTGTTTGAGCAGTAGCAGCCCGGCGGCCACCGTTAGGGAAATCAGAATCAAACGGTAACTCACAGAGAAAGAATCCTGCCACGACACTGGCGCCGATCAGAGAGCCGATGTCCATAGTGTTCTGTTTGAGCAGTAGCAGCCCGCCGGCCACCGTTAGGGAAATTAGAATCAAACGCACCAACTCAAATAAAATGTATCCGAACATCAACACATTGTTGCACTGAAAGGAATTCAACATTTATTAGTATTATTTTATTTTCCGGCTCGAAGGACCATTTTCTGTTTGTAACAGAAGAATATTCTGATTGTTTTAATATATTTATTATCAATCTTGGTTACATTGTCTCGGTAACTTATTGTGAACTGAACTGAACGTGTGCCTGAACGAACGTGATAGACACACGTTCGGATATTTTACTTACATCTTTGTTTGTATTAAACACCCGGTTCATACTTTGATTAGTGCGAGTGTTTAGTGATAAGGACCATCGCATAGGCGTAGCGAGGTACGGCCAGAGAGGGGCAGCTGCCCTCCCCCCCCCCCCCCCCCCCCCTTAGAAGAGCGTTCGTTCGCTGATAAACTGTACTTCTGCCGAGGTTCATTTAGTTTCCCTTTTGGATGCCAATGAGGGCAATATACCTAAACATGAGATTTGCCTAAAAAAGCTACCCTAAACGAAAGATGCAGATGAAGCAGTAGGTATGCCTAAAATGTGAAATTGACAAAGAAGCAGTTTATATATTTTTTTAATCTCAAAATTTAATCAATTAAATTTAAATTTTTGAAACTCGTATATTAAAAAAAACGATCAAATCAATATAGGATTTTCTTTGTCTGCTCCCTCAATATATAATCCTGGCTACGCCTTTGGACCTACGTACCTACATTATAGCATTTATTTCGAAGATAATAGGGAATTTAAAATCTACATCTTTCTCTTTACACACACTCATAATATGTCCAGAAGGGGACTTCTTTAGGTTGATGATGATGATGATGACGTAGGTACTTACAGTGTATGCTCCGTAAATGTACAGGACGCATGATACTAAATAGACGCAAGATATTCCAATAGCAGATGACATGTATTTCTTTGGATCTGCAAAATACACGTGGAAGCACTTTATTTTTAATCCCCGACGCAAAATCAGGGGTTGTTAGGTATACGTTTGACTGCTGTGTGTTGGTATGTGTGTGTGTGTCTGTCTGTGGCATCTTAGCTCTTAAACGGGTGAACCGATTTGAATTTTGAACTTTATTTGAGAGCATGTTTTCTAGCGACGGTTCTTACTTCTTAGACATGTTTTATCAAAATCGGTTCAGCCGTTTCATTGCGTTGAGGATTTTTTTAATTTTTACAAAATTAATTACTTGTGTTGTGACCAATCTTTGTTTATTTTAGTAGTAAGTAGTATTATTATTTTTAACGGGTTCTTCCGGGGAAGTACCTACTACCACCATACCTACCTATTTCCGCCGCAAAGCAGTACTTAGTGCTCGTATTGCTGTTAAATTGGGAAATGGGAAGCGGGGTGAGAGGGGGGGGGGGGGGGATTGCAACACTACCCTTGCGAAGGCGGGAGGAGTTGCTAGTAGGTAATTAATATAAGTAGGAACCTATAACTACTTACGTATGGAAGTTATTTACCTTGCATTAGGTTTTCTATATATTCCTTGAAAAAAATAAGATTCCAATTTGTATACCAGTCATGCAGTTCAGCTTCTACTTCTTCAGCGTGAGAGTGTGCTAAGCAAAAACAGGTCAGAAATAAAGTCCCCTGAAACTTTAAACAAGTTTTTATTAGGTTGGGTGAAGAGAGTTCCGAAAACAGAATAATCAGAATAATCAATTTATTGGTAAGTAAATAATATTATAGACGTCGGTCAGGAATTGTTAAAAAATAGTAATAATAAAAATACTAATTAAAACAATAATAATATAAATTCATTAAATTACAAATTGCAAACAACATTAAATTCCCAATTAACAATTAATTATTCAAACGGAAGGTATGTAAGGTAGGTAAGTATGTGAAGGAACTCACCAATGAAAATAATCCAATCAATATTCCTCCTAACCGTAATGAAAACCAGAAGCAACAACTGTATACCAGTGACATTTTAATACAACAACTGTATACCAGTGACATTTTAAAACCAGAAGCAACAACTGTATACCAGTGACATTTTAATACATTTCAAAGTTAAAATGTTGTTCTAGTCTCTATAAAACAGAACTAAACAGAAGCGCGTAAGCGGTGGAGGTATAGTGGTAGATAAGTATAGTGATATCTACTGAATCGCTACAATGCTTAATTGAACTACACATACAGGGTGTCAGTATTTTCCATCGACCAAAATAATAAAGTATGGACGGGCCTTACCCATAAAACGTCCGTGAAAAAAAGTCGCAATTACAACACACGCATGTTACGTCACTCGTTGCCGTCACAAATACCGACTGAAGCGCAGTGAGTCACTCACTCACTCACTTTATAAGCTTCAAAACTATCGTTCCCTAACTATCCATACTTTTTTATTTTGGTCGAAGGTATTTTCAAAGGTTTACATAGTTATTTGATTGTTTTGTAAAAATATATTTCGAAAACAAGCTTTATTTTTTAACTACTTGAATGACGGACCAAGCTGATGGCCCACCTGATGTTAAGCCGTAACTTCAGCCTTTAACAAAGCATTACCGCACATATGTCACGTACACCTAGGGCGCGCTTTATTATATGTGGTATTGCAGTGCGCCCGCCACCCTGAGACATAAATATGATTTTATTTTTATACGACTTGAAATGACGGATCAAGCAGATGGCCCACCTGATGTTAAGCGATACCCTCTGCCCGTGTGCATTATCACATAGGTCACGACCACTTAGGACGCACCCTGCTATGTGGCATTGCACTGCGCCCGCCACCCTGAGACATAAAGATTAAAAGTCTCATTTGTCTGTAATTTCACCGGCAACCATACCCTTCAAACCGGAACACAGCAATGCCAGGAATACGGTTTTGTGGCAGAAACAGGTATGGTGGTAATAGGTACTTCCCCGGACGAACTCTTTCACAAAAAAACTCTACTACTACTCTACATCTACATCGTTAAGATTGACGTTTCTTTCAAAATGAATTGGCCTGCTAATTTTAGGTTATTTATTTATGAAAAGACTCATGTGCCTGTAGCTCAATCCAGGTCATAATATATCTTTTTACCTCCCAACATCGAAATCGGTGCAACCGTTACGGCGTGTTTGAGTTGCACAACCAAAGTTGTATCCATCGTAAATTCTAATTACTTAGATTGTGGTGGTGCATCTCACGGTGAAAAGATGCCCATTGAGACTCTGCCTACCCTTTCGGAGAAAAACGCGTGTACCTATTAGATTAGTGGGAGGTATTTTCAATTCCCACTAGGTACTGTTTTTTACCCGTTTTCCACAATTTTCGGCTAAGACGACACGTTCAAGTAAGTACATACCTACTACATATTTTTTTGTAGAATAGTTAAAAGCACCCTGTTATTGTCACAATTATGCTTATAAAAGTTAGGTTGTATGCAGATAATTGCTTCTAATAATATTTGTATTGATCGGTTCTGCTTTGAATTGTAAATGAATGGAACAGCGCAGTCTACGTGTAGATATATATATATTTAGATAGATAGGTAGGGAGATATACCTTTCATGTACATTGTAGGTACCTACTTTTTTTTTTTATACTACTAGAATGGCTGAACAAGCAGAAGGCCCATTTGATGTTAAGCGGTAACCTCTGCCTATGAACAGTGCATTACCTTATAGGTCACGTCCACCTAGGACGCGCCCTATGTGGCATTGCACTGCGCCCGCCACCCTGAGATAAAGATGAAAAGACTCATGTGCCTGTAATTTCACCGGCACCCCTTACCCTTCAAACCGGAACACAGCAATGCGAGCACTACTGCTTTGCGGCAGAAATAGGTATGGTGGTAGTACTTCCCGGACGAACTCTTTCACAAAAAAGCTCTACTACTACTACCTACCTTACACCTTGACAATAATAGAAGATTGTTCAACGAGAGACTAAAACGAGCCATTTCAGTCGTTCGGGAGGTTATATAATCGAATATGATATGAAATATGAATACCCGAATATATTATATTATATATATTTAGTCCCGAATTTTCACTTACCTAGATTGCGTGAAAATTAAAACTAGGTAGGTACAAAATTCTTCAGCAAACAAATACACTCGTTTTCACTTCTGCAGTTAATAAAGTTGTGGTACCTACGACACTTTATTTCAACGGCAACAGATTTCGAATTATTTCTTTGCCTTTCTTCTCCATTTTCTAGGAGCCACCTAATTGGTATTACCGGGAAATCCTTAGAATTATTTCTGTGCCTAATACTTGCAGTTTGACTTTACGAGGCTAGTACATGTATGTACTTACGCCAGTTGTCACTCCACCGCATCCTAATTAAGTCGTATTGTTTAATATTACCCACCTATCAAGTTTGTGAAATATATATCAGTTGAAATAATAAGACATTTTAAATTCAGTGTTTTCAAGTAACTGTCATAGTCCTAATAAGGATATCCATCAGTTAAAACTCCAAAAACACAAATAAAGCCAAAGGGTTATCTTTCCGTTGTGCAAATTATTCAAGTTAAAATGGAAAGAGTCAGTAGGGTGTACAACCACTTCAGGAGAAAAAGATATGACACTATTTTCTCGGTACATTCTAAAACCGACACGGTGCGATTTAAACCAATATATAAAGACACGCAGGTGTACTGAGGCTGCGCTTTATAATTTATATTGAATTAATCGATATTGAAATCTTTGGAAAAAACTATGCTCATACTTACATAACATAGAATAACTGCTAATAGTACCTACTAAAAGTCGTCATCATCAGCCTTTAGAAGTCCACAGAATACCACAACGAACGGTCTTGAGCCGCCTCCATCCACCGCCTTCCTGCGACGTCTATAATGTCTTTGGTTCATCGAAAGGGTGGTATTCCTCTTTTGCGTCGTCCGGTTTGTGGTCGCCACTCGAGAACCTTTCTTCCCCAACGGTTATCAGTTCTGCGAACTATACGGCCTGCCTATTGCCACTTCAACTCGAGTACCTACTAAAGTAAAGACACTCAAATCAAAAAGTAAATGCATCCAACCCATTTCAGGTAATTAACAACACAAACTATCATTTGAAAAACAAGTTTTATTTCGAAAATAAAAGATTTAAATTCTGAATAAAAAAGAATACACATGTTCAGGATATAATCTATTAATACTTGCCGTAAACACGATTTATACTGAATTGGTCTTTAAATCTACGTCGTTAAGATTGACGTTTCTATCAAAACGCATTGACCTACTAATTTGGGTCGCCTTAAGGTAGGGTATAACGCAAAATTACCAATCTTCGATTTGATTTTTAACTGACTAAATCAAGTACTTTATAAATATGCATGGATACTACATTATAAATCCGAGGGATCACTGTACCAGAAATACTACAGGACAATATTTTTTCGATAGAAAAAAAACCCAAAGTTACCTCTAACTTTTGGCTAGATTCGATTGTTTATTAAAACTGAGCATATTATTGGGTAAAAAATTTAACAAATAAAATCAGTCAAACACAGCCGAGGGTTTACTACAGGGGTTTTGTAAAATTATCTATATTTTACGATATTCAATAAAAACTGATTTTTCATGCGGCGCGTTTTTTTTGTATGATGATTTCTGCCTGGCGTTGGCGCAGTCTTAACCTGACTGACTGAATGGCTGACTGACTGAATGGCTGACTTATTGATTCATCATCGCCGAGCAAAAACAGCTGGAATTTGGAGGGTAGGTTGTTTTTAAAGTAAAACCATTCACTAAGAAGGTATTTTTGGGGTGAAAATCATTGATGAAAAATCGTTTTCCTTGAACTTACAAAATGCTTATTTATGTATGCCTTCAATACAAATCATAAAAGGTAATATATTCTTTCACAATCAAAAAAATGGCCGTTGTTTCGGAAAGCTATTATGCAAGCTCATCTCTAGTTTGAATTTTCATGGGTTTTATCGATTTCCCTTTTTGATTGAATATTTCGACTCCTTTGCTGCAGTGTGGACTCGTTTGTGTAGTGACAACCCCACTTTGCGAGTGAATGTTTTTGCACATATGTTGCATTCATATGGCCTTTCTTCGGTGTGAATTCGCATGTGAGCATTTAAATTATATAATTTTGTAAATGCCATATTACATCTGTTGCAGGCATGTTCCTTTTCTCTGGTGTGAATAACCATGTGTCTTGTCAAAGAAGTTTTTTCAGTAAATGCCCTTTCACATCTATTGCAGGAAAATGGTTTTTCTCCAGTATGAATTCGCATGTGACATATCAGTAACTGTTTTTGAATAAATGCCTTAAAACATCTGTTGCAGGTATATGGCTTCTCTCCAGTGTGAATCCGCATGTGTCTTACCAAAGTATTTTTTTCAGCGAATGCCCTATCACATCCTTTGCAGATATATGGCTTTTCACCAGTGTGCATTCGCATATGTCTTGTCAATGACTCTTTTTGAGAGAAAGCCTTAACACATCTGTTGCAGGCATATGGTTTTTCTCCAGTATGAATTCGCATGTGTCTTATCAATTTCACGTTTTCAGTGAATGCCTTAGCACATCTATTGCACATATATGGCTTATCTTTATTGTGAATTTGCATGTGTTTTGTCAAATTACATTTTTTATTGAATGCCTTATCACACATATTGCAGGCATATGGCTTTTCTCCAGAGTGAACTCGCAAATGTGCTACAAGTCTGTATTTCCGGCCAAATCTTTTACTACACACATCACAACAAAAACATAATTTGACATTGTTGGTGCCACTGCTGCCTTTTAATAAAGACTGTTGTATAATTTTTGAACGGTCACTTTTCTCAAAATCTGTTTCAATTGGGATGTCCTCAATTTTAATCAAGTCTTCTCGTTCTAAAGTTGATAACTCTTCAATAACAGGTACTTGTTCTTCCTTAATTGTCAAAGATTGTTCAATAATATTTATTTCAATACCTGTTTTATGTACGCTATGCTCAAATTCCATAAAGCGTTCTTCATATTTAGTGTCTAACTCTTCTTTCACTACTACTTTTTCTTCTGTAAGAGATAATGAGTGTTCTACAATTTTTAAATGGTCACTAATTTCAATATCTCTTTCAAGTGTGTCCTCTGCACTTTGAATAAAATCTTTTTCAAATTTAGTGTCTAACTCTTCTTTCACAACTACTTGTTCTTTCTGAACAGCTAATGGGTTATCAATAATATTTAATCGGTCACTTATTTCAACATCCAATTCGACTGTGTTCTCCTCAATTTCATTCAGGTGTTCTTCATATTTAGTTTCTAACTCTTCTTTCACAACTACTTGTTCTTCTATATCAATTAATGAGTGTTCTACTATTTTGAAACGGTTACTAATTTCAATATCTCTTTCAAGTGTGCTCTCTGCACTTTGAATAAAGTCTTCATATATTATAGAGTCTAACTCTTCTTTCACAACTACTTGTTCTTCTATATCAGTTAATGAGTGTTCTACTATTTTGAAACGGTTACTAATTTCGATATCTCTATCAAGCGTGCTCTCCTCACTTTCAATCAAGTCTTCTTCTTCAGTAACGATGTCTACCTCTTCTTTAACTGCTACTTGTTCTTCTTTAACAGTTGCCGGAGTACATTCTTCCATAGTATGAATAATTATTAATAGCTAGACATTAGGCCTCTTAACAAGTTTTCTTTTATTCCCAGGTTTATTGAGTTGCCTAAAAAGATACAACATTGTAACTATGAATAAGGTATCAAGCAGTTTAATTATTTGACTGTTATGTTATGTTAGGCAAACATAAACACTAAGCAAGTTCTTGGTCTTGCCATTGCCCGGGCAAGGCTATCACACAGGATTCTTCCTAGTTTGGATAGGTAGCTATTTGTCCCACCCAGGAATAGTGAATAGATTTAGTGATTCTTAGAACACTAAATCTGATGTAAGTACTATCGGCAACATTACTGCCTGCCCAGTTTCAAAACATTTTCGCTTGCAGTGATGACCATAAACTAACTCCGCCCCTTTTTTTGTTAACCAATGAGACATGATATCCATTGTCTAAGAAAGTCCTTTGTTTTATGACTTTTACAAATTCTAAATCCATTGTAGAGAGAAAGTTATACGAATATCTTTGTTTACCGTACTTTTGCCAGATGTTGGGTCTACCGCAGCTGAGTTTAAACAAATACTGTAATATATTTTAAGGGCTGTAATAAAATTACAAAAAAATGAGCTTGTTCAATATAACAATAAGCTTCAACTAAGTAGCTAAAACTTTTGTGTTAAAAATATGGAAACAACTGAATCTAAAGTAATTATAATTTAGTAATTTTTTAGTATCCCCACTGAAAATAACAAAAAATCAATACATCAATAATTGCTGCATAATTCTGCCAGTCTTGATTACTATATTGTTCAGTAATTGCTATAGTAAATTACCTATTATAAATTCATAAAATAAAGTTTACTTACCAGGACATGTCACAACGCTTCAGATCACAATGAGAGCCCACGATAGTTAGACGATAGATAGCCACGACAAACATGCTTTAATTGCCATTTTTTATAAATTCTATTTAAAAACTACATTCTTATTGGCGTCATGCTTGATTACAGTTGTACAAAAAAATTTATAGTGTGCCCCAAAATAGTAAGTTTCTATTGGTGTTCGAAAGGCATTAGGGCGGGGATGACGTCGCTACGACTAGTCACTGGTCACACCAAATTCACCCTTAGCATGGGCAGGGACTTATGTTGCCGATAGTACACTATAATGCATTTGTGACGTTTGTTACTGAATAAATTACTATTACTATTACTATTACTAAGAACTTGCTTTCTTTATGTGTAGTTATTGGGTGTTAATGTTACGTCTAGATAATTTATGTAAAGCGAGGGTTAGACTAACAAGAAAACTTGCAGAAGTTGAGTAGAAGAACTTGCAGAAACATTTTCATTGTTTAAACAGTTTCTGTAAGCTTCATCATTACTAGCCAGAAGCCCACAGCTGGTTATAGGCCTCTCCCTAAGAATTACATAACATAATATGTGATGCCATCCCTTATGACCATTGTTATCTCATTAGTCAATCAAATTATCAATGGGGGCTGTCCTACATTACATCAACCGGTTCGTAGTCGTTCACTCAAGAACCTCCCAGCGGGTATCGATTATGCAAGCTATACCTACCAAGGTATAGCCTACCCTGCTAAATCGGGTTTTTCCCAGTACCTAGTTTTAGCGAGTAGTCTTACCAGTTGAACTACTGGTAATAATCTGAGAACTGTCGGTGATCTTGGTTCTTCTATGGGCTTACTCCTTGGCAAACGAAGGAATCGCACTATAATCTCAAGCTGATGTCATCCCGCTAATGCAAAAGCTGTTTATAACCACACAGCATAAAGCGCACCATCAGGTATACATTTTAGATTCACTTTAAATCCATAGCTTGTAGTTTTAGCTTGCAATTTGCAAATAATTTGTACCTATTTAACAATAGGAATAGGATACAGTTCAGTTCTTGAAGGATTTAGGAATTTAGGATAAACAAACATATTACCTTTACGTTTAGATAAAAGTAAAGCGGAGGATAGTTAATAGTATAAAAGTATGTACTAAAAGTAGAGGGGCTTGTGTGTGAGTGACAGGTGACAGACAAGACAAGCATCATTGAATGAATTTACTAATATTTATTCTGTGCCGTTTTGTGTCAGCAGGTGTCAGCATCATGGACTTATATACTAAGTCCATGGTCAGCATATATTGTATTCAGCTCGTAGACAGAGTACGATTTAGCTCGAAAGGTCATGAATGAAGTAGCGAAATTGTATAAGGGAGGAGACGGCCAAGCGCCCATGTTTAAATTATATTCATGTACATAAATGTAGTATATTCTTTGGTCAAGCGGCAAGCACGTAGATTCCTTATTGGGGGGGTAAGGGTGGTGCCATCGGGTCCGGTTATTGTACAACCATGGAATGCACGACCTGGGAATTCACGACCCTGGAAAACACAGCCAGGATTGCACAGCCCAGTAATTCATGTACAAATGGACACGAAATCCATGGCTGTGCACTCCTGACACGTGCTGAGACTGTACAGCCTGAGATTACACAGCCTGAGAATGCACAACCTGGGAATTCCATGCCAAACAGTACTGATATCAATGTACATCAATTCCGGGGTTGTGCATTCCCAGTACGTCACAGGAATGTACAGCCAGGGAATGCACAGCCACGGAATTGGTGTACATGCTTCTGATTGGTCGAATGCTTATGCTTCGTTTAGATGAAACTACAGAGTAAAAATTGTACTATCCCATTTTGTGATTAGACACCACTGATTATACATGAAATAATTAAAGCCAGAAACACACTGGTCCACGGGTCCACTTGTTTTAAGCGCAGCGCTGTTTTTTGTCAGCTCATGAACACTGCTTCTGATAGCGAAAGTTGAGTTCACGAGAACTGGGAGACATAAAAGACATGTTTTAAATTGATAGTGGTGTCGATTCTGTGCAGCATTCTCTAATTTAAAACCGCATTAAATTTATCGCGGTCTCTTTTATTTCAGTCTATTAGAAAGGGCGCGCGACAACTTTAACGCGGTTTAAAATTAGATAATGCTGCACAGAATCGACACCAGAGGGGTGAGTCTGAGTTTTGCAAACACCATCGTAACGGTGAACGTAACACGATCGTACGTGTATAACATAATAACTAGCTATTAATCTGTGCCAAAAACGTCACAGATTAATGGCTAGTTACTACGCAATACACGTACACTCGCCGTTACGATCATCGTTACGATGGTGTGTGTAAACTCGGACTTGCCCCTCAGTATATCATAAATATCATCAGTTTAGCAACACACACATTTTTACAGTGTTTTTAGGGTTTCATAGTCAAAGACAAGGAACCCTTATGGATTCGTCATGTCTGTCTGTCTGTCTGTCTGTCCGTGTATGCCACAGCCTTTTTTTTCAGAAACTATAAGAGCTATACTGTTGAAACTTGGTAGATAGATGTATCCTGTGAACCGCATTGAGATTTTTACACAAAAATTGAAAAAACACAATTATTTTTGGGGTTACCCCCTACATAGAAATGAAACTCATTTTTTTTTTCATCAAACCTATACGTGTGGTGTATTTATGGATAGGTCTTCTAAAATTATGTTGAGGTTTCTAATATCATTTTTTTCTAAACTGAATAGTTTGCGCGAGAGACACTTCCAAAGTGGTAAAAAGAGTGCCCCCCCCCCCCCCGTAACTTCTAAAATAAGAGAATGATAAAACTAAAAAAAATATATGATGTACATTACCATGTAAACTTCCACTGAAAATTGGTTTGAACGAGATCTAATAAGTAGTTTTTTATTCTTGGGGTTCCCCATACTTAGAACTGAAACTTAAAAAAAAACATCAAACCCATATGTGTGTAGTATCTATGGATAGGTCTTCAAAAATGATATTGAGGTCTCTAATATAATTTTTTTCTAAACTGAATAGTTTGCGCAAGAGACACTTCCAAAGTGGTAAAAAGTGTGTCCCCATAACTTCTAAAATAAGAGAATTATAAAACTAAAAAAAATATATGATGTACATTACCATGTAAACTTCCAACCAAAATTGGTTTGAACGAGATCTAGTAAATAGGTAGTCTAGTAAGTAAGTATTTTTTTTAATACGTCATAAATCGTAATCCATCCAAGAACTTTTATATCATGTTATTTGCTGCTACGGAACCCTTCATGGGCGAGTCCGACTCGCACTTGGCCGCTTTTTTTTGTTTAGTTTATCGTAGCTAATCTGATGCTATTTATGAGGTTCTAAACCCGGTTACCCTGCCAGAAAGATATCAGAAAGATTTCAAGTTAGGTCAGAAACCTGGTTGAAGTACCTATGGTGTCCCTGATAATCAGTATTATTACCTGATTGAAATTCAATATTACAAACCTCAATATAATTTTTCAAGACCTATCCATAGATAACACCACACGTATGGGTTTGGTGAAAAAATTTGAGTTTCAGTTCTAAGTATGAAGTATGAAGTTTGGGGAACCCCAAAAAATTTATTGTTTTTTTTTCTATTTTTGTGTGAAAATCTTAATGCGGTTCACAGTTTCAACAGCATAGCTCTTCTAGTTTCGGAAAAAAGAGGCTGTGACATACACGGACAGACAGATAGACATACAGACAGACATGACGAACCCTAAAAAGGTTGTTTACAACCTGCATACCTATGCTGAGTTTGCATACCTAATTACTTACCTACCTTTTTGTAACAGCAAATCTAAATACCATTTTGTGTATTTTCATGTTTTATTTTGTTTATTATCTGTGTTGTTACAAACAACAATAATTATACCTATTATATTCTATTTTCTACAGTAAAGATACTTCAATAGACATAATATAGGTGAAGTCGTCGTTGTCAGTCAAGGTCAAACATAATACGCGCTCAGCACTCACTCTAAAAACAATGTATAAATAGGTAGATGGGTACATTACATAATGGTTATATTACCTGTAACCTATAACCTATAACACAACATGAATAGCCAATAGTATTCCGTCGTGTTTGCAACATACAGTGTTACTTGAACCATGAGTTAAAAAAATTGTTCATGGTTAGAGGTCAACAAAACTGGACAAGTCATGACTCCTATGTGTGTAGTCAAGTTAGATGTTAGAAGTTAGAAGTTAGACAATTTAAATTTTAACGTCTGTTAAACTTGATACATATATATTAATCACAAAAAAAAAAACAAAAAAAAATACTAAGTGAGTTTAACAGGGAAAAATGTAAAAGATAAGATTTTCGCAACTAAAATAATACCTAGGTACTTAGACTCAAACAAAAATTATGGCGCTTCTAACTAGTGGCGCCATGCATTTTATTTGAGTTTAGTAATTTGAAATAACTAACTAGGGATGTGATTGAGTGAGCGGATGTGAATCTCGGCGTTGGATATGTGATTAAAAAAATATTATTTTTTTAATCAGAAAAAAGGTACCTAGGTACCTACGTAGTCATTAGGTGCACCATGCCGATAGGTAGCAGTAGGTCAAGTCCACGTAGGACGAGCCCTATGTGGCACTGCACTGCGCCCGCCACCCTGAGACATAAAGATGAAAAGTCTCATGCGCCTGTAATTTCACCAGCACCCAAATACCCTTCAAACCGGAACACAGCAATGCGAGCACTTCTGCTTTGCGGCAGAAGTAGATATGCTGGCAGAGCTTCCCCGAACGAACCCGTTTTCAAAAAAAAGCTCTGCTTCTGACTAACCTAATCTAACTACTTGGTATCTAGGTATCAAAATTGTTAGGTAGAGAAGATTGATATGTAGGTATGTAGAGAGATGGATAGCAGCATCCACCTTTGTGTTTGTGCTCAACATAGGTACTGCCAGTGTTGCCAATTTTATTTTTACAAACCCACCAGGCCTTGTGGCACATGCGGCCTCGTGATCGTGATCCACCAGAAAACCACTAAACCGACTCAACCAATCTCATGCTAAGTGCACGTGCAAGTAAATGTTATACATGCAAGCATCGAGAATAAACATAAATAAACCTGAGAATATACATAAAACCTTTGAATCAAATCTAATTTGACCCAGTATTCACAATATGCAAATGCTATTGAAAAATTCTTCACAGATATCCCTTTCCTTCTTACGAAAGGTCTAGATAGATCCTTGATCATTACGGAATCATTTTTAAAAGATAATGTGCTTATATCACCTCCCAAATTCACTTTTCACTATGTTACGCCACAAACAATTGTTAAAACCTTTAGAACTATCAAGGTAAAAAAAACAGAAGATTTATGGGGGTTATCAATTTCAATTTTACCAGCTCTAAGCAAGGTATTTGAGAAAATTATATTAAATCAATTGATGACACATTTTATTTTAAACAAATTATTACACGAACGTCAGTTTGGTTTCACATAAGGGCGTTCTACTCTTGATGCAGGAACAAAATTAATATCATTCATACTCGATGCTTGGGAATCGAAGCATGATGGTTTAGGTATATTTTGCGATCTTTCGAAAGCATTTGACTGCGTTCATCATGATACGCTTTTAATGAAGCTTGAATATTACGGTATAACGGCAGAAGCTCTAAGTCTGATAGCGTCATACCTTGCTGACAGAGGTCAACGAGTTGCTGTATCTGGCGTCAAGTTTTCAGGCTCTCTTATTAAACTTGGGGTTCCTCAGGGCTCCATACTGGGTCCTTTCTTATTTCTCATATATATTAATGACTTGCCTTACGTGATTCAAAGGCAAACAACTGATGAAGTCGTCCTTTTTGCCGATGACACATCGTTACTATTTAAAACTAAAAGAGGATCCTCTGATCTAAGTGCCGTAAATTATGCTTTAGACTTAATTTCTGAATGGTTTGCGGTCAATAACTTAGTGTTTAACCCTTCCAAAACAAAATGCATTATGTTTACTTTGCCCAATGTTAACCAGGCACAAACACATGTAATAATGGGCACTAAAATTGACACCAGTGATTCTACAAAGTTTCTGGGGATAATATTGGACAGCAAACTGCAATGGGGTCCCCATATTTATGCACTTGGAAATAGGTTAAGTTCGGCAGTCTATGCAATCCGAGAGGTACGGAAACTCACAGACGTAGCCACTGCTAGACTTGTCTACTTTGCTTATTTCCATAGCCTCATGAGCTATGGAATTTTGTTATGGGGTGCTGGTGCTGACATCAGTGTAATTTTTATTCTTCAGAAGCGGGAAATTCGGGCTATTTATAACCTCAAAAGTAGAGACTCCCTTAGAATATTTTTTAAGAAAATTAATATTTTGACTGTACCTTCATTGTACATTTACGAAAACATTATGTATATTCGGAAAATTTTATGCAATTTTCAAAAGCGGAGTGACGTACATAGTGCCAATACGCGCAATAAATATAAATTGTTGAACTCTGGGTTTAGGTTGCAAAAATCTAATAAAAGTTATGTAGGAAATTCGGTGCGCTTCTACAACAAACTACCTAAACATATAGTGGATTTCACAGAAAAGGGATTTAAGAGATGTATTAAAGTTAATCTGATAAAAAAGGCATATTACACCACTGGTGACTACTTAGCTGACACAGAAGCTTGGGATGAGAAGGAATAAAGCTTCAAGGTAGCTTAAGTTTTGACAAAGCCCCTGTACAGCTACTTGCCTATGTTTTAATTTAATTAATTTGATTGACAAGGCCTTTATACAGTCGCTTAAAATTTGACATTGTTCTATTATTTTATTTTATTTTCGTTGTGATGATATGACAAAGCCCCTATACAGCTGCATCTATTATCAACATGTTTTTTTTTTGTTTTTCTTCTATATTTTGCTATAATGTACATTGATGTGTAAATGAATTGACGTAACTAAGTGTTCCCTGAGATCCTACAGCTTGAATAAATATATGAATAAAATATGAATATTGACTACATAACAAAAGAAATATATACTATTTTCAATCGTTCTTTCTTATCTAGAGGATGTTTGTAAATCGTACAAGTTATAAGAGATAATAGGTACCTGCTTAATAATATTAGTCTAGATTTCGTCGACAGTTTCATTTACCTGGGCTCCACTATTACCTACTACTACTAGCAATGGATCATGTGAACAGACGTGCGAAGAATGATTGGCATATCTTATGCAGCTGCATATCCATCAATACAAAAGTTAAACTGATCGCCACCTTGGTTTTCTCCATCTTTCAGTACGGGGCGGAGACTTGGACGTTGAAGAAGGCGGACCGATTGCGTATCGAGTGGTATCGATGCATTTGAAATGTGGTGCCGGTGGAAAATGCTCCGAATCCCGTGGACGGCTCATCGCACCAATGTTTCAATCCTCCACGAACTCAACATTAAGATCAGACTTTCCACCACATGTCTACGCAGGGTCCTCGAGTTTTTTGGCCACATTTCCAGGAAGGAAGGTGGCAATCTTGAAAAGCTGGTGGTCACTGGTAAATTGGAATTTGGAAGGGAAGAGACCGCGGGGACGGAGCCCCATGTACTGGAGCGATCATATTAGCTCTGCGCTCAATTCCAGCGTGAGCGACGCTATTCGCTCCGCTGAGGATAGAAGCTGGTACTGAAACAATGCCTGTAACAATGCATTGCCACATAGGTCACGTCCACCTAGGACGCGCCCTTTGTGGCATTGCACAGCCCGCCACAGATGAAAAAATCTCATGTGCCTATAATTTCACCGGTACCCATACCCTTCAAACCGGAACACAGCAATTATTAGGAACCTAGTAAGTAGTTACGTAGGTATGATGCTGGTTTAGGTACCTAATTTGCGTTTATTTTTTCGAAGTATCCCAATCCCAACCCTAGTTATTGAAAAGTTGTTCGAATCAATGCTGCCGACTATGAGCAAAACGCGCCAGTACTAGCGTTTTTTATTCAATTAGGATACTAAGGCGCGCCTAGCGAGATCTTCTAGTGTTGCTAAATTTCATGGTTTTTATTTCAAACTAGCGGCCCGCCCGTGCTTCGTCCGCACTTTCACACTGCACACACACAACAAGGTAGGTTAGGTATTGTCGATGCGCTGCCTACCCTGAAGGCATTTATGCAGAATGTAATTAGTCCATAACATTATGTAGTTGATTTACATAATTACAATTCTGCTTGTTAAAATTATAATGACGTTCCTTGTACAATCCGTGGAGTGGGGCACTGCTACTGGTGGGGCATTCCAAGTCGTTATAGTCTCAGTCAAGTCATGTTTTAGTAACGGTGGCTGTTTTACTAAAACTTTGGTTGGCACCTTCCAGCAATTTGAAACATCACGAAATACACTTCCATTTAATTTCACTACACATGTGCTCTGTAAACGAGCTAGGTACCTACTTTGGTTAAAATTCTACCAAAATTACACAAAATAACTCGAAAAAATAACACGAAAATGGCCATGCGTGCAGCGCGTTTCACGATGGGAAGTTAGCAGCACTCATCCGCATCGCTTCCTTCCGGTTTCTTTTGCCGTATGCGTGCGTTTTTTTAGTTGGCTTTGCGATCTCGGTCGTTAAAGTTTTGCTTGTGTTTTTGGACTGAATTTCAGTTCACCATCATTTAATTTTGCATTCTAATTTAACCGACTAAAACAACTTCTACTAGCATAATCCTGAGGCTTGTCTTTTTGGTAAGTTGAATAATATTGTTTAAAATTAAATTTAAAATTAAAGTTTAGTTATGTAGGTATGTATGGACGCCTCGCAGTGCCGTAGCCGCCACGCTGCGTCGTATGTACCTACCTATTTACCTAGTATGTTTAGTTATGTAGGTATGTATGGACGCCTCGCGGTGCCGCCGTAGCCGCCACGCCGCGTCGTATGTACCTACCTATGTACCTAGTATGTTTAGTTATGTAGGTATGTATAGACGCCTCGCGGTGCCGTAGCCGCCACGCCGCGTCGTATGTACCTACCTATCTACAACATTATCTAGCCCAAAGCTTAGTCTGCAGTAGGTTGATGATGATGATGATGATGATGACACAGATAGACGGTTTTTTTTGTAAGTACTAAATTATTTATCGTATAGATTGTTGACTTCTGTGGTTCTGTGCCTGGTTTTTGGCTTCTGTGGCTTGTTATCACAATTCTGCCAGCGTCTGTTTCATGATAGTTTCATAAGCAAGCAATGTGCTTTAGATTGTTTTATCTCTACCTAGGTTTTGAACTAATGAGGTACCTACTTACTTAATATTTTAATTCAGCTCCCCTTGCTGACCACGTTGTACATGCAGAGAAGAAGCTCCCTTGGAAGAACATGAACTGCCATGGTCCACCTGGAATTTCTGAACCGACTCCGGAGTCAGGTGGGCTGCTGCAGGTATAACTTAGTTAAATGGGGGTATTCCGACGAGGCACAATGTGACTGTGGGTTCACTCCTCAGACGATGCCTCACTTGCGGTCCTGTCCACTGTGCACCAACACCTGCACCCTAAATGACCTGTGCGAAGCCACTGAAAATGCTATCGATGTGGCTAAAGGTCTAAAACTATGGGAACCAACAACACAATGAAGATGAAGAAGTTCAGCGTACCTTATATAAATAGTATTGGTTGCAAGTTGATATTACCACTATAAATAGCTAAATTTAATTGAAGTGTATGACTATATTTTAAACCTATTAAGTTTAGAGTAGAGATTACGCATTCGTGTTTCTCCTTAAAATAAACAACGATTGACAGCTATCCACGTTTAAGAATAGACGGCGGCACATACATTTTATGTTAAATAAAATCTTTTGCTATTTACAGTGTTTCATCACCAGTTTTCATACAAAAAATGCGGTAAAACTCATTTTAACGAGTGAAATGTTTTTGTTGCAGCGCCCCCTGGCGAGAGTTAACATCATAAAACACCTATCTAAGCATCATCACCAATGAATCTTCTTTTTTTTTTTATTCTACTGATTGACGGAACAAGCAGATGGCCCACCTGATGTTAAGCGGTAACCTCTGCCTATGAACAGTGCATTACCTCATAGGTCACGTCCACCTAGGACGTGCCCTATGTGGCATTGCACTGCGCCCGCCACCCTGAGACATAAGGATGAAAAGTCTCATGTGCCTGTAATTTCACCGGCACCCTTACCCTTCAAACCGGAACACAGCAATGCGAGCACTACTGCTTTGCGGCAGAAATAGGTATGGTGGTAGTACTTCCCCGGACGAACTCTTTCACAAAAAAGCTCTACTACCTACACTCACTACTAACACTCTTTTCAGTTTCTCTTTTCAGTCGTAGGTATATCTTAAGTCTAAGCTATAAATAATACCTAATATAGATTATTAAAAGAAAATGAACTTGTTTGATTTCCTTGTCTCCCTATCAGATAATCTACCTATACCTCTGTCGCGCGGCGGGTGAGTAGCTTGCTGAGATGCGAGAGGTTGCGGGTTCGACTCCCACTCTTATGTACCCATGTTACGCAAACTAAATGATTGATTGATTGATTGATTGAAATCTCAATAGTAGTTGTAGTATTTAGTAGTAGTAGAGCTTTTTGTGAAAGAGTTCGTCCGGGGAAGTACTGCCACTAATTCTGCCGCAAAGCAGCAGTGCTCGCATTGCTGTGTTCCGGTTTGAAGGGTAAGGGTGCCGGTGAAATTACAGGCACATGAGACTTTTCAATTTTATGTCTCAGGGTGGCGGGCACAGTGCAATGCCACATAAATAAAATAAAATAAAATAAAAGACTTTATTTCAGACACACAGATCCATAATTTGGTTAGTACACAAAAATACAGCACTTATGAAAAAATATTATTAATTCCTACAGTAACACAGTTATATATTTATACTAACAACTGGGAAAAAATGCACTCAGTTATATGTGTAATCGGCCATAACTGAATGCATCTTAGTCCAGTGCTGAGTGAGGTGGGAATCTGGCCTATCGGCTACAACAGCCAGGAGGCTGTTGTGGCTGACGCGCACTCTGCGCAGCGCGGCGGCAGCGCGCACGCGCAGGATCGCCGGGAAGCTGTCCACGTGTGCGTCAGCGAACATGCCCGACGCACTGCACCAGCACGGCAGCCACAACAGCACCCTGAACACGTTGTTGAATTGAACCCGTAGAGCGCTCACAGATGTTTTCCTATATCTGGTCCAGAGGCTACAAGTGTATAAGGAGGTACAAAATGCACGAAACAGTGTAATTTTAACCGGAACTGTACACTTCCTAAACCTATGAGCTATCATATTCGCTCTGGTCGTGAGAGCTCTACGTTCTCTCTCAATGTCCTCATCATCACTCAAGTTCTCAGTTACCCAGTGTCCGAGATACTTGAATGCAGAAACTCTCTTCAGTGGAGAACCGTTCAGGAACACAGGTGGAACAGACGACGGACACTTGGTACCTGACTTAAAAGCCATAAATTCGCTTAACATAGGGGCGTCCTAGATGGACGTGACCTATGAGGTAATGCACTGTTCATAGGCAGAGGTTACCGCTTAACATCAGGTGGGCCATCAGCATGTTCCGTCATTCAAGTAGTAATAAAAAAAAAACAAGTTTATTTTATTTATTTATAATACACAGGCAGCTCTCGTAGCCGATGTGTGTACCTATATCTTAGTACTTATCAGTGCACTTTAAATGTTTTTCATGTCTATTTTTAAAAGAATTCACTGAGGGGGCACTGATCACTGAGTCTGGTAGCCGGTTCCAAGTGCGCACAACGCGATTAGGCAATATGTGCATCCTCAGATTGCTGGTACTTGGCCCGCATTGCAGCTGCAGCGAGTGTCCTCTGAGTCTTATATTATTGTTCATGGTACCTATAATAGTGTCTGTGGTATAAGTACTGTAGTGGTTGTTTAGGGTCTTTGTAGGTCTCTATTAGGTGTCCACACTGTCTAGATTATTAGCTATTTTGGGAAAAAACATTCGTGGTTGTTTAGGATCTTGTAGGTTTCTATTAGGTCTCCACGCTCTCTAGTTTTTCAGCTATTTTGGGAAAAACATTCTGAAGTTTGCACATGTGCATGTCCTAAAAAAAACATTTAGCTAAGTTCTATAGTATAAATGTTCTGTGAGCACAATTTATCTGGTTGGCGGACTTGGCGGTAGACCATCCGAAACACCCATTCTCGTTCATGCTGGCTGGCTACTGTGAGTTGTTATATCGGACTGTCTCGGAAAGAGAAAATAAACACTGTCTGTTTATGTTAAGTAGTTTTAAAATGTATTCACAGAACACCTTGACAGCGGCGCTTTTCTAATCTTCGTGTCTATTTATTATGTTAATCGTCATTTCACAACCATGGAATGCCCTTATGTATGTACTAGACATTTGTTTAATTGTTTGTTGTTGAATAATCGTAATTAACTTGACTCTAGTTATTGGATGGATTCTGATTAGATATTGTCGACACAGACAAGCAAGACAAACAGGATAAGTTCACAGCATATACAAGGGTGCGTTCAGTGGGTACACTCTGAGTGTTGGTTGTCACCAGAGTATACGGTTGTTCCATTCACAGGCTCTATTAGAGCGTTCGGGTAGCGTCAAGTGACCCTAACCCAACAACCACCTCTGACAATTCTGACGTCTGTCAAAGTCAAATCATCTGCTTGTCACCAATGTGTATGGATTGTTCCTTTCAGAGGCTCGATTAGAGCGTTCGGTTAGCGTCACGTGACCCTAACTGAACAACCACAGGGGTGCGTTCAGTGGGTACACACTGAGTGTTGGTTGTCACCAGAGTGTACGGTTGTTCCGTTCACAGGCTCGGTTAGAGCGTTTGGTTAGCGACACGTGACCCTAACCGAACAACCGCCTCTGACAATTCTGACATCTGTCAAAGTCAAATCATGTGCTTGTCGCCAAAGCATACGGGTTGTTCCGTTCGGAGGCTCGGATAGAGCGTTTGGTTAGCGTCACGTGACCCTAACTGAACAACCACCGTTTTGGGTGCGATTTAGCGATTATAGCGATTTTTATTTCAGCGATAATGCCACCCATTTTAAGGTATTTTTTTAGTTGATCCTACTTATTTTTTGGTGTACAATAGGGTGTTAGTATATCGATCGAATTACATAACAAGTAGCATATTTACAAAACAAGTTCCTAGGTCACATGGAAAACGAAAAAACTTGTTAACAAAAATTTGGAAAAAAAACTGACTTTGACGGCTTCGTGACTTTATTTTCCATTACTATTGAAAATAAATATAAAAACAGTCTTACTCTACTTCATGAGATCAAAAAATGATAAAGTACATGAAAAAAAAAATGGGAAAAAAAAGAGTTAAAAATAAGACCAATTGTTTCAGTAAAAAGGAGCTAAACAAACAATGCAGGTCAACAAATCATTCTACTTCGCTACACAGCAGCAATAACAATAACTTTGGTTTTGTCGTTCATTCATACATACTATCTACTAACTTCTTTGGAAAAAAGTGGAGCTGATAATGTTGAAATAGAGCTGAATTTAACTCTAAAAGAGCTAAATTGGCAACATTGGGTGAAGAAAGCGTTTTTTTACATCAAAATTTGACAGTGACATTGTCATTACGAGTCAATCCAAGTCGTTCAGAGCCTCAGAGCGTGGTTAAAAAACAACTACATCCTTGGAGTGTACCCATTGAATGCACCCCCGTTTTGGGTGGGTGTTTGGTTGTTACGATTTCGACGTCAGATTGCTGTCAAAGTCAAAAGTCAAGTCAATCCCACCCTTACCCCCCCCCCCCCCCCCCCCCAAATCCTGTTCCATCCGTAGATGGAGAAATATTTTATAACGAGTAATATAGCAACTGCGAAAGTTCCAGTTTCCACGAGAGGGTTTTTTTATAAAGTGAAACAGGACTTGTTATCAAAAAAAAACTAAGTGCAATTAAAACACTTAATATGCTTTCAGCGATATTGCCGCCCATTTTACTTATTTTTTTTTGTTAATCCTATTACGTTTATTTTTTGGTGGACAATAGAGTATATCGATCTAAATACATAACAAGTAGCATATTTAAAAAACAAGTTCCTAAGTCAAATGGAGAATAAAAAATCTAAAAAACATTTCGGGAAAAAAAACTTACATGACGGCCTCATGACTATATTTTCTATTACTATTAAAAAAAAAGTCTTACTCTACTTCATGAGATCTAAAAACGATACCCCGCAAGAAAGAAAAAAAACGAGTTAAAAATAAGGCTGTAAAAAGGAGCAAAATAAACAATCTAAGTTGTTTCCGTAAAAAGGAGCAAAATAAACAATACAGGTTATGTGATTCAACAAGTCATTCTACTTCGTTACTCAGCAACAATAACAACTTTAGGCTTTGGTTTTGTCGTTCATTCATTTATACTCTCTATCTATCTATCTATATATCTATTCATACTCTCTACTTCTTTGGAAAATGTGGAGCTGACAATGTTGACATAGAGCTGAATTTAGCACTAAAAGAGCTAAATTGGCAGCACTGGGTGAAGAAAGCGTTTGTTTACATCAAAAATTTACAATAACATTGACATCACGTGTTAATCCAAGTCGTTCAGTGTCTCAGAGCGTGGTTAAAAAACAACTACAACCTTAGTGTGTACCCATTGAACGCGCCCCAACTTATACATAAATTGACAGTGACATTTTCATTCTACACACTCCATAATGACAACTTGTACAAGTTCAATTCATGTGAGTGTAAACGAAGCATATGGACGTATACATGGCATCCAATTCCCAGGTTGTGCATTCCTATGACGTCACGGGAATGTACAACCCAGGAATACACAGCCAAGGAATGCACAGCCTGGGAATTGGATGCCAATTGGATGCCTATTCCCGGGCTGTGTATTCCAAGGGTGTACATTATTTGGCACGGCTAGGAATGCACAACCCGGGAATGCACCGCCATGGAATTGGCGACCATTGATGTACATGAATTCCGTGGCTGCGTATTCCTGGGTTGTGCATTCCATGGTTGTGTAATGACGGCTCCCGTGCCATCGACGTAAATAAAATTTGGTCGAAGGGTGGTGCCATAATCACCACGCTTGGCTGACGGATTGGTGTAGTGTTAAGTACCTACTCAGTTGGATGCTGCTGCTGCTCATCACCTGGCGTAGTCCCTTAGTACCTAGGCTTTTACGACATCCACGGTAGGAGGGGGGGGGAGGGTTATTCTAGGCCATATAGGTAGAGCTGTTCTGTGTTCTAGGCCGGACACACCACGGCAATATAGCGCCTACTAAGAACATTTTAAAAAAAAACCTTATCTGTCTAGCCCATGGACTTAGTATACAATAGGACTGAGCGCTGGCAGCTGAAAAACGAGCCGAGCAAGATATGAACTAGGTACAGAGTTAGTGTGTCTACTTCTAATACGATGACCATAAAATAAAGTCATGTCCAGGAGACTTTTTCCATAGACACTTATGAACGTGGAGTGAAACAAACATTATTTAAATCAAATTATTTATTACAGTTATTTATGCAGCCAGATTCATACTGGAGGCTTGGTAAGTGATCAGTATCACGAATCGATAACACTTTTTGTTAATTTCGTAAAATAAAATGTTGACCTCCCCTAATAGACGACTTGGGACTGGGCTTGCGTTTGTAGGAAACACGTTTTTTTTCCAATATCACAGTAAGTGTTATCGAACCTTGTTACTGATTACTTAGTGTTCAGTATGAATCTGACTGGTAATCTAAATTGAGTCAACCTAATGGAATAAGGTCTTGTTTCGGTATTATAATTTTTTAGAGCGCTCAGTCCTTTTGTATACTAAGTCCATGGTCCAGCCGTTCTCAAGTGATGCGCTTACAAACGAATAGCATTTTTTATTTATTTATGTGTAGATACTTAGACTATATTCTAAGCTGTAGATATTATGTGGCGTATTCATATTATCCCTATCGCTTTGTGTGGGTTTAATGTTCCCGAAGGGCGCATGTGACAATCAAATACAATAAAAATATTATCCTCATCATCATCAGCCTTTATAGACGTCCACTGATGAACGAGGTCTTTTCAGGATTTTTCAGTTAGAGCATTGGGTTTGCCACCGCGCTTAGCAGGGTGGCCCCTGGTCCTTACGGCTTTTACTACATCCATGGGAGGTGACAGAGGGGCTTATTCTTAGGCCAGACACCATGGCACAAATGATTTAATCATGTTTCACTTGTTGTTATTTTTGTTTGTTTAAGATTTGTCCTGCTATCTTATCTATGAATAGAAAGCGTTAGCCGGGTTAGTCGTGTGAAAGTAAATGGCGGAACCGAGCTCTCTACTGGTCACGCACTTCTAATATGTTCCTACCAACGGAGACCCACACTATTGAGGCTCTGCCTACCCCTTGGGACGCTTCGAGGAAAATGGCGAGTCTATAACCGATTATAACTTATCTTTGGCGGCACCGCCTGCAATACAGATTATAAATATTAGTTACTACGTAAACGGCATCCTTTATACAGGAAGTTTTAGTAGTTTTTTATCTTTCTTTATATATAGCGTAGCACGTCTAGGGAATGTAATCTCGTTCTCACGAGATCTCGTTTTTTGAGAGATCTCGGCCGAAAAATGGGCGAGATCTCGTGAGGTTAACGAAATTGAATTATACTAGTCCGGGGGGTTAAAAGGCGAACTTTTAGAGTTCGCGGATGACTGCCTGAGATCTGTGGTTAAAAAAGGACCTTCTCAGCGGCTGGTTATCTGGCCAGCAAAATAAGAAGCCGTTTAGCAGACGATTCTTTGGAAATTTTGTGCTTCTTAAGGAGCTACTTTCAAAATTATTCGTAATAATGGCGTGTGATGTGAACTGAACAAGCCTTTCATTTGATTGGTATATTTTGTTAGTTAATTTCTAATAGATCTCTGAGTGGTATAGTTTTCTTTAATTGATGATAATATCTCAGTTTAATAGTCAACTCAACTTAGTTAATGAGTTTCATTTTAGTTTTTGACTTCTTGTTGTTTTGTTATAAAATAACTGTTTTATTATTAAAAAACTTTTGTTTGATATTAGAAGAGAAGACTGGTTGTTTATTTCATTTCTTATTAGATTATATACGTCAAAGTTTACTAACTAAAAATTTATTTAAAAAAATATAGATTGATACGTCAAACAATGTTAAATAATGAAAATGTTGTAGAAAAAATCGTTAATTAATTTTTTTATTTCATAATACTTATAGTTCTTATTATTTTTTTCCTAATTTATTCAGATATTGTGATTATTTGCAAGGATAAACACACAAAACTGTCAATCTCGCGAGATCTCGAAATTGACGAGATCTCGCGGTATTGTTATTCTTAAACTCGCGAGATCTCGCCTGAGCCCCAATCTCGCGAGATTGCATTCCCTAAGCACGGCATGTGCATTTACCATTTTCAAGTTTTTTTGTTTTTTTCAGTAGTTGTAGAGCTTTTTTGTGAGTTTGTCTGGGGAAGTACTACCACCATACCAATTTCTGCCGCAAAGCAGTAGTTGTTTCATCTTTCAAGCAGGAACCTCGATGATTTGTTCATGGTTTAAATATAGAGAATGCCAAAAAATAATAAGGTGTAAAATTACACGTAATATCGTCATAAAGTAAGATTTATTATACTTGGGTATCCTAGTCTTATTGGATAAAATACAATCTGGCAATGTGTTCATTCTACAGTAGTTAATTCAATGTATATTACAGGTTCAGGCCATATGCTCTTTCTGTACAATCATCATATAACCAGAAACACAAATTAGTATTAATGGAATTGACACTGTGATATCCTTTTCACATAGCAAAACTTATTTTCACTCAGTAGAATAATCAACTAATGCACTGTTACAACAACTTTATAGAACATTGAGGACCTAAGACCTATTATAGGTTCAGTCAAATTAAAAAATAAACCTTACAAAGATATCTTACACAATACAAATTCCTAATACGGTCTCTGCCGGTCTCCTCTGCTGCTGAAACAAAATAGAGGGAATTAAACCTTGCTCATTACAAGGAGTACACATTAGGGCTAGGGGTTTGGTCAGTAAACCAGCCATTCTTATGGCTATTAAGCATTGTGTTCTTTGTTTTTATTACAAGATTTAATGATTAATTACGAGATAACTTGCTTTCATGTTTTCTGGTTGCATGATATCCGATCAGGCTGAAATAAGGTACACACCTTTGGACGTGAAGACAATACTATATATTATAGAAATGATGGTACTTATATTAAATTATATTGTACATCCAATATTTTTAAAAGCTTTCTTGAGAAAGATTCTTTCAACTAACAACTTATGATTTTTGTACTAAAACTAGCAGTCGTCTGATAAGTGGCAATTATGGAAACACGTCATAGCACTCGCACATAGAATGAACCCAATAAAATTTGAAGCCTCCTTTTACGGCGAGATTCGTGTACTCAAACGTATCAAAACTGAAGGTCATGTTTTTTTTTTATACTACTTGAATGACGAACCTAGCAATGGCCCCCCTGATGTTAAGCGGTAACCTCTGCCTATGAACAGTGCATTACCTCATAGGGGTGTATGTGGGTACTGTAGTTGAAAAGAGATAAGTGTAAGTTAGGCCTTGTTGCTTACCCTCCATCTCTCATGGCGCCGCCGCCGCTGCTGCCACGGTCGCCCCCGCCGCCGTACCCCCTGCGCTCTCCGCCCCGATCGCCGCCCCGCTCGCCGCCGCCGCGCTCGTCCCCGCCGCGCCCGCCCCAGCCACGGTCGCCGCCGCCCCGTCCTCCGCCGCCACGGCCGCCGCGACCGCCGCCGCCGCCGCGACCGCCGCTCGACGAATCATCGCCGCCGCCACCGGGCTTTTCTTCATTGCACCTATAAACAAATTAGATAGATTTTACAACTTAGATTATGCTTTGTAGGACTACGCGCGTCTGTGTCATAATTATCATAATCAGCCGGTACAAGTCCACTGCACAAGACCTTCCCCGTATTGCAGTGGGGGATTTACCACAATCCCCAAGCTTAACAGGTGGATAAGAGGTACACAGCTGGAAGCTGCAACCTAGCAATAATCCTTTAGTTTTAGGTCTAATTTTAGACAGGGTAAACCACAGTGACTTGATTTTAGTTCATTAATGACTTACCTATTACAAGCTTTTCTCCATGAGAAGTTGGTGTTTCCGCAGCTAGGGTTGGTGCATCTCCAATCGCCCTCTCGGTTGCCGGAGGGGGGTCCGCCGCCGCCACCGCCGCCCCCGCGGCCGCCACCGCCGCCCCCGCGGTCGCCGCCTCTGCCCCGGCCGCCGCGGAAACCGCCCCCACCGCCGCCCCCGCCCATGCCTCCGCCGCCGGGCTTGCCGCCGGCCCATGTGTTCTGTCGCTGAGCAAGAGACACTTTGATCGTGGAACTGTTGAAGTCTTTTCCATCGAACCATTGGATGGCCGAGGACGCAGCGTTTGAGTCTTCATACGTGACAGTTGCTTCACCCTTTGATGCTCCCGTTGCTTTGTCTTTGTATATCCAAACTTTAGGCCTTTGCGTCTTCTTGTCCATCTGAAAATTTAATTTTTGGTAATAACATTATAAATAAAAAATTCCGAGCTTGAGATCCTCTTGAGATTATTTTATTTTTCAAATGCGAACCTTAATTATTCCGATGGCGCCAAAGTGCTGACATATTTCGTCCTCAGTGGTGGCTGTATTCATGCCTTGAATGAAGATGGTATCTTCCTGCGTGACCATGTCCCCCGCGCTCCCGCCACGGTCACCGCCGAATCCGCCACCTCCACCTATAGGTAAATTTAATTTAGAAGACGGAAATAATAAGCAATGTGTATTTAAGCAATTCGTTTGTTTAATTTCTTACTATTTGATTCTAATAACAATCTCAAAACATAGATCAGACGGGACTCGAACCCGCGGCTTTTGCAAAACATGCGTTATTGATTTGTTCGCCGACAACAATTGTTTGCTAAATTCTTATTAAAAAATTGTGTTGAAAGATTGGAGCCGTAAATGATTTGGTGCTACATTACGATGTTTCGAGGTCAATTTAATTCGATAATACACCCTTTTAATGTTATAAACATGACAATGAGTACCTACATCTGTAAAAAGGAAAGTCCTTCGTATTTTTAATAAACCTTTTAACATATACTGTTTACATGTAACCTTTTCAAATTGCAAAATGTGAAATGCAATTAAAACACCTCATTGATCGATTATTTGAACCAATTGATGATCATAATTGCTTCAATACTAGTACTTTGAATGACCATGCTGCTAATGCAAACATACCAAAAATCCTAAATATTGAATAACACAACCACAGGGCTGCCAAACGATATTAGTGTTTCAGGTGCGATCAGTCCCACCTTAGAAGCTACATTCGATTAAAAGTATACCGTAAACTGTACTCTAAGACAACTATCAATATTGGACCAAGTGTAGAATTATGAATGCTGGAATTAAATTTATTTTATTAATACCCTCCAACTCAGGAGCAACAGGATGAATCATTTATTACTCATGTAGACGCTTTTGATCCTGAAAAACCAATTTACCATTTGTTGGCCTCATTTGTCTCATCTTATTACTTCGGAGGCACCCTTTAAAATGTATTACAATCACGCAGAGATCCTGACATTATCTAATACCCCCTAAATGCGTCGAAAATGGAACCAACATGACATACTCCTCCGGCAGGACCTGGTTACCCATTCTGATACACTTGTCTTATTTTATCGATTTATGAACAATGCATTGCTCAAGGTTCACCATTTTGAAATAAAAACATTCAAGCGAGCGTAGGAAGGTGTTGTCACGTAAGCATACACGGTTGTGGGGTCCATGTGAATAACCCAATTTGATTTATTGCGAAGAATCCACAGATATCTGTTGACGAAAAGTTATTCCTATTTTGTATATTTGGTCCAGCTTGATGATTTTGGTAGATAAATATATTCGTTTACCATTTATCCTGGTGTCTGCAGTTTATTACTCGACATAAATAAAACTTATTTTCAATGGCGTTGTTGTTTTCATTACTCATTACCAGTGAATGAGTAAATACCAGGTTTGGCAGCCCTTACGTAAATACAAGTATAAATAATTACAATAGCACCACTCGCTTAGCGAGGAGCTTTACCTTTGTTAAAACCACCCCCCCTGCCGCCGCCACTAAAACAATAAGAAGAGCTTTTAGCACACTGGCAGGCCGGGGATACACTGAACGGAGCGCGCAGATTGAACACCTAGGTACACTTTTAGTGACCTTACTCCAAGTGATGCATCCTTTTCTTTACCAATATGTTAATACCTTGATACCTTGAAAATCTTAGAACGTTTGGTGACACATTATAGCAGTATATTCGTAGACATGCATTCATATGAAACACTTTTAAAGTACATGACAATCAATAAGAAAATTCTACCAGACATCTTGAAAAAGATATAAAAAATGTGAAATGAAAGAGCTATTTCATTCATATCTTTTTTAAGAATATTTCAGGGACTAAACAAACTACTATTGAATTGAATTAATTATGAAAGCAAACAGTTTTGTTGACTTTATTTTATTATATGGGGCCGCTCACAAATTACATACGCAATTTGGGGAGAGAGGGCAGCGGCCAGGAGGGCGATTATCGGATTGTAGACATTGATGTTGAATAGAGATATGTTGAAGATGGTGAATGTCAAGATTTTATTCAACATTCGCCATCTTGTTTCGGCATATCTCTATTCGACATCAATGTCTACAATGCGAGAATCGCCCTCCAGGCCTTACGGTCCTGGTAAGTTGAGGCGCTATAGGTTCATTCAACTAAATATTTGTATGAGGCGAAGAAGGCGAGCGCACGCTCTGATACCCTGTTTTTGTGCATAATTAATATAATAAGCGGCCAAGTGCGTGTCGGACTCGCCCATGAAGGGTTCCGTAGCAGCAAGTAACATAATATAAAAGTTCTTGGATGGATTACGATTAATGACGTATTAAAAAAAACTACTAACTAGATCTCGTTCAAACCAATTTTGAGTGAAAGTTTACATGGTAATGTACATTATATTTTTTTTTTAGTTTTATCATTCTCTTATTTTAGAAGTTATGGGGGCGGGGGACACACTTTTTACCACTTTGGAAGTGTCTCTCGCGCAAACTATTCAGTTTAGAAAAAAATGATATTAGAAACCTCAATATCATTTTTGAAGACCTATCCATAGAAACCCAACACGTATAGATTTGATGAAAAAAAAAAAAAATTGTGTTTCAGTTCTAAGTATGGGGAACCCCAAAAATAAAAAAACTACTTACTAGGTCTCGTTCAAACCAATTTTGAGTGAAAGTTTATATGATAATGTACATCATATTTTTTTTTTAGTTTTATCATTCTCTTATTTTAGAAGTTACGGGGGGGGACACTTTTTACCACTTTGGAAGTGTCTCTCGCGCAAACTATTCAGTTTAGAAAAAAATGATATTAGGAACCTCAACATCATTTTTGAAGACCTATCCATAGATACACCACACGTATAGGTTTGATGAAAAAAAAAAATTGATTTTCGGTTCTAAGTATGGGGAACCCCAAAAATAATTGTTTTTTTTTATTTTTGTGTAAAAATCTTAATGCGGTTCACAGAATACATCTACCTACCAAGTTTCAACTGTATAACTCTTATAGTTTCGGAAAAAAAAGGCTGCGACATACAAGGACAGACAAACAGATAGACAGACAGACAGACATGACGAATCCATAAGGGTTCCTTGTCTTTGACTACGGAACCCTAAAAATGCCCTTTAAAGTTTTGTTGATGAATTGAACTACTCAAATTCACTAACTCAATTAATAATTATTAAGTTACCAAATGTTTCAAAAATTAAATAAGTAAGAAATGAGTCCAAAATTGGATTTCAATTTTAAAGAGGTGGAGTTCAATTTTAAAGAGTTGTATCTTTGTTTTTTTGTTATTGAGTGTTCAAAATTTCAAATTGTGTATTGAATTTATGATTTCACTAGATAAAAAGGTACCATATACCATGTATTAGTAGTTTATATATTTATTTAGTCATAGTAAAGCTTTTTGTGAAAGAGTTTGTCCAGGGAAGTACTACCTCCACACCTATTTCTGCCGCAAAGCAGTAGCGCTAGCATTGCTATTTTCCAATTTGATGCGTATGGGTGCCGGTGGAATTACAGGCACATGAGATTTTTCATCTTTATGTCTCAGGATGGCGGGCGCAGTGCAATGCCACATAGGGTGCGTCCTAAGTGGACGTGACGTCTGTGATAATGCATTGTTAAAGGCAGAGGTTACCACTTAACATCAGGTGGGACACCTGTATGTTTCGACATACACACAGTAAAAAAAACTTTAGAACTATAACAACTCTTATGAGAAACATAAAAATTCTAGAGCCCATTATAGACATTTCGTGAACCTATAGCGCCTGGGTTAAGGTTTGAGTTTCGTCACGATTTTAGCATAGCCAAACGGAGTTGTTTAGGTTTTCCGTTGGTTCTCATATTTATTAAAAACTGAATTATTACTTTTATTCCAGAATATAATCCCAAATATTTAGAAACCACTCGTGACGTAACATGGAATTTGGGGGCAACTGGACTGGGACAAGGTCCCAGCCAAGCGTTACGGTTCTGTATGTACGAATATTACATTCGCGTTTCATAATATGTGAATGACTCCTATACAAAGTCAATCTCTATACAACGTGTGTTACTAATACACATCTACCTGAATACGTACGGCATCAGCAATAGCATGTTTAATGCCAGTTCGTAGGTCTGGTCATCAAACGCGGCGATCACGACACGATGCCTTTTCAGACTAGTCATTATGTTGGCATAAGCTAATCGTCAACCAACCTATTTTATTGTAGTATTTCACACTGCATTCTTACGTACCGGACAGGTTAGGAGGAAAAGCATATTGATGATGTAAGTTTGTTTAGTCCCAATAGGTATTATAAAATTGTTTCCTATTCAATCAACACACCATGAGATGGCCACTAATGGTGTGTGTATTGAGCAGCTTATATATTTTTAACATAGTGCCAAAAGATTTGCATACAATTTTATACTTGGTTTTTTATATTCAACATTGATTTATTTTTGGTTGGGTCAATATATTAGTAGAATTTTACACGTTGATAAGTAAAATTAGCTTAACAGTAAAGTTACTAACTGTTGCTTAGTTAAGTTACTAATACTAGAGTATTTGCTGAAGTTTGGAATCATCCATTCAATAATTTTTTCACATATTTGAATACAACAGTAAGTAGATCTCTAATAAACTAATCTAATAAAGTCTCTAATAAACTTGTATGCAATCCTTTGACTACAAATTACAGTTTGACAGTTGACCGTAACACAATTAAATAACCAGGATAATAGCAGTTCATTTATGGATGGTATTGTTGTATCCTATACTTATTAACCATTAAGTTTCTCCCCAAATTTGAGATGACTGGATCAAGTTTCCTCCTAAAGTTCTGTATACAGATGATCCTAAGTAAAAACCATGTATTTTTCTTCATCTCGATGTCTTATTTCTACTAACCCTGCGTAAATCCTTTAGTGACGTTCAGACAACCTCATAACATTGCCATCATAAGCCTTTGTTTACTTGACTACTCAAAAAGATTCGAGGCATTACCCAGAGAAGGACAAAGTACCAACAAAACAACATTTAGGTGTTGAAACACTATCTACCTGACGCCTGATTTGCTTATAACTATGTTTTAGTTCCCATGTTTCCTATCCAGGAATTGAATGTACCAATTGAATTTATCCTCCGAACACCTGTCGAGACCAAGAACCTGCGTTTTATTAAACGCTAGAGTGACTTCATCCGCATAAGTTTTTCTCCAAACAACTTCAACACCCCTGTACCTTGCTGCACCCCCTTAGGAGTAAATATGGGAAATACCTTTCTTAGTACACCCCTTGACCACAAAAGGAATGTATACAAGTTTCAGGTCTCTAGGACTAAGGTTTAGGCTGCGGGTTGGTCTTCAGTGAGTGATTACACTTTTTTATATATATATAATATCTAGTATAATCTCACTAATCCGGCACTTCGATAGATCGGCACGTCCAATAATCCGGCACCCTCCGCCCACGTTAATTTAATACATTGCATACATACATTTATTCCCTCTATGAAATGACTTTTTATTTTAATAATTACCTATGACTTTTTCACTATAATCCAGTAATCCGAACATTCCAATAATCCGGCACCCTCCGGTTTTTAATAGTGCCGGATTAGTGAGATTGCACTGTATATATATTATGTACTATACAGGGTGTGGCAACTTAATGGGACTCTCAGGGCAAGAAGGTACCTTTCTTGTTGTAGTTAGAGGTTTATAGGAAACATGTTGTGAATTTCGAAGACAACCACCAAAACTGTACTGTATATATAGTACCTATATATTGTTATGTATCTGTGGCACAGAATTTATGTCTGTGGTCATAACCAAAACGTCAGTCTCGAATATACTATTTAGCCGGACGCTTGCCTTTTAATTAGCAGTGGCGAACGTGGATAAAAGGATGGATCAATATATCCATTTCAGCCGAATTGCAAAACATTACCTTTTTGTGAAGTTGGTTAGAATAAGTGGTTCTACCATAATGTAATTTAAAAAAATTGAGTATTTTTGAAATACTTTTACTACGGATACAAGGGTCACTTTTTCACTAATGGGGAAACATTTTCTAAAAATCTTACAATTTGATTCGCTAGTTAACCAAGTAATGTATTCCTGATGGCAAAAATGGCGAACTTTTTTTTTTTTGAGAAATGCTTCCTATAAGGCAGATTTAAAAAAAAAAAAAAAACAGTCAGTTTTCTTTAAAATGTAACTAACATTTCCAACAAACAAATCTCTCCAACTACAACAGAAAAGGTAAGTGCCCTGAGAGTCCCATTATCATGCCACACCCTGTATATGTATATTGATGTTAGGTGGGACCTACACATTGCGCTTGCTGAAGCTAAATATCATATTGTAAGATGAGATAGACACTTACCCAAATCCTCCATCTCTATTCCCCCCGTCTCTATTGAAGCTTGATCTGTCACCTCCGCCATACCCCCCGCGGTCTCCTCCGGAGTAGGAGTTACCCCCTCGGTCCCCTCCATAGCTGTTCCCTCTGTCTCCACCATAGCTATTGCCCCCGCGGTCACTGCTGCCATAGCTGTTGCCCCCGCGGTCACCGCCACTGGCGTTGTATCCGCCATTGCCACTATTACGGTCATATCCGCCACTTGAACCATAATTTGAGCTGCTGTTATTATAACTCTGGCCGTAACTATTTCCCGATGGAGCTCCTTGGCTGCTCCCGTAAGAATTTCCACCTGCTGATAACAATTTTGTTTTAACGCAATACAAGGATTAAGGATAAGCTACGAAGCAACGGAAATATACCTGAGCTCGGAGCAGTCCACTCTGCAGTTTGCCCACCGTAGCTTGGGGCACTGTACGCACCGCCTTGTGCTCCACCACTAGCGTAATTTTCACCGGTAGCAATTGTCGGTGGTGGCACAGAATACTGCTGAGCGGCGTATCCTCCACCACTGCCGTAGTCTCCAGAAGCGTAAGCTGAAAGTGCCGTAAGTAAAACCAACGAATTTAGAATTATGCATAGTTAATTAAAGCGTGCTTTTGAATGTGTTGAGACTTACGATCTCCCATATTTTACTGGAGAAAAGATAATTTACACAGGAAAACTGAAATTATCGATCCAAAAACCACGCCACGCACGAACGTGCGAGAGACAAGAGAATGAACGAATGGAATTGGAACGTAATTCAAATCAAAATGGCATCCGTGTGAAGCGAATGAAAGTTAACAAAAACCGGAACCGGATTTGGCAGGGATGAGAACAGCGCAAAAAGAGAAAAAAATCACTACGTTACGTTGTACACGGAAAACCGTGATGCTCACAGACAAAAAGATGTACTACGTATGGCGATGCTTTCCATGAAGTTATAGATTTACCTATAACCAATAACTTCATGATGCTTTCCTTTGCACCGCGCCGTCGAGCCGCGCCGCGCCACCGCCGTGCCGCATGCACGCGACGACGACGCGACACTACATGTGCATGTGCATTGAGCTGTAACTGTAAGGTCTGTAAGCTACCTGTCATATTTTGATGACCTCTGTGGCGCGGCGGGCAAAGGGTCGCCTGCCACGCTGGAGGTTGCGGGTTCGATTCCCGCCTCGGGACAAATATTTATGCAATCTGCAGATATTTGTTCACGGTGTTCTGGGTTTTTTCTATGTATAATACAAAATATCTATCTTTGTAATGTATTGTATTAAGTATATCAATTATCTAGTACCCATAACACAAGCTCTGCTTAGCTTGGGGCTAGATAATGTTGTGTGATATGTCCAGCATTATTATTTATATCACTTCGGTGGTGCTTGGCTTTGCCTCACCGTGCCTCATACTTCTAATACTACTCGGCCTCGCCTGTCAATTGGCTTTATTATTATTAAATAAGTAAATGCGTGTGAGCTTATTAGATGTTTAAATTACAAAATGTAACGTAACCGTAAACTATTAAAAAATTTTTTTTTTTTTTTGCTTCGCATGGTTTTGCATTTGCCATTTTTATTTTATTGAGTTTTGAAGTAAAAATTAGGGGACCATTATATTTTACAAAACGCGGAAATGGGAAAAAAAAGGATCAGGAGAGTGGATTGGAGTATAAATAATAATATGAGGATTGGTGGGAATATATTAATTAAAATCCGATCCCTACTCCGAGCACTTCTCCACATATCGCCTCTCCTCCTGTTTTAAGAAGATCAGGCAGAGCTCGAAACCCGCCTCGATATCTACAAGATTATAGTGTGGGAGAATGACGTAATATACGAACTAATGTAGCGACCTTCTTGACGGCTTGTATATGACATTTCATAATGTCTCTGTGGTCTCTTGTTTCTTGTAAATTACGTAGAATTTTATGATAATTAAAACCTACATTTCCTAGGTTTTGTCTTAATTCAATTTATCCATCTGAGAGTGCTTGGAGGCATCAGTAAATATTTGATGCCATCCGGGCCATCGGTCGTCGTCAGTGGATTTGAAATAAACATTTGCTTGTGTTTCACTACGATCTATATTCAAGTCAAAATATACATCTGGCGGGAAAATTAGAGCTTGAAAACTACAGTCAAAGATAGCAAGCCGAAATGATTGGTGTGTTGGGGCTGACAAATTTTTGAATTTTTTGTAGCTATGTACTAAAAATGTTGGCCGTTTGTTTTTCCAGAAGAAGATGTGGACGTAAGAAGTGATAGATGCTGAATTTTAGGAAGAAGTTGATGATTGGAAAACTGCAAAGCACGGAAAAAAAAACTGTTGGACAAGAATTGACGTCTTAAAAGTAAAGGCGGATCACCACATTCCACCTGAAGAGCATTGATAGGACTGGACCTCATTGCCCCCATGATTATACACATTGCTCTTGACTGAATCCCATCCAATGTCTTAAATGCTGCTACTCTTCCAGGTTCTAATAGATAAGTACCATAATCTAAAGTACTTCTTATGAGAGCATTATATATTAGTTTCAATGAGAAGGGATGAGCACCCCACCAAACACCAGTGAGGCATCTCAATAAGTTCAGATGTCTTTCACATTTTGCAACAACATACTCACAGTGTGGATGGCCAGTGAGCTTCGAATCCAAAATGACGCCTAAAAATTTAGCATAACTTTTTAAGGGGATAATAGCTCCATCATAATAAGCAAGTTTTTGATTAAGTTGGCGCGTGAACGTAACTACAGTGCTTTTAGACGCTGAGAGCTCTAAACCGTGCTTGTCTAACCATAACTTTATTTTTTTTAAAGCAAAAGTTATTTTTAACGATGCTGTATCAATGGAACTACTAGAAGTGTATATTTAATAAATCATCAGCATATTGTAAGATACTAACTGTGTCACTTACAGATGCTTCTAGATCATACGTATAAATATTGTAGAGAAGTGGGCTTAAAACAGAGCCCTAGCTGAGGTAAGCCTTTCCAAGCCACTCTTGTAAGCTGATTTAAGATGATTACTCGACCAGCTAACATATTTTGAATAAAATTGGTTAATATAGGAGGAATTTTTAAAAAGTTTAATTTTTTAATCAGTATTTCAATTAAAACATTATCATAGGCATATTTTACGACTAAGAATGTGGCTACAACTGATTTATTCAGTGAAAAAGCTATACGAATATCAGTCGTAAAAACACTAACGCTATCCATCGAACTTCTGCCTTTCCTAAAGCCATATTGGCTATTAGGTAAGAGATTTTGGTTTTCAATATACCATTCAATTCTATTTTTAACTAGATGTTCTGCAATTTTAATTATAACTGGGGATAAAGCTATGGGTCGATAGGAAGTGGAATCTGCAGAATTTTTAGTAGGTTTTAGAAATGGCAACACTATTGACACCTGTCGACATGACTGAATTGATAAGATCAAGAAAATAATGCAATGCCCGCGGCTTCAGCTATCTCTGTTTGATGTCGCTCCCCCAGAAATCCCTCGTCCTTTTTCCTCTAAATCCCTTTTATCCCTTGTATATACTCGCTTTATATGTATATTGTGTAAATTTATCAGTAGAAACAACATAAAATTGTAAGATCATGTACAATATAAATGTATATTGTGTGTATAGTTTTGTATGAATATTGATTGTGTGAATATTTTGTTTTGTTGTTATGTGTATTAGTTTTTTTTTTCAGTTAAGTGTGAATCAATTTGTATTACATAATCACGTACGATACCGTACCTTTAACTTTCCTCAAACTCCCAGCACTTTTTTGGTTTTATGTCAAGTTAATCACCTGTCATTGGCAAACTCTTGTGGCACCACTACCGGTCCGCTGAACACGCCAAAAAAAAAGAAGAAGAAAAAGAAAATAATGCAAAGCGCTATCACCAAGGTTCTTTGGTGATAGCGCTTTGCATTATTTTCTTCTAATATTTTATTATTTTTTATTTTAATATACGAAACTATTTTTATAAAATATGTGTATCAACTACATGCTTATACCTACTTTAGTTTACAATCAATTGACATGTCGAATAAACATTGAGTACCTATTACACAAGACAACAAAAAATTAAATTTTCAATGGGCGAAAAATGTGTTTCCTATGCAGAAGCTTCCAGGATCCATCCACCTCTGTCACGATCATATGCAGAAATTTTGGCTACTGCACAAGATCAAACGAAGCCATCTGATAATTACCGCAAAGTAAACCAGGCTCCTTCTTCTTACAAAAAAACTGTTTTTAGAAAGCCACGTTCACCTCCAGAATTAACCAAAGGTTACGATCAAAAAGTATACCATAATTTGATCAACGAACCATCCTCAACCCTATCTAATGGTTGCGCTCTAAAAGAGGGTGACAAGGATAGGCAGCTTACTATATCAGATGTTATTGACCTACTCAACACTTTATTACATTCCAATGTCATAGAACCGTCCAACGCAGCTAAAATTATAGACACAATTAGTATTCTACATACCCACCATAATGGATCACACCAGATCCGCAGTTCAATGGAACTGCAGGAGTATAGTTAGTAAAAAAAGTGAAATTATTTATTTAGTTAATAAATTCAACCCTTTTGTTATTTCAATCACAGAGACCTGGCTCAAGCCAGGCTCTGTGTTTAAATTGAGTGGCTTCTCCTGCCTCAGGGATGATAGACCTGATGGTTAGGGAGGAGCCGCTCTTCTTATTAATTTTCTTGCTACTATTCACAATTCCCTTTACCTACCCATGATAATAATAACTTAACTGCTGTTACTTGCATAATTAATAAAGTCTGCTTTGTATCTATTTATATACCTCGTCCTTCCCTTTAAATATTAATTGAAGTAGAAAATTTACTTTCTAGTCTTCCTAAGCCTTTTGTTGTCATGGGAGATTTTAATGCTCATCATAGGACATGGGGCAGCTCTGTGTCTAATTGCCTAAATATTAATTGAAGTAGAAAATTTACTTTCTAGTCTTCCTAAGCCTTTTGTTGTCATGGGAGATTTTAATGCTCAGCATAGGACATGGGGCAGCTCTGTGTCTAATTGCCATGGTAAAGATCTCCTTGAGATAATCGATAGACAAAATCTCTGCGTACTTAATGATGGTTCCCAAACACGAAGAACAAAACCTTCAGAAAATGATCGACAGCAGTTATAACATTGGATGGTCGGGTAGGTGTACAAATGTACAGATAAGGCATTATAACACATAAAAATGCGGTTAGGTAACACTTGACTATCAAATGTTACAACCACCGTCTGAGTTGGCTTCCACACCGGAGCTCCATTGATTATTTTACTTACCGAGTGTTCAGTGTCAGCAAACGGCGTGACTCGTGACGCAGCCATGCCGTGATGTTTCTCGTCTGCCGGGCGTCCCGCGACGGCCAACTTTTCGATTTGTAGTATCGATGACCTCTTAGTATTTACCTATACAATGGTCATGGTCACCCTTGCTATCATAAAGCTATAATTTCAAGTAAAAAAAAAAATAGAAAAAAAAAAAAAAAAAAAAGAGAAAAAAAGAAAAAAAAAAGAAAAAGACAAATCGAAAAAGAGAAAAAGACAAATGGAGAAAGAGACAAATTTACTCTATTCTACCTATCTGTCTTGGCTCGTTTTTCCTCTATCTATGACGGTAATCTAAATTGAGTCTTAACCTAATTAATTAAGGTCTTGTTTCGGTATTATACTTTTTTAGAGCGCTCAGTCCTTTTGTAGACTAAGTCCATACCCTAGTCGGTGTTCAGAAACATATACCATAATAACTAGCTATTAATCTTTGCCAACAACGTCACAGATTAATGGCTAGTTACTACGCAATACACGTACGATCGTCGTTACGATGGTGTGTGTAAACTCAGACTTGCCCCTCAGCGTGCTGAGTCGCAGTTTTGCACACGATGACACCAATCGTCCGTCGTACTTACACTACGCTTACACCATACACTGGTGTGTGTGGGACATAAGTGAGTCTTAGTGGTTCAACACCGTCGTATACCACCCATCGTAGGGACACGATCGTATAACACCGGAAGACGCCAAAATTGGCTATGATATGTTGTCGAAATGAATTTAAAACTGATAAAAAGGTATTTGTCTATGGAATTTTATTGTTGAATGTGTCAGTTGTCACTGTAAAGATGTCAAAGTCAAATTGTATTTTGATTTTTGAAGTTGAAGTTGAAGTTGGTTTTCGCCATTATGAAGAAGAAGAAGGTGTAGTAGTCAAATTCAAGTATTTTCATTAATTTCCAAACATAGAAAGTATTCAAAGATTTATAAGTAACAAACCTCTTCGTGCAAACATGGATGCAGCTCCGCAGCACTAATAAACACAATGAACGCTGGGCACGGACCACGGGCTGCATACAGTCAAGAGCTGCCCTACCGGCTGGCTTGGCTTACCTACAACAACTGATACGTCGCCTGCTCAACTTTCAAAGAATAACCCTTCGCACCATCGTGGGTTCGTGGGGACACTCATAGGACACAGTCTCAACGCCTCTTCAACATCGGAGCCACATACAGCCCACTCTGCAGAAGAACCGAAGAAGAATCGGCTGCCCACTTAATCCTGGAATGTGTGGAAATAGCAGCTCAACGTAAACAAATCCTCAACAACCCGAGAAGCCTGCGAAGACCCCAGTAAACTTCTGTGCTTGTGGAGTGATTGTACCTACCTTGTGATTTCAATGAATAAAATACTTTTGACTTACTTTGGTGGTAATTTCAATGACTGAATTTTTCGTATTGGGCAGGAGCGCATAACTTTCTAGTATCACTTATGATTTCCCCCCTAGTTTAGGCCATTGGGAGAAGTGTTGTTTTTTAAGAATATTTTTGGTAAACACATTCATATAAGGCCCGAAACCAAAAATCATCTAGATAAATCTATAAAATATAAATATAGATATATATATATATAGATCTAGTAAAGTCATGGTAGCAGCGACCTAACTGACAAGTCCAAGAAATTAGATCTTGTTTATTTACACAGGGTAACAGGACAGGTAAGTTGCCTATATTATTTCACTATGATCATAATCGCAGATACCTTAAACCTTACATTAACCTTACTGAGATCATTGACTTTTTTCATCCGGTACCTAAGAATAAAAATATTTTACTAGCTCGAATACAGTTAACTTATTTCTAAGAGGTGTTACAATACAATTATAACACCTCTTTCGCTAGCTTGCTTTTAAACATAAGAACATAAATAAATAAATAATGCTGGACAGTTCACACAACATTATCTAGCGCCAAGCTAAGCAGAGCTTGTGTTATGGGTACTAGATAACTGATATACTTAATGGCAAATCCATGAATTTGGTATTTTATTATAGACCCGTATGGCATTTACATTTATTATATATATTTCTCTTATAAGTCTGCAGTTTAAGTTTGGGTAAATAAAGTATAAATGGATTTCTAGGCTCAACATTTTTTACAACTAGGTAGGTATATCTGATTGCTATGAAGCAATCAGATAAAGTATTCTGGGTGTTGTTTCACAAGAATACACAATTCTCTTATGTACAGGTACATGCAAGCCAAGGGTAAGATAATTGTAGTCCTATATTCTCTTGATTTAGTTATGTATCTACCTATCCGCAATGAAACCACGTTTTGGACAACCAGATGTTTATTTTTATGCAAAGAATTTAGAATTTGTATGATATCTTATCCTCTACTAGTTGTATCCGTAGGGTTTGATGACTGATGTGAGGCTTACGGCCACCTTTTCTCCGGAGTCCTTCGTGATTTTCTGAAACAAGAAATACATACCTAAGTTATAAACATTGCTAAAGTAAAATTTTCTAGGAATTATTTTTGATTTTTTGATCTAACATGACTCCCAAGTACTTAGTTGAGGAGACTTGGTAATTATGAGACAGTTACACTGGTCGTCATGTATGTTTTCATAATTATGTATCCATATGTTGAAATCCCTTCCAGGTTGGGTTCTATTATATATTGTATAGCACATATAGTTAGTTTTTTGAGCATTAAGTACCTATGTAGGTAATTTGTATCATCAAAGAAGAATCTTTCACCACGCTAGGTCTTTGAAACGAACCAGAGACAGGGGTAAAGAAAGAAACCACAATCTACAAGCAAAATAAGGCCTAGAGAAGTTAAATCGTAGAGCGTACCTCTATACTCTGTCTACGAGGTAAATTATTGACAAAAGTAATATAGGTACTCACTTTTACTTCAAGGCTCACACGCTGCTTAGGCCTTTGGTCGGTCGATCGGTACGCTGTCACAGCTCTTCGCATAGGAATACGAAGGCTTCTTTCGACAGCCGGTATTCCTAAATTCGGTCTCCGGGAGATCTTCGACAGGATCAAAGGATGCCCGAAGACTGTCTCGCATTTCCCGTAGCTCACGAGCCCGTTCTTCTTCATCAACATCTATGCAAGAAAATATCTCGCAGACATTCTCAATAACAAAGAACCCCACAAAAGTCCACAATTACACAGAAAAATAAACACTACCGTGTAGCGCTCACCTCTCACCGCCAAAAACACAAGTGTTGAGCGTAACGCTCATCGTCGCCGTCGTGTCATCGTATTCCAAGCGTGAAGCTGTCAAATTTGGCACTCGGACTCAGAAATAAATGAAAAACCGTTAAAAACGGCACGTAAGTGCTTGCGATACGACGGCCGTGGCTCGGCTTATACGATCGGTGTATAGTGTAACGACGATGATCGTAAGCATGGCAGCTGGGACTCAGAATATAAGTTCTCAAAGTGTACGCTAGGGGCGCTTATCATATTCCCATACAAAAATGCGTGTTACACCACACCATACACCCGTGCCAAATGGTTGGTAAAAAGCCAGACTCAGCACACAGGTGCCAACTTACAAGTGAACCATGAAGTGAACGGTCTGTAGTATTTGGTAGGTTAGTCTGTGGTAGCAAATTATTTGGATCATTTAATTTGTTGGTTGGTATCATGAATGATGTACTACTTCTTCCTAGGTTGGTATGTATCTCGGTCACAGAACAGCTCTATCTATATACATAGAATCTCGGTCCTCGAACCAAGAATGTTGGTATGCTTTGCTTTTCTACGCTCTTCCTTCCTCACTCCCTTATTCACAGAACACTAATACTCTCTGCCAATAGTTTTTATAAAATTACTCTTTGGTCTGCGTACTCTGCGTTGTTGTTGAACTTGTTCAGAATTTACTAGCTTTTTGAGGAATTACGAGTTTTTGTTGAACTTGTCTAATTTCAGAACGTGTAAATTAATATCTATCAAATGGCTTCTTATGTTGAAATGAGTTTGGACGATATCATAAAGAAAAACAAGAAAGAGAAACCAAGGTATTTTTGAACTTTTTACATCGTTGTAGTTCAGCTGCGTTGAAATACCTACTGATTTAGGCGTGTATTGAACTATAAATGTACTATACTTCTAAATCTGTGCTATGGATACTTATTTTGCGCTTACTTCCTTACAGTAAACCTACAAAATTCAAAAATCAGCAGACATTTAGACCTCCCATGAATCCCAAACCTTCACCCAATAAACTTACCGACGCTAGAAACAAAATAATATCAAACAAAAGGATACAAATAACAGATGCAAGAGATAAATTAGCTGCACTCGCTAAACAAAAGGATGCTAGACTGAAACTAAACAAGCTAAGGCAAGAGAGGGTAAGTGAATAATTTCACCCACCTAAACTATTGATAAAAAGAAAATGATTCCGATAAATCACTCTATTTGCATTACCTCCTGCTCTGATGACAATTTGTTTCAGGCACGGTTCTCGGGCACTGGGGTACAAGTTCTAGCAAGACCAGGAAGACATTTTGTCCAAAATCATGGTAATCTTATCAGGACTGTACAGCAACCAACAACAAGAGGTAAATTAATCAAAAACTTGAGCTAGCTTCAAAATATTTTCAATAAAGTCCCAAAAAAAATTCATGAGTTTTTACAGCTTTTGTAGATCCAACAAGACAAGTTGCATATCAAATGCCTGGCACTGCTAGAATTCAAAAAAAGCACCCAATAAATCCTAAGAAATTCTTGGAAACACGAACAATTGGAAGTAAACATCGCGGTAAGTTTTTTGCCAAAGTTGTGAGTATGTTGTACATTTAAAAATTAATAACACACTAACACTGCAAAATTGTAATCTAAGCGATTACCAGTATGTTAAGTAATTATGATGAGATTGAATCAGTCTGAATCTGCTACACTGAAGCTTTCCAATGGAGGTTGTGAAGCTACATATTTTTTTTTTGTAAACAAACTTCAAACGATGTGTTGCTGTTTTTAGACAGGACAGATGGAATGCCAAGGCCTAGACCGACACCGAGACCAATTATCCGAACTGTGGAAAATGATGATATTGAAATCATAGATGATCCTATGGGGGAGGAATACTCTCCTCCAAGACCAACATTGCACAACAGAAAAGCCAGTCTGCAGCTTAAAATTATAACCCACAATGATGCCGTGGAAAATAGATCTGGCAGTAGCCGCAGGTTAGTAATGCAATTTATTCGAAGGCATTGTTTGGACACAACCACATAATAAATAATAGTACCACAACTTCATATTTCCCAGCTTTAAAAAAACTGTGAAAGTAAACATTTTTACTCAAGCACTCTATATTTGTTGCATGGACCAATTTCAAATAAATTTATCACAGGGATAGGTCTGGGATGGACACATTGGCTTTTTATCCGAGTACTAGTTGAGCAAAGCTGTGTTAAACTATTATACATGTTAAAAAAAATAAAGAGAAAAGATAAAAGAATAATAATAAAGACATTAAAGTGTAATCAGTGCAGCGAGTGGAACTAAGACATTTCGCCACTCTGAAATAGGCACATCAGCGAAAGCTGCTCATCTATAATTTTAAAGTACAATAATAATGTTTTACGGCTAACCCTTAATTGCTCACAATATGTGGTCAATGCAATGATACCATGATTATCAATCTAATCTTCTGTAAGATTCCTATTAGAGTTGTTTTTTTTTTGAGATTTTATATGATAGTTTTTCTGTAATATAAGCATTTTATTGAATTCTATAATTTATAAATTATTATTCTAATATGTTGGGCTCGGTGGAAACCCCGTGCGAGAAGTTGTGTGATTATCTTGTGAGTAATTTAAGGGTTAAAAGTACCAAAAGGTATGATCCAATCCAGTCCAGGCATTCAAGGATCACTGAGCCAAGCCAGCAACATTTATAAACTCTTGTTAGTTGATAATGAATTTAATTTGTATTTCAGAAGTGCTATGCTTGCTAGAGAGAAAAGTCCTCCGAGACCTCCATCAATTCTCAAGAAACGTCCGATGGCTGCTTTGAGAAGTGACCAGATTGTTCCAAAATATGAAAAACCTATAGTGGAAAATCGAATCATAGTCAGCAATTTAAGAAACACTGTAACCGGAGGTGACATTGAAGTGAGTAATGAATAAAAAAATAGTTAGCAATACATGAAATACTGTAACCAGAGGCTTGTACTATTATTTATTCTGTGCCGGAGGTGACATTGAAGTGAGTAATGAAGAAACACATAGTTAGCAATATAAGAAATACTGTAACCAGAAATGACTTTGAAGCGAGTAATGAAGAAATAAATAATATATTGATTGATATTATCACGGGTATTTATCTCGTGTATATTTATTTTCCCAACGTTTCGACTGTGTTCGACGTTGTGACTTAGAAATGTCCGCGTTTCATACTCCGACACACCACATTACCTGTATCTACATAGGATGACAAACCACGACGCTTACACCAATTGATGATGGGATTCCACGACGTAGTAGACAGTCTAAAGCTGTCTTCACGGTTGAAATTCGGCTACTTGATATCAATAGCCTCCCGAATGATTCTCTTGTAGAAAAGGCATTCACTAGAATCGGCATTATGTCACCCTGGGATTGTTAAGATAAATCCAGTGATTAAGTCCTGAATTCACTAGGTGCTCCGCTATCGCCGATTTGTACGTGGTAAAACGTGTTAAATACCCGTGATAATAGCAATAAATATGTGTTATGATCGCAATAGTGATATTGGGGTCTTGCCCCCCTGAATGAAGCCTGGTGATTTTGTTTTTAGGCTAGCTAGACTATTGTGCTCCGAAGACAACATTAAAACAAAAATCCATCAAATCGTAAGATTAAATTTTCTAAAATTGTTCATCATCTTTGTGTAGGAGCTGTTTGGAGATATTGGAGGCATGGTGGAATCTCGCTTAGTCCGGGCCGGCACTGCAGAAGTGATTTACAAGACGCAGGAGGATGCGCAGAAGGCTGTGGATTTGTACCACAACCGGCAGCTTGATGGCCAGCCAATGAACTGTCTTCTTGTAACCCCACGGTTGCAGACTCCTATGCAGAGGCAAAGGTTAGTACGGAATCATTAAAGTATGTGGGTTGAAGGTGACGGTTCAATGCTACCTACTACAAATAAATTATTTATTATTAATTATTTATTTATTTGTGCTTTACACAAATAAATAACTTTCTTCCTTCTAAATTTGTTGTTTACATGGCTATTTATTTTAAACAGCGACAGTTAGTTTATATAGTTTGGGGTAAGAGGTTGATTTTTCTCCAAAATGGCTTTACCGACTGTAAATAATGCTAATTCGGTTATTTGAAATCGTTTGGTACGACGTCAAGTAACACTCATATCCAGGTTTAATCGGTGCATGTCACTAGGGGGCGCTGCAATAGAAGATTAAATGCATAAGAACGGTTTATGATAATCAATTTGTAATTATTACATACATACATAGGACACACGCCTTTTTCCCCGAAAGGGTAGGCGACTGGCGAGGTCAATAGTCCTCTTCATCTTGGGTTGCGCCATCGTCGGAATATAGACGTGACAAGTGGTGAGTCCATCGCCGCCATTGCTTCCCACGACTGCCTCGGCTAACGGTTTCTTCCAGTAATATCGCAGCCAGGACAAATCTTATACCAACGATTCTTACTAACAAATCTGAGTACTTTTTACCTTTATAAATTTTTCTTTTACAGGAACAACAATGGAAACTCTGTACTATACAGCACCAACTCTAATGTGGAACCAGATGCTACTACTTTTCTCAAAGTAATGTTTAATAATAAGTAAGTTTTATGGATTATAGTGCTTAATAATATTTGGTATGAGTTAATGTTAGCTTTTATGATAGGTTTAATTTATGGCAATGTAAATTGTGGATTTTTATAACATAATAACAATAAGATTCGGTAATAGGTACCTATTTCCAATTTTGACGTTAATTTGAACCTATTGTACATACATACATACATAAACTCACGCCTGTTTCCCGGAGGGGTAGGCAGAGACCACGGATTTCCACTTGCTACGATGTATTGTAACTACAAATTATTCAGGATTAAGTCGAAATCAATCAAAACTACTAGGTTACCTCGAAAGTCCTGTCAAAATTACTTAGTAAAAAAATAAAAAACTTATTTTGCAAAAGATCGGTGCTGTCAGTGCAGTTAAGATCACACTTTATAGCATCTTCATGTTAGCTATAGGTTGTATGTTACTACTAGAATTTAGTGTAATTTTTTTGTCCATTTAATAAATCATAAAATAAAACGATAAGTATTGTTTTTTTAAGCCCTACGTTTTACCCATTAAATTACACATTTAGGGGGTTAGCCCCTACGACCAAAGGGGGGGTTCTCCTTGAACGAGTATGCAATTGCTTATTGAAATATCCTCCTCTGATCCCATTCCCCGCAAATCTGGGTGCGCAGGGCGAAGTTGTACCGTAACCTTTTCTCGAAGCATCATGGCACAATCGATGGAAGAATTTGGCAATAGAGAGATCGATGTCTACCGTCTCCTTGTCTTAAAATGAATATGGGCAAGACCAAAATCATGTCACACTCATGCCTACATGTTTGGTAACGACAACATCGAAGTTGTTGACCACTATATCTATTTGAATCAAACGATTCAACTATGTAGGTCCAACTCGCTACCTAGTAATAATAGTTCAATGATCCAACTTCGTAAAGGAGGTCAGCCGACGAATCCAACAATGCCCGTTCGGTAAGCTATGCCATTATCTTCTCGGGCTCCGTCCGCGTAACACCGGTCAGTTTCCCTCACCCGCTTTACAATACCGCAGAGTCTAAAGGAAGTCTATAATCAGTGCGCGTTGCCAGTCTGTCGACTTAAAGCACTGAGAGGAGACATGGCCGCTAACTATTGGCCGCACAGAAAAGCTCAAAGTTGCGCAGAGAGCTATGCTCGGAGTCTACGTGATAGAATCCGAAATGAGGAGATCCGTAGAAGAACCAAGTAAGTTGAAGTGGCAATAGGCAGGTCATATAGCTTGCAGAACAGACAATCGTTAGCTAAGGCCAAATCAACGCGTACCTAGTAGCAAAGCAACGTGTTCACATCGACCGATCGACGCGTCCTCCATCGATGTGAACACGTTGCTACTAAGTTCGTACACAACATCTGATCGCGGACGCGGGCTGAACGTGTTGGTTTCTCGAGTGGCGACCACGAACGAGAAGATGTAGTGTAGGCAGGCCCTCGTCTTGATGGACCTTTCAAAGGTCGCAGGAAGCCGGTGGATGGAGGCGTCTTAAGGCTCACTCGGATTATGAGTGATATATGTATACCTATGGCTAGTCAATAATAGGTACCTAGTTGAATCTATGTCTTCGGGAAAACCTAGTTCCTAGTTGTTATTCAGATTTAGCAAGTTGAAGTGGAAATGGTGCTTAGGTGATACCTAACCGTTGGACCGTTCTCGAGTGGCAAAAACAAACCAGACGACGCAAGAGGTAATACCTAGGCTCCCCTGTCGACGTAGGTACCAAAGACATTATAAAGGTCGCAGGTAAACGGTGGATGGAGGCAGCTCATTCGTCGTGGTATTCTATGGAGGCCTTTGTCCAGCAATGGACTTTTGTGGGCTGATAGTGACACTAGAAACTTATTGACTCGTGCATTCAATTTCATCATCAGTAGCGCCACTTGTTGGCCCCCATACATAGAATGCAATGACGCCATAATCACCAGCACCACGCTTGGCATATTCTTCCGCTCGGCAGGATCACAGACCTGAGGGGCAAGTCCGAGTTTGCACTCACCATCGTAACGATGAACGTGACGACGATCATACGTGTATTGCTTATTAACTAGCCATTAATCTGTGACGTTTTTGGCACAGATTAATAGCTAGTTATTATGTTATACACGTACGATCGTGTTACGTTCACCGTTACGAGGTGTTTGCAAAACTCAGACTCACCCCTCAGACTGTATTATGTAATGCCTGTAATGGCAACAACATAACGACGAACGAATTAAAAGTTCAAAGGCCCTACCACAGGTTTGTAATTTGTTAAAACTAGGAATAACGAAAAAAGAATTTTGCGACTCGAAATGCCCTTTTTGTATGGAGAAAATGATGAGCGCCCCTAGTGGACTTGTTGAGAAATTCATGAAAATCACACTAATATTATAAATGCGAAAGTTTGTGTGGGTGTGTTTGTTACTTCTTCACGCTAAAACGGCTGGACGGATTCAGATGAACTTTGGAATGGAGATAACTGGACTCCCGGAATAACACATAGGCACACATTTATCCCGATATTCCCACGGGATCGTGACTTCCGCAGGTAACACCGCGGGGCGCAACTAGTCATACATAAAAAAAATATCGACTCGGAATTCGATAGTAGGGATACCGAATGCAAAACTAAGAGAAACAGCGGTTAGTAAATTAGCCATTCCCTGTATTTTCCGACTGGGTAGTTGCTTGTGTGAGGTCTATGGATGTAGGAGTACGTGGATATTATGCTAAAATCAAGTAGTACATGGATAGAGTGCTAAAATAGCATAGAGTGTTCCTTCTTACTCCTATCCTAGAAGATAGCTTGCTATCCTATGTTGGAGAGAAACAAATATATTGTCACACGACAGTCGTTTTTCCGTTCCGTACCCTGAATATTGGTACCTACCATGCATATACATCTTCCTATAGATAGAAGACTTATAGATTGGTACAGTGGTGGAATGAAAATGTTCGTCACCTTAGGGCCTATTTTTGGTTGTTCAATGCAAAAAGCATAGGTGCTGTTTTACCGACATAGTTTTGCATTGGTACTGTTTTACCGACACAGGAACCTATTCTCGCGCTACGTATTGGAACTGCCAATGTGTCAATATTGCAATATTACGAAAGTAACCTTCAGTTACCATGACAACGGATATTAGCAGCGATTGAATGACAGATAGTCTACGAATAAAATGACAAAACTTCTGGCTAACTCAATAAAAAACTGGCCAAGTGCACATCGGACCTCGCGCATTCAGGTTTCCGTCGAAGAAACTATTATATAATTTGTGGTTCCATAACAAATGTAGAAGTTATAAATTGCCTAAGTTTAGTTAATCCACACGCAAAATTAAATCTGTTTGTATTAGAAATATGAGAAAATTCGCAAAATGTTTCTATTTTCTAAAATATTATAATTTTTTAGTAAAATATTCATAATAAGAAAGAAGAAAGAAAGAACATATATTTATTTGTATACAAGAGCTACACAGAAACACAGAACACACTAAGAAGAAACAGATATGGAGGTACTAGGTGTCTCTGCAGTGAGCAAACGGAGCAGACGTGTCGCAAGTTTAAATTAAAATTAATATTCTACAGGGCAGCAATACCCACCCATTGTGCTAACACAATACGTACCACATTACCGTAAACTCTAATAGTTAGTAACATCATTATATTACTGGACACCGTCAACAGCGTCACAGAAGAAACAATATTTCAAGTGCAACCGCCTGGGCAGCAAGCGCCCCGCCCCCTCGGGTAAGCAAGATAGTTGCTATTTTTCATCCCACCCATTCATATTCGTGCGCCATAAGACAAGACATTCGCTCAACCTTATTGTCATTGAATTCCATACTTTGAAGAAAGTATTTAGCAAACATGAGTCTATTAAGGTCTCCTACGAATGTTGGTGGCTCGGCACCTGAGCTCACTACTACTGACAATAAGGTGAATCAAATGACGCTGCGAAAGCATAAAAGGATCACCTCATACAGGGTCGCACGGTGACTGCGGATTAAATATGGCTGATTTTCGGAACGATATAATGGGTCTACTTAAAGATTTTACTATATCTCAAAATGAGCATATGACTTCAATGCGCCAAGATATCTCCCAAATCAAAAATCAAATGGACAACATACAGTCTACTACTGAATATCTAGTGACGGAACAAAGCAAGATACGAACTGAGATGAACGAACTTAAAAATCAAAAAGTCATATCCGAAGAGAAGTTTAAGATCTTGGAAAATGATATAAATGCTTTAAAAACCGGCTCGGGTCAGGAACCTAGTAGTTCGCTCCCAACCAGCTCACGCGAAGACCTTATCCGTGAAATTGGCGAGAGATCTAATAGGGAGAAAAATATCTTAATCATTGGCGTCACTGAATTGCATGGATCAGAGGTTGAGGTTAGGCGTTCTTATGATGAAAAAGAAGCACTAAACATACTAAGCGAGACATCTAAACGCATACCTACCACACTAAAAACATCTAGACTTGGTAAATACAAGACGGACGCTAATCGCCCATTGAAAATATATTTTGACTACCCTGAGATCGCAAAAGAAATACTACGAAACAAAGACAAGATTACGAACAAAAACATCAAAGTATTTTCGGATCAGACTCCAGCCCATCAACTGCACATGAAGGAACTAAAACAGAAACTTCTTGAAAGGCATGAAAATGGCGAAACGGAGCTGACTATAAAATATATAAAGGGGTATCCAAAAATTGTTTCATCGTCAAAAAACTGATAGTGCCTTCACAACGCTTACAAACTACTTCACTTAATGACAAAAAACATGGCCAAGAAGTTTCATACCAAATAATGAAAACATACGACAACCTGGACGATCTACACACAACAATGAATTTCTTCTACACAAACATAAGAAGCATTATTACTCCAGGAAAACTCGATGAACTTAAATGTATTATTAAATCCATTAGCGTGCAAATACATCTCATTTTGATAACTGAATCATGGATCAAAACGGAGGAAGAAGCTAATAGAATCCAAATACCTAACTACACTCATTACTATAATCACCGAACAGACAGGAGAGGCGGTGGCGTAACTATTTTCGCACATAAAGATTTGAAACACAGCCTAAGCGAAGAACTTTACATTAACGGTAACAATTATTTATGGATTACCCTTGATAATCTAAAAATAGACATTGGCCTGATATACAAGCCAGGTGATACCAATATAAACAATTTTCTTCAAGATTTTGAATCACAAATACAACACCGAAAAAGAGCATTAGTCTTCGGCGATTTTAACCTGAACCTGCTACTAACGGAAGGAGAAACAAACAGATATAGAAGTGTTTTAAGAGAAACTGGCTATTCTATTCTAAATAAAGTAGAAGAGGAATATGCGACGCGCTCAACAGCTACGACAGGATCGATCTTAGACCACGTCATTACAAATCTAAAAGACAGAAGCTTTCATTTTGGCGTACATGACTCTTCACTAGCAGACCATAAGCAGATCTTTCTAGGAATGAAGAAATTCAAACCAGAGCCTCCACAACGAGTAAAATATGAAGCTATAGACTATGACATGCTATTTAGAAACAGTGAAAAGGAGTTTTGTGAAAATATTAATCTCAATAGCTATGTAAACCTAGACAAATCGATTAAAACTGTTTTGGCACAAAGTAAAATCACTAAAATTAAGATACAAAACCCTCCGCAAAAAGATTGGATCAATAAAAACATAATTAATAACATAAACAACCGAAACGTACTTTGGCAAAATCTTAAAAAAGAATCAAATAATGAAAAACTTCTAAAAAAATACAATAAAGCAAGAAATTATGTAACCGAATTAATATCTCAGACAAAAAGCAATTACTATTTCGACTCATTTGGGAAATGTATAAATAACCCCAAAAAATGTGGAGACTAATTGATACTTTATCAAAGAACAAAATTAAAGACGGCTCTTCTCCACCTAAACTTAAAACTGATTTCGGAACAATTACTGATGGCAAGGATATATGTGACGTGTTCAATACATTTTTTGCAACAATTGGTTCCCACCTTGCAAATAAAATACAACATAGCTTCCATAACAATACTACTTACACATTCACTAACAAAACTTCTACTACAGGTAACGAGTTATCGATGCTCGGAAAATGTACTGAAGATGAAGTCGCGAGAATAATTGATCATTTAGACCCCAACACCAGTTCTGGAATAGATGGTATTACCACCAAAGCGGTTAAATGTATTAAATCCCATATTCTCACTAAACTTACATGCTGCATAAACGACTGCCTAGAGAAAGGAATATTCCCAGATGAACTAAAAACTGCTAAAGTTACACCCATATATAAGTCTGGAACAAAAACGGATCCTAGTAATTACCGTCCAGTCTCCGTCTTACCGGTGTTATCCAAAATATTTGAAAAGATAATATACAATCGTTTAAATAATCATCTAACGCAAATTAACTTTCTATCCGATCACCAATATGGCTTTCGGCCAAAATCAAACACTTTGTCGGCAACAACTGATTTAATAACTAAGATAAAAACAAACATTGATGCAAAGAAAATTGGAATAGGAATCTTTATAGACCTAAAAAAGGCATTCGATACAGTTAGTCACTCTCTCCTATTAAATAAACTTTTGAACATAGGAATCACTAATAAAGCATTAAGCAT